>JAPPVO010000059.1:28368109-28988109 GCA_030407325.1 Camellia japonica
GAAGATCTTGAGCCACGGGCTTTCGGCGAACCATCTCAGCAGTTTTTGATAGTCGTCGCCGACGTTTTCGTTCAGGAATAGGGATAAAGTAAGGTGCCGAAGTGGATGGCAAATCTGCTGGGTCAGACGTTGACCCTTGGTCAGCTCGTGATGTGGACGCAGTCTGGGTTATAACAGAAGATGAAGAGAGGCTTTTCTTCTTCCGTTTGGGGACGTCGGGCAAAACGGACTTATACGTCGGATAAAGTTCAGCACCAGTAGAGCCTTTCGTTGTCATTGGCCAGATCAAGTAACTTCTTCAAATCCTTGCCCAGAAAAATAGGAGGGCAAAAGTTCTTTGGTGGTTTGCGAACTGCAAGAAGAACAAGAAGTCAAAAACAGACAAAGTTCTGAAGACTTAAAAAGTAACAAGAAAGTGATTGACAGTGGGCTCTTACCCTTGCCCTCTTTAGTTCGAGAAAGAGGGAAAAATGGGCATCTTCATGGGGGCAAAACTCCCAATTTCCAGAGGCAATAAGGTAGTCGTCTCCAGCCCCCTTGTTGGAGTCTGGGAGGTCGGCTATAATTTTGAATGGTGGACCTCGGCTTGAGGTAATAAACAAGCCTTTTTCTTTAAGTTAAGGGCGCACATGGTATAACAAAATTGGATATCGGCAAGGGTAATCCTAACATTCTCCTGCCTAGCCAGGACTATGATACCATTAATCACTCTATAGGAGTTGAGGTAAGTTGCATGGGGTTCAATTTGTAATAGTGAAGAACTTCACGGGAAAGAGGGGATCGAGTGGAAGTCGGAGTCCATCCAACAAAAGCTAAAACGGGAAAGGGCATCGTATGATCTGTAGGCATGATGGAATCGTCTCCCAGCTAGCCTAAGGGAAAACATCATCCGGAATGGAGAACTCTTGCCTAAATATTCAAGCTTGGTTGGGGTATTTACCTACGTCTCCACATACCATGACTTCGGTATGAATGTACTTAACTAACAAAGAGGGTACTTTTCAAGGGTTATTGGGACCTCGTGAAACCTAGGTATATATTGGTAAGGAGTATTTCAGTTTTTCCTACAATTGGAAGGTCCTACAGACAAATCCCAAACCTAAATCTACGAAGAACGAGTATGAAGGGCAAAAATCTGGAAAACAGAAAAGCAAGAGCGAAGTTTCAGAATTAAGAACGAGGTAGGGCTATCAAAAGCATAAAGAATACATGGAGTATACGGTCAAGAACAATGACAAGAGTGCAAGAAAGTGGTGAACAGTGTATGGGCAGAAATCAAATTCACTCGAAAACTTTCAGATATATGACTCACCAGATTGAAAGAAAATGGGAGCAAATAATATCAACGGGAAATAAAGCGAAGAGGACAGTAGCTTACAGAGAAATAGAGCCGGAATGAATTTCGCCGAAGTCTGACGGCAGTTATAGATGTGACGAAATGATGACAGCTTCACGAAGAGAGAGGAGAGGGAGAGACAGTACAGAGCTGGAGTGAAGCAATGGCGGTTTCGAAGAAGAAAGTTTAAGAGAGAGAGAAGAAGGAAATCAAATGCGAAAGTGAAGAGCAAGAGAGAGAGGCAAAAGTTTTGTCAAAATTTGAAACGGCGGCAAAACAGAAGCATTTAATGCGCCTGGGGTAACGGCGGACGTCAGACGGCGCAGACAGATGAAAGACGGCCTGGAGCCCGTCACAGGAACGAGCCAATGGAAACGGAACACGTAGGTGAGCTGGTTAAAAAGTGACGCATGACAGCTCATACGCGTGAAAGAGTTCACTGGAATTCTTGTTTCCGAAGAGAGCATGTCGGGCTAAAAGTAAATAATCTCGGCTGGGAAGTTCTTGAGCCGATGTTCAATAAGAGTACCAATGGTAGGTTCCATCACCTAGAATGCCGAGGTAATAGAACCTAGGGGCAGTTGGGGATATATTTTCCGAGTACAAAACGTGGCCGAGGTGACACCGAAGTGTCAGCGAGATGTCACGTGTCCTGGTCTAGATACCAAGATGATCTCGGCCGGGCCGAGGTTATCTGCGAGAATACAGGAATCGGGATAAACGGATAAAGGACAAGAGTCCCTAGAATAAAGAAAGACTACAAGATGGATACAAGTAATACTATCAGGGAGTCTATCCTTATCTCTGAAGAGTCCAAGGTAAATCCGGAATTAGAGTCCAATGGAAGTGAGACTTCTAGTGGGACGGGGATGGAGTAAAACTATAAAAGAAGGGCACCCCGTGCGGGTGCTAAGGTACGCAATTTTAAACCTGAGCAGTAATTTAAGAACTTGAATTTCTTTAAGAGATTCTGACTTGTTCGTCGGAGTGCCCCCGGGTGGAAGAACCACGCCGGAGCCTTTTTTCTGTGCAGGATAACAGGGTGCCCATCTGTTCTGCCTGGTTCTACAGCTGATTACTAAGGAGGGCAGTGTGATCGGAAAATCACTCACACAGTTAGATATGTAGCAGTCAGGAAAAGTTGATGATACAATGATAGATTTATCCTAAAAAAATGCATGTTTTAATCTTAATTCCTCCAATTTTGATTTTAAGTGATTTATTTTGATTATTTTCTAAGTTCACTACTTTAATCAAAACTTAGGATTATGGTTACTCAGGCTGACAACATGTAAGTTTTGTTTGTTTATTTTTGTTTTAGTTTTTGTTTTTGTTTTTGTTTTTTTTTTTTATTTATTTATTTTTATTTTGGTGGTTTCAATGTAGAGCTACAAATCATTTGGAATTTTTCATGGAAGTCCTTGAATGAAGTCTGAGAATTTTCCATGGAAGTTATTAAATGTAAAGTTACAAATCATTTGAAATTTTTCGTGAAAGTCATTTAGATAATCATTTATGCATGTGAGATCATATTTTTGCTTAAGTCGACATTACTTAGTAAGAGGGGAATTTGTATTGAACAAATGGGTTGAGCTAAATCTAGTGTGGACCTTCTCTTTAGATCGCGCAATGGTTTAGTGCGTCGTCTCAAATGTTGGACCAAGTTGGATAAACTTGACTTGTGGGCTGAGCGGAGCCCACACATTGGTAATAGTCGGGTTGAGTCAAGGATGAGGCCGTCGTCCAAGACCGAACTAAAGATCCCCAGCTGAGCTAGCATGTAGAAGCTGTGTGGGTAACAAGCAAATGAGGACTTCGACTGGATAAAAGCAAAGAGTCCTAAAAAGGCTTGGCCAAGCTATGAGACAGCTTGATAGGCCGAATGGAGTTAGCTCGGCATAAAAACGTGCAGAGTTAGCGCGGTTGAATGTAACTAAAGTGAAATTGAGCTAGATGTAATGGCTCGGTCAGGGCATTCCACATGGCTCAATGAAGTACGGAGAGAAATCAGCTCAAAGTACATGTCAATACCATTTGGCAATTTGGCCAATGTTGTGTGGCAGTATTGATGCACACACGTGCAAGGAAAAGATAGGGAAATACTGTTATGCGTCCAACAAAGGACAAAAGAAGTAGTGCACACACAACCTTAGAAAGTAAGGTAGTAGCCTAGATAAGGCGCACAACTTCACTCTGAGAAGGGTAAGCAAATTCTAACGACTCTCTCTCTCTTTCTACATTCCTTCTTTTTCTTCAAGAGTGCTAACTTAACCGTTGGAGGGGTTTTTCAACAACACGCCCGTTGGATAACTCACCTTCACCATGTTTTTAGACTATATGACGCCGTTTGAAGTAACACAGAGCTTGGTTGCAAGGAGTACGAAAGTAATATTTACTCCCCTTACACTTAGCATATTATTTATTATATTATTATAAATTATGAATATCTAACCATACTACTTTTAATTTTAGTAATACCCATTATTTCAATAACTTTTTTATAATTGCCTCTCTTTTTTTCTCTCTTTTTAAAATTGCTTGTAATTTTTGAACATTTTTCTTGCAAATGGTTTGACATATGTATTGATTATTTAGTCATCATACATATGAGTAATATTATAAGTGCATGACTATGACCATTATGATTTTTGTTTATTTTAATTTTTTTATTGTGGCACAAACAAACTGAATGTTCATATCTTTCGCTTATAATTTTTTTCTAATCTCTAACTAATATGAAGGACTCACAAATGTATGTATTGATGTTTGATTCAGTATGAATATACTTTGTATTTATTAATAAAGTAGTTTTTTCTATTTTAAAAAAAAAAATCACTCATAATTTCTTCAAATGGCATGTAATCTCACAAAATCATAGAGACAAATCAAATGACATACTCAACTTAAATATTATAAATTTGTTTTTATATACATAATCTTATGAGAAAAAGATCAAAAATTATAATCAACATATGCTAATATCTTTCAAATTATTTAATTTAGAAACAAATATGATTTTTTAAATTAAGATTTTATTCATTCAAGTCACGAAGTGAAGTTAACTGCATATTCTTAGCCAAGCTCAATAATTTTCTTCACGTTTTCTCATACAGTTAAAAAATTCATTCTCAAACTTTTCTTATCTCTTAAAAATAGTTAAAAAGTCATTTAAAATATTAATTTCAAACAATCACTTAGTTAAAAATAATTGAAATTTACTTATTTATTTTTTAAAATTATTTTCAATTAATTAAAAAATAAATTTATTTATTATTATTTAATTTCGTATATAATATGGATTACCTACACTAATTTATAAGTAATACCAAACAAAGCTATTATAGTGGTATGGTTTAATTTAGATAACCATTTATGATTAATATTGATTGGAAGTAAAGTAATTTAAGGAAATTGACAAGTTAGCACCAACACAAAAAAAGTGATAATCGTGAACTAGAGTGATGTTAGACAAAAATATATATATATATATATATATATATATAATTAAATTAAAGATCCAGATTGATGGGATCTTGGAAACAGATTATTTCGTCAGCATAATGGTGACAATAAAAAAGAAAAATAATCGCGACCACAAATGTTTTCTGCTCATATAGTAATTATTACAAAAGATTATTTGTAGCTTTTATCTCTAAAAGGAAATTAATTTTCACTTTACTCGTTTAAATTGTCAAGTATGCCCCTTACATCTTTACACTTTTTTTTTTTTTTTTGTCGGAGGGACATTTACGCATAAGTTTTAATTTATAAATTTATACTCAATTAAGTCTTAATTAAGATTTTTTAGATTTTTAAGTCCCATTAAATAGTCAAAATTGCCCTTCAAATAATGATTGTTCATCATTTATGATTATCTATAAAGAAATATGATGATTTGACATTTATTTTGATTTTCAAAACTTTAAAATATCAACTTTTAAATTAAAAAAACTAAAAAAAAAAATTATGTGAAAAAAAAAAAAAAGTTTGGTTCTTGTTTTTCAAACACAGTTTTTTGAAAATTTTAGAATTCTTGTTTGGTTATTCAGAAAACCAAACATAGTTTTCAAAATAATATGTTTAGGGATTTTATTCTTCACGTGATGTGAAAAAGCAATAGGCATCAATATAGTCTACAACTGTACTCCTAATATCCTATGTCTTGCTCCGTTTATTACCTTTACCAAACCATTTCCAGAGTTGGCTTCCGTTGCTATGCCAAGGTCAACAACACCGGAGCAACGACTCAGGCAGGCGACGAAGACGCTATTCAAGTGTGGCTGATTTGAGCTGCGGGTGACAAAGATCAGACGACAAAGAGGTTAGTTATTTGGATTGTGCTTCATCATGTTTTCATTTCATCTCCATTTCCCCTTCGATTTTGATTTTCATTCTTCTTAATCAATTTGTAAGGAATGAAATTTTCTCCAACAACATCTTGGTTTTCTGGTTTCATTTCGACCAAAATAAAACTTTCATATCGAAAATGATGTTTGTGGATTAACCTAAAACTTATGCGGTTTGATTTCTGCACCAAATCCCTAGTTTAATCTCAGAATTGTTGGAAATAATGGTTTCTATAGCCTTATTTTGGGCCAACTTTGAGCCCAAAATAGAGAAGGTCCCACATATCTTTTGAGATGGATCCAAAGAGGTGATGTGTTCCTTACCGCATGGTAAGTCACATGGTGAAGACGGTTTGTCAAAACCATTTATGAGTGAATGGAAACTTAATGTCATTTTTTGGTTCGTGGAATGGATATTTAAAGAATTAAATATAGGTTTCCTTGAAATGAGTTGTCCCACATTGAAACTTTAATAGAGCTTTTGTGAGTATATAAGCTCTAAGTGTACAACCTTGGGTTGGGCCCCAAGGGATACCCCAAGTTTGTAGAAGGGAGGAGTTATGGACAAATGAAACCTTAGCCCAAACTACTACACACGTGCCGCCGTCTGTCCGAGCATGGGTCAAGTCTTATATTAATTTTTTAAATAAAATTTATTTGAATTTTTTTCCAAATTTCTTGGGAAAAAAATTAATTTAAATTTTGCGCCAATATAATTTGAATTTGAATTCAAATTTTTGTCCAAATTTTGTGCCTCTTTTCAAATCTGAATTCCACAACTGATTAATCAATCTAAACAGTTTTCAATCTGTTGAAATCCGAAACAAGTTCAAACTATTTTTACGGTTATAAAAACTGCCCAGACAGATTCAAATCTGTCTAGTAGTTACGAGCAGATCTGTTTGGATTTTTGAATTATATTTGTTCAAACAGTTTCATGCCTGTTCGATTCTAGACAGCACCTGTTCGGACAGATGTGTATGCCTATAAATACCAGCCATTTCAGCAGTCTTTGGCATCCCAAAATTGACTGAAAAATTCATCTTCTTACTGTCCAATTTTTGCTCTGTTGCATATATTCCTTATATTAATTTTAGGAAATATTTTGAGAGTATAGAACACAGGTTTGATTCACCGTACAAATTATTTTTGAATGCTACTACAATTTGTGAATATCATTATATTCTGGGAGATAAACGTTACTTAACCGTAAGCACCGTAGCGGGGCGAATCTGTCTTAAAGACAGAGTGTCACACATTCGACTTGATCTTTTAAATATTCGGTTCGGTAAAATAAATCCCGTAAGTTATTTATTTTATTTGTTTCATTTGGTTTCAATTTATTTATTGTACACAAAAAATTGTTTCAACAAAAATCCCTTTGAGCATAGAAATCAATGTTCTGTGCTTTGATTTCAGAAATTAATTTCATCATTTGAAGCCAAATGCAAGTTTGTGAGAACCTGGTAAGTGGTTTCGATTTCAGAAAGTAAGTTCCACATTTTGGGAATGTAAGCACAGATTTTTTGGTTTTTATGTGAAAAATTAGCTTCATCATATTCCAACCAATTCACAGTTTCCCCTTTCCGTTTTGTGGTTTCAAATTCGGTAATTAAGTCCTCCCTTTTCGAAGCAAAAACTGAATTTCTGTTGTGTACATTCTTCTGGTTTTCCATTCAATGTAGGACTTATAAAACTTACTAAAATGACAAGAATAGCATAAGCAGATTTCGCTGTGCTTGCATTCTGTTGGTTTTGTGGGTTCAATGTGTTGCTATCATTTTTGTTCTAACCAGTGATATGTAGCCAGCAGCAGTAGGGTTATTCGTTGGGTATAGGGGTGAGCATGGTCTGGATTGGATCGGATTGGGGTAAAATCAAGACCAATTCGTTATCTAAGGTTTCTGAAAAATTGGAACCAATCCAATCCGTTCAAATCATGGAACCAATCCGAACCAATCTATTTAAATACGGATTGGATCGGTTTAGGACCACGGATTTACATAATTAAATAACAAAAATATATATATCACTTTAATTTCATAAAAATAAAATATAGCGCTATATTAGTTCCACAATAGTAACATGTTTTTTTTATAATAGCGACATACTGTTCTAGAATTTAAATAACCATAAGAAAACTGGTTTCACCATAAGTATTTAGACCATTACAAATTAAAACTAAAAACTAACAAACAAAAGTAATAAAAGAAGATATTATACGGTTTTAGGTTTGAGTTTAGATTTTATATAGAATAAGAGAAGATACTATGAGGGAGGATGTATAATAAAAATATAGACTATTTGTATACGGTCCGGATCGGTTCCAATCCGGAACCGTGGGGTTCAATCCGGAACCAATCCGTAGACTACGGATTTTTAATTCTTCAATCCGGAACCGAACCGCGGATTCAAAAAACCAATCCAAACCTATCGGATTGGACTGGACTGGATCGGATTACGGATTTCATGGATTCCTTGCTCAGCCCTAGTCGGGCATGTATAATTATAAAATGAGAAGAATATCAACTTTTTGGGAGGAGCAGTAGCAGTAGGTTACATCAATGTTTTTTTTAAAAAAAAATAATTTAAAATTGAATTATTTTTTGTGCAAAACTGAAAATTTTGTATTTATAATGATAGAACATTGATGTACAAAACTGAAAAATTAAAATAAAAAAACTTTTAAAAAAAAAAAAAAAATTTGATAATATTCTCAGTTTTAAAACTGAAAAAAACAGTTAATGTTCTCGATTTTATTAGATAGTTGAATCAAACCAATAAGTGGAAGGGTAAAAAAGTTTAATCTCATGCTCAGTTTTTTTTCATTAGTTAGTGAAATAATTATCTAGAACATTCTATGCAAAATTGATAATGTTCTTAATTTTAAAAATTAAGAAAAATTGATAATATTCTCGATGTTACTAAATATAACTTATTGGTTCAAAAAATCTTAAATAGGACCTGAGCTACCATAGCATTTGTAAATAGAACTTTTGGGTAATTAACTCCTTTTTTTTATTATTTAAAATTCCTATAATTTGTCAATTTAAATATTTAATTTGCCTTATTTTGGGTTTATTATAATTTTTCAAATCACATGGAAAATCAATTTAAATTACCCACAAAAAAAAAATTATAGTTTACAAAATAAAAATGAAATTAAGATCCATTTTGTATTTATGTGAATTGTAGCTTGATTCATATAAATATATATATATATATATATATTTTTATCAATCGATAGAAAATAAATTATAAATATTATGAGAACTGTGATAAGTTAAAAAGGAAAAACTTGCATGGAGAGAGTCAAAACCATGTCCATGCAAACGGGTTAGAAAGGATAGGCTTTTTTCTAGTGTATTGGTTGTATGAGACTTATGAATCCCACAAGTGATGTGAGATTTATAAACCTCTCACAATTAATACATTCGATTATCCAATACAGTGAAGAGAAGTTTAGTTTATACTAAAAGAAACAAAACAAAAGACATGAAACAATCAAAGAGCATCCACTTAAAACCAAAATTCATTTTCACACTAATACCACGCATGAAGAAACCAAACTTAGTCTCTAAGGTTTTTATTATGTAGCTTTCTCAAAACAATCAATCTTATATATATATATATATATATGCGCCTAATAAAACTATTTTTTCAATGAATTTGTAAATTTTAGATTGTTGTTGGGGTCCACTTGTCTTATGTTTGGAATGTCTGCAATTATTGAAACTCGCCTAATAATCCACCCAAGTCATTTTCCTTGGATAATTTAGGCATAAAATTGATAGGTGACGTCCTAGCAATTTCACTAATTAAAAACATTCCAATTAATTAATCAAGTTTATGCCAACCCATATAAATTGTATATATTCTTTTTTATTAAAATATATCACTACAATAAAGTATATAACAAAAAAAAAAAAATCTATCACAAGAGTAAAATCCTTGACGTCTTAATAAGGTGCAAGAATTCTTATCACTTATGTCTTGTTATGGATGCAAATTAACCAAACTGTTCATAAATAACTCAAATTTGACTTGTTTAAAATTTGTTTAGATTTTGATCTTAACTTGTTTCTTAAATAAATGAGCTCAAACCAAATTTTTAGGCTCATTTAGTATTTGAGCCAAACTTAAATAGACCGAAACTCAAGTCGAATAGGCACGTAAGTATAATCATAGATAGATTAATATTTTTTTTTTTGGGTAAATTATACTGATTTTCTTTGAGATTTTTAAAAAAAAAAATACAATAAACTTCACATGAGTGTGGATCCCACACCCATGTGAGACATTTGATAAAAATTTTAACAGAACTTTTGATATCTCTAACATTAGTCTTAAATGATTTGAGTATAAATTTTCTTTCCAATGATAACAAATCATGAAAAATATAGGAAAAGGGATATCTAAAACTAAAAATTTTAAGTTACAATTGTTCAGATATAATTTTTTTTATATTGTAAATAATCTCATATTAATTGACCAAAAAATTAAAATAAATAAATAATTGTCCCGTACTTTATATTATTTTCTTAATAACCAAACAAAAAACATGTTTCGTGATTTGGAAAGGGCGGAATCATTTTGTAAGCCGAACACATATTGTATGGGCTTGGAAGCCCACGTTGCCACCTGTGTATGGAGCCCAGATAGATGTCCCAATATTCAACTCGATCCAATTATAGTTTGGACTTTTTTTGAGAGATTCTATTTGCACCAAAAAATTCATTATGTATACTTAATTTTTTAGTACACTTTATTAAATTATTTAGAGTTATAATTTTCTCTTAACACACCATATGTTTTTTTCCAAATTATCCTTCAAGATACACTCAAATAATAAACAAATCAAAAACTCCAAATTACACAATTTTGTAAAACCCTTTCAAAGATCTTTAAACAGATTTCTCATTACAGTTATTCATTTTGTTCACATACCAAGAACATCACCGGTGAAGGACAAGTGTTTTTTTTTTTTTTTTTTTTTTTTTTTTTTAAGATTTTTGAAAGGGTTTTATAAAACAAGTATTATTTAATTTCCCTGGATGAAAAAGAAAAAAAAGTTTTTACTGAGTTTAGGTTTTGTGAAGAAACGAAGAAGTTTGCAACAATGGCTTCATCTTTCTAGGTTGCTCCGGTCGTGGCTTTGCCATCTTGTCCCAATGCCAATGCTTGGTTAGATGATAACTTGATTACTTTTGCTTGTGAAAATTCATCAAACCATCCAAAAAAACCAAAAGTACAATATTTATATAACAATGATAATAACGATAATAGTAAATTTTGATAAGGTGAATTGGAATTTTAAAATGAAGAAGATGAAAAAAAAAATAATTGAAACTTAGAGAAGATGAAAAGAATTAAATATGAAGAATGTGATTTGGGTGTACCATAAAAAGAAAAAAATATATATTTTAATATTTATTGTGTATTATCTTTAATAGTAAATTTATATTAGAATATAATAAAAATTAAAATTTTAAAATTTTAGTTGACCGTAATAAGTTATTATTTGGATGCAAATAGAATGACTCCCATTTTGACCCAACAGTCAACTCGGTCCAATTATAGTTTGGACTTTTTGTGGGTAGCACCCCTGTTTTAGATGGGCTTTTCTTTTAGGCCCAAAGTTTAGCTCGATCCAATTATAGTTCTTTTTCAAAATATTTATTAAAATCAAAATACAACGAAATAGTTACAAATACATGAGTAACCTCTTACATCACCCATTTAGGGCACTCTCTCACTTTCTGTTTCAAATTTTGAAAGCTATAATAATCATAACCAAAACTAACATATCAAGTCAAATTATTGCTCCCCTTTGTCATGAACCTTTTTCCTCTAAAACTATTGGCAGCTCCAAGTTCTCGTTGCCCCTCTGAATCTTCAATAGGACTTTATCCCCAACATTGTAGCCGTCCAATGCTTTGTACAACTCAGCTTTACTTCTAACCTGCTTAACGAAGGAACAATAATGAGTGATTGATAGCTCAAGAAATTTAAAAGAGTAAATGCATGACAACCTTGTAATGGGGCTAAAATTTAGACAAAGCAAAATGATTCCATCTTGATGGCTAAAGCATCTAAAGCAGCAAGTCCTCCATTATTGGCCCATTTCTTAACTACTTGGGCTTTTAGTACGATGATTTTGTGCACTATTTGTGTGTGCTTCTACACCCTGTTTAGTTTAGTCAATTTGCCTCTCCATGTGCAAGACAAGGATGCGCATGATATTAATGATGGACCAAGACTTCAAAAGTAAAATCCTAAACATCAAATGAAATATGACAGTTACAAATTATATGGAAAACAAAAAGACACCCAATTCAGGTACTACATAAAACACATTGGAAGACTAAATATCTAATGAATGCCAACAGTCCTCTAGTCAATATTTTCAAATTACAGAAGCTTTTCTCATAATCTAAAATATGCAACGAAATGCCTATATTTCCACCTATAACAGTCACCAAATTGCCACACACATACAGAGCAATTCCCTGAAGAAGCTAGCTTTACTAGATGGCAAGAATATAAATTTAAGCAGACACAAGAGGACAGCATAGAATATCATAGATCGTCACCAGAGAGAGGAAGAGAGTATGATAGATGCAAAGCTCAGAGAATTTTGGTCCAGACCTTTCGACAGGTGCACCAAGTATATTAAAGGATTGTTCAGTCCATTAATATGCAAACACTAAAGCTAGAAACTTAATAATATGTTGGAGCAAGAGACAACTCACAGGTTTGTTGTCCACCGCGACAATTATATCCCCAAGCACAATATTACCAGCAAAGCCCCTTGTAGTGGGAAGTATCCCAGCTTTGGCTGCAAGACTATTTCCAGGAACCTACAACACCACAAAGTAAATTTAGGCAAATATAGCTGATGCCATGGCAAAAAAGAGATTCTCAAATTTCAATTTCACAACATTGTAGATATGTAAAGCCCAGATGCAGAGATATTGACAATTATGGAGGTGTATACCTGCAGAACCAGAGCTCCATTTCTAACATTAAGTTGATTTGCAATCAGGTCTGGAGCAAAATCCACATTTAAACCAGCTCGCACAACCTAACATGGATGGAACACACTGTAAAATTATTTTCTTTTTGATTGATGGAACAATTAAGAAGCATGCTGTATCTTGAGCAAATTTCTATAAAATAATTTTCAAAATAATCATTTTTGAAATGTTGATAGTGGTTCCTAAAGCCAAAAGATTTTACAGAGAAAAGTAAGACCAGAAGGGACAGATTAGACACTTAATAACTAGTAGGAATCTGAACTGCATAATTGAATAGCAACAGAACATACCTTTCCAAATTTAATCAACTGAGGTACTATCTTTATCACGGTTGAGGATGGGATGGCAAATCCTACACCAGCAGACGTCCCTGCCACACCAGAAAACATAAATGCATATGAGGAGGTTTTTTTTTTTAGAGTCCCCAGAGGTAAATGGAGACTTTATAGGCATCAACAAGCACTTTTCAGGTCACCTCTCGGATGAGTACATAGGTCTAAGGAACTTCCATTATTTCGTTTAGATTCTAAAACGCGTATAATGCAATAAAGATGGAGAAGACATTACCTGTTTGAGTAAATATTGCTGTGTTAATTCCAATTAAATTTCCTTTGGAATCCAATAGAGGACCTCCACTGCCATGCGAACAAGAAAAAAATACAGTTGGCAATGCACAAGTAACATCATAACCATTTGTTCTGATAAGGTGAAAAGTCCCGATATAAGAGCATGGAAAAAAATTGGAATCAGATAATTTTGATGTCAGGAGGGGAAGTAAAACCTGTTCATTATGATTTCTGCATAGAAAGAATGGTCCTAAATAATACCTATTTCCAGGATTGATGGCTGCATCTGTCTGAATTCCACCACCAATTGTGACTCCCGTTTGACTAAATATGTCTCGATTTAGTCCACTGATAACCCCAACAGTGAGAGTGTGATCAAAACCAAATGGATTTCCAATGGCTAAGCACTGTTGGCCAACTCTTAAAGAAGATGACTGCCCCACCTTGATGGGCCTCAGCAGTTCTTCAGTGGCTTCCACCTATTGTGTTATTTATAATTAAAAGAGTAGAAGATCTCAATATTTAAAAACTATACATCCTTAAAGGATCAGCAAAACACAAAATCCTTTAAGAAATTTTAAAGATCACCTCAACATCTACATGATAAACACAATTCTATGGATTGATCATTTAATCAAGCTTAAAAAAATAGCGGATGCGCAAATCTCTTGATAGGCATGAACAATTGACTCACAAATACGTGCACTTTTAAAGATGAAGGCAATAAAGTTGAATCATCCAGCATTCATGACAAAGATGAAAGAAGGAACTAAGACAAAAATACAAATGCATCTCCATCTGAACGGTTAGGCAAGACTATAGCACCTACGCAAACACCCTACTTACTTAGCAAACAAGATGTCAAGAGTGTCACTTAACAATTCCCCTCCAGCAGCTAAAGTGGTAGTGATGGTAACATCCACTTGCTCTATTCTGGAGGCATCAAATGAGAGGTTTGAAAAAGCATGTTAATTTGGGTATTTTGGACCCTTTGAGATGAGTATTTGGATTATTTGAATCGTAGAACTTTTATTATTGACCCCTTTAATGAAGATTGAAGACTTATGGTGTTTTTGAGTTTTGTCTCCTAACTTTTGTTTTTGAATGGTCTCCTTTTGACACAACTATAGATTTATAATCTCTTTTTGAAATAGGGTATATATAGACTTTGATTTTAGCACAAAATACAAATGTTAGAATTGGAACTTGTGAAATTGTGAATCTTGTGATGGGTGTATAATATCATATCTGAACACATGGTGTTAAATTTATCTCATTTTGGTGATTTGAAATTTTGAATTTTTTAACTTCTCATATGGTGAATCTTGGATTCTTGTTTTCTTTAATTCATAAAAGTATACGAATATATCAATTGTCATAAATCATAGCATAATCAATACGATAAGTTCATAGATCACATCAGGGATTTGACCAACATCTCTTGCCATCTTACCTATTACAACATGCGCTTATCATTCAAAACAAGTTGTTTATTGATTTATATATAAAATTTGCATATTTATAAGATATCATTAATATTTAATTGTTTAGATTTTTTTGTGTATTTTATAAATCATAACTGAATCTTTACAATTCATGATTTGGAAAGAAGAAAAAAAAACAAAGGTAATTTCTATTCTCAAAAAAAAAACAAAAAAGTATTGAATTGTACAAGAAGCAAAGGGTAAAAAAGGTGAATCATGCACCTTGGTTGAGCTAATAAAGGGTAAAAAAATATTGAATTAAACAAGAAGCAACAAAACCTGGAGATATCATTAGCAGAGTTCCATCATGGAACTTCCATGCATATATAAATGTTCAAAGAAAATTTACCTTCAAGACAGCAAGATCTTTAGCACGGTCTGCACCAATCAATTTGCCCTCAAAATTCTTCTGTACCCTTTTCAAAAACTATACATAATAAGGAACTGAGGTGAAACAATAATGTGAGTAAGAATTCTATTTACTTAACTGAAGATTGACCATCCAATTATGCAGTTCAACCTATCAATAGAGGCTAAAGGCACTGTGATTCTCACCCTTCTGAAGTAAGAATATTGACTCGTGCAACGACTTGCCCACTGCTCGGATTTCTTGAGAGAGAATTGCCAATTACTGGGCAATATCAACACAAATTTGATTTGTTCAGAATCTCAATAGCCCATTATGCAATTTAAAATGATTAATTAGCACTATCTACAGAATTAATGAAGACATATCACCAAGAACCCAACCATTTGAAAATCAACATAATAGTTCCAAATATTTGAGAATCAACTTTACTTTCAAATGTGTACAAAGAAACAACTCGGAAGTAATCAGCATTAGAACATATTTAAACATGTAAAGATGTAAGACAGGACTTGATGAGATCCAAATAGGGTCAGCCAAAAAACCAGAGACACAAGGTAGAATTCCTTGCAATAAACAAGTAGACAAAAAAAAACAGTAACACACAAAATGCTATGTTTTAATTCAGCACAATTTGCAGGTTCTCCGTCATAATGAATCACCTCTCTTTCTAATTGAGCATAACCAAAGTAAAACTATGTGCTTGTCAATAACATCATTTATCTTTCATCCATGTAAAAGCCCTTTGAATTTTTCAACTGACTTACCGTGATAATTTGTCACAATGTGACCTTGTCCATCCCAGACTACTCCAGAACCATTTCCTTCAGGGACCTGCCATTATGCATACAATGACATGTTATACTGCAGCCATGTCAAAAGCTTATAAGCATGAGAAGATGGTAATATCGACAAAGAATGCCATACATGAGATGTCTAATAACGTTTATGAAATTGTGAGAAAAATACTTTTATCAGTTTGTTTTTAGCACCATAAAAGTATTCAAACATATTTCTTATATTCACTGAACAAAATTACCTCAACCACACCCGTCACATTAAGTTGAGGACGCAATGTTACATCAAAGATGTTGACAACGGAGTAAGTGTTCTTCTCAAAGAGTTGCACAGTCCTTTCCTGCCAAGTAGACACAAATCAACTGACTCATCATAAAAATCCAGTTGAGAGGAGTGTGAAACTGACAAATGAGCCATCCAGAATGAAAAATAGAAACAATTGGCTGGTGCAGTTGAAAGTGAACCTCGGAAGGGAAGAGTGCCCCAGAAGAATAAACGGAGGGTGTAACTTCTTCAACTGTCACAGATGGATCCCCTAAAGCATGGGCTGTATATATGTAAAATGAAGCAAACTGTAGATAAGCACTAAAAGATTCCCCAAAAATATGAAGCTAGAGTGAACAAAGACCAACTTTGACAAGTATTTACAAGTATGTTTAATAAAGATGAAATTTGAGTTACAAATGTAAAAGTTGGACCCATACTTTAAAACATAGGCCAAGGAATGAGTAACAAGCCATTCAAATGAAACGCTACTACATCGTAAAACGTCAATGAGATACAGCAAATTCATAGCCAGCAAAGCAAAAGGTGTATAAAAGACATGATCGACAAAGAAATCTTATTACACAATTTAAACCTAAAAGGAATTGGTCAAAAGGAAACAAAGCTGAATTGTGCGAACCTGGTAAGTACCTTGAAGGATGATAACACAAGTACATGAATAAACTTGAGAAAAATGTCCGACGTGTTGTGAAAAGAAAATTTTTCTTTATAACTTCAATCAACTCTTTGCTATGATCATAAGCAATCCTATAAGCATTAGAAGGATTAATGAGGAAATTCTGAAACAATAAAGAAAATGAACTTAAATAGTATGATTCTTTTTCTTTTTTCTGTTTTTTGACAAAATAAGGGCCCAATGACTGCATTTGCTTACAGTATTTGGAAACCAAAAAATAAATGATAGATAAGGATATCACATATACAAGTTTACAGTAAATCAGGTGAACAATTTGAAAACAAAATCACATCACAGCGCACCAAATTCACCCACGAACACAAGCTAATTACCACCACTCCATGAGGACCATGACAACCTTCAGATGCATTGCTGACAATGCACACCTCCACAATCAGCAAAAGAAAACGCTATACAAACTAATAAATCTTACAAATTTTTTCCTACTAATTGATGTGTCACATAAATAAAGAAACTATGAAAACTAAAATAGGATCCAGTATAATGATATGATAGGTGTCCCACCAAGTCAAAAAAGTTTATACAATTTGTTAGTTTATATAGCATTACTCATCAGCAAATGCCAGTGCCCATAACTGTAATGCCAAGCCACTTGTAAAAGCATCTCCAATTCTTCATCAAATTTTCCTCAAATTCAAATTTGGTGAGAAAATAGCTAAAAGTGTGCTCCAAACATTTCATCAAATCTGTATTAAATCAAAGGAGAGACGGTTGTTTCACCAAATCAAGGATGCACCAATTTCCAAACGGCATATTTTTACTCAATATTTGACAGAAGGGTAAATTACACAGACCTCCCCTGAGATTTCTCATAATAACATAAACCTCCCTTCAGGTTATTAAATGACACTAACCTCCCCTATTAGACTTATAGACCTAACAATGTTACTGAGTAATATAATTTTACGTTTTTGACCCTCACAATAAAGGCACCTCAAAATAAAATAAAAACTACAGTATTCTCACTTCCTTTCACTATTTTTTTTTCTTTTTTTAATCAAGAGACCCATCTCTCCCTCTCTCCCCCCTTGACATTCTGCAGCTTCACTATCCAAACTCCACCACCACCACCACCCAAGCCTCCTTGGCTACAAAAATCACAAAAATTAGTTAAATCCGCATCACTTCTCTTTTCCCTCTCCATTAATATCACCATCCACAAATGCATTCAGAGTCTAATCACGCAGCCATTGACAAATTATTTAACTATAAAGAGAAAAAAATTGCCAACACAATTTCTTTCTTAAATTTAATTGGTTTTGTAGTGCACCACAAAATAGGGGGGAAAAAAATAAAATCAGTTTGGTTGTTGCTCTCTCTCTCTCTCTCCCCTCTCTATAACATGTACATAGCTGTGACAACCCTCAACACTGTTTACTGATAACACCACTGATTATGCTAACCTATGATTAAGCATGTTAATTGATTGATTGACTGAAAATTCTGAACTGATTGATTGAGTGTGTTAGTTTGAATGCAATTCTATCTGTTTGACTGTTAAATTATCTGTTCATGTATTATGTTTAAACTGCAAATTGAAGGCCTTATCAGCGGCCAAATCTGAAATTGATTAGTGTTTTATGCTAATTAAAATTAATGTGATTTTATGATATATTTAATTCAAATGTATTTTGGTATGATTAAATTAGATTAAATATTGATAAATTATAAGAGAGTGGGACTTATTTTCACATTTGCCACCTAGTGGACTTATCTAGGCAACCCCTCTCCACTTCATACATGTTGATACAACATTTCTTCAGCCCATTTCCTTGACAAAACCGACTAGGAAGAGAGAATTAGAGAGAAGGAAGTAACTTCAACAAAATTGGCTTGGAGGCTTAAGAAAATTGAAGAATTCTTTGCATATTGAGCTTCTACACTTGAAATTGAGGACCTAAGGTAGGATATTCATCATTTAATTTGTGAATCCAAGTTCTTTCTTGCATGGTTCATGGAAGTCTAGTGAGTTAAGTCTAGAATTGGCTTATTGTGTTGAATTATGAGTTAATCCATGCATGCATGTACATATTGTGAAGTTTTGAGGTTGTAGTTCATAAATTCCACATGCATGTTCATATCTTGAGCTTAGTCCATGAATTCATCTTGTTTTGAGGCAATTGAGCTCATTTGAGCAAGTAATCGAAACTTTGAATTTGATTGAACACATGCATGTTACATTTGAAGTTGTTCTTGAAGTTTGATTTGAAATTGGGTTTAATTGACTCACCTTTGGGCCTTAATTTTACAAATTGAGCTTTGAATCATGTTATATTATGAGTTTTAAAGTGTTTTCCAAAAAATTAGCCCAAAAGGATCGAATTTGGTGTATTGAAACTTGATTTTGAGCTTGAGGTTCAAATCTGGAATTTCAGATTTTGGACCCATGCTCGAGCGAGGAACTTCACGCTCGAGCGTACAATCTGAGATCATGCCGTCCGCTCGAGCGAGAAAAGTGACGCTCGAGCGTGAAATGCGTGTATCCAGTACTTTGCATGAGTTTACAGTCCGCTCGAGCGAGAGAGTTCACGCTCGAGCGAGGACTTGTGTCTCACGCTCGAGCGGGGTCGAGCGCCCGTCGAACGTGAATTTTGAGCATCCAGTATTTTTACTGTAGCTTGCAGTCCGCTCGAGCGACGGAAGTCACGCTCGAGCGGAGATCCTTTGTCTGCATGTCCGCTCGAGCGTAGAAAACCACGCTCGAGCGAGACCCCTGTTTTTGAAAATTTTGAAAAGTATTTATAAGTACATCTTTGCATCCTCTTTCCATCCTAAGCATTCTTAGGCCTAGTTTAAGGCATCTTACTGAGGATATTGATGTAGAACCGCACCGAGTCTAAGTAGAGACTAAGTCTTCGATTCCTAAGTATGTGACTTAGTGTGTGTTCATCCTGTAACTGTGCAGGGTTGGCATCCGAGGACGCGCACTAGCTTATCTGTGGCCCAGAACTCTGTGAGTAACAATATTGTAAAGATATGTTCAATTGAGATTACTTTTTGAACGAATGACTGAACTGCTTTATGAAATAACACTGTTTACTGAATGAATGTTTGTCCTATTTGCGAACTGTATTCGTGGCGTCCATAGCAATTGACTGTTACTGTACTGTACTGCTACTGTCACAGAGATCTCTGTCGGTTCCCATGTTGGAACCACTACTGTTTACTGATATGATGGCCATCAACTGACTGTTCGGTTTGTTAAGACCTACTGTACTGTTTGCTATTGGATGTACCACTTATGACTGCTATGATCGAATAACTGTTATACTGATAAATGACTGTTTTCAATACTGAACGGATATTCATTCTTAACCTCTTTACGCATATGTTATTCACTGGGCTTTAGCTCACTGCTCATATATATATGTAGGTGTACAGGCACCGGACCGTTGCTAGGAGCGTTGGGCTAAACTCCCTTTTTGTCAAGCCAACCACTGTGCCTCACTGCGAGGTTTCAAGCCTGACCGAGCCAAGGTTGTTTGGGGTGTTTTAGATTTCCCCTTTTTGTCTCTGTTTTTTTATCTCTGTTTTGTAATACTGTATAGACTGTACCTGTACTGTACTGTTATGATGGGGACTTGGTCCCTAACCTGAATGCCTGTAAATGATGCATGTATATACTGTTTTGTTCTAAATGTGGATATGTTAAAAAAAGTCTTTTTGCATACAGACTGTCACAGCTCATTGGACATCTTTTAATTACTGTTTTGGCTTCCGCCAACCCCTGTACTCTGTATTACTGTTTTACTGTTAAGCAAGCCTTCGGTAATCTCGGATTACTGACCGGTTACGGTGCTAAACCCATAGGGGCGGGTTTGAGTCGTGACAATAGCCTTCCCCAACCCCTCTTATTTACCATGTAAATGTATTGCTGCTAAGTGGTTCATCAAACAGTTGAACAGCAAACAAAAATACATGTGAATCACGCACAACAGTCACTGATGCCTCGACTTATTTATGAATTTTTCCAGCAAATTGTTGTTCTTAAATAAGATATCTATTTTTGTTTAAAATCTTGTTACTTGCCTTGAACACCATGGCAATCAGTTCAAACTGCAAAATCTGCCAAGTTGCCAACTAACAACTAATGTTTGTATATATTTTTTTGTTCATATTAATCCTGAATTATAGAATTTATTTACTTCAACATCTTTGTTTTGATTTTTTGTATCTTACTTGAAGTAATGAATTATTGTCACCTTCAACACTAGAAAACTGGTATCTGCTATTTGGTATTGTATACATATATGGCACTTGGGTTTTGATTGATCTGTGGCACTCTCTAGTATTAAAATTTTAACTGATGAATTCAGCATTTTTTTGTTGACATTAGTGACAGTTGTTATGGAGAAGGGGGAAACTGCCACAATTCACGAAAGCAAATGGGAGGTTAGTGTTATTTCAAAAACCAGAGGGGAGGCTTTTGCAATTGCCAATAACCTCAGGGAAGATCAATGTAATTTACCCTTGATGAAATTTTAAAAAGAGTAAGGATTGAAGATGATTTTCTATCGCCAAAAATGGTTAAAACAGATTTTTAGGATAAATTTAGAATTTTTTACAAATATTTGGTGAACAAAAAATATTAAAGATTGGAGATGCTCTCAAAGCGACCAGACCATAACTGCCACACCAATTTCAATTTCACCTACAACAGGACCACTCACCACTGTCATTGCCAACAAAAAATTCTAAGCATGTGTTTGGTTGGGAGATTTGATGAGGGATTTGAAAAAAAAAAATCAAAGTGTGTGAAATTAGCTAAAATATAAATATATTTTATTTACATTTCTCCTACCTTTCTCTTTCCCTTTCCAAATCCCCCAACCAAACAGCCAGCGTTGGTTTGATATCAGGCTCAAATCCATGACAGAAACATCTTGAACCCACGGAACGTCCTCGACACCACACCTCTTCAATTACTAACAGCAAAAACCATAACCACAACCTTCAATTCAACTACCCACCTCCATTCTCATTATCACCCTCACAAATTACACAAAATTTTCCACAATCAGCAAAAATTTCTGAACTAATAACCAATAAACACTTATAATTCGCTACACACAAACACATGGACAATGAATTTAGGAGATTCATAGTCGCAGAAACATAACAAGGATGAATCATTGAGTTCAAGTAATGGAATTTACCTTGGAGTGGCAGCGGAATGAGGAGAAAGGTCGAAGTTGTCGTCTGGGGAATCGGGATGACGAGGTTCGGAGGAAGAACAGACGGAGGAGATGCCATCGAAACATAGCTCGCGACGACCACACAAGTGTGTTGTTTTTGGTGGGACCTGAGTTCGTTGAGGAGGAGGTTGGAGAAGAGGGTTACTGGAATTGCAAGCTATGATTTGCATTTCTTCTCCGAAACCGAAAATGCACAAGGGTCCTACAGATTAGATAGGGTTACACTCTCTCTCTCTCTCTCTCTCTCTGCCTTCCTGGCTGGTCCTCCTTCGCGAAATCTTTCTTCTAGTTTTGGTTTCTCCAACAACTTTTTATTTTATTTTTAATGTAAATTACGGTTACCTCTCTTGAGTTTAGAATAAAATAATAATCCCATTATTTTAACATAATTATAATAATAAATTAAAGTGATATTTATTAATAATTATATTATTATGATATAATTAACCTTTAATATTTTCCATTCAGACTAAAATATCTAAAATTAAAGGTATTGTTTGGTAAAGTCTATAAATATAAATATATTTTTATAAATATAAAAGTACATATGTTTAAAAATTTTGTTTTAAAAACTAGTAAAATGAGTGGCAAGCAATCAAAGGTGGGTTGATGATAGTCAGAAGCGATTGATGGTGACTATAAATAATAGTTAAAGATGGTTGATAACGATCAAAATTAATGATCGGTCACCAAAAATGGTGGCTAAAGGTGATTTTCGACCAATAATAACCAAAACTAGTTGACTTCAGTGAAGTGTAATATGTAAAAATAATTGTTAAAGGAGGTCACCGATGACAATAGTTGCAGATGTAGTTAGTTGGTGGTAATAATAAAAGGTGAGCAAAATGAAACGACAAGGAAACAAAAAATTAGGATTATTTTGAAAACATCATAAAATAGTTAAAAAAATTAACTATTCTCTATATTTTTTAGAATTGGGGTTAGGATTATTTTGAAAACATCATAAAATAGTTAAAAAAATTAACTATTCTCTATATTTTTTAGAATTGGGGTTCCTTCTACGAGGCTTGTCAATCTATTTTGATAATCTGTACCGTTTATACTATAAGGTTTGTTGAGTAAATGTCACGACCCAAACCCGCCCATATGGGTTTAGTACCGTAACCGGTCAGTAATCCGAGATTATCGAAGGCCTGCTTAGCAATAATACAGTAATACAGAGTACAGGGACTGGCGGAAGCCAATACAGTAAATAAACAATGTCCAATAAGCTGTGACAGTCTGTATGCAAAAAAAACTTTTCATACATATACATAAATACATGAACAGTACAAAATGGTATGTACAACATTTACAGTCGATCAAAACAGGGACCTAATCTCTGATAAACAGTACAATACAGTGTTATCAGTCTATGCAGTTATTACAACGGATACAGAGACAGACGGGGAAATTAAAACACCCCTAAGCCATGGCTTGGCAGGCTCGGAACCTCGCGGTGAGGCACGGTGGTTGGCTTGACAAAAAGGGGAGTCTAACCCACGCTCCTAGCTCCGGTCTGGTGCCTGAACACCTACATATATATATAAACAGTGAGCTAAAACCCAGTGAATAACATAATGCGTAAAGAGGTTAAGAATGAATGTCCTTCCAATAATGAAAACAGTTCAATTGATTCAGTATACCAGTAATTCAGTTGTTCAGTCAAAACAGTCATATGTGGTACATCCATTAGCATAGCATACAGTAAACAGTAAGTCTTAAGAGACCGAACAGTCAATGATGGCCATCACATCAGTAAACAGTAGTGGTTCCAACATGGGAACCGACAGAGATCTCTGTAACAGTAACAGTAAACAGTAGTTGCTAAGGATGCCACAATACAGTTCAGAATATAGGACATACATTCGTTCGATTAACAGTATCAGTTCAGAAAGCAGTTCAGTTAAACAGTCATAAATATTCACAGTTGAACATATCTTTACACAATTGTTACTCACAGAGTTCCGGGCTATGAGCAGCTAGAGCGCTTCTCCGAAGGCCAACCCTATACAGTGACAGAACGAACACACACTAAGTTCACATTCGGAAATCAAAGACTTAGTTCTTACTTAGACTCGGTGTGGTTCTACATCTATATCCTAATTAAGATGCCTTAAACTAGGCCTAAGAATGCCTAGGATGAAATGAGGATGCAAAGATGTACTCAGAAAATATTTTCAGAATTTTCAGAAAACAGGGGTCCCGCTCGAGCGTATATTTCCCCGCTGGAGCGGATATGCAGATAAAGGTTCCAGCTCGAGCGTCACTTCTCACGCTCGAGCGGACTGCAGAACATGGTAAAAGTACTGGATGCACGAAATTTACGCTCGATGGGCGCTCGAGCGTGTGACTCAGGTTCCCGCTCGAGCGTGCATTCCTACACTCGAGCGGACTGTGAAACAATGCAAAGTACTGGATGCTCGAATTTCACGCTCGAGCGCCACTTTCCTCGCTCGAGCGTGAGTCCAAATTCTGGAAATTTCAAATTGAACATTCAAGCTCAAAATCAAGTTTTAATGCATCAAATCCGATCCTCTTGGACTAATTTTCTAGAAAACACTTCAAAACCCATAATATTACATGTTTCAAAGATCAATTTGATAAATCAAAGCCCAAGGGTGTTTCAATTAAATCCAATTTCAAACCAAATTTCATGAACATAACTTCAATGCAACATGCATAAATTTAAACCACTTTCAAGCTTTAAACACTTGCTCTAATGAGCCAATTCTTACAAAATCAAGATGAAATCATGGTCTATAATATAAACATGAACATGCATGCAAGATTTCCATGAAATCAAAACTCACAATGCAAGGATAAACACATGCATGCATGAATTCTAACTCAAATCAACATATGAAGCTATTTCATGACTCAATCCACTAAATTTGACATGAATCATGTAAGAACAAGCTCAATTCATAAACAAGAGGGTAATTACACTACCTTAGGTCTAGAATTAGAGGTATGGAGGCTCAATGTTGCAAGTCTTCTACAATTTCCTCAAGTTTCCAAGCAAAACCCTCAAGAACAATTCAATCTCCTAACTCTCTCTCTCTCTCTCTCTCTCTCTCTCTCTCTCTCTCAGTCGGTTTGTCTCTCAAATGGACAGAGCAAATGTTTTGTTTTGAATGTAGGAAGGCTCAAATATGTTTAGATAGTGGGCCACTAGTGTGGCAAAATGGTAATTTAAGCCAACAATGCAATCTAGCTTATTTTAATCTATTTTAATCATACCAAATCACATTTCAGATAAATATACCATAAAATCTTATAATTTCTAATTATTATAAAACATCAATCGATTTCAAATTCGGCCGCCGATAAGGCCTTCAATTTGCAGCTTAAACGTAAAAGCATGAACAGATAATCCAACAGTCAAATAGATAGAATGCAATTCAAACAGATATACTCAATCAATCAGCTTCAGATTTCAGTCAGTCAGTTCAGTATTTCAATCAGTTCAATTACCCATCATAATCAGTCTCAGTTTAACAATAATCAGTAATTAATCGGTAAGCAGTAGTGAGGTTGTTACAGTTTCCCATCCTTAAAAGAGTTTAGTCCTCTAAACTCGAGTTACTTTCATTCTGAAAGAAAACAAGATTCAGTGGAAACAGTTCAGGATATCTCTGGGCTATGTCATCTTCCATTTTCCAAGTGGCATACACGCCACCATGGTTTTGCCAGTCAACTTTCACTAACGGGATCTCTTTATTCCTCAACTTCTTGATCCGTCTATTCACAATCTGTATAGGTCGTTCTTTGTAAGTGTAGTCATCACTCAGCACTACACGAGTAGGCTCTATCACATGAAAAGGATCCCGGAGGTAATCCCTCAACATAGAAATGTGGAAGACATTGGGTATGTTTGGTTTGAGTTTTAGAGATGAGTTTTAGAAAAAAAATTCCAAAAAATTGTTTGGTTTGAGATTTTTCTCAAAAAAATTTCAAAATCACTTTCTCTCTCTTACACATCAATCAATCACTTTTTCTCTCCCCTCTCTCATTCTCAATCACTTTTTCTCTCACACACATTTACTCAATTACAACAAAATATCAAATCATCCGAAATTCCCAAACTCCAAAATTACTTTCAAAATATACAACCAAACAAACCAAAAAAATTTCTAAAACAACTCTCTCAAATTTTTTTAAAAAACAACTCTTCCAAAAACAAACCAAACAAGCCCATTATGCATATGCTCCATTTCAGGAGGAAACGCTACTTGATACGCCACCGGATTGATTTTCTCAATAATCTCATACGGTCCGATATATCTTGGCGCTAGCTTGCCTTGACTCCAAAACGAGTCTGGCTTTTCATCGGTGTCACTTTCACAAAAACGTGATCACCTACTTCATATTCTCTGTCTCGTCTTCTGACATTCGCATAACTTTTCTGTCTGCTCTGCGCGATTTTCAGCCTCTGTTGTATCAGTTTTACTTTTTCAATCGTTTCATATACAATCTCGGGCCCAAGCAAAGGCCCATCTCCAACTTCTGCCCAGCAAATCGGAGATCTACATTTTCTGCCATACAATGCCTCGAAAGGCGCCATATCAATACTTGAGTGATAACTGTTGTTGTAGGTGAATTCAGCTAAAGGCAAATGGCTTTCCCAGTTTCCCTGAAAATCAAGGACACACATTCTTAGTAGATCCTCCAGAGTTTGGATGGTTCTTTCTGACTAGCCATCTGTTTGAGGATGATAGGCACTACTCAGTCTCAGTTCAGTACCCAATGCAGTCTGTAAGCTTTGCCAGAATCTCGATGTAAACTTCGAATCTCTGCTAGAAACAATGGACACAGGCACTCCATGCAGTCTAACAATTTCATCAATATAGAGTATAGCCAATTTGTCCGCATTATAAATTGTCTTGACAGGTCAAAAGTGAGCAGATTTAGTCAGTCTATCAACAATAACCCAAATTGAGTCCATACCTTTACTGGAGCGAGGCAATCCAACGATAAAATCCATAGTAATATGTTCACATTTCCACTCCGGTATCGGTAAGGGCTGCAATAAGCCTGTGGGTCGTTGATGTTCGACTTTGACTTGTTAGCAAGGATGACATTTTGATACAAAATCAGCAATTTCTTTCTTCATTCCCGGCCACCAGAAATTCAGTTTCAGGTCTTGGTACATTTTCGTATTCCCCGGATGGATAGAAAATTTTGAATTGTGGCCCTCTTGCAGAACTCTTCTTTTCAATTTAGAATCATTCGGTACACACAGTCTTTCTTGAAATCTCAGTACATTATTTTCAAATTTGAAATCCGGTCTTGGTTTAGATTCCCTTTCTTCGATGATCTTCTTTAGGAAGTCATCTTGTTGCTGTTTCTCTTTAATCTCTTCAATCAGTGCCGGTTGAGCAGAAATAGCAGCTATTGTTCCGCCTTGTTCTCGCAAAACAATTTTAATTTCAGATTTTTCAAGGTTACAAAGCAACTCTTTCTATCCGGTGAGTAAACAGGCTAAATTGCCAATCGATTTCCGGCTCAGTGCATTGGCAACGGTGTTGGCTTTTCCCGGATGGTACAAAATCTGTAGGTCATAGTCTTTAATCAGTTCTAGCCATCTCCGCTGTCTCATGTTCAGTTCTTTCTATGTGAAGAAATATTTCACTCTTGTGGTCGGTTTATACTTCACATATCGCCCCATAAAGATAGTGACGCCAGATTTTTAAGGCAAATACCACTGCAGCGAGTTCCAAGTCATGGGTCGGGTAGTTCTTCTCATGCGGTCTCAATTGTCGGGAAGCATAGGCAATTACTCTCCCATTCTGCATTAAAACACACCCCAAACCCTTATGAGAAGTATCACTAAAAATGGTAAAACCATCCGTACCTGAAAGGTAGGGTAAGAACAGGTGCAGTCACTAGTCGAGTTTTCAACTCTTGGAAAGCTGATTCTCTTTGGTCAGTCCAGTCAAATGACATCCCCTTCTGAGTTAACTGAGTCAAAGGTAAGGCAATTTTAGAGAAATCTTTGACAAATCTTCTATAATATCCAGCCAAACCCAAAAAGCTTCGGACTTCTGTCACATTTGTTGGTCTAGGCCAGCTTACTACCGCTTTGATTTTTTGTGGATCAACTGAAATTCCATCTTTGCTAACAACATGCCCCAAAAACATAACATGATCAAGCCAAAATTCACATTTAGACAGTTTAGCATAGAGTTTCTGTTCTCTTAGGGTCTGTAGGGCAAGTCTCAGATGATGTTCATGTTCTTCTATACTTTTGGAATAAATCAGAATGTCATCTATGAATACAACAATAAAGTCATCGAGGAATGGTTTAAAGATTCTGTTCATGAGGTCCATAAATGCAGCAGGTGCATTGGTAACTCCGAAAGGCATAACTAAGAATTCGTAATGTCCATACCTCGTTCGAAAAGCAGTTTTGTCAATGTCCTCTGGTTTAACTTTCAACTGATGATATTCGGATCTGAGATCAATCTTAGAGAAAACTTGAGCACCCTGTAACTGATCAAATAGGTCATCAATACGAGATAATGGGTATTTATTTTTCACAGTTACCTTATTCAGTTCACAGTAGTCAATACAAAATCTCAGTGAGCTGTCTTTTTTCTTCACAAATAAAACAGGAGCGCCCCATGGTGAAGTACTAGGCCTGATGAACTTCTTATCTAACAGTTCTTGTAGTTGCGCTTTCAATTCTTTCAGTTCAGTCGGAGCCATTCAGTAAGGAGCTTTAGATATTGGCTATGTACCCGGAATCACATCAACGGTGAACTCAATCTCCCTATCAATTAAATCCCCTGGCAGATCATCTGGAAAAACATCTGGGAATTCTCTGACTATAGGAATACAGTTCACATCAGTTTTAACATTAGTAGACACAGTTAACACAGAACACAGATATCCTTTACACCCCTTTCTAATCAATTTAACAGCTTTCACAGATGAAATCAAATACGGAGGAGGTACTACTCCACTTCTATTAAACACAAATTCAGGTAAACCCGGTGGACGGAAAACAACTTGTTTTGTTACACAGTCTATGGTAGCATGATATTTCGTTAACCAGTCAATTCCCAATATTACATCAAAATTATCAATGTTCAAAGGCAGTAAATCAATATACAGATGTGCATCTCCAACAATAATTTCACAAGCAGGGTACATATATGCACAAGTCATGGATCCCCCAACGGGTGATGATATAGCTAACAGATAATTCATGGGTTCTAAGGGTCTATTCAATTTTCGCGAAAAAACATGCGATACATATGAATGTGTAGACCCCGAATCAATCAGTACATATGCAGTTTGAGTACAAATAAAGAGGATACCTGACACAATGGTCTCAGTATTTTGTACATCTCCCGGTACTAGGGCGAACACTCAGCCCTGCCTCATAGGCTCTTTCCCGGTAGCCTTGGGGTTAGGCTTTGGTGTAACAGTTGATGCTGCTACGCTTGGTGCAGCTTTACTATTGCCCGGAGCAGTGGAAGGGCAATCTTTGACCATGTGGCCCACCATGCCACACCTGTAACAAGCACCAGAGATTTTATAACAGACTCCCTTATGATTCTTACCGCATTCAGAACAGGGCGGTATAGACCGGTTCCCTTGACTAGAAGTAGTCGTTGATCTTGTATTTTGCTTTTTTGTTCAGTGGATTACTTTTGTCTTTCTTGAATTTAAAACCCTACCTTTTTCCACGCCATTCTGATGCTGGTGTTTCAGTTTGTTTCAGTGCCTCAATGTTTGACTCAACCATTAATGCTCGGTCAAGAACATTCACATAGTTCGGTAGTTTCAAGATATTTATTCGGTCCAGTATTGCAACATTAAGGCCGCCTTCAAACTTCCTGACCTTCTTGTAATCAGTATCAACCATGTAAGGTGCATACCTAACAAGTTCAGTGAACTTTGTTTCATATTCAGCAACAGACATAGTCCCCTGTCTCAGCTGTTCAAATTCAGTTACTTTTCTGTCCCTGATACACTGAGGGAAATACTTCTCGAAAAGGACTCCTTAAACTGAGCCCAAGTCATAATTGTGTTGGTGTCACGGACTAGCATCCACCACCTTCTAGCTTCTTCTTGCAAGGTGAAGGTAGCTAACAGTACTTTATGTGCTTCAGAGCACAGAAATACCTCAAACAATTTTTCTGTCTCAAGAACCCAAGCTTCAGCCTTTAATGGTTCAAGCCCTCCCTGAAAGGACGGCGGTTTCATTTTGCTGAACTTTTGGGTGAGAGCAATTATATCCCCATCATTAACATTCTGTTCTGGCTATACCGGATGAGGAGGTGGGGGCTGTTGGTTCTGTTGTTGCTGTTGCCTTAAGGCTTCAGTTAATAGTTCAACAGTTCTTTCCAGTCTTGCCATTCTGGCTTCGGATGATTCAGTTTCATTAACAATGCTTGCATTATCCATTTCACTATATGCAACATAATAATAATAAACATAAGAAGTTGCATACTTTAAACATTTAAACATAAGCAGTCATATGTTTAAACACATTAACACATATTCATGTCATGTCCACACACACTTTTCATGCTCATGCGATGCCCTAATTGCTTTTATAGGACACCTTATAGCTCATTTGGACACGTGTGTGCGGTATAACTTGTGGTTAAGTATCGCTCTGATACCACTCTGTCACGACCCAAACCCGCCCCTATGGGTTTAGTACCGTAATCGGCTAGTAATCCAAGATTACCGAAGGCCTGCTTAGCAGTAATACAGTAATACAGAGTACAGGGGCTGGCGGAAGCCAATACAGTAAATAAATAATGTCCAATGAGCTGTGACAGTCTGTATGCAAAAAAAACTTTCCATACATATACATAAATACATGAACAGTACAAAACGGTATGTACAACATTTACAGTCGATCAGAACAGGGACCTAATCCTTGATAAACAGTACAGCACAGTGCTATCAGTCTATGCAGTTATTACAACGGATACAGAGACAGACGGGAAAATTAAAACACCCCTAAGCCATGGCTTGGCAGGCTCGGAACCTCGCGGTGAGGCACGGTGGTTGGCTTGACAAAAAGGGGAGTCTAACCCACGCTCCTAGCCCCGGTCTGGTGCCTGAACACCTACATATATATATAAACAGTGAGCTAAAGCCCAGTGAATAACATAATGCATAAAGAGGTTAAGAATGAATGTCCTTCCAATAATGAAAACAGTTCAATTGATTCGGTATACCAGCAATTCAGTTGTTCAGTCAAAACAGTCATATGTGGTACATCCATTAGCATAGCAGTACAGTAAACAGTAGGTCTTAAAAGACAGAACAATCAATGATGGCCATCACATCAGTAAACAGTAGTGGTTCCAACATGGGAACCGACAGAGATCTCTGTAACAGTAACAGTCAACAGTAGTTGCTAAGGATGCCACAATACAGTTCAGAATATAGGACATACATTCGTTCGATTAACAGTATCAGTTCATAAAGCAGTTCAGTTAAACAGTCAGCAATATTCACAGTTGAACATATCTTTACACAATTGTTACTCATAGAGTTCCGGGCAATAAGCAGCTAGAGCGCGTCTCCGAAGGCCAACCCTATACAGTGACAAAATGAACACACACTAAGTTCACATTCGGAAATCAAAGACTTAGTCCTTACTTAGACTCGGTGTGGTTCTACATCTATATCCTCATTAAGATGCCTTAAACTAGGCCTAAGAATACCTAGGATGAAATGAGGATGCAAAGATGTACTTAGAAAACATTTTCAGAATTTTTAGAAAACAGGGGTCACGCTCGAGCGTATATTTCCCCGCTCGAGCGGATATGCAGATAAAGGTTCCAGCTCGAGCGTCACTTCCCACGCTCAAGCGGACTGCAGAACATGGTAAAAGTACTGGATGCACGAAATTTTACGCTCGATGGGCGCTCGGCCTACGCTCGAGCGTGTGACTCAGGTTCCCGCTCGAGCGTGCATTCCTACGCTCGAGCGGACTGTGAAACAATGCAAAGTACTGGATGCTCGAATTTCACGCTTGAGCGCCACTTTCCCTGCTCGAGCGTGAGTCCAAATTCTGGAAATTCCAGATTGAACATTCAAGCTCAAAACCAAGTTTTAATGCATCAAATCCGATCCTCTTGGACTAATTTTCTGGAAAACACTTCAAAACCCATAATATTACATGTTTCAAAGATCAATTTGATAAATCAAAGCCCAAGGGTGTTTCAATTAAATCCAATTTCAAACCAAATTTCATGAACATAACTTCAATGCAACATGCATGAATTTAAACCACTTTCAAGCTTTAAACACTTGCTCTAATGAGCCAATTCTTACAAAATCAAGATGAAATCATGGTCTATAATATAAACATGAACATGCATGCAAGATTTCCATGAAATCAAACCTCACAATGCAAGGATAAACACATGCATGCATGAATTCTAACTCAAATCAACATATGAAGCTATTTCATGACTCAATCCACTAAATTTGACATGAATCATGTAAGAACAAGCTCAATTCATAAACAAGAGGGTAATTACACTACCTTAGGTCTAGAATTAGAGGTATGGAGGCTCAATGTTGCAAGTCTTCTACAATTTCCTCAAGTTTCCAAGCAAAACCCTCAAGAACAATTCAATCTCCTAACTGTCTCTCTCTCTCTCAGTCAGTTTGTCTCTCAAATGGACAGAGCAAATGTTTTGTTTTGAATGTAGGAAGGCTCAAATATGTTTAGGTAGTGGGCCACTAGTGTGGCAAAATGGTAATTTAAGCCAACAATGCAATCTAGCTTATTTTAATCTATTTTAATCATACCAAATCACATTTCAGATAAATATGCCATAAAATCTTATAATTTCTAATGATCATAAAACATCAATCGATTTCAGATTCGGTCGCCGATAAGGCCTTCAATTTGCAGTTTAAACGTAAAAGCATGAACAGATAATCCAACAGTCAAACAGATATACTCAATCAATCAGCTTCAGATTTCAGTCAGTCAGTTCAGTATTTCAATCAGTTCAATTACCCGTCATAATCAGTCTCAGTTTAACAGTAATTAGTAATTAATCGGTAAGCAGTGGTGAGGGTTGTTACAGTAAATCATGCATATAAAAAATAAAGTAAATTAAACACATGCAATCTCATAATAAAAGCACATTTATTTTAAAAAATGATTAATATAATTTTGATAATTTTTAAAAAGTAATTAGGAGCTGGTCATGAGAGTATTGATGTCCGACTAACTTAATTTTTTAAATAAATGATATATTTGATAAACTTTACAATATAAACCGTTCAAATTATTAAAATATGACTGAAAAACCTCTAAAGGTCTTCATAGTAACAACCTTTAATCCATAATTTTCTAGAGTCGTGCTAGGGAGCTCGAAAGCTCCCCCCTGAATCCCCCTAATTAAAAAACAACGCCGTTTTTCTTTCTTTTTTTTTTTTTTTTGCAGATCAGAAGAAGAAAGAAGAAGAAGGAGGAGGGAGGAGGAGGAGGAGGAGGAGGAGGAGGAGGAGGAGGGACTGGAGGGGGAGGAGGAGGAGAAGGAAGGAGGAAGAGGAGGGACTTGAGGGGGCCCAACAAATGGGGCTGGAGGCGGAGGCCAGACAGAGGTGACGAGCTGCTACTGCGACGATCGGCGACGGTGAAGGCATAGGCGACGATCGGCGGCGAGCTTTCTCTCTCTCTCTCCTCCTCTTCCCCTCTCTTCTCTTTCTCTCTTCTTTTTCTCTCCCTCTCCCTCTTCCTCTACAGACTCGAAAATGGAAGGAAAAAAAGAAAAAAAGAAAAAAAAAAAAGACTAATGCCCAAAACGACGTCGTTTTGGGCATTAAGAGAATTTGGGAGGGCAAACTTTCGAGCTACGAAACATTATTGAATTTTCTATACGTCTTTTGTGTAAAAAATAAAAAATAAATTAAAAGAACTAATTTTCAAAGCAACTCTTAAAATATATAAAGACGTGAAAAAATAAAGAAATTAATATAATAATTTATAATAAATTTTTTGACTTTTAAATTAGAAAAAACTATTATCCCAAACAAGGCCTAACAGATCCCACTCTAGTCCCAAAACTCCTTTGGGCTTAGATATCCTCGTCTCGTATAAATAAGTTACGCGGTAGTAGTAGGAGTACAGAAGCCAAACCACCCTGGTCTCAGCCAACAGTGTTGTGTTTGTTGTCCTTTGGGTCCAAATCCAAATCTGTCTCTCTCTCTCTCTCCAACTACAAACACACCTGTCTTCCTCACCTCCATATACCTTGATATAGAGACGCAGAGCTAGGGTTTTAAGCCACACCAACGATGGTAGCTGACCGTGGCAAGAAATCGAAGGTCTCCGACAGAACCGAGGTCGAAGATTCCGATCACATTGACACTGAACTCGTTCTCTCCATTGAAAAGTTGCAAGAGGTCCAAGATCAGCTCGAGAAGGTTCGCTTCAATTCCCGACTTGTCTACTTGGTTCTTTTTCATCTAATGTAGAATAAAGATTTGTTTTTTGATGTTATTACTCTCATTGGATTGAAGGTTTTCTCATGTTTATGCATTGTACTAGCATTGCGTGAAATTGTGGTCTTTTTTTTTAATAGCCCCCTTTTTTTGTTAGGCATTGATTCTGGATTTCATGGTATGTTTTGCAATGCAACTAGGATGGTTTGCGTTTATTGTAACCCTCGGACTCTTTTTAATAAATTCAAGGACTCCTCTTGATTTTATAGTCTTAGTTTCCCTTCTAATTTAATTGACTAGCTATTTCTTTTTTCTTTTGTTTTCTTGGGATGCATGTTAACCATTATGCGAATCTCCATTTTTTTTTTTTGCTTTTATGTTCATATTGTGTGTAAAACTATCAGTTGCAATCCATGAGTTGCCAATGTCAACATAAATGGTAATGCATAGGCTCAGGTTGTTGTGTGTGAAAGGGGTCAAGCCTATTGCCTAGGTGGTTTCAAGGTATGTTCTTTGATTCTTATGTTGAGAGTGGGATCACCATTTCGAGTGAATAACAAGTTAACAACTACTTAAGACATTGGGGTGTTTAGGGTTTCAATAAAGACGTTGTCTTGTAAGCTAATGGGTTGGGGTTCAAATATTGTTGCATATTTAACTCAACTCAAGTGTTTGAATGGATAAAGGGCCTGTAATTCTAATTTAATTATCTACTATCTTTAGATTCTCTTCCGCTACTCGTGGGTTGTGATGTGAAGAAAAGTGTTATTTTGTTTTTACTCTTGGCCCGTTGTTTTTTCGTTTTTACTCTTGGCCCATTGTTTTTTCGTTTACCTATAGTTGTCAACTTGTCATATCAACCCAATCCTTAGTGTCAGCAAGACACAAGATATGGGATCCACTCACGACATGTTTTTTGTGTCCTTATGTATGGACAATGGAAAGAAGCTAACATGTATGCAAATCTTGCTCATTGAAGTAGAAATTTTTCAACTAGTTACGTCAAGTGCATGCTTAATACTTGGAGTGAACTTTACTAAATGTAAACCATTTTCAAATAAAATGAACCCACATTTGGCGTAGTTCAATTCATTATATGATACATGGTAAACAAAAGTGCCCACATTAATGGCCTTTTCATTTTTTGTGCATCTCTATACCTAATCTTCATTTTGCGTGATTTTGTTACACCCACTTCAACTACACTATTGTAATAAAGTAGCAAGAGGATTATGATTATCAATAATATCGAATATGAATGATTTACCTATTGGCCAGCCATAACCATATTTATCCATTATTGAGTGCCATTATTTGGTAATGAAGCCAATGTAGCAAGTGCACACATCAAGTCTCAATTTAATCCACACCTATGGCAACATTTAGTTGAAAAAGAAAATTTAGTTGGTTGAATTTGCACCAATTTTGTTTTTGAACCTATAAAAGAAAAATGAAAAATTTGAAATGTTTCATAGTAATATTTTAACTTTTAACTCTTTGACTACGGCAATTGTTATCCTTCTCTCTATTCCTATTAAATAAATCTAGGGGAAGAAACTAAGGTTTCGAAGGTGGTGGTGGTGGACCATGGAAGGCAAGGAAGTCAGTCATAAATTTTACTTATTTTTTGGAAAAAAGATAATTAGTTATATAAGCATTATGAAAAAATAGTAAGAAAAATCAATAAATCTATGTCAGTTATTTCTTAATAGTTATCTTAATTATTTCATACAATTTTTGTGCTATATAATTAGTCTCCCAAGTGTATAATTTATTAGACTGTCATTTTGAGGAATTTTATTGGTAAATATAATTTATATAAATAAAAAATCTATATCTATGGATTTTATAATAAAAAAATGAATGTCATTTACATGTCAAATCAATAGAATTGATGCTATTACGTAACTAGTGAAATAATTTGGGGTCATGCCGTATACATTGTAAGAATACTTGGGGTCAATAAAAGAATTTTTAAAAACCTAGAAGGGCCATTTTTCATGCATGATAAAAACACAAACATGCCTTTCTTTTCTTCCTATCCTTATTTATGGCTCATAAATTAAAGGAGTATTAGAAGAAATTTGAAAAACTTATGCTTCAATAACTATGCTTTGTCCATGTTGGAAAGAAATTGAAGTTATGCTTCAAAAGCTATCAGGATGAAATTATTTATCAAAAAAAAAACTATCAGGATGAAATTGATTGCGTCTTCCTTGAATTCATTGTCTGACTCGATGAGTTGAAGGACTTCCACGAAAAGTTCAAGATGGTATGCCATTAACCATCTTAAATACACATCTCTGGACATGCATATCTCAGACTTGTCTAATAGAACATGAAGAGCTATTCTTGTTGATGTTAATTACTATCAGTGGTTGGACAGTCTTCTTTTGGATGCATAATCTGTTATCATTTATGATTTTTCTATTGACCATTACCTCAATGAAATGAAACTCAATTATTGCATGGGTATCCAACAGGTTAATGAAGAAGCCAGCGAGAAAGTTTTGGCAGTTGAGCAGAAGTATAACGAGATTCGCAGGCCCGTCTATGTTAAACGAAATGAGATCATCAAATCTATTCCTGACTTTTGGTTGACTGCTGTAAGTAACCAACGCGCTTTCTATTCATGCTTACTGAGTGTATTTATTAAGTTCACTGATTTTTACTTTTTCCACAGTTTTTAATTACTTCTGCATTATTGTTCTGTGCAGTTCTTGAGTCATCCTGCACTTGGTGATCTTTTGAGCGAGGAAGACTCAAAGGTTTGGCACGTGATACGGAAAAAGATCAATTTGAACATTTATTTTGATATAATGAATCATTTAAGCCTACAACATTTCCTTTATTTATTTATTCAACATTAATTTACTATATTTTTATTGTTATTTGAATTATTGGGATATGATATTGTCCTCGTTTGGCAAAACTTAAAAGTTAGCTTTTAAGATGATGGCTTTTTGATTATTGGCTCAAAATGCTTTAAATAAGTTGTAAAAGTGTTTGGTGCAACTTTTTGGATAATATGGGAAAAAGCTGACAGTGTTTTGCAAATAATCCAAAAAGTAGTTTTTTGAAGTATAATGTCCAAAATGGCCATAGATTTTTTAAACTTAACTTATTATTTATTTATTTTTTATTTTGTTAAAAAAGAGGTACACCCAATTATGAAAATATTAAGAGGCCTTTTGGTCCAGTGTCCAAACGCTAAAAAAGTTAAGCTGGAAAAGTAACCATGGGCGGTTTAGAAAATCATAGTGTTTTCTTTTCTTTTCTTTTTTTGTGTGTGTGTGTGTGTTGCTAAAAACATGTTGATTAAGCTATATTACGTTGAATGCAATAAGCTATGCCAAATACTTTACACCATCTTTTTCAAAGCTATAATCTAAATAATCAAATTTAAAAGCTTTGCCAAACGGCCTTGTCAATACATGAGGGTGATGTCCTCAACTTCTCCTGGACATTATTGAATTGGAATGAACATTTCAATAATCTCACATTTTCTCCACTTGACTTAGATTTTCAAGTATCTAGATTCTCTTGATGTGGAGGATTTTAAAGACCTGAAGTTAGGATACTCCATCACATTTGTAAGTTTTTCTTCCTCTTATCCTGTTTAGTTGGGTTAGGCTTTCATAAAAGAGTTGTTCATTATTCCATTTCTGTAGGTACTTCCAATAGATAATTCGCCTACACACTTACAATCGTTCTTTTGTCGAGTTCTCATTAACTCTTTTGCATGTTTCAAACTTCTAGAACTTCAAACCTAATCCTTATTTTGAAGATACAAAGCTGATGAAAACCTTTACATTCTTGGACGAGGGAACAACTAAGATAACTGGCTCAAACATCAAGTGGAAGGAAGGCATGGTAAGCACCCTCCGTATCTTCTTGTATATTTAATTATTTTCATATGTTATTAAGAATGAGCTTCAACATGTGAAGGGTGCTGCTAATGGAGTTAATCATGAGAAGAAAGGAAACAAAAGGCCGCCTTCTGACGAGAGGTATCTTTTCTCACTTATTTTTGTATTCTTTGCTAAAGCTAATTTTGTAGCAGTAGCTAAAAAATGTTATGCTAGATGCCTCAAATTTGGGCAAGTGAGGCAAGACCTCCTTGCTTGAAGGAATGATCAGTTGTCTACATTGCTACAAGCATTATCACAGATTGCAGGTATGATATACAAATTTGAGGTATAGACAGTCATAAAAGTACATTGAGAGAGAGTTTTGGTATTGCTTTCTCAATTTTTATTTTTTGTGTTTTTGGAAACAAAAAACAATAAAAGGTTGTTGAACTTCATTTTAGGTGCAAGTCTTAGTAGTTCCAAAACTTGCAAGAGGCCCACATATATTTGATATTTCAGTTGACTGTTACTTTGCATTTCCGTTTCACCCCAAGTTAATTTAAGTCTGGTCATTACTTAGTCTTACACCATTGTTAGAGGTTTGTTTTTTAGATTTCTGTCTTTGACCATTGTTTGAGTATTTATTTATTTTTTCTAGATTTCCATTTATTGACTAAAAATTAGATTTTACTCCATGTTTCTTTTGATGATTCAATTAGTTTTTCCCATGTGAAGATGTATCCAAAATTGCCCCTAGACATTGAATAAAAGATTTGGGGTTTAAGCATGGTTTGTTTGTTCAATTATTACCATTAAGGTGCATTAGGCAAGCTTTAGATATTTTTAGCACTAAATTTACTTTTTTTGTTGCTTGTTGGCTGTCTGGCCCTAGGGTTGCCCAGTAAACTGGCACTTTCATAGTTAAGATAATTGAATTTTATGTATGTGATATGTGTTGCTTCCCCTCATATTGTCATAAAAACATTTGCATCCTCATTCTTTTTCATTTGTTATTTGTTAAATGTTACAGATTTTGTTAACTCAAGATTCAAGAGACGAATGTTTGAAGCTACATAGTTTTATCGTGTTGCATTTATGTTGATTTGTTTATATCCAATTTTTCCTATTCAGAACATTGTTATCTTTCTTGAGAAGTGAGATCTGGTTGTTATGTTTTGCCCACTTAATGGGCGTCCTTTTGCTTGAAATTTGCTGCTAATAAATAAGTGGTGAGAAATTATCTTAAACTTAAAACAAATATTTTATCGTCCATGATCTAGTTCCCTTTTGTCGTCTTGAAGCCACAAACTTCCTAAATTTGGTTGATGTGTATAGCATAAATGCTGTAAATTCTTTTTCGCCACAATACAATACCTCATCTATGACTACAAAATTAGAAAAACAAAACAAAACAAAACAAAACAAAAAAAGATGCAACCAAAATGTGCTTCTGTGGATGTATTGTCATTTAAATCATATGTAAGCATTATCGGTACCTTGGTGATAGTTTTGTAAAGTTTGGTACAAAGTATGAAAAGTTAGAAGGGTACATAGAGCTACTATCATAGGAAATGAAGTTGTCTTTCCTTCTTTTGCTTGGTTTGAGCATGAAGGAAAGGAAGAATCAAGGAACAATGTTGCTTGATTTTACATAATATTCTCTCCATTAAACGTGTTGTTTGAAAAGCAAAAAATGTAAGAGAAAAGGTTTCTGCCTTTTCCATCTTACTTTCTGGTCACTTTTTTTATGTGGAGGGGATTTTGAGAATGTGGAGGGGAAGTGTCCCCCCTCCCTCTTTCCATCCCTCTCTTCTTCCTCTCCTTCCCGCATTCCTTTGTACCAACTACCAAGTGATGGGAACTCTGTCAATGCCTCCTCCTTTCTTTCCTTCCTTTTCCTTCCTCCAACTCTTCCTCTACCTAAATAAACCATAAATCTCACTGTTGCCTCCACAGGCTGGAAGATTGTGAAATCTTTTTTGTATAACCTCAGTTGTGCAAGTAGTTCGTGAGGTATGATAGGGTTGTCAAAAATCTTTACTGTGCACAATTTGATATACATATTTATGCTATCCTAGTTTTGATCTCTAGCTCTTCTTAATATGGTTGGACTTTTACAATGATTTCATTGTTAGTAAATAGACAATTTCATTTTTATGTTTTTGGGCTGTAGTATTATGCTTACCTACTCATTCAATGTCCTCATATCAATGCAGCTTCTTTAGTTGGTTTAGTGAGACACAACCAAAAGATATTGTTGAGGGGCTTCATGATGAGGTACATTTTTTTTATTCAACATGCTGCTATTATATACATATATTTCAATTTTTATTGATTAGTAGTCTGAAGGTGCATGGCTTTATGGCAATTACTGATGAGTTGATGTCATGTTTAATCATTCTTTCCCGTGTTATTTCATCCTTCTGTGACATCCAGTCTTGATTGATACTTTTGGATTAAATTGGTGAAAATATTTAAAATCTTGCTTTTGTCTTCTTTCTTTTCATTTAACTTTTTACCTTTTGCTTTGAAATTGCAGGTGGCGGAGATAATTAAGGAGGACTTGTGGCCCAATCCTCTCAAATATTTCAACAATGTAATCTTTTTTCTCATTGTGTTTTACTTTTGTCTCAAATTAATTTTTCCTTTCTGCCTTTCCTTTGGGCTTATTGGAACTCTGCAACTTTACTGCTGTAGGAAGCTGATGAGGATGATTCTGATGGAGATGAGGAGGATGAGGTAAGTTGAATGAAACCATGTTATGATCCATAACATTAGTAACTATTTGTATGCTACTCTTTCTTTCCCTCTCTCTTGAGATCTTATTCAGCAGATAGGTATGACTATCCCTTATCCACTGCAACCATCACTAACTTCATTGTTGTGTAACAATTACGAATTTTGCCAACACCACAACATGAAACAATAATGGTCACTGCCTCCCAAATTTCTTAGCTTTTTTTTATGCACGCCATGATATCTTGATATCATATATATCATTTATAAATCAATTAATGGATAGTTTGTGTGTATATATTGTTAGCCAATTGCATCTGATCAAGTGACATTTCCTGGTGAGGCCAATCAAAAAATTTGTCATATATTTGAGCTCATTTCTATTCCAAATTTGTGACTCCTAGGAAAAAGGCGATGATGACGACGAAGGCAGTGATGAGGAACAGGAGGACAGCTGAACTATCATGTCTGGCTTTCCATTTGCTGCCAAAGTTTTGTTCATGGCAGTGTCATAGAAACTCTTTTTATAGTTTTTCAGTTATTTCAGACGCCTTTTTATATATAAAAACCACTTTAGCTTATCTTGTAGTTAACTGACTGCCGGGGAGCTGCTTTCTTCTCTTCTGTGCATGCTGGGCTTCCCGGGGGATTGATATCTATCCGGTGTTATGTTTTGGTTGGTGAAGCAAATGAAGTATTACGAGGGGAAAACCATTTCGTCGTGGGGCTATAATTATTGTTCAGGTGATATATAGGGGGTGTGTGGCAAGTTGAATTTTAGCTTTTTTTTTTTTTTTTTTTTTGACTAAAATTCACAAAAAGATAAAATAGGCTAAAGTAGTTAATAAGATAAAATATCACATCAAATTCATAATCATTTTTTTTTCTTACAAATATTACATCCAATTACAAAAAATAAAAAAAATAATTATGTTTTCAAACACAAAAATTTTAACCTACTAAAATAGTTAAAAATTAAAATAGTCTATTAAAATAACAACTTTCTAAACACCCAGTCATTCCTTTTTGCCTCTTTTTGCCTCCTTAAAAGGACTAGAGTAAAGGGGATTGATGACTAGACTTTCATTAAATCCAAAAATTAGTGCATCTTATCAAAAAAAAAAAAAATCTTTAAGAGTTTGACCCTTATAATAAAATAAATTTTAAAATTTAATTTTATCAATTTAAATTTTAATATGTTGATTTAGATTGAAAAATTATTTGTCATTTTTGTTAAGTAAAATTGATCGAAAAATGATATTTTAATTATTAAATTCAATGTAAATGTACATAAAATGTTTAAAATATTATTTTTCTTGAAATTTAATGATTAAAATATATTTTTCTCGTTAATTTTACTTAATAAAAATAAACAAATGATTTAATTTAAAAATAAATTAAAATATTATGTTTAAATTAATATAATTCAAAATTTAAAATTTATTTTATTATAAAGATTATAAATGCTAAGATTATTTTTTTTTTTATAATTTCTTCAAAAATTAATGTCCTACTCCCATTTTGAAAATTATCTTTGTAATGTTAAAAAATAAATAACCCTTTGAAATGGTGCAATTAATGGCCTACTTCCCCATTTAAAAAAACCAGACTACTTGGTCAAACAAGTAGAGGGTGGAAGAAATTATCAAGTGTTTTTGTGTCTAATCAATGAAGGAAGATTACGTGTTTATGTGTTCAATCAATGAAATGTTATGACTTGTCTAACATCTCTTTGTTATTAATCTATTGTTATTGATTGAACACACAATTAATATGAAATTCTTGAAAAATAAAATAATTACTCGTGGGAGAGAGAGGGTATGTACTTTGTACTATACAAACCACTTAACAGCATGTAATTCGGTTCCAACCACCCAACTCTAAATGAGAACCGTGTGCTTTCTTATGTGACCCTGTGCTTTCTTATGTGCCAAAAGTTTATAAATACCTGTCTACCCTTCAAAAGCCTTGCAGTGAAAAGAGAGGTCTCTTAAGTGAGAGTCGAAGAAAACTAAACCTCTTGATTAGAGGCTCTCTTTATCCCTTGTAAATACGGCTCAGTTTCCTCCAACCTCTCACCTACCACTTACTCTTGAACTTCAAATTTATATTTGCTATGCGCGTGTTCTATTCGTATGTGAGAATTGAAGGAAATCCAAGAGATTTATTGACGTTGCTAGTTCAAATCTGTTTGGTTTCCTTCAATATCTCATCTCCGACTTTGGACTATCGTTTTTAAATGTGTAATTGATATATATGAGTTTGAGTTATATAAATGTGTAATTGATATATATGAGTTTGAGTTATATGTGTTGAAATTGTATGTGAAAATTGAACGAAACCAAATAGATTGATGTTGACTGTTTAAATCTATTTGGTTTTCTTCAATATCTCATCTCCGACTTTGAACTATCTATTTCACTGGAACTGAAACTCTTATCTTCTGTTCAACTTGGCTGCCTTAACTTAAAAGACACAAATACTGTTTAAAAAATATACCTAAATTGATACAACTCAAATATTTTGAAGTCATACCCCTAAACGATGTATATGCCCATAACACAAGGGTAAAAACTACTTCAATTATAAAAATATGGTAAGAGAAAGAGTCATCCTAGTATTATTTACCCCTCTTGTAAGTTAATTATAATTTAACTATTTAAATTCTATAATTCAAGCCCAATGTATGATCTACCAATACTAAAAATGCTATTATGGAAAAATATCAAATAAATGAGAAACGAAAAAAAAAAAAATTGCAAATTTGAGAGAGAGAGAGAGAGAGAGAGAGCAATGCAAAGAGGCACCGAAATGCATGAAGTAAAAATATTCAATCAAAACCCAACTGAGCCTGCAATGATTCAAGAACAACATTCAACATACAATTCCACCAGCCAAGACCACATTTAGCCACAATAAAATGAGACAATCACACAGTAAATTCTTCAAGCAAGGTACCGATACAACTTCCTATCCACTTTGTCCCTTTCCAAAAACTCTCTCTCAATCAACGACTCGATTCGCTTCTTTATCACAACAGGGTTTGGCAGAAATCGCGATTGCAGCTGCTTCGTGACCTCTGCCACGATATTGTTGTGATCCAGCACACGCCTCGATTTCATGATCCTCACAATCGCTGCCTCAATCTGGGGCTTCCTGTCCTCCTCCACTCTTTGCCTAGTCTCTTGCTTTTCCGGCTCAGACTCCTTTTGTGCCACAACTGTACCGATCTTTACCTTGTACAACTTGCTCGTGAACTTGTCATTGAAGAGAAATGCATCATCCTCAGCAACTTCTTTGCTCATCGGTTCTTTTCGTAGGACGTTCTTCCCCTTAACACAGGCCAAAGATTGCAGAGACCTCTTCAAGTCCGAGGCAGGTATCTCCGTTGCCTGCTCTATTTCTTTGTAACTTAGCCGATCAGTACTGTTGAATAACATAAGGATACACATCTGGTATGTGGAAACATTCAGCTCATGCTTCTGGCCCTTTCCAAATGTTGCTTTCAAATCAGCCGAGCCCATATTTGTCTGCCAGGTCAACCTCCGCCCAGTGTGGGTCCCAAGATAATACATCCGAAACTTATCACATATCCCCAGGATTTCTGACGAAAGGTTGCAAGTGACACTCGACTGAGTCGGCCAAGAGCCTGTTGTGAGGACCTGGACAGCAAGTGTAGGGTAGTCTGCTATTTCAGCACCCATGCTTGCATAGAACCCCTGGATGGTATCATGAGATGTCTTCATGTCGGTGAACATACCTTCCAACTTTGATGTAAATTGATACCCACATTCTGTTTTGAGCTTAACTATCAAACTTCTCTCTGCATCATCAGAGACAGTTTTCCCAGATAGAAGCCTCTTTGCCAAATGTTGCTTGTAATACTTTTCGAACACATCCTTCTCTTGGAGATAACGGAAAAGCATCATCACCTTGTCCAGTACAATCTCAACATCCTCCTCACTGACCCCTTTCAGTCCCTTCCGGAGCTTATCATCCACAAACAAAGATATGAACTCCGGAGACCGAGGATTCAAATTGATAAAATATTCAAATGAAGAATTCAAAGCATTCTGGAACGTCTTGTCATTGGAAAATGCCAAACTGATAATCCTATCATGTTTATCCTTAACATCCAAGAGCCTCTGCACAAAGTCTACAGGATCTTTTAACCTTTCTGGATCAGTAACTAGCTGCTTACCTGTATCCCGAATGTGAGAAGTCATGACATCTCTAATTATCGAGAGTCCATTAGATACTCTTCGGAACAAATTGTACATCCTTCCCAGGTCCTCATATTTGTCATCCACAATCATATTAACTAAGCCCGAGTTCTCCAAATGGACTAATCTATTCATATGACTTTCGATCATCTCCTTCTCCACCACATTAGTGATCTTGGCTTCACTTTTCACATCTAAGTAGTGGGAGACTCGCTCGATCTCTTCATTCAAGCGTCTCTCAGCTTTCTTTAGATAATCTCCACAATCACAGCACTCAATAAACTGTTGAGACTCACCACGATAGAAATCAGATGAGACTTCAAGAAAAGGTTTCTCAAAATCTTCTTGGTAAACAGAAGAACCTAAATCCATTAACATTTTTATGATATTCCTCATCAAACCCCTGTTTATAACTTCACCGGTCCTTTCTCTCTGCACAAGTTCAAGGAGTGTATCCTGAAGCCTCGGTTGGATTTTGCTAGAGTGGATAATGTTGTCCCTCCACAAATTCAACCCAAGCTCATGAACTGGGGTTTTGTGTGTACTAGGGATGAAAGTTCTGTCCATGTACATCAATATGTCTCGGATCATTTGCAATGCCTTGTTGTGGTCTGCCCATTTCCTGTTTAGCTCTTCCAGAAATAAACCTCCCTGTGCAGCCTCAATTGATCTTGCTATTTCCTTTAGATGTGATGTCATAGTCAACACAAGTCCAGAGTACAGTTTCTCCCCAAATTTGTGCAAAACCATATTGTAAGCATTCCTAAATACATAACAAAATTATGAGAAGCACAGAGCATTCAGAGGCAAAACTGATGGAAGTTAGCAAAAAAGCTTTTTAGTATGTCCTTGCCAATATGCAACATTTCACATTAATGTCTTGATGAAAAAATTCAAATTGATTCCAGGTAAATCACCACATAGACAACAAACTGCTTTTAAAAAATAAACACAAGCCCCTGGCTTCGACGAACTGCTACAAAGGGCACACTAGAATAGATGAATGTTCTCTTTAGTAGAGTATTGTTCATTCTATAAAAAAAGACATAAAAGTTTCAAGGAGCTTAAGGACTGCAACATGAGACACTTAACAATTGGGGCAAAACGCTTGATGCGCGTATCACACAAAAATCCACCTAAGTTCTTCAGAGTCTTTCTTCAGTGGGCAGTGGGCTTTATATGTTGAAGGAATGTAGTTCTGGTAAGACCAGCTAAATAAAGCTGAATCCAGAATTTTAAAAAGAAAAAGAAAAGAAAAGAAGCCTTCCTTGTCTAGGCTACACCAAACAAAAATAAAGTGACAGATAGATCATAATCAATGATCCTGGTTTTAGAAACATGGCATTACATTTATCCTCATTCATTGCATTTAATTAGGAAACCTTTCAAGTTCCAAATATCTAGTCATACTAGTACATTTTCAACCGATCAACCAAAGACCAGGCATTTGAGAATGGCCACACTATGGAAGCAGATATTGAAATAAGTTCCCCATTATCTATAGCAAAATGAATTATGAATTCAATCTTCAAAGAAAATCCAAGAAAAAGATCATAACAATAAATGATAGGTACTCCTCTTTTCACATCTTCACCACACTTTGAGATATGGTTCCAATAACAAACTGACCCTAAACTGTATGTTTAAACAAAGAGAGAACAGATAAAACATCCTAGAGGGCACCACCAATGAAACAATGGGTCCATGATGAAACACAGTGATGGAAGGGAGCAGCTCCAGGGAAGGAAGAGAAATAGAGAGGAGAAGGAGAAGCAACGGTGGAGGGGAATTTGAGAAAAGAAGGGAAGGAAAGAAGAGGAGAAGGAGAAGCACCAGTGGGGGAGAATTTGAGAAAAGAAGGGAAGGAGAGAAGAAAAGAGAGTCAGGAAAATCACAAAATAAAATTGAGGGGAGGAAACAAAGAGAGATAACTACACATCTGACAAATGAGAATTCTCACTTAGAAAACCCTGAATTCTCAAGTCAAAGAAAGAAGAGGGGAAAATAAAATGTGTGTATAAATGTTTATGCTAGGCAATCTAACTAACAGTCATATTCTAACAAACTAAATGATGAATATGTCCAACTCCTTAATTTCTAACAAACTTAAATTCTTCACCAATCAGTAATCTATTTAATCCACAAAAACATGTAGCTTTAAACCGATTGCAACTAGCATTTCTAGAAAAACTATAGTACAGACACTACATGTTGAATGCTTTCCCAGTCATGCCCTCTAGATAAGTATCCACACAATCAAGACTAAACCGCAAAGTCGCATACAATACCAACCCAACAAAATTTGTGAATTATAAATATATATATATACTTCTTGGCTAAGTTAAAGGTTTGAGGTTGGCTGGGTACAAGATGCATTGTTGTTTCCACATAGTTGAGTCATAACCAAGCATGCACGGCATAGTAAGCATATGCCTCACAAGTTTGTCTTCATTTTTTATTTTTTATTTTTGTGATAACTGGATGTTCAGGCAGCTTGAGGATGCCTCAACTAATCCTTGACGATAGGACAAACCTCTAGTGGCCCTTGGGGCAACTCGGACTCAAAACACTTGAATTTTATCCTCTTAAGTGTTTTTGATTCCTTGCACACCAAAACTTCCAAAACCCCCAAACCAGAAAATCATTAAACTTCTTTTCGATTAGCGTTTTGGAGGTACATCTTGGTTTCATAGAGTATAAAATGATTCACAAAACAATAATTCCAGAGACAAACTCAATCAGAAAACAAGGAATCAATCATATCATCTTCGCTGTGCAATCTCAATAACAAAACACAGAAATAGGAAAATCTTAATACGAAGTCAAGAAATCAACCTGTAAAGCTCTTCAAAACTAAGGCCACTAGCGTTGTGATTGTATATCTCGTGAATCGCATGTTCCAAGATCTTCCAAGTCTTCTCTGCGTATTTTGGATCCACCACGACCCGATGTTTAAAAGCTTCTATCTGAAAATTCCTCTTCTTCTGAGCACTCATCGTCTCTCCAATTCCCCAAACCAAACTGATTGAATTTCGAAGATCGAATCTGCGTTGATTAGGGTTTGAAAATTCACGATTGTCAGTGACTTAGTTTATTGATGATATGGATAACGAAAGTAGTGAATTAGGGTTTGGAATGAAGAGAGTTGATGGAGGAATGTGGGAATTGATAGATGAAATGTGAAAGCAGCAAGAGATTGAACCGAATAAGAAGAAAATGGGGAAAGGCCCTTAGAAGTAACATGCAACTATTTTTGTCTTCTCATCTGAAAAAAAAAAAAAAAAAAAAAACAAAACAAAACAAAAACAAAAACAAACTGTTTTTGTCTGGTCTTACAATTTTCTTTTTTGCTTTTTTATTCAGTAATGTTACTTCTAATTGAATTTGATTTTGTTAATTTGTGCATACGGAACATTCGAGAGGTCGTTCGACCAGCCATTCGGAAGGATGTCAGTCATCCAAGCAAATACCAATTTACAATGATGATAGTCGCGATTGATAAGAGTGACAATCATGATTAACAAAGGCGATGCCATTCATTCGATCAGCCGTCCAGCCACGTCATTCAGACCGAATTAGACTCCCGCTATTTCAGTGAACCAAGCATTTTTCTTATTTCTTTTATCCATTTATTATTTTTTATTTTTATGGGGAGCTTCTATTTGCACACACAATATACACTCTTTGCACATCATTCTCACTACACACACCAAAAAAATTAATTCCTAATCGTTTTACTCACTGCACACACGATTCATTTCACATCTACCCTCATACACACACACACACACCCCAGACCCTCAAACCCAGCTCTCCCAAACGGTGCAAATACACCCATTGAAGCTGCATCTCTCACATTACCTGTTTCACACATTACTCCATAGCTCCCCGTAGCTCCCTGCTTCACACAGCTTTCATCCCCAAAGCTGCATCCATCAAGACATCCCATTGAAGCATTCCAGTACATTTTCAATCCTCATTTGTATTTAGGTGAGTTTACTTTTCAATCCTCATTCCTATTTAATTTGTAATGTAGAGTGTTGTTTTAATCATTTTCAAAACGAACGAACGGCCACGGAGTGTAAACAAGTGGTTCGGAACTGGTTTTCCAAACGTAAGGAAGTTGTTCGGAAGTAGATATCCGAAAATAGTCATTTATTTCAACAGTAGCTTTCTGAAATTTTTTCATTATTTCGACAGTCAACTTCCGAATATTTTAAATTCGGACAACATTCTACTTCCAAAATTAATTTTGTGTTTCGGTTTTTAACTTCCAAACAGTATATATACTTTCGATTTTCAACTTCCGAACAGTTTGTTTGATTTTTTTTTTCCCTTCCTTCTTTTGTATATTCTTTTTACAATTGTATAGTCATTAAACATATTAATTTTTGCAGATAATATGGATTTTGAATGTCAACAACTTGTCCCACCTACTGCTTTAAATAGACGATGTCGTGAATTAGATGTTGACCATGAACGGGGACGAGGGCGTGGGCGTGGGCGTGGGCGTGGGCGTGGGCGTGGGCGTGGGCGAGGACGAGGTCATGATCCAGTTTCAGTAGAATATGATATCCCCAGTGCCAGTCGAAGCCGAAGCCAAAAACGAGTTCAAGGTAATGATATGCCTGACATTGCTATGGAGGATGCCTCTTTACCCGATTCTCCTACTGTCCAGGAAGAGTACCTTACTCATGCTTTTCCAAGTGGACCGACTGATCCATCAATACTGCGGAGTTTCAATAGTCATGTCGCTGCAGCTGTTTGGCACAGGGAGGTAAACATTCCTGAGTAAAAGTGAAATTCATTTGTCTATGAGTTTTTTTTTTTTTTTTTGTATGGTAGTTTCTAATGAGATATCATTTGTGTTATAGGAACGAGGACCCCTAAAGTGTCATAATTACTCTTTGAAGATCCTTGCATGGCCATGGTGGTTAATAGACAACAACACTAGATTTAAAGCCATTATTGAGCAGTCTGGGCTGTCACAGTTAGCTCATTGCACTTATCGGTTCGTCAACAAGCTTCTAATCTCCAGTTTTGTTGAGAGATGGCAACCTGAGACGAACACATTTCACATGACAGTTGGTGAGATGACCTTGACCTTGGATGATGTTGGCACTATTCTTAACCTTCCCATTGTAGGCAAATCAGTCAGCGTACCAGATGTGACAGATCATCATGGAGTTACACTACTGGTTTATGGCTTGGGGATTACTGAACGTGTAGCACATGAAGAGGTTTCTACTGCTAGTGGAAATTCAGTCAGGCTTGAGTAGTTGCGAAGTCAGTTTGCTGGTGTCACAGATTCAGACCCAAATGAGGCTATACAGTGCGCTGCTAGAGCTTATTTGTTGTTTCTGTTGGGATGTACGCTTTTCAGTGACAAGAATGGCAGCAGGGTTCCTATTGTTTACCTTGCCTTATTGATGGATTTGGGATCCATTCATACTTACGCCTGGGGTGCTGTTGCATTAGCATTTTTATACAGACAGTTGGGGTATGCTAGCCGGTCCGGTGTTAAGCAAATGGGTGGTTATATGACTCTTTTGGAGGCGTGGATTTATGAGCACTTCCGAACATTCCGACCTCACCAGAACATGGGCTACAATGAAGACATGCCACACGTGTACCATTGGGCATCTAGGAGAGAGGCGGCGGGTTCCTCCATTGATCATTTGAAATCTTTTGCGACTGATGTAAGTTTACTCGTCTTGAGATAGTTTTAACACTTTCCACTTATCTTACCCTTTATATACTTTAATTCAAAAACACTTTACGTTTACAGGTTATTTGGGATCTATACCACAGCTACAGAGACCGGCATCCATGTAACCCAGTTACGTTCTACCATGGATGCTTAAAGTGCTTAGACGTGGTCGAACCCTATCATCCAGATAGAGTTCTGAGGCAGTTTGGCAGGGTTCAAACCATCTCAGATACACCGCTAGCTCCCAGTCGTGGTGCTCGAGGTAACATATCTGCACGATATACAGTCATGTATAGATACTTGGATAGGATCCGGGAGGCTTGGGATAACCACGTGTTATCTGAGTAGCGGAGGAGCACACAAGTTTGTCAGCCTTGGGAATGTGTACCGGGTTACATGGATTGGTAAAAGAACATCACGCACCTATATGTTGAGCACACTGATGAACCGCGTGTCCATGACCATTAGGATTTCAGCCAACATGCCGATGTAATATATTATCCTCTTTTATGCATTTGTAACTTACTTTTTATTTTCTGATATGTTCCCTAAAATGTGATATTCTTTTCAAATGTAGTGTATTACACATGCACTGCAGATTGCACATCCTATTATTCAGGCTGGTTATGAGGAGGGGATTTGACATCCTCATCGACTTTACCAGGCTATCGAGGATATGACGCATGTCCTTGAAGGTCAGCACATTGATGAAGCTGGACCTAGTTCTGCTGGACCTAGTTGTACTGGAGGTCGCTTTTCATCTCCAACATTGACATACAGTCGTAGGCCTAGGCCTAGGCATACAGCTGATTTGTGACATGTTATTTGTTAGTTGATTAATTTTTTGTGGTGTTTTTTGTAAGATGACATTGTTGTAATGGTAACAGTGGTTAATATTTTCTTATTAGAACATTGTTGTAATGATGACATTCGTGACATTGTTGTTGGAATGGTAACAATGGTCGTTGATTTTGTAAATGATATTTTGTTATTAGAATGGAATGGTAACAATGGTTGATAACATTCAATCCATGCCACAGAACACATTAACATAAAAAACACATCCATTAATTTCTTTTGTAATTCTAATATTGTCAAATGCATACATGTGTCATGCGACATCAACAACATCAAATGTCTCTCGAGTAGCTACAGTAACATGAATAATGTCCTTAAAATGCTGAATGCGGCGCACATATGCATCATCCCAGTCAATAGCGCAAGGGGTGAGGGTATTTTCGCCAATTAGTGGCTATAGAAGGAACTAGATGGCCTGGCTACAAAAAACCTTGCACCAAATGTCAATTGAGTTAGTGGTCATACCTCATAACTGCTTGTACATGCACAAATTGATAAGTTTCTGTTATACCTGGACAAAATGATTTCCGTTGACAAACCAAATGGCAATCTCACGTCTATCAAGTTGAGGTACTGGCATTGTTCTAAGAGGTAAAAAGGTGAGACATTGCTGTAATGACAAATGGTATAACACAAGATTGTAGCACGATGCAACAAGATGCCCCATGTCTGGCATAGTCATCCAATGTGAGTATCCAGGACTATCTTCAAAGTATGACAATATACTTGTCAATTCTTCAAACCTTTCGTACGACCTATAAAGTGTAATGTATTCCTCTTTGTGTGTGTGCAGGTCACCCAAAAGATCACGCCTAACCTGAGCCCAATCATCTTCTGTATGACCAATTGAAGCAGCTATAGCCCTGAAATCACAATTCCCATCTGCAGCTACATCCTTGACAAACTTAATGTATGGTTTCAACCCAGAAGGGAAAGCATCAACATATGCACCACGTTTCACTGTTCTAGTAATGTACACCTTCCCTTTCGCATTCACCTTCTTCTTTCCCTTAACAGGTCTCTTCTTCTTGGTTTCCAAAGTAGAAGCTAATGTAGTGATTTGAGTGTCCCTAGGTGAGAAAGAATCATGTCCAGATTGCACCAACTCAAATGCACACGGGTCATGACGGGCAGAAACATTGATCTTCTTATGATCCGGGGGACGTGTTTTGGGCTTCACCTCCGGCTCAACAAGAAAAGTGCTTCTCGGACATACAATCTCTTTCAACTTCTTCAAAAGCTCCAACCGCATGGTTTTATCACTTTCATTGAACTTTTTCACAAACAACTCTACTTCTACATGACAAGTCACCTCCGTTTCCTCTTCTTTGTTGCATATGGAGATATGAAGTTGCCTCCACTGTGAGTGTATGGTAGCAAGTGGTATAGGATGATCTTGTCTGATGTAGTCAGCAATCTCATGGGTACAAGGTAAACCATGAATGTGGCGAAGGACGCATCCACAAGCTTCAGCATCAATACCAATGGAATTGGCTCTCTTACTCTCTACAAGCAAATACTCTAATGCAGAGATAGACACATTACCCCGTAGCTCCCTGAACTGAGAAGGTTTAAATTGATGTTGCACAACAATTAGACTTTTCTCAAATGAAGCCTTGATATCAGTGTGTTGTAACTCAAGCAGACTGTGTATTTTCTCAAATGATGCCTGAAATGAGACTTGACATGAATCCAATTGTCTTTTAAGTTTTGCATGTGCACTCTCAGCCCCATTCAATTCAATGTAAGTGAAATTAAAATCAAGTACATGGCACTTATTAATAACATATTGAACAAAAGTAATCTTACTAGTTGGTTATAACATTGCCACAATGCATACACGTGTCTGTCCATGCCGCCACAAATTTCTCCTTGTAAGGAACCAACCAAGTATCCATGACGTAGTTTACTGCATCCGGATAACTACTGAATTCCTTAAGTAATGATTTAAGACGCTCATCGTATTGAATTTCAGAAGATAAATACACTAAAGAGTTCCACTCATGGTTGAACTTCTCCCATTTCTATTGTGTCTCAAACATTTTCTTGCATTTGGTCAATACATTCTTAGTGATATGCCAACGACATAATAAATGTCTGCCACTCGGAAATATCTTATGTATGACATTCATCAAGGCTAGCTCTCTGTCAGTAACAATAATTGATGACAAAACAAAACCATCCATGACATCACGGAATGTAATTAACACCCACGCATAGTTATCGGCCCTCTCATACTGTAAGTATGCGAAAGCTACAGAGAAAGTCATTTCAGTTGATGTCACTCCCACAATTTCAAGAAGAGGAAGACGATATCTATTGGTTTTATATGTGCAATCCATAATTAATATTCGTGGGAAAGACCGAAATAAGTCCAAACTAGTAGGATGTGCCCAAAACAAGTCTGTCACAGTCATCGTGGACTCTTCACATCGATGGTGCTCAATGTAATTATACTTGGCCAATTCACCCAATAAGTGTTGCATCTGTGATCTTCCAGCTCTCTGTACCACCCTGTTTCGATGGCGTGCATTGTAAATGGTTTTAAGTGTGCTTATATTGAGGGCATCTCGCTGTTTCAAGGTTACTAGGATTTCTTTTGGCCAAACCATGTTCTTTGACATATCCATTAATAATGATTTCTCATCCTTTGACAACCTCCCCGTATATGAATGTCCCTTAAGGTGCTCTGCAAGTGGATGGTTATGCAATCCGCATACTATGGTCAATGTCCATTCATCATGTGTGGTAAACCTGTGAGCCCTCATATCAAAAAGACAACCACTTCTTCGTACCGGTTATTCTTGATGTATTGTTGCCATCATGTTTTAACTTCTTTGTCGCTCTATATTGACCACTCCTCTCACAAGCAAGATACATCCTAGGTCTTTTTTTCCCTCCACCATAGTCTGATGTTTTGATTACAATGACCAAACCATTTCTCTTTCCAACTTCACGTACCCAGTTGAGCAATTCATCCTTACTTTTGAATACCTACAAAGTCAAATAAATATTATCAAACATTTACATTTGTTGAGCAATTCGAAACATAATCATTATAATTTCGTACAGTGAACCTGTTCAGTTGTGAATTGAGTAGTGCAATCCAACACACTATCCGCGCAAACCTGACTTCATTGAGTTGACACATATTCCTACATGTTTTGTATAACATTACAAAATTTTAATGGCATTATAAAGATTAATTTGCAATTTGAAACTGTAAATTTGGTATGCAGTTTACAAATTTGGAATATAAAATGGGAAAAAAAAAAATTTACTTCATTTGGAAGTACAGTGTTGAACAAAATGCTAATTTTCGGAAGTAGTTGTCTGAATTAATTTTAAAATTTCGAAAGTTGAATGTTGTAAAATTTAACTTATTTCGGACAACAACTTCCCAAATTAAATACTTATTTCGGTAGTAGATTTCCAAACAAAATAATATAATTCGGCTCTGGTTATCCGAACGATGCTGGAAAAAAAAAAAAAACAAGACTTTTACATTGCAAAACTCACATTTCATTGGCTATCTTTCTCATAAACATTTATTTGCTTCTGAAAATCTGAATTTTCAGAAGAGAAATCCTCCATAACAATGATGAATGAGGATGAGGTTAGTGTGTAAACTAATGGAAATGGAAAGCTACAAGTGGACTTGGAGCTTCAATAGCTTCAACAACTTCAATGGACTTGGAACTTCAACAGCTTCAATAGAAGAAGTAGCAGCTACGAACTTGGAGCTTCAACAACTTGAACAACAGATGGATGTGAAGTCTGGATGTGTATTGAGACGTTTGTTTATTTGAATTGGGTATGATGTCTAAAATAGTAATTTCACTTAGGGATAAAATTGTAATAAAAATAAATATCATTAAGTGTGTGTATAGAGTGGATTTGGTGTGTGTAAATAAAAGCTCCCATTTTTATGAGATAGTTATTAGGGTAAATCACATTTACTTCTCCTGAGATTTCTGATAAATACAGGAACCTCCCCTGTAGTTTCAATACTTACAGTAACTTCTCTTACTTTACCTGACAATGTCAAGATTCTCCCATTCCGTCTATTTTGCACAAACGACGTTAATAGCCTATACAAAATGACCATATTACCCTTACTTTTGCCTGTGAAAAGACAAAAATGCCATTTGTTCACCAAAATCATTAATCAGCTACATTCACAATACACATTGAATTCTTGAGAGAAGAGAGAGAGAGAGAGAGAGAGAGAGAGACGATAGTAAGCAACGTGAAGAAGGTTGATCTATGTGAAGAAGAAGACGAAGAAGCTAGAGAGAGAGAAAGACAAAAAGAGAGAGAGAAAGAAAAAGACAAAGAGACAAAGAGTTGTTTTCTTTGTCTCTCTGTATATCAACGTATACACAATCTTCTCATTTCATTTCTATGTAGATTTTCTTTTTCATTTCCTTTTCAATCTTTTCTTTCCTAAATTTTCCTGGAAAAGCTGCAATTTTCCCTAATCTTCACACTTTCAGTTTCAAAACCCATCATCCCTTAAAAACCTTACATAATACCGTTGTATATTGTAATTATATATATATATATATATCTCTATTCTTATTGGAATCACATAATTCACAAACATTTTGAATGTAAACCTTAACAGTTAAGGGTACAGCCAGCTTGCGGATAATGGATCGAACCCTGTCTTGATCATTAACCAAGTAGAAAAAAGCAAGGGAGGCGGCCATTTGAGCATTAAGAGAAGCCCCTTCTTTCAATAACCTTCAGCAATGGTACAACTCTACCTTCTTCAACCATCATCTTCTTGTTGCGATCATTGTCTATATTGTTGGCGGCGTCGAGGCAATCGTAGAGAAGACGCCCCATTTAGACGGAGACGATGGAGGACCAGAGCATGGCCAGGATGGGGTCGTTGCTGGCGATAGAGAGTAGCCAACTGATGTCAATGATGGATGATTCTAGAAGGCTGGAGACCTTGAGGAAGTCGGCGCTGGTAGTGATGGCAAACACCTGCCGAAGAACGCCACTCCGCTTGCACTTGCGGACTAGGGTTAGTGCTCGTTCTAGGGTTTTGGAGACGTCAGCGACAATGTGGTGGATGGATTCCTTATAGAAAGACGACTAGGCCGTGGTCATGGTCATGGTGGTAAAGTGAACAGCGGATCCGAGCTTGAGGGAGAGGAGGCCAGCTTGCTTGGCGAGATCGGCGTAGTCAGACTTGAAGGATTCGGCTTCTTTAGCAAATTTGATGAGAAGTGAAAGCTCTTATTGGATTGACTTCTCTCGCAAGGGCATTTTCATCTTTTCGTAAGCAAAATCAATGGTAATATGGTCATTTTGTATGGGCTACTATCATCGTTTGTGCAAAATAACGGAATGGGGAAATCTTGAAATTGTCAAGTAAAGTAGGAGAGGTTACTGTAATTATTGAAATCACAGGAGAGGTCCATATATTTGTCAGAAACCTCAGGGGAGATAAGTGTAATTTACCCTATTTATTATTATGGATATTGTTATAGCATTTTCAATCCCTAACTCTTTTCTTAAATTTAATAAAAAAAAATATTAAAAATAATTTCTATTTATTTTATAAAATATTTATCAAATTAATGGAGAATTGTTTTTATCAAATTAAAAATTTATCAAATCGTTCGTCAAATTTGAATTTGATGAAATTTTAAATAAAAAAATGTCGAAGATTTTCTATCCATCAAATTTAATAAAAAGGCAAATTAGGGAGAAGAGAAGATTTTTTTTTTTTAATTGATGAATTAGTTTAAATAGTTCATATCAAATTAAATTTATACTCGAATCTAAAATCAAATTAGATGAAAATAATAATAATAATGAAGAGTCAGTGATGTTTTTAACATATGCCTTACATGACAAGATAACTTTAAAATATATATATATATATATATATATTATTCTATGCATTTTTATGCACACTGTATAATTTATTTAAGTTTCTAGTCATGCCTATTAAGTTGCATGTTAAAAAAAAAAAACTATAGGGCAAATTTTACTTTTTGTTGTTTGACTCGTGCACATGCCACTAGGCACATAAGTCCCTTAGGCCTTTGATTGTTATTGAATATAAGAGTTTGAGAAACATACGTAATATCTAAAAATAAATATAAGATACAATTTATTATAAGATATGAGATAAATTATATATATTATCGGATCATTTATACTATGTTTGGTTAAGATAGAATATAAGATGGGATAAGAAGAGAGTAATTATTTTTGACCTTTGGATGAAAGAAGAGTTATATCCGACGGTGGAGGATATATAATACCATGAGGGAGGTGGTAATATATATCTCCCTTTTGCATCATATACTATCTGGACTATCCATATCTGGAGCAACCAAACACAGGATATAGGGAGACAAAAAATATGTCGGACCCAACTCATATTATATCCGGTCTCACACCCATGTCCCGCCTTTATATCCGGTAAATAAACAGGGCCTTATGGTCTATTGATTAACGAGTATCATCACTCAAGCGAAAATACTAAAATACCTTTGTATACAAATTATCACAGTGTACAAATTGCATAGATTTTTTCATTTTTTCAATAAACAAAAAATTATTTATAATCCCTTATTGTTTACTTTAAGTAGTTTATCTCCTAATATTTTAAAATCCGTACAAAATCCCTTGGGCCCTATTTGATTCTTGAATATAAAGGTTAGTTTGAAGATTATATACTGTGAGCCCCATATATCCCGTGTTTGTAATTTTTTTTGGAAGAGGATATAATATACAATTGGATTGTATATCCTTCAAACAAAAATGCTTGGTACCTCGACACTTCGAGGCTCGAATGCCTCGAATCTCAACCAACGCGTGGGATTCTTCTCTCTCTATCCTTATTCTCTCTCTTTCCTCTATTCAAAACCCATTAACAATTGCAAAGATAGAGAAAGACCTCAGATCCACCAGGAAAAAAAAAAGAAAAAAAAAAGAAAAAGCAAAACTATTTTAAAGAACAAAGAAAGAGTTAGGCTGGTCTGATTTGTTTGTTTAATGATAAAATGGTGTGATGGGTACAAAATAGAATGGTTTGAATAATGAGTATTTTATGATGAGTGTGGTGTGGGTGATGATTAATGGGTTGCAAATTACCACACAGAGCAAATTTGTTCAAAAGATTGAAAAGGAAAGATGGGATCACAATTTAGAAAGAGATACTGTGTGTAGTTGTGATGGAAACTACCATGAAAAAGCCCATGAAGAAAAAAATAAAATAAATGGATACATACATACACACACATATACATATATAGAATCTTTAAAAGTGTGTTTTTGACACATTGTTATTGATTCTTCTTTGCTTGTATTGTGAGGAAAAAAGAAGAGAACAAAGGACTTGAAAAGGAATGGAATCTTTAATGTTGTTGTTTTGTTCAGCTTGAAACCTTTCTTTTTCTTTTTGATTTGTTTTCTCTTTTAGTTTCTAGGCACATGAAATTTATAGGTTTGGTGCAAGTGGCCGATGCGTGCAAGAAAGGACCGCTAGGTCATTCGAGCCATTCGCAGCAGACCTCATTCGAGGCTTGTAGTAGAATTGATCCCTCAAGATGGGTGGATATACAATACTCACTCCCCCCTATTATATCATGTTCTATCAGATGGGATAAGAACTAAAAATACAATTTTACCCTTTTATAATGGGAAATCTGATTATGTGTATATATGAACTTTACAATAAGAAATTTGTTTATGTATATGAAAAATCCGATTGTATATGACCAAAAAAATTATGTTCATGAATTTTATTTTTAAATTTTTATAGTTGAATTTTTTACATAAACAATATATATATATACATAAACAAAAACGTTATTTCCTTTTTGAGATTCAAAGTTTTAATTTAATTTTTTTAATTTTAAATATAAAAAAATATATTTATAATTATACTAATTTAAAAGGTTTTGAATTTTCAAAGTTCTAATTCAAAAAATATTTACCAATTTGAGAATTAAATAAATAAGTGGGCCAAATAAACCATGATATGTATTTTATTTTATTTTATTAAATTTGGTAATTAAACTAGAATATGTATTTTTTATTTGTAAGAATTTAGAATACACAATAAAATTTAGAAAAACAATTTAAAAATTTTTAAATCTTAATTGATTCTAAATTATTTTTCTTATATATTTTAAACAAATTTATATTATTATTTAATTTTGATTATGTTATTACTTAATTGATAATTTTTTATTTAATATACATATAAAAATATATATCAACAATGATACATCCCTAAAAAACTAGAGTTCTAATTGAGCTCTAGTGAGGTGGAAAGTAAAAGAAAAAAAAAAGAGGCCAAAACATCACATCAAATGGGCTCCACATGCACATTAGAGCTATTAGAGCTCACAAATTAGAACTCCAAAATATTTTTGTATATATATTGGCAAATGATTGGATATAAGGAAAATGAGTGAGAGCACTAATTAGTGCTACCACTAATGATGTGGCAGTGGGCTCCACCATGAATGATTTGATATTTTGGCCTTGGTGTTGTATTTTTTTTCTTTTTTTATTGAGTGCAATGTCATTAGTGATCTTTTTAGAGCTCCAAAATTAGTGGTCTCTATCTTTGTTGTTGGATATAATGGACATACATATATATTGCATGTTGATAGGTATAGGGACAAAATAGACATTAATGTATGTTAGTTGCTTATATCCCATAATTCTTTTTGTAAAACAAACCTGAATAAGAAATATTCAGTATTATATCCTAGACTCAACAAACATTAGCATGGGATATGTTAGGGAACTTCTATTTCCACACACTACTTCCTCTCTTTCAACACACTTAATAATTTTTTTAACTACATTTTTGTCCTAAAATTAAATTACCAAAATATCCCTTTCCCAAACCCCTAACTCTAACTCTCTCAAACCATCAGTTTCCACCATCACCATCCATGGTCGCCGCCTCTCCCCTCCTCCACTCTTCCCATCGCCTCTTCCCCACCACTGTGACCCTCCTTTGCCTCAGAAAAAGATTGGCACACCACTGCGATCTCCCTTCGCCTTCATTGCCTACCACCGCGATCTTCCTTTGTCTTCGTCTCTCTCTGTCGCCAAGCGAATCGTCGCCGCCTTCACTTTCTGCCCCTTTCGCGACTGTGAGAGAGAGAGAAGAAAGAGAGGGATCGATCTCAAGGGGAGAGGGTTGAGGTCGCGATGGTGGCACTGATAACAGCCCTACTTCGCGATTAGAAGAGAGAGGAAATCAGAGATCGATTTCGGCGATGGAGGTCGCGGAAGTGGCGCTGGCGGGTGGAGGGAGGAGTGAGGGTAACGGCTGGAAATGAAAGGGACAAGAAGAGGTGCCACCGCCGGCGGTAACAACGGTGGTGGTATGGTAAGATGTGTGTTGAGTGAAAGTTCATAATTTAAATTTATTTAGTGTGTGTATTGAGAAAATATGTGGAAAGAGAGGAAGTAGTGTGTGGAAATAGAATTTCCCCAATTTATATATATCCTATTCATTGCATATATTGAGTAAATTCCAAAGCATATTATATCTTTCATTTTACATCCGAACAATCAAACAAGGCCTATGTCCTAACAAATATTTTACACTTATGATTGCCTTTGGCAGAATGTATGATGATGCATTTTAATCCATAAATTATAAGAGAAGATTATGTGATTATTTTTAAATGATAGGATATAATCAATATGTGGACAAAATTACAAAGGAATAAAATAAAATTTATACAAAATTCTATTATTATTCATCTATAATAAAAAAAAGGGGGTAATATGAAATTTATCCAAAATTCTATTCACTTTATTTGGTTTTGATTGATTTTTTGAAAATTGAGTTTTTTATTTTTATTTTTAGTGAATTTTTTTAATATTTTAAGTAAATTTCGTACTTCTTAGATGCACTTTAAAAATAAAAATTTATGAAAAATATTTTAAAAATTCAATAAATACACAAGAATTAATACGAAAATGTATTGAATTTTTATATTTTTTTTGTATTTGATGAATTGTTTTTTAAAAAAAAATCCATAAATATTATACTTTAAAAGTATATAGTTAAGTGCATCTAATTTTTTTTAAAAAAAAAAAATCTTAAATACTAAATTTTTTAGAGATTTATTAGGAAATCATTTTCAAGTACGTGTATCCCAATTATGGGGTGTTTGATAACATGATTCAGCACTTAAAACTGAATATATTAAGTGATAATTGATTAAGTCTATTTAATAACTACAATTGATATCATTTAAAAATTTAAGTGCATCTTGAAATGTAGATTGAAACTTAAGAAAATTTTAAATTATATGAAACTTATTTAATTTTGACTGAATTTATAAATATTAAATATAAGTATTAGTATACACTATTATAAACTCACAACCACTACCACTATCACTATCATGCCATCACCACCACCACTACCACCGCCACGACAATCACGATCACTATCGCTACCGCTACCGCCAACACCACCACCATCATACCACCACCACCACCACCACCACCACCATCACTACCACTACCACTACCATCACAATATAAAAATTAAAATATATAATTTGAAAATAATAAATTTCAAATTTAATCTTATACATATCAAACAATATATTTTTAGTTTAGCACTCAAGTTTTTATCAAACAGCTTTTTAACTTAATAAATTCAGCATTCAGTTTTCAATACTTCATTTTTAATTTTCATTTTTCAGTTTTCAGTTTTCAATTTTCAAATTTATCAAACGGCATCTTAGTCCATAAAATATTTTTGTATTTCAATAAGTCTTATATTTGGACATTTGATCCATCAAATTCTAATTCTCATAATTAAAGTATTTTATAAATAATTTTACCTTTACAAATATTTTTTGAACGCTTAGCAATTTGATGATGTGAACATTTAGATTTTATAGTGTGAATGTTCACATTGACATGTGAATATTCACGTCACGGGATATTCATATTATTAATGTGAATATTATTATTAGGCATATTTTGGTAATTATGTCACTTATAAGACTTACTGGAATATAAGAAAATAATTTGGACTAATTGAAATATAAATAAGTGAAGAAAGATTTATGAATAAATGCCTCTAAATTTTCTGACTAAAAATAGAAAACACAAAAAATAAAAACTCAATTTTTTAAAACTAAACAATGTGATTATTATTCCAAGGACAATTAGGCATTGATGTTTTGTTATTGGCTTCTTTCGATCACATTACCTTTCTATTTTTTTATACATATTTTTTATAATAAATAATAAAATCAAAAAATAAATCATATCCAAAATATATATATATATATATATATATTTTTAAATTGTTGCGGGTCTAAAGCAGCCACAAAGCTGGGGGAAAAACACTTAAATATACTCTACAATCCAATTTAGACAAATGGCATACTAAAGACAAGCTATGCTCTCAAATTTCCTTATATGAAAGGGATTTCTGCATAATAATGTTATTTTGTCTTCTCTTATTTTGATGAGTGTCCGTACAAGAGGTTTATTGCCGATGCTTACATCATTTCATTGTTGGAAAATGACTTTTTGTATAACTTTATTTATTTATTTATTTATTTTTGTTGTTAACTTTAAGCATTAATTAAGGTGGGATCTAAGTGTTATTTTTAACGTTTCTAATTTGATTCATATTTAATACCGCATAGTGAATAAAACTGTGTATTTGGTTGCCCAAAATCATTTCTGAATGAATGAGAATTCAACGCACGTTTTCAAGTTCGTAAAATGGTTTTACATGGGTTTCTTATCCATTTGTGAAATGTGCTTGTCCCACATTGGAAAGACTTAAGGTTTTGAATGGGTTTATATAACTTAACTTGGGATACTTGGGATGGGCCCTAAGGGATACCCTAGTTTGTGGAAGGGTGAGGTTATGGGTGAAGTGGCTTAGACCCATTGGACCCAAAACTAAAACCGCCACCGCCGTCCGTCCGGTCAGCCTACGCGTGGGTGCGTGGTGTGAGGTTGTCTTAGGCTTATCCAACCTAATACTTATCTTTTTGGGCCACAAAAAATTGATAATTTATTTTTTTATTTTTTATTTTGGTTTCAAAATTTAAAATAAATTGGTCAAAATTTTTTTCATTCACCCAAACAGATCCTAACCCACCCGAACAGGTTTGAACATGTTGAATCCTCCCTGGATAGATTTGGAACTATCCAAACAGTTCAAATAGATTTCCTATCTATTAAATCTGTCCGAACAGTTGCCTATCTGTTGGCACCTGTTCGAACAGCCACCAATCTGCCTATATAAAGGCTGCTTCCAGCAATTCATTTCATTCAATTTTTTTCTTTAGAATTTTGTCCTTCTTCTTCTATTCTTCCTGTGCTCTTGCATTTGTTTTTGCATTATTTTTTAGGAAGAAAAAGAGAGTAACAATAGAGTTTTGATTCGCCAGACTTAAATTTGTAGTGCTGCAAATTTAAGTATTAGTCGTTACATCCTAAGAAGTAGACGCCGATAAAACTCGAAACACTGGAGCGAGGGCAAAATCTACTTTAAGGAGATTGTGTTCAACACAAGTTTCGACATTAATTTCTGTAAGCATTTAATTTAGAAAATAATTTGTATAATTATTTTTTGAATTATTTTTATTTTATTATTTATTTAATTTACACACATCTGTGGGAATAACATTAATAACTTTCTATTTTATGAACAAATATTAGTAATTACGAAGGAAGAGCTACCAAGAAAGATAGGACTTAAAGGTCTTATGGACTTGGTTTTAAAAGCTAAAAATTCAACGCAACAAATTTGTGTATAATATTGGTTGTCAAAAGTTTTTAAGTAAGTATTTACAAAATCACAGCCTGTTCACTTGGCCTACCAAGCGGAGTAGCTCATATATTTGGAGAAGTATTGTTCATTCTAAAGATGTTCTTAGGAAAGGTACTGAGTGGACCATTGGGGATGGAGCTACAGTGTCACTTTGGAAAGATTGGTGGTGTGGCAATCAACCTCTGCCAGACACTTCTTCTGGAAATCACTGTGATGACACAACTGTCAACGCCATTTTTGATAACAACCTGAGTTGGAACCTTGGTAGCATTGAGAATTTTTTAACCACTCAGGATATTACCAGCATTAAAAGTGTGTTCCCTCCTAGACTCACTAACTTAACTAATAAACCCTGCTGGGTAGGCACTTCCACTGGCTCTTTCACTTTTACCTCAACTTATGATTTAATCACTGAGGCTGGGAACCCTGAAGTAAGTTGGAAATGGATCCGGAAACTCAAGTTGCCCCAAAAACTTAAGGGGTTTTTCTGGCTCATTTTGCAAAATAAATTGCTTACAAATCAAATGAGGGTTGTTAGAAGACTCACGGAAAATGTTTTTTGTCCTCGTTGCAATATGCATTGTGAAGATCTACTCCATCTTTTTTGGGATTGTACTTATGCTAGGAACATTTGGAAGATTGTTAGAAATGATCAATGGCAAAGAGAGGCTGAATCTACTACCTTTGAGAATTGGATTGTATCCAATCTTAAGGATAACAAACAAGAATTTAGAGGCATCCCTTGGAAGACTTGGTTTGCTGCTTTGTTATGGCAAATCTGGAAGGATAGAAATAATAAAGTGTTTGCCAATTTGGATGGTAATGCTTCTCATAGCATTTTCCAAGCCTTTAAATATGACTCTAATATTCATGAAGCTTTATGTCTCCCCTTGCCACTGATCACCCTGTCCCCAAACTAATTGCTTGGTTGCCTCCTTATGCAGGTAAACTAAAATTAAATACGGATAGCTGTGCTAAAGATGAACCACGTCAAGCAGGCTTTGGTGGTCTGTTTCGAGATGAAAGAAGACAGTGGGCGTTAGGCTACACTGGAAAGCTGGAATCTACTACTAGTCTAGAGGCGGAACTATGGGCAATTTATCGAGGCCTCACCATTATTCTGGAGAAAGGTTGGAGAGACATCCAAGTAGAAACAGACTGTCAAGTGGCTATGAACCATATTTCCACCCCATATGAACAACTTCAGCACTACCCATTTAGAGCTCTTCTCTTTGACATCAAGGCACTTCTCCAACGCACTGAATGTGCCATTGCACACATCTATCGTGAAGGGAACAAATGTTCTGATGAACTTGCCCGTTTAGGACCTGCTCAAGCCATGGACCTGGAGGTGTATGATGACCCTCCACAATCCCTTAGACCTTTACTTGTGGCTGATATGGTCGACATCGTGTATAAGAGGGTCTAGCCGTCTTTAGCTCTTTGTTTGTTTTTGATCTTTCTATTATCATTTCCGAACCATCTAAAAAAAAAAAAATTTTAAGTATTAGTGTAAAAAGATCAACGTATCTTCAATTTTGTACTGTGACTTGATTCTCTACTAAAGGCAACGAGAATTTAAGATAAAAAATAAGTTTTATATGTCAGCTAATTACGATTTTTCCATACAATTAAAAAACTTATTTTCAAATATATTAGCTTCTGTCCCCTCATAAAAAAACAAAAGCCTCTGAAAAAAAGATCTCAAACCATACCTATGGTGATGTTTGGTGTAATTCATTATAAGTTAAAAGCTGATAATCAGAAAGTAAAAATCAAAAGCACCCATTTTCCAACTTCTAAATAATTAGTTTTTCTCAGCTTATTTAAGCTATTTCTGCCTAAGAAGTTGTAAACATAAACTGCACTAAACAATCTGGCACAGATTCTCAAATTAAAATAAGGTATCATCCCTATAATCCACACCAAACATATGCTATGTCTTGTACATTGCAAATTTTTAACCTAAAAAAACCATATTTAACCAAATCAATCTCTTCGCATTGAGTTTTTTTTCTTCATCTCTTTTAGTTTATTTATTTTTTTAAAAAATCTTTTTATCTTTGCTCTTTTTCTAGGTTTAATCCTTAATCTTTACCATCAACATTATTTGGTTTAATCAACTACACTTATTATTACACATTGTCTTTCTTTTTGCTATTTTACTCTTGTGGTTTTTTATTGAATCAAAAATTTTTCAACTCTCATTTTTTTTTTTTTGATTAATAAGTGAAAAAAGTTAAACTATAGCAATCAACAATCACAACAGAGTCAATATAAATGTTGAACTATTCATCACACTTATTAAAAAGGTTCTAAATTTCACCCTCAAAATTACTGCTTGTTTGTTGGTGTACGGGGGTGAAATATCCTTCGCTTTCCGTACTCCTTGAACTCAAGCTTCGCGTAACGTCGCCTGACCTGAAGACAAAGAAAGGATGAGCTGCCCGGCGGGGAGTTGCCGGATAAACCCTCCGACGATCAAGTCAGATCACTTGAAGGAGAATACCATTGAAGAGAGAGAGTGAGGGTTGTTCCGATAGCATACCTCTAACGTTCCCCTTCCATTCCTTTTTCTAGGCTGGCCATGCAGCCTCAGGGATTGTGCGCGCACTACCTCTGCTGTCCTTTCTTGGACAGGTGGCAGTGCTCGTCTCTCATCGCCTTACGCGTGTAAAGGCCAAAACCTCCAAGTAGTACGTGTGGAACTGCCAAACGATATTGACGTGTGCCAGGAGTGGATTTCCTTTCCGTCCTGCCATTGGTCTAGGTGGCACGCTGTAGACATCCCATTTTTAACCGTCCTCAAGACTTGGACGTCATTGTTTGAGCACTCGATGATCATCCAGGTTCATTCGTTTTGAGTTCCCGGAGACCTCAGCCGAGCGCCCTGCCTCAGGATCTCTTAACTTGTTTGTTTTGTGCTTGGTTGGACCAAACACTTGCTGGTTTTTGCTTTGGAAGGTAGAGAGTAGCTTGTCTGCCATTCCCTAAACCCACCGGCCATGGCTTGAGGCCACCAGCCCTGTTTTCTTGCCATCGGTTGTGGACGACCGGTCGGCACCATTGATGGTCAGTCGGTCGGCACCATTGATGGACGGTCGGTCGGCACCATTGGTTGGTCGGTCGGCCATCTTGGTTGGCCGATTGGCCTCTTTTTTTTTTTTTTTTTTTTTTTTTTTTTTTGTGCTGGCTGAACCTTCGGTTTTAGCTTCTTGAGGAAGATTGAACCTTTTGCTCTAGCTTCTCCAAGAAGCTTGAACCCTTTGTTTTAACTTCTCAAGGAAGCTTGAACCTTTTGCTCTAGCTTCTCCAAGAAGCTTGACCCTTTTGCTTAAGCTTCTTTGAGAAGCTTTGACCCTTTTCTTGAGACTTCTCCAAGAAGCCTTGGCTCTCTTCCTCTATAAAAATGAACCCTCCTCTCCATTTGCAAGGGTTAGAAAAGATTTGGCTGGAGCATTGCATACTCCCCTCCATAACTCTCCATTCCAAGCTCAAAACACCCTTTTTCTTGGCCATTTACACTACACCTCTAAGCCTAACACCTCCACCATCCATTCCAGTACCTTGGAACTCATTTTCAGAGGTTGAAGGCTCACTTTCTTGGTCCAAAAGCTCTTGCTCTCCTGTGCTTCAAGGGTAAGTACCTATTTCCCTTAAACTTGCATTTTTTTGCTCCATTGGTTAGCCTTATTTGAAAGCATTTATGGACTTTGTCATAAACTGAAAAGTGTTATATTTTGAGTTCCTCTTGAAGATTGTATAAGGACACTTTTCTGTTTGAGGTCTCCTACATCCTTGTATGCTTTAACCCTCTTTGTAGGCCTATTTTGCATCATATCTTAGTCCTACTTGTGAGCATTTTCGAGATTTGTCATAAACTAGAAAAAGTTTCCTTTTGAGCTTAAAAACATGTTTACTTAAGGTCACTTCTCTGTTTGGGGTCATCTCCCCCCCCTTCATGCTTTATTTCTTCATGTTTTGAGCTATGCATGTGAGTACTTGCATTGGCCTTGATTTGGCCTTTTAGCCACTGAAATCCAGCAGATTTTTAGTGGCTTAGATGTGTCTTTGAGCTTCAAAATCAGAGAGGGGTGACCCTCTCACCCCTTGATTTGTTTACTAGCATGATTGGCCTTCCAAAGGGGCTCTATTTTGTGTGTTGTGAAGTCACATTCCAGGCTCTATTTTGTGAGTTCTAAGGTCTTCCTTGACTCTGTCCAGTGCCCCTTTGGTCATATTTTATGTCTATGATGCATGTATAAAGCAATCCTATTCAAGGCCTTTCAAAGGGCCTTCCATTTGCATGTTTCTTAGACCAATTCCAGGGCCTATTTGGTGAGTTTTAGGGCTGTCATATTTGATTTCCAGAGTTGGTTTTGCCATACTAAGTGTCTATCTTGTATGTGCTTAACAACCCCTTGCATGGCCCTCCAAAGAAGCCCCTCATTTTTGTATGTATTGGCTGCATTTCAGTGGTTATTTAGGCATATTTTGATATGTTTTATTCACTGTTTTTGGCTGGTTTGATGAGTTCTCATATGCTTCATATACATACCATGTAAACCATGCTTGCTAGCCAATGTTGCATGTTGTTTTAGCCCATCATGTTAGCATTTTTTGGCCATGCTTTAAACTAGTAATGTGCATGTTTTGGGACTGACTTGGCTCTGTCTTTGTGCTTCATAGTCAAATAATGCTTGCTTTGCATGGTTTTGGTTCAATACATGTGCCTAGTTTTGAGTTTCGTGGCCCCTAGCTTGCATCGTATGCCATATTTGCATGTTTCGGGACCATATTTCATGTTGTTTCAGAGCTGTAATTTATGCTATTCCATGTCATGTTTCATCCCTTGCCATGCTTTGGTAGAGTGGCATTTGATGCCTTAGGTTCGGTCCTCGGTATTCGTGCATGTGTGCACGCATTTCGGTTGTCTCATTTTCATCTAATGGCTACTGATGTGAGTGGGGCTGAGGTCCACTCATGTTGGCATAAGTCCATTATGCATTGTGTATGCCATTTCAATTCATAGCATTGCGTATGCTAGGTTGTATGTTAGAGCATTATGTATGCCTTGCTACATCGTGCATTGTGTATGCCATCTCATAGCATTGCGTATGTTAGGTTGCATGTTAGGATTGCATTCATGCATGTCATGCATATTGCATTGTGTTTGGGATAGGAGTTAGCCTAAGCACGGGAAACGAGGGACGTTTTGTACTTCAAGTGACGGAACGTGTCTCAATTCCCGGTCGCTGACACTCCGGATTACCCATGATGGAGTTTAGGTCTTGTTGTGTTTTCATGTGCATTCATTTCATATTGAGACGTGCAATTCGACTCCTCGGCCATCATGCATCGAGATGCGTGATTGATGGCACGAGGATCGAGGCGAGCATACATATGTGAAAATACTTTGCCATGCCGCTTTCTTGCTCTCCGTTGCAGTAAATCTAGGATCAACATCCTTCAAGAGCTTTGCACAACATTCTGGGATTAATTGCAAACAGAGGCAAACCGGGGCATCGCACTGGATTTCCGTGCAAGGCAACTCAAGCATGCATCATTCATCATCCGGAACAGAGCTGAGGCAGTCCATGGGCTTGCATGCTAATTTACTGCTTTCCTAGTTAATTTGTTAATTAATTAGGGTTTTGTACTTATTCGGACTGTAATTATTTATTCGGACTGTATTATTTATTCGGACCCTCCGAGAGAGGGCACAACTGTAATAAGTGTGCGTGCATGTGATGTATGTCTTCCAACCCCACGTATTTCTCCCTTTTATTTACTAGCTTATGATGGTTAGTTTAGGGCATGTTTCAATTAGCATACAGTATGATAGCATGTTTGCATTCATTCATCTGTTTCGCATGCACCAGGCTCGGCGCATCATACTAACTGCATTGTATTTCAATTCCAAGTTGAATACTTGTTAGTTGTAGCATTTCACATGCCATCTTTAGAATAGCCGAGCCTATTATAGTTACATTTTTGTATGTGTTGCATTAGGCATTTCTATATAGTTAGGATCATGCATTGATTTCTAACATAGCTTCTGTTTTGGCTTGGAGTACTCGGTAAGTGTTTATGCTTTAGCATCCTTACATGCGTGTGAGTGACTGCCATGATAGCATGCTTACCATGAGGCTAAATGCTTATGTGATATAACTGCCTGAATGCCTGTGGGTGAAGGTTGGGTTATTTGGATTGGAACAATTCATTGACTGCGAGTTTTAAGCCCACTTGAGAGTGGCAAATCATCTTGTTTTCTAAGCCCACTTGAGGGTGGCAAATCTACATTTTAGCCTACTTGCGAATAGCACCTTCAAACCGCTCTAAAAAACAAACATGAGATGTTTTGTTCTAATTCAGGCGACCCAGTCTATACTTGTATGCTGTGCGCATCACATAGTAAATCTAGGCTAATAACCGGAATAAGAACACATAATGTTTTCAAAACTAGATATCATGGTTAGTAGAGGCCGATCTTTGATCGGGTGAGCGGGGGTGCTCACGAAGTGACCTTCCCTAATCGTACCCAAGTTCCCGAGCTGAGGCAACTTTGGTGATGACGGACACGTGGCCTTAGGCAACGAGTCAGGGTTTCCTAAATTCTCCCAAAATAAATATTTAGGTGGCGACTCTGTATCTGGCAAAGCAGTCCATGTTTGACACTTCTTTCAAAAAATCTATTTTCAAAAATGATTTGCCGGATTTGGACTCTTTGATAATTCATCGGTCTTGCATTGCACTCTGCGAGATTAGATACAGGACCGTGACATTGAGTCCTGAACTGTAGTGAGCCCAAATGAACAAAACGGGATTTCCCTCCCGGGGCGTTCGGGGACGTCTACAGTTTCTGGCGACTCTGCTGGGGATTTAGAGAACTTGACTCGAACTCATGATATCTGGTTTTGACTACACTTATGTGTTTCTTTGCATTGCATTTGCATTGGTGCGCCTAGGACACCGTGTTTGCCATATGCTATTCCTGAGCGGTTTGCCAGAGGCTGCGTGCCATAAGGCTTACCGGTTACGGGCTCTGCTAGTATGGCAACACAAACCCCGGTTTTACCGGGGCACCCTTTTTGACCATTCGACCTAGTGCATATTCGGAATCCATAGTGACCATTCCAAACTAGGACAGGTTGCTTACCCGATATAGGTTGTTTGAAACCGCTGCGTGCGTAGTGAAACCCTAGTTCCTGACAAAATAGGACAGGGAAACCTTACCTCAACATAGGGGTGTTTTGGCTCTCACTTATCTGTTATGTGCTTTTAGAGTGCGTCTCTACAGGGAAATGCATGTATCAGTTTACGAGTTTGGGCATCAGGCCTGCGGGCATCAGTCAGTGTTTGAGAATCAGTTATCTGCGGGTATCAGATTCAGTCTTGGGGAACAGTGATTCAGGGATAGTGATCAGTGTTTGAGGACAGTGTGTATTCAGCTTATCGACCGTGTGTTGTTATGCCCTGCTGTGTGTTGTGTATTTATTTTAAGCTGCTATGCTGTTCGTTTATCTGGTTATTTGTTTCCTTATTGCTTTATTTATCTTTTTGCTAGGGGTAGTTTTAGCACAATTGATTCAAACCAAGCAGATATTCCCCAAGCACTCTGGACAAGAGGTCGTCGGCTCAATCGATTTGAGGATCTGGTTGACGGACAACCAGTGTTTCATTCTCTACCCCCGGTTGTCAGACGGAGGACGAGAAAGCGTAGTGTGTCTGAGCAGAGGTTACCAGAGCAGCGGTCTACCCTAGCAGTGAACAGTCGGGCTGAGGTCTCAGTTTCTGCCATAGAAATACACATACCAATCAGTCAGCAAGATCAGCAGAACATGGCCGGAATGGAGGAAATGATGCGCCAACTCCAAGAGAGTATGAAGCAAATGCAGGAGGACGCTGTCCGTCAAGCAGAGTTCTCTAAACAGCAGGCCACAATCATGGCCCAACAGGCGGAACTAATTACCCGGCTACAGCAGCAAGCCGGAGCATCAGCCCCACATCCAGTTCCTTCCCCACCAGGGGTCCCGCTACTCGAGCAGACACCAACTACCCAGAATGTCCTGCCAAATGCCCAGAACATTTTGCCAAATGTCCATGTCGTTCAGGAGGACACAGACATCCCAACGGGGCCGGCTCCGCCCCCGCTTCCACCTCAATTATCCAAGGTACATACACCCATCAACCACCCGGACTCTCCCTTCGAGTTCGAAGTAGACCCTACAACACTGAAATTGAGCAAGCTCGAGAAGCTATTCAAAAAATCCCAGGGGGTAAAGGCTATCCCGGATATCGAGGACGGATATACCGATGTGGCTGTGACGTTGCCGGATAGATTCAAAATGCCGCAGATCGATCGCTTCGACGGATCTGGGGATCCCATGGTCCACCTCCAGTTATTCTCAGATATACTACGGCCGATGGGCCTAACCAGACCGCAGAAGCTTTCGCTATTCGGCCGGACCATGTCGGGTGTGGCCGCTATCTGGTATGCAAAATTGGAAGATGATGTCAAGCGAAGTTGGGATGAAATGGCAGAGGCCTTTGTTGCGCAATACTCATACAACACCCAAATCGAGATTAAAACCCGTGATCTCGAAACAACAAGGCAAGAGCCCAAAGAGAGCTTCTCGGATTTCGTGACCCGGTGGAGGGCGAAGGCCTCGATGATGACTCTAAGGCCCACCGATAAGGACCAGATCAGGATGATTGTGCGCAATCTCCAGCCAAAACTGATGCAAAAAATGATTGTGCTCCCCTTCCCCACCTTTTCAGATCTGCACGAGATGGGGGTACAAATTGAAGATGCAATGAAACAAGGTCTGATTGACCAAGACAGAGAGCAACCCCGAAGAACCTTTAACCGCAACAACAATGCAGGCCCGAGTGGCGCTGCAACTGCAAGAACTTCGGAGGTAAGCATGGTCGCCACCATTCCCCTTCCCCTTCCAAGGCCCATGGCAGCCACACCCTTCTCCGGTGCATCCGGAAGCAATACACAGACCACCAAATACCAACCCAGAGGCCAAAGAACCTTCACCCCATTGTACATGCCCATGTCCAAGGCTCTAGGGGTCTTAATCAGGAAAGGGCATCTAAAACCCCTGAACCGAGGCCGTTGCCAAATCCACTCCCCCCCACTCACAACCCAGCCAAATATTGCGCATATCACCAACAACACGGTCATGACACCGACCAATGTTTCAGATTGCGTCACGAGATTCAAGATCTCGTTGACAAACAGGTGATTTTGCCACCAGAAAGACCCAATGTCACAACCAACCCGCTCCCTACACACAACCAAGCTCCACCTCCCAAAAGAATCAACTTTATCCAGACTGGGGTCGTGTCTTACGATCCTAGCATCTATATCACTCCGTCCCATCTACCTAAGCCGGAGGTGCTCCTTCCTGACTGCACTGACTTTTTGTGCATGCTGGACATCTCCACAACCCAACCTGAGCCAATGGTGGTGGCTGTTGAAGACGGTGCAGGGGAGATTGCAGAGGAGGATGGAACTGTTGAGTCAGGGTTTGAGCAGTCTAGGAATTTTGCTGGGGAAGCCTACGATCCGAGTGATTACATCCTGTCAGCGGGCCAGTCTGAGCCAAGTGTAGAATTGCCAGAGAGGCCAGGGGGATAGATTTGACCAGGGAATAGATGATTTGACGGCTGTAGAAGAGGACTTTGCCAACCTCCAGTTTTTCAATGACCAAGAATCAGGGGCGCGGCAGTCAACTGGTTTGATTATGAGGAATCGGCAGAGGCTACCGGTGGCTGGATGATCAACCGGATGTGGTGGAAGAGTTCCAACCAGAACAGGGCCCGGCAGGGGCGAGGGTATCAGTTGTGGCCGGAAGGGCCGGAAGTCAGAGTACATTGCCGGAGAGCGCCGGTACGAAGAATTTCGCTTAGGACAGGAACATTGTGAATACAGGGAAAGCTGAACAACAAACTGCGCCGACGCAGGTGGAACAAGAAAAATTTTGGGATTCTGAGAGAACCGAGAAAGCCAAATCCCATGAGGGGACTGAAAATGCTGTGGGCACAAGGACAGAAGATGTTGCGAGCGTATGGGCTGAAAGTATTGCGGGTACAATCATGCCGGAGCCAGATAGATGTCTGTTGGCTGCTCACAGAATGTGGTGGGAAGACGATGATTTATGTCTTGCCCACACAGACGATGATTGGGGGAGCAATCAACCAGACGACACCTGGTATCTTGATGAAGTTGATCACATGACAAGAAACGGGCGGTATTTCAAGCCCCCGCACCTAGACCAGCTAGAGGCATTTGGGAAGGATAAGGAAGCTGAGAGACAGAAAGAGAAACAACTTGAAGAAGAAGCTGTGCTCAAACAGTTAAAAAAGATACAAGCAGACATCTCCATCTGGGGACTGCTTATGGCATCACGAGTGCACAGACAGACTGTCCTATCTACCATGGACAAGGCTAAACTCTCGATAGAAACCACGCCGGAGCAACTGGTGGGATTAGTCTTTCCGGGAGGAGCTACCCCGATGCTGACTTTTTCTGACAAAGAACTGCCACCTGAGGGTGCGAACCACAATAAGCCACTCTACATCTCTGTGGAGTGTAGAAATAAATGGATACCGGTGGTTCTTGTTGATACCGGATCCGCCATCAACGTGTGCCCGGCAAGGACAGCGTATGCAATCGGTTTGAAGACCGCGGACTTTATACCGACAGCCCAGGTAATTCGGGCATATGACAACACGAGCCGAGAAGTCATGGGGACAGTAAAGATCCAGACCAAAGTTGGGCCGGGACAGCATGAAATAGATTTCCATGTCTTAGAGGTTCCTGCAACTTTCAACCTGCTTTTGGGGCGGCCGTGGTTGCACCAGGTGAAGGCAGTCTCGTCCACCTTGCATCAAATGGTGAAATACCCCCATGGGAAGGGAGTAGCCATCGTTTTTGGGAATTCATCGATCCATCCACCGCCGGAGGTGTCTACACCAGTCCTGGAAATTGAGCACGGCATGGAGGATGTGTTTATGTCAGGTTTTACCTTAGCCGAGGCTCGGGTTGTGCAAAACATCATGGCTGTTAATGAGGGAGTGTATGTCAGTGCTCAATCTGTATACCTCATGAACAAGCTTCAACACATCCCCGGGATGGGATTGGGAAGGAGCGGCCGGAAGGGCGTCGCAGCATTGGCCGAAGTGCCACACAACCCCCATACCTTTGGATTGGGTTATCTGCCCACCAAAGAGGATTGGATAAGAAAGGGAAAGGAAATGGCTGGAAGAGCCAGAGCAAAGCAGGCTGGGAAGCCTTTTGAGCTGATGCATAGGCCCATTCAGGGTACCCTAAACGGACGTTTCGTCCGGGAGGGGGAGGACTTTCCATTTTGTGGCTTTCCAGAGCCGTGGTTGAACGCGGAGAAGAAGCGCGTGCCAGGTTTCGAGATCTTCTTCAACCTGCAATTATCTGGGGATGACGTTGCCGAAGAGCAGACAGACCCATCAGTTGAGGTTGAGCAGTGTAAGGAAGTGGATTCCGAGGGCGCTGAAATTGAAATAGAGGTAGTACTGGCATGTCTACTTTCAGATCCTCCGATCGACCAGAAGTGCTTGGGGGATAACTTCTCGGTTTCCATGATTGGGAATGAAACGGCTGCGGGCCTACCAGCAACTATTTTGGATGCATCTATCGCACCCTCTCTCACTTGGCAATACGAAGAGGGTTTTTTGTCCAGCAGCACCGGGTCAGGTAGTGAGCCGGAATCTGATTCCACCGAGTCTTGTGAGTCGGAATCAGGTTCCAGCTCGACTGACTGAGTCTGAGTCTGGTAATCCTGGGGATGATAACCCGGATGCCATAGTTTTGTCCAGGTCGTCTTTTTCTTTCTCTTTTGAGTCTGTTGTAACCGAAGAATCGGACGATTTGGATGTGCTTAATGAGAATCAAGTAGCTGTGGTTTCTGAGTACTTTTCTGTGCCTTGATTTATTGCATTAACTCAGACTTTTCAAAATTTTGATGAAAACGACGAGGGAGAAATTCCTCCGGTTTTGCAACGCTTAATTGAACAAGAGCAGGAGAGATTTGTTAAACCCTTAATGGATGAAATCACTACTGTGAATATTGGTACTGAGGAGGATACGTGGCTGGTCCAGATCGGGTCCACGTTGTCTTCGGAGGAACGCGAGCGCTTAGTCGCTTTATTAAAAGATTTCAAAGATGTTTTCGCGTGGTCCTACGAAGACATGCCTGGGATCGATCCTGAGATTGTACAGCACCGGATCCCTCTTGACCCCGAGGCCCGACCCGTCAAGCAGAAACTCAGGAGGATCCGCCCGGACTGGGCTCTCAAGATCAAGGAAGAGGTCACCAAGCAAATTGATGCAGGCTTTTGCTGGTATCCGAATACCCGACTTGGTTGGCCAACATTGTTCCAGTGCCGAAGAAGGATGGCAGGATCCGGGTATGCGTGGATTTCAGGGATTTGAACAGAGCCAGTCCGAAGGACGACTTTCCCTTGCCGCATATCGATGAGTTGGTGGACTTCACAGCGGGGCATGCTTTGCTTTCATTCATGGATGGCTTCTCAGGGTACAATCAGATAGTGATGGCACCGGAAGACCGGGAAAAGACTGCATTCACCACCCCGTGGGGGACATACTGCTACAGAGTAATGCCGTTTGGGTTGAAGAATGCTGGAGCTACTTATCAACGGGCCGCGACCACAATATTGCACGACATGATCCACAAAGAGGTTGAGGTGTACGTGGACGACATGATTGTCAAGTCCAAAGAAAGAGAGGGCCACTACACCGCCTTGCAAAAGTTCTTCCAAAGGATCAGAGAATTTCGGTTGCGGCTGAATCCTCAGAAGTGTACGTTCGGTGTTACAGCGGGAAAAATGCTGGGGTTTCTGATTACACAGAGAGGTATCGAAGTCGACCCTTCCAAAATCAAGGCCATCTTAGAAATGCCACCACCAAGGACTGAAAAGGAGGTGCGAGGCTTTCTGGGTAAAGTGCAATTCATAAGACGGTTTATCTCAAAATTAACCTTGACTTGTGAACCACTTTTTGGTCTCCTGAAGAAAGGAAAGAAATTCCAATGGGACGGCCGATGCCAAGCTGCTTTTGAACAGATCAAGGAATACTTACAGAACCCGCCCGTGTTGTCACCACCAGAGCCGGGGAAACCGTTGATATTGTACCTTTCAGTGACTGAGACTACAATGGGCTGTATGCTCGCGCAAGAATCAGAGGACAAAGTGGAGAGAGCCATCTACTATCTGAGCAAGAAGATGCTAGAGTATGAGACTCGCTACACACCGTTGGAGAAGGCTTGCTTAGCTTTGGTATGGGCTACCAGGAAGCTGTGGCACTACCTGTTAGCTCACTCCGTAATGTTGGTTTCACGACTCGATCCCATCAAATATCTTTTCGAGAAACCAGCACTTACGGGTAGGCTAGCTCGTTGGTTGCTGTTGCTCTCCGAATTCGATCTGAAATATGTGACACGCAAGTCAGTCAAGGGAAGAGCAGTAGCAGAATTCTTAGCCGACCATCCAGTGGAAGGGGGTGAAGCAGTTGAGTACTTATTCCCAGATGAAGCCATTTTGCACATCGACGATGAAACTTGGACGATGTACTTTGACGGAGCGTCAAATCAGTACGGGTATGGGATAGGAGTGTTGCTGATAGCACCCGACAATTCCCGTATCCCTCTAGCCTTCAAACTCCGTTCAAAGTCTCGAACAACGAAGCAGAATATGAGGCATGCATTGCCGGTCTAGAAGCAGCCCTGGAACTAGGGGCAAGACGGTTGGACGTCATCGGGGACTCGAACCTTGTTGTGTCTCAAGCAAAAGGAGACTGGAAAGTCAAAGAAGAAAAGATGATGATGTATCACCAGACCTTGGATTTGTTAATTCCTCGGTTTGAGAAGCTAAACTTTGCTCATCTACTAAGAGAGAACAACAGGTTCGCAGATTCTTTAGCAACTCTATCTTCCATGATAGACATCCCGTTCGGAGTCCGGATGCGTCCAGTCATCATTGACCAGAAATTTGCGCCAGCCTACGAGACGATTGCTGCTATAGATGAGGTTCAAGATGAAAACCCCTGGTATTACGACATTTGGAATTTCTTGGAGAATGAAGCATATCCACCAGAGGTAAATGCCAAGGATAAAAGGGCAATCAGAAGAATGGCCGTTCAGTTCATCATCTGTGGGGTAAGCTGTATAAGAGAGGTCATCTGGGAATGCATAAGCTGTGTGTCGATGCCGAAGAATCGAAGCGCTTAATGGAGGCCATCCATGGAGGGGAATGCGGTGCGCATATGAACGGAGTAATGCTAGCACGGAAGATCCTCAGACAGGGTTACTACTGGTCCACCATGGAGGAGGATTGTATCGGTTTTTTCGGCGATGCCACAAATGTCAAATTCATGCAAATCGCATGAACATTCCGCCGTCGAAGCTGTACAATATGACTTCGCCATGGCCATTTTCAGTCTGGGGAATTGATGTGATCGGGGCTGTCACTCCGAAGGGGTCGAAATGGGCATGAGTTCATCCTGGTCGCGATAGATTATTTCACAAAGTGGGTCGAGGCCCAATCCTATGCGGTGTTGAAGGCTTCACATGTTGCGAAGTTTATCAGAAACAACATCATCTGTCGCTACGGAGTCCCAAACGAGATAATTTCAGATAACGGTTCCCACTTCAAGAAGGAAGTGATTGACTTGTTGGAAAAATACAACGTGGCTTTTCATAAGTCATCCACATATCGGCCGCAAACCAATGGAGCGGTTGAGGCCGCCAACAAGAATATCAAACACATATTGCAGAAGATGGTGGAAACCTACCGGGACTGGCCAGATAAGCTGCCGTTTGCTCTGTGGGGCTACCGGACTTCAATCAGAACTTCTACTGGGGCGACTCCGTATTCATTGGTTTATGGGATGGAGGCCGTTCTACCTATCGAGATTGAGGTTCCGTCGTCATGCGAGTACTGGCTGAGTGTCAAATAGCCGAAGCAGATTGGCAGCAGAGCAGGTTTGAGGAACTCATGCTCTTTGATGAGAAAAGACTGAAGCACTGTACCATGTTCAAGGTTATCAGCGCAGAATTGCCCGGGCTTTCAACAAGAAAGTTAAGTCCAGGAATCTAAAGGAAGGAGATTTGGTGCTCAAGGACAACCGAGCTCCCATCCACGACCCAAGGGGCAAGTTCAGACCCAATTGGACTGGTCCCTACATCATTAAGTCTATCTGGTCAGGTGAAGCTGTGGTTCTGATGGATCTAGATGGCCTAGAGTTCTCACAGCCGATCAATATGGACAAGTTGAAGAAATATTACCCTTGAGAGGCTCGCTAGGTCGAAAACCCGAAAGGGCGACCTAGGCAAAACTCAGAGCACAAAAAATTTGAAATTATAAAAACTGAGCTCGCAAGGTTGAAAACCGCAAAGGGCGGCCTTGGCAAAAGTTAGAGCGTAAAAGGAGAGTGAAAATACTCAAGTGAACCCGCGCCTGAACTACGTAAGGCTTGATTCCCATCTTTGGGATACGTAGGCAACTTCATCCTGAAGTTCAGCCATAAGCTTTTCCCCAATCAACTTTGTCCATTTGATCATCTCGGCTATCTTTGTCTATTCAGCATTCAAGAGTTCGGTTATGATCTCCGGTGCAGTGCTTTTCAAACTAGGGGCAACTTTCCGTTGCTGTGCAGTGCCGCGGTACTAGTCAGACTAGGGGCAACTTTCCAGTTGCTAGGATTAGGGGTTGTGCATCTCAGTGACAGATCTCAGGCGTGTCCAGTTCTGATCCATATCGAAAATGATTTTGAAAAGTTTTAATAAAATTTGACTTTGTTCAAAATTAATCTTTTTACAACTTAGACCATTTTTGGACCAAAGAGGAAAATTTTCAGTACCCACAATCTTCAATTTCATTGATTTCAATACAGAGTTCTCCTGCTCTTTCATACAAATTGAAGTTGCTTTTTATTACAATCATAAAGAAAACTTGAAAGTACTAATAAAGCAATAAATCCGGGGCATAGATAAGTCAGGTGTCCCTGCGCCCCCTCCCAGAGCTGGTCGAAGCCTCTGATGCCAAGCTGGGCCCAATTTGTGCCTCTTCATTGAGCCAATCTAAGCACTCATCAGACAAAGTGCAACTGAAAGTGGGAGCGGGGGCCAGGAGCTCTCTAGTCCTCCATGCTGTGGCATACCGGGCAAGCTGTGCGCCTCGAACCGGGAATGTGGCAGGATACTCTATCCCCTCTGGCGGGCAAGTCTGATCATGACCGAACTGGCGTTGGAACCGAACGGAAAGTAGAACACACAGTGGGTCAGACCAATCAACTGGATCCCGGTCTGCCGGGACATGCTATAGCTCATTGCCGGGAGATTGAGCCAAGGACAGCGCCAAGCAATGCGATCTGCAGACAAATTGCACATCCAGTCGAACCACCATCCCTCATCAAGGGCATCGACTAGGTGTTGTCGAAAGAAGTAGCCGCGAGCTGAGTAGGCTGGGCAAGAGTCCACAACCTGCAATTTATCCATCAACCATATCTGGGGAGGGATGAAAAATGAGAGAATAAAGAATAGAGAGATGTACGATGAGAGAAAAGTAAGAAAAGGGTTTTGTGAGAAAAATCGAGCTGAGGGCCGAGTGATGTGAGCAATACATATGTGAGATTGGGTGGGAAACATTACCTGCAGCAGTAGTGGACTCCCCCAAATCTGGTCGTCTCCTGGCGATAGAAAGCATCCAAGCCCATCAGCGTCTCGGCCAATGTCATGGCGATGCACTCTTTCCTTCCTTCAAGCCTTGAGCAACTTCAATCAGACGAATGCTAGATCCACTAAAGCCTGGGACAACAAAAAGTGAGATAGCATGCACAAGCAAAGGCATGTTGCCGAAAACCTTGCCAATGATGGTTGCCGCGGTCACCGCATCAGAAAAGCGATGAATCAAGCCGAGGATGTCCAGTTCCCCGTTACAGATCAAGACCAAGCGTCATGCATTGTGAGCCCACACATTCGCCCTAAGGCTTGGGCATGGCCAAAGCGAAGCTGAGGCAAGACTTCTTCGTTGCGCTCAGATTCCATTAAAGCTTGGAAATCTTCGAAGGTAGGACATACCTCTTGCCCGCCAAAGCTAAAGACATGTGTTACCGGATTCCAAAACCTTGCCGCGGCATGGAGAAACGAAAAGTGCAGCGGAGTACGACTCAGAGTGAATAGTGCATTTATATCGAAGCCTCGGAAATTCAGCTTTTCCGAGCCGTCCAAGTTGGAAATCCAAGCTGTGAGATTCTGGGCAAGAAACTCTTCCATTTAGAGCAAATCAGTGTTGGATTGAGAAAAACTACGAAGCTGAGGCTTTTTGTAGGGGATAAGGTATGAGTGGAGGACAGATATCAACATTCTGGTGGTTTTTTTTTTGTAGGGGATAAGGTGTGAGTGGAGGACAGATGTCAACATTCTGGTGGTTTTTGTAGGGGATAAGGTATGAGTGGAGGACAGATGTCAACTTTTGGTCGGTTGGTCAAATCTGTTGGCCGATGGCCATTTCTCGAGGCCGGTGTCCTTTCCTTATGGCCGAGGGTCTTCCCTCTTGCTCCATCAGCTGTTTAGAAGTTGAACATGCTGAGAACTTGTGGTTGGTACCACTTCCAGTGCCGTCCGGCGATAATTTTGCGGAGTCACGCCCATTTGCTCATCGAGTTGTTGTTAAGTCCTGCTTATCGAGTTGTTGTTTTGCTTATCGAGTTGTTGTTTTGTTTGTCGAGCTATTTTGTTTATCAAGTCTTGTTTATCGAGTCATCGAGTTTCGTGCATTGAGTTGTTACTCTTTGTTTAATCAACTTTGTTGTGTTTTGCTTATCGAGTTGTAAACTTACTAAGGTTTCGTTGTTTCTTAGTAAGTTAGGTTGTTTAGTTTGTTGCGTCGGTTCACTACCTGACTTGGCAAATACACAATGCACATTTCCATTCAACCTCATTTTTGGTGCAAAATGATGCGATATGATGCTAAGAATATAAAATACAACACTTTTTCAAAAGTTGTTTCATTCCATCATGCTTCCTTTGTTACAACATTTTACAACAAGGGTACAAGTTTTACAGAAAATAAAACTGGCTAATAATGTACAATGTGCTACAACTACTAGTAAAAAGCAAATAAAGCAGGAACATCTGTGCTCTCAAGTGCAAGAATAAGAGGCCCTCTTCGTCCTCTTCGGCTGAGAAGTCCCTGCACCATCTCTCTACAAGGGCGCTCATCAACGTCCTGCTAGCAGGGTAGCGAGAAATCCCAGTGCAGAAGGGTCCAAACCCTGCTTGGTCAACCCAATCCCGAACAGCCTCCGGGAGCTCTGTATACCACTCCCTCGCAACAATGGAGCCGTATCCTCGTGTAACGCGGGAAGACACCTGCATTCATAATGAACACATGTATTCAGTTTCAGAATGAAATGAGTAAGCTGCGTGCGAATGAAGTGAGTAAGCTGCGTACGAATGAAAAGTATGAGCTGTGTGCAAACCAAGTGCTATGTTATGAGCCGTGTGTTCAGATTAAGCAGTGTTGTATGACGGGCTGCGTGTTCATCATCAAAGTTTAGGCTGCGTGTTCAACTTTCAACAAGTGTGTGCTGCGTGTTCACAATCAATATGGGCTGCGTGTTCATCATCAAAGTTTGGGCTGTGTGTTCAACTTTCAACAAGTGTGTTGCGTGTTCACAATCAAATATGGGCTGCGTGTTCATCATCAAAGTTTGGGCTACGTGTTCAACTTTCAACAAGTGGGTGCTGCGTGTTCACAATCAAATATGGGCTGCGTGTTCATCATCAAAGTTTGGGCTGCGTGTTCAACTTTCAATAAGTGTGTGCTGCGTGTTCACAATCAAATATGGACTGCGTGTTCATCATCAAAGTTTGGGCTGCCTGTTCAACTTTCAAACAAGTGTGTGCTGCGTGTTCACAATCAAATATGGGCTGCGTGTTCATCATCAAAGTTTGGGCTGTGTGTTCAACTTTCAAACAAGTGTGTGCTGCGTGTTCACAATCAAATATGGGCTGCGTGTTCATCATCAAAGTTTGGGCTGCGTGTTCAACTTTCAACAAGTGTGTACTGCGTGTTCACAATCAAATATGGGCTGCGTGTTCATCATCAAAGTTTGGGCCGCGTGTTCAACTTTCAACAAGTGTGTGATGCGTGTTCACAATCAAATATGGGCTGCATGTTCATCATCAAAGTTTGGGCTGCGTGTTCAACTTTCAACAAGTGTGTGCTGCGTGTTCACAATTAATACATAGACTGCGGATTCAGAAATTCAAGTGTTTGAGCTTGTGACCCTTCCGGGAGGTAAATCGGAGGTCGCGATTGAGTCGCACTCGTCGAAACTTGCATTTCTTTGCTCGTTGTTTCGTATCAAACACGCATTCACGTTTGCAGTTATCCTGCATTGTTGTGCACGTCACTTGCATTCTCATGCCTACCACTTGCATTATTGTGTACGTTTCACGGGTATTGTCATACCCTCACCCTTAATTTACGTTGTGACGCACGTTTCTTCTTGCATTGCGATGCATTTTCCTATCAGCACCATGTTTGTCTGCGTTCGATATAGTGTTGAACATATATTGCTAACTATGTTGTGCTCGATAAGTTTCTCTCTTTTACAGGCACGATATTGTATGTACGGTTCATTTGAAGCTGGTGTGACCAGACGAATCGCGCAGGTATTGTATCTTCTCTGTGTAAGACGTGGCGAGAATTGAATAATTCTCCGCATTCTTAAACTGCATGAAATGTAGTTGTTGCTTTGCATTCTTGCTTAAAACTGTTGCGTGTGCGCTTCATTACAGCTTGCTGCTTTGCATGATCATGAGTTACATTCGGCTTCTTGCATTGTCAGTTGCATTTTGCCCCCGCCTTCGGGCGCATATCTTTATCTGTAGCTTGTATGCTTTGTCTAAGTCTTCGGCCTTGTCAAAAATGGGTCGTCTCTGGACTTTAACATTCACTCCCGTCATTGTTATGACTTTCGAGTTCTGTCAAAGAGGGGCAACTGTAGACGCCCCATTTTTGACCGTCCTCAAGACTTGGACGTCATTGTTTGAGCACTCGATGATCATCCAGGTTCATTCGTTTTGAGTTCCCGGAGGCCTCAGCCGAGCGCCCTGCCTCAGGATCTCTTAACTTGTTTGTTTTGTGCTTGGTTGGACCAAACACTTGCTGGTTTTTGCTTTGGAAGGTAGAGAGTAGCTTGTCTGCCATTCCCTAAACCCACCGGCCATGGCTTGAGGCCACCGGCCCTGTTTTCTTGCCACCGGCCGTGGACGGCCGGTCGGTACCATTGATGGACGGTCGGTCGGCACCATTGATGGTCGGTCGGTCGGCACCATTGATGGACGGTCGGTCGGCACCATTGATGGACGGTCGGTCGGCACCATTGATGGTCGGTCGGTCGGCACCATTGATGGTCGGTCGGTCGGCCATCTTGGTTGGCCGATTGGCCTCTTTTTTTTTTTTTTTTTGTGCTGGCTGAACCTTCAGTTTTAGCTTCTTGAGGAAGATTGAACCTTTTGCTCTAGCTTCTCCAAGAAGTTTGAACCCTTTGTTTTAGCTTCTTGAGGAAGCTTGAACCTTTTGCTCTAGCTTCTCCAAGAAGCTTGATCCTTTTGCTCTAGCTTCTCCAAGAAGCTTGACCCTTTTGCTTAAACTTCTTTGAGAAGCTTTGACCCTTTTCTTGAGACTTCTCTAAGAAGCCTTGGTTCTCTTCCTCTATAAAAATGAACCCTCCTCTCCATTTGCAAGGGTTAGAAAAGATTTGGCTGGAGCATTGCATACTCCCCTCCATAACTCTCCATTCCAAGCTCAAAACACCCTTTTTCTTGGCCATTTACACTACACCTCTAAGCCTAACACCTCCACCATCCATTCCAGTACCTTGGAACTCATTTTCAGAGGTTGAAGGCTCACTTTCTTGGTCCAAAAGCTCCTGCTCTGCTGTGCTTCAAGGGTAAGTACCTATTTCCCTTAAACTTGCATTTTTTTGCTCCATTGGTTAGCCTTATTTGAAAGCATTTATGGACTTTGTCATAAACTTAAAAGTGTTATATTTTGAGCTCCTCTTGAAGATTGTATGAGGACACTTTTCTGTTTGAGGTCTCCTACATCTTTGTATGCTTTAACCCTCTTTGTAGGCCTATTTTGCATCATATCTTAGTCCTACTTGTGAGCATTTTCGAGATTTGTCATAAACTAGAAAAAGTTTCCTTTTGAGCTTACAAACATGTTTACTTGAGGTCACTTCTCTGTTTGGGGTCATCTCCCCCCCCCCCTCCTTTCATGCTTTATTTCTTCATGTTTTGAGCTATGCATGTGAGTACTTGCATTGGCCTTGATTTGGCCTTTTAACTACTGAAATCCAGTAGATTTTCAGTGGCTTAGATGTGTCTTTGAGCTTCAAAATCAGAGAGGGGTGACCCTCTCACCCCTTGATTTGTTTACTAGCATGATTGGCTTTCCAAAGGGGCTCTATTTTGTGTATTGTGAAGTCACATTCCAGGCTCTATTTTGTGAGTTCTAAGGTCTGCCTTGACTTTGTCCAGTGCCCCTTTGGTCATATTTTATGTCTATGATGCATGTATAGAGCAATCCTATTCAAGGCCTTTCAAAGGGCCTTCCATTTGCATGTTTCTTAGACCAATTCCAGGGCCTATTTGGTGAGTTTTAGGGCTTTCATATTTGATTTCCAGAGTTGGTTTTTCCATGCTAAGTGTCTATCTTGTATGTGCTTAACAACCCCTTGCATGGCTCTCCAAAGAAGCCCCTCATTTTTGTATGCATTGGCTGTATTTCAGTGGTTATTTGGGCATATTTTAACATGTTTTATTCACTGTTTTTGGCTGGTTTGATGAGTTCTCATATGCTTCATATACATGCCATGTAAACCATGCTTGCTAGCCAATGTTGCATGTTGTTTTAGCCCATCATGTTAGCATTTTTTGGCCATGCTTTAAACTAGTAATGTGCATGTTTTGGGACTGGCTTGGCTCTGTCTTTGTGCTTCATAGTCAAATAATGCTTGCTTTGCGTGGTTATGGTTCAATACATGTGCCTAGTTTTGAGTTTCGTGGCCCCTAGCTTGCATCGTATGCCATATTTGCATGTTTCGGGACCATATTTCATGCTGTTTCAGAGCTGTAATTTATGCTATTCCATGTCATGTTTCATCCCTTGCCATGCTTTGATAGAGTGGCATTTGATGCCTTAGGTTCGGTCCTCGGTATTCGTGCATGTGTGCACGCATTTCGATTGTCTTATTTTCATCTAATGGCTACTGATGTGAGTGGGGCTGAGGTCCACTCATGTTGGCGTAAGTCCATTATGCATTGTGTATGCCATTTCAATTCATAGCGTTGCGTATGCTAGGTTGTATGTTAGAGCATTATGTATGCCTTGCTACATCGTGCATTGTGTATGCCATCTCATAGCATTGCGTATGCTAGGTTGCATGTTAGGATTGCATTCATGCATGTCATGCATATTGCATTGTGTTTGGGATAGGAGTTAGCCTAAGCACGGGAAACGAGGGACGTTTCGTACTTCGAGTGGCGGAACGTGTCTCAATTCCCGGTCGCCGACACTCCGAATTACCCATGATGGAGTTTAGGTCTTGTTGTGTTTTCATGTGCATTCATTTCATATTGAGACGTGCAATTCGACTCCTCGGCCATCATGCATCGAGATGCGTGATTGATGGCACGAGGATCGAGGCGAGCATACATATGTGAAAATACTTTACCATGCCCCTTTCTTGCTCTCCGTTGCAGTAAATCAAGGATCAACATCCTTCAAGAGCTTTGCATAACATTCCGGGATTAATTGCAAACAGAGGCAAACTGGGGCATCGCACTGGATTTCTGCGCAAGGCAACTCAAGCATGCATCATTCATCATCCGGAACAGAGCTGAGGCGGTCCATGGGCTTGCATGCTAATTTACTGCTTTCCTAGTTAATTTGTTAATTAATTAGGGTTTTGTACTTATTCGGACTGTAATTATTTATTCTGACTGTATTATTTATTCGGACCCTCCGAGAGAGGGCACAACTGTAATAAGTGTGCATGCGTGTGATGTATGTCTTTCAATCCCACGTCTTTCTCCCTTTTATTTACCAGCTTATGATGGTTAGTTTAGGGCATGTTTCAATTAGCATACAGTATGATAGCATGTTTGCATTCATTCATCTGTTTCGCATGCACCGGGCTCGGCGCATCATACTAACTGTATTGTATTTCAATTCCAAGTTGAATACTTGTTAGTTGTAGCATTTCACATGCCATCTTTAGAATAGCCGAGCCTATTATAGTTACATTTTTGCATGTGTTGCATTAGGCATTTCTGTATAGTTAGGATCATGCATTGATTTCTAACATAGCTTCTGTTTTGGCTTGGAGTACTCGGTAAGTGTTTATGCTTTAGCATCCTTACATACGTGTGAGTGACTGCCATGATAGCATGCTTACCATGAGGCTAAATGCTTATGTGATATAACTGCTTGAATGCCTGTGGGTGAAGGTTGGGTTATTTGGATTGGAATAATTCATTGACTGCGAGTTTTAAGTCCACTTAAGAGTGGCAAATCATCTTGTTTTCACCTGAGGGTGGCAAATCCACATTTTAGCCTACTTGCGAATAGCACCTTCAAACCGCTCTAAAAAACAAACATGAGATGTTTTATTCCAATTCAGGCGACCCAGTCTATACTTGTATGCTGTGCGCATCACATAGTAAATCTAGGCTAATAACCTGAATAAGAACACATAATGTTTTCAAAACTAGATATCATGGTTAGTAGAGGCCGATCTTTGATCTGGCGAGCGGGGGTGCTCACGAAATGACCTTCCCCAATCGTACCCAAGTTCCCGAGCCGAGGCAACTTTGGTGATGACGGATACGTGGCCTTAGGCAATGAGTCAGGGTTTCCTAAATTCCCCCAAAATAAATATTTAGGTGGCGACTCTGTATCTGGCAAAGCAGTCCATGTTTGGCACTTCTTTCAAAAAATCTGTTTTCAAAAATGATTTTCCGGATTTGGACTCTTTGATAATTCATCGGTCTTGCATTGCACTCTGGGAGATTAGATACAGGACCGTGACATTGAGTCCTGAACTGTAGTGAGCCCAAATGAACAAAACGGGATTTCCCACCCGGGACGTTCGGGGACGTCTACACACGCCCTACCAGGATACCTTGACCGACCTATCCCTTAGGAAGAAACAGAACCATGATCAACATGGCTGAGGTACTTTGACCTTTAACTGGGCTGACTGCTCATTTGGCGTGTCGCCTGCCAAACCGGTCCTAAATCACCCCGGGTCTTGATCTGCTCGGTCCAGCCATGGTATAGTAAATTTGGCCGAGCAACTAGCCGAATCACAACTCGACCTGGCATAGGCACGACTTCCACGCTCTGGTCGACAAATGTAGCTTGGCCCGGCATGACCCGCTGGGGAGCTACACCAACCGAGCAAATGGCTCTCACCTGGTCCATCACAGTCCAAGCCATCATAACTCGGTCGTACTAGTCCGGCGCAAATCTCCTGCTCAATTGCCCCTTAATCCCATCCGAGCTGAGCGTGATCGTGATTGGGATTACTTATATGACCGAGCTATCTCATTTGGGCGGTCCTTGAATTGCGCCAGTACCAAGCCGAGCGTGATTGGGGTCGCCGCCATGGCCGAGCTATATCATTTGGTCGGCCTTCGAATTACGCTAGTAGTCTTGTCAAGGGTCGTACAGCCATACTGACAGAGCCGTCCTTTCAATGCCACGTGGCCTCACGCCATCGGTGACATGCAGCCCCACAGCTGTCTCCTCATGCGCAAAATTCAAACGGCTGCGCCCTTTGGGTTTCCCACTTTTTTATACACGCACGAGGGGTCATTCGAACCCCCACTGTTCATCTCTTCTCTTGAGTCAAAACCTTAGTTTCCAAACCTCCCAACTTCTGTCATTGCTGACTTCACTGAGGTTATTGTCCCTTTGCTTCTCCTACGCTCATTTTCGCTCCTTCAGAAAGCTGCAATCAAGCTCGCGAGGTTGAACTCCGTTTGGCACCTGATATTGGTAAGCTCCTCTTCTCCTCCCTCGTATTTTCTGTTTCCGTTCTTCAAGTTCTTCATCTTTGTTCTTCGGGTTCTTGCTTGGGAATGCTAGAGTCACACCAGTTCCCCCTCTTTGGGGCAACACAGGTACACCCTAGAAAAACTAGAACTGGAGGGGCAACTGGGGCTCCCATGCCCCTGGTTTCCCCCAAGTTTTAAGGCACTAACTCCGTATTCGGGATGAACAGCCTGAAATCTGGGTAAGACCGAGCTAAATAAACAATTTAGATCCATAGATAGAACTTCAGCCGAGCAGAAACTAGTTTGTGGCTTCTCGCTGAGGCTGCGACCGTGCTAGACGTAGGGAACCAGAACCGAACTAGGAAGGCCAAATCGGCCAGATAGTCGAGCCGAGATAGGGGTCGGGCCAGTCAAACGCCCAGAGACCTTTTACCGAGCTAGGAACTCCAAATAGAAGCCGTGCAATTTATGCCGCACTAACCCTTGGACTGATTTCTTAACAATGCAGAACAAACTAGGACCAACCAGGCCCGTTCAGCGTCACTACCAGTGAAGCTCAACGTCCAAGAAAACACACAAAATTTTTCACCGAGATACGAACTAAATCACCCAATAAATAAAACCGGGATAGATGGGGAAATACCGGTTCATGGTGAGCTCTCCCGGTGCACTGGCCGAGTTCCGTAGGGAGTACAGCATCCCATATGACGTCCATTTAGAGTTGGCCAAGAAGGGAGATACCCTATGGGGCGAGCTAGATAAGTGCCCCTTCATGGTCGTGTCCATAGTGGAAGGAGGGCTACGCTTCCCGGTCCAGCCACTGATCTGCGAGTTTTTGAGGCAGACCAGACTGTGTCCGACCCAAGTCTCCAACAATACATACAAGATAATAAACGGTGTGGCCGAGATAAATAGGAGACTCGGTCTTAATCTCGGCCTTGCCGAGATATTTCATCAATACAGCCTTAGTAAAAATAAAGGTAGTCTTTGCTGGCATCTGAAGGTCAAGAAGGGCCAAACAAAACTCACAGAGGGTAACCCAGATAAGGAAACGAATGACGACGATTTCTTGTGGGTGTCCGGTCGTTATGAGGACACCGAGGCGCCCATACCGGGCTGGTACATTAGGAAAGACTTTGAGAGTGCTAGTGAGTAGCTCGGCGAACCGCATTGTCTTCTTTCTACATTTTTTCCCTCTTTTTTTTTTTTTTTTGTTGGCCGATCTAATACTTTTTCTTTTTGCAGATTACAAGCTTTTGGCAGAAGACTACAACCGCGTTAACCAAGAAGCCATTAGAGTTTTGCAGCGTCACCCAGCCGAGGAGCGAGAATCAACAAAGCTGCTCGGCTTTGAACCGACCTACCATTACACAACGCTGCGCAAGAGTAGGGTAACCGATTTCCTGCGTGCGCCCTCTCCAGAAATAGACCCAAGTCTTCCACCAATCAAACTAGTCCCACTGACAGCCGAGCAAGAAATGGCCAAGATCCATGCAATCAAGTCCATGATCACCGGTGAGGCTAGCGACTCCCAGCCACCGGAGGCACCTGGGGGGACTTCTTCTACGCCGGTTGTGCCCGAAAAGGGGGCCGTGCTAGCTCTGGCCAGTGAACAAGCTTCTGGCCGGTCAAAGAAGAGGCAGAGGAAAGATATGGCCAGACAACATCTGGCGGACGAGGACTCAACCGAGCAAGCTTCGACCGACTTGGAGGATCAGACCGATCAACCACTCTCCGGGCCATCCAAAAGCCCAAGTGCCCTCCCGGTCTGGTCGCCCGAGTTCAAGTACAAAGGCCGGGCTGTCTCTGCTACCGATTCAGTCTACGAGGACAAGGATTATTCTCTTGGTTTCAACAGGACCAAGGGGCTGATCCTTCCCGCCGATATGAAGAAGCACGACGAGCTGTCCGACCTGAAGGTGCTTCGCTCGGCAGCAAAATCAATTGTGTTGGTAAGTTAAGTGACTCTTTTGTTTGTCAAGGTTTTGATCGGTTTTTGAATTCTGACTAACTTCATTTGTTTTCAGGCCGCGCAAAAGAACTACTTGGCTCACGAGCGAATGATTGCCATGCGGCAAAGTTTGTGGGATGCAATTTTCGACAATAAGGCCAAGACAGCCGAGTTGGCTAAGCTGAAGGCCACGCAGTAGGCAGCAGAGGCCGAGCACAACAAACTGAGCGAGCAATTGGCCCGGGCTGAAGAAGATAAGCAGCGGGCTGTCAAGCTGACGAAAGCTCGCTACCTCGTGGAGCTGCGCAAGGTTCGCGATGCTCACAAGGCCGAAAAGGACAAGGCGGTCGACGATGCTGAAGACCGTGGGTATGCACAGGGAGAAAAGACTTATGAACGGCAGGTTCAGGCGACCAAGGACATCTTTTTCCATTGCGGTTGGAAAGCCGCCGTGGAAAAAGTTAGCCTTGGTCAAGGCGCCAAGATGTTCCAAAACCCTCCCACTGCCTTCATACCGCCCTACATGCAAGCATACGCCAGCGCCGCTCAAAAAAGGCTCATTGAAGAGGCAAGAAGGCTGCCGAGGAGGAAGCTGCCGCCGCGCAACCTGCCGATCAAACTCCTCCTGAAGCTTCTGAGAGGGCCGAAGATGAAGAGGCCGAGCAAGGGGTTGTTGCTGTGGAAAGTGCTGATGATGAGGCCGAGGAAGGCTTGACCGAGCAGACAGTCGGCACTGCCGAGCAAACAGTTGACGTTGAGCTAGATTGAAATTCGACCGTTATTGCTCTTTCTTCTTTTCATTTTTTTTTTTAATGTAACCGGGCTTGGCCCCACTTTTGTAACCAGACTTGCTCTATCAATGAAAATTTCAACTTTTTGCCCGCCACTTATCTCTGCCTGTGCGGTTGTGATTGTCTCGGCTACAATGTGCCACTTTTTCTCCGATTCGAGATGTTTGTAAATTTTCTTAGGCTTTCAGCTCGGGCATGACATAAGTTGGGCAAAATGCGGACTGTTAGCTCGGCAACAAAGTTTGTGGGTGAGCGAAAGTTGGCTCGGCCGTTACATAACTTGGGCAAAAATGCCAACTTTTACAGGGGTGAGCAAAGTCAGCTCGGTTCTTTGTAAGTCGGACAACACGCCAACATTTCATTTAGGCGAGCAAAATCAGCTCGGCCAATTGGAAGTTTGGCAAGGTTCCAATATTTCATTTGGGCGAGCAAAATCAGCTCGGCCAACTGGAAGTTTGGCAAATTTCCAATATTTCATTTGGGCGAGCGAAATCAGCTCGGCCCTTACAAGTTGGTCAGAACGCCAACATCTCAATTGGGCGAGCAAAATCAACTCGGCCCTTAAACAAGTTGGACAATACACCAACTGGTTGTACGGCTTGCTCAACACCGACCAGAAAATGTTAGCTCGGGTGAGTGTAAGTTGGTCTTCCTGCCCCTAGCCTCTACAGTAGCCCAATATCCTTGTCATTTTACAGAAACTCATAATATAAAAAAGTAGGGCTATCTTTCATTACATGCCAGCGATTTACATCAAATGCCAAAAGGCTAAAGGTTCAAAAAGCGAAGTAATAAAAACAATTACATCTCAAAAGTAAAAAAGCTTAAGGTTGGCTGCATTCCACGGTCTGGGGATCGCTTTGCCATCTAAGTCCTCCAAATGGTATGCCCCTTTGCCGGCAAAGCCAGTTACCTTGTATGACCCTTCCCAATTTGCGCCAAGTTTGCCTTCGCCCGGGATCACCGTGCTGCCCAACACCTTTCTCAAAACCAAGTCTTCAATCTTGAATAGCCTTGGATGCACGGCCTTGTTGTATTTCCGGTAGAGCTTTTGTTGATAGGCCGCTATGTAGATCAGAGCCTGTTCCCTTCTTTCCTCAGCCAGGTCAAGCTCCAATGCCACCGCTTCATTGTTCAAATCTAGCTGAAAACTCTCAGCCCGGATGGTTGGCATACCAATTTCCAGCGGGATGACGGCCTCCATGCCATAGGCCAAGGCGAATGGTGTCTCCCCGGTCGATCGCCTTGGCGTAGTGCGGTATGCCCATAGCACATTAGGGAGTTCTTCAGCCCACTTCCCTTTGGCTTTCTCTAACCGCTTCTTCAGCCCGTCCAGGATGGTTTTGTTTGAGGCTTCTGCTTGACCATTTGACTGGGGGTAGGCCGGCGTTGAGTTGTAGAACTCAATCAAAATCCGTGAAAGAGTTTCCCGTCGAACTGGGTGCCATTATCCGATATGAGGGCCTTCAGTATTCCGAAGCGGGTGATGACGTTTTGCCAAACAAACTTTTTCACATCTTTTTCCTTTATGGTTGCCAACGGCTCGGTCTCAACCCACTTGGTGAAGTAGTCAGTAGCGGCGATGAAGAACTTGCGGTTGCCTGGAGCTGCTGGGAGTGATCCTACGATATCCAATCCCCAGAGCGCGAACGACCAAGGACTTGTAAGGGGAAGCAATTCTCTGGCCGGCTAGTGGATTTGATGAGCAAATTTCTGACATTTTTCACACCTGCGAACATATTTCTGTGCGTCTGCCTACATGCATGGCCACCAATAACCTTGGGAAATCGCTCGGTAAGCCAAAGACCTGTCCCCAGTATGACTTCCACAGATGCCTTCATGGATCTCATAGAGGAAAGCTTTCACCTTGTCGGGGTGGACGCACTTCAGATACGGCCCGGTAAAAGACTTCTTGTATAAGGCCCCAGATGGAGAGAGCCAAAACCGCTCTGATTTGGCTCGGATCTTGTTGGCCGCTTTCTTTCTTCTGGCAGAACTCTGTCTTTTAGGAAGGCGATGATGGGGTCCATCCAGGATGGTCCCAGATCGGTGCAGAGTACCTCGGACACTTCTGGTTCCTCAATGCTTGGCCGAGGTAGGAATTCTATCATAAAAGGATTGGGGAAAGCTGTTTGCGTAGACGCAAGGTCGGCCAGCTCGTCAGCTGCGTTGTTTTCTTCACGGTTGATTTGTTTTACCCTTGTCGCGGCGAATTTCTTGATCTCTGCGCGCACCAGCGCTTGATACTTCGCCATTCTTTCATCCCTGGCTTCATACTCCCCAAAGACCTGATTGGCCACCAGCTTGGAGTTGCTGAATACCATAAGGGCTGACGATTTCATTCTCAATGCACTTCTTAGTCCGGTAAGGAGGGCCTTGTACTCCGCCTCATTGTTGGACGCTGGGAAGCCGAGCGTGATGGCTTGCTCGATAATCAGCCCGTCCGGGGAAGTTAGCACTATACCCAGCCCGGCGCCATGTCTGTTGGAAGCCCCATTGACGAAGAGTTTCCACATCTCGCCAACGAACAACTTCCAGCAATCGGATGGGTTTTGTGAGCTCCTCAACTCCGAGGTTCCGGTCGGTTCATTCTGGTCTTTCTCCATGTCTCGGTTAGGTTTGTCGTTCGATGAATTATCCGGCTTTTCCAGCTCAGCTGCCATTTGTCCTTCTTCCATTAGTGACCCAACACTTGTCTCTACTGTCTGTACCACGGGCTGTGCCAAATCCGCACTAGCCAAATCAACCGGGCAGACCGGATGCACTCCAGGGGCAAACTCCGCCACAAAGTCTGCAAGAGCCTGAGCCTTTATCGCGGTACGCGGTTGGAACTTGATGTCGTACTGCCCCAATTCCACGGCCCATTTCAAAATTCTCCCTGTAAAGTCCGCCTTTTCAAAGAGCACCTTGAGTGGGAATTCGGTCAACACCACGATCGTGTGGGCATGAAAATAGTGTGCCAGTTTTCTGGAAGCCATCATCAGGGCCAGGGCTAATTTCTCTAGCGGCAGATATCTCGATTCTGCAGGGAGCAAGGTCTTGCTTACGTAGAAGATGGGAAGGTGCTGGGTGCCTTCAGCACGGACCAGAACCGCGCTCACCGCATGTTGAGAGACCGCTAAGTAGAGATACAGTTCTTCGCCCGGCTTTGGTGTAACCAGGATAGGGGCTGAGGACAGGTATACTTTGAGATCCGCCAGCGCACGGTCACATTCGTCATCCCAGAAGAACTTGGCCTTCAAAGTTTTGAAGAAGGGCTTGCAACGATCTGAGGACCGGCTTATAAATCTATTCAGCACGGCTGCCATCCCGGCTAGACGTTGCACGTCCTTCGTGGAGTTTGGGTGTTCCAATTCTTGTATCGCCTTGATTTGGGATAGGTTGGCCTCAATCCCTCGGTTCGTGACCAGAAAACCCAGAAACTTTCCAGTGCCGACTCCGAAAGCGCACTTGGAGGCATTCAAATGAAGCTTGTGATGTTTTAGTGTAGCAAACATCTCTGCTAGGTCGGCGAGGTGTTGAGACTTTTCCTTGCTCTTTACCACCATATCATCTATGTAAGCCTCCATAGTGCGGCCCAGAAGGGGAGCGAACATCTTGTTTACCATCCTTTGAAAAGTCGCCCCGGCGTTTTTTAGTCCGAACGGCATGACTTTGTAACAATATAGGCCTCTCGGAGTGGTGAACGATGTGATTTCTCGGTCTGGTTCATACATGGCTATCTGGTGGTAGCCACGATATGCGTCCAGGAAGCTGAACCTCTGGTGAACAGCGGTCAAGTCCACCAACTGGTCAATTCGTGGGAGGGGGAAGCTATCTTTTGGGCACACATGGTTGACCGTCTTATAATCAACGCACACCCGCCACTTGCCGTTCTTTTTCGGAACCACCATCATATTGGATATCCACCGAGGGTATTGCACTTCTTCTATTGCCCCCGCTTCCAACAAGTTCTTGACTTTTTTTGCCACTACCTCGGCATGGTGCAAGGCCGAGCGGCGCGTCCTCTGGATGACCGGCCGCACATTTGGGAAGACATTCAACTGGTGACAAATGAAACTAGGGTCGGTGCCAAGCATATCGTAAGGCGTCCATGCAAAAGCCTCCATGTTGGAGACCAAAAAGTTGAGATAATCGAGCCGCTCGGCGCTGGACAAAGATGATCCCAAGAGAAAGAACTTAGTTGGATCGTTCTCGTCGATGCGCACCTCCACCAAATCTTCAACCGATTTCTCCTCAGCTTTTTGTCATGACCCAAAACCACCCCTATGAGTTTAGCACCGTAACCGGCCAGTAATCCGAGATTACCAAAGGCTTACTTAACAGTAATACAGTAAAATAGAGTACAGGGGCATGGCAGAAGCCATTACAGTAATAAAACAATGTCCAATGAGCTGTGACAGTCTGCATGCAAAGAGACTTTTCATACATTTATACAGGCAGTGACAAAACAGTATGTACAACATTTACAGTCAGTCAGGACGGGGACTTAATCCCTATTTAACGGTACAGTGCAGTGCTGCCAATTTATACAGTATTACAAAGACAGTACAGAGACAGACGGGGAAATAAAAACGCCCCTAAGCCATAGCTTGGCAGGCTCGGAACCTCGCAGTGAGGCACAGTGGTTGGCTTGACAAAACTGGAGTTTACCCCGATGCTTCTAGCATTGGTCCGGTGCCTGTACACCTACATATATATATGAGCAGTGAGCTAAAGCCCAGTGAATAACACAATGCGTAAAGAGGTTTAGAATGAATGTCCTTACAGTAATGAAAACAGTTCATTAAACAGTATTTCAGTCATTCAGTCATATGTGGTACATCCATTAGCATAGCAGTACAGTAAACAGTAGGTCTTAAAGACCGAACAGTCAATGATGGCCATCAATCAGTAAACAGTAGTGGTTCCAACGAGGGAAATGACAGAGATCTCTGTAACAGTAACAGTAAGTAACAGTAATTGCTAAGGATGCCATAATACAGTTCAGAATATAGGACATACATTCATTCAGTTAACAATATCAGTTCAGAAAACAGTACAGTTCAGTATTCAGAAGATAATCATTTTGAACATATCTTTACACAATTGTTACTCACAGAGTTCTGGGCTACAGTAGGCTAGAGCGTCTCCTCGAAATGCCAACCCTAAACAGTACAGAATGAACACACACTAAGCTACATAGTTGGGAAGGATAAAAATAGTTTAATCCCTAATTGCCTCGGTGTGTTCTACATCTATATCCTCATTAAGATGTCTTAAACTAGGCCTAAGAATGCCTAGGATGGGATGAGGATGCAAAGATGTATTCAGAAAACATTTTCAGAATTTTCAGTGAAACAAGGTCCCGCTCGAGCGTAGGTTACTCCGCTCGAGCGGACAGGCAAACAAAGGTCCCCGCTCGAGCGTCAACTTACCCGCTCGAGCGGACCAAAAAGTACTGGATAGGTGAAATTCACGCTCGACGCCCGCTCGACTCCCACTCGAGCGTGTCACCCAATCCTCCGCTCGAGCGTACATTCCTTCGTTCGAGCGGACTGATGAACAGTGTAAAGTACTGGGAGCTCGAATTTCCCGCTCGAGCGGAAGACCAAAATCTGGAAAATCCAGATTTGAGCTCCAAATTCAAAATCATGTTTTCAAACACCAAATTCGATCCTCTTGGGCCCATTTTCTAGAAAAACACTTGTAAACACATGATATATTATATTTCAAAGGTCAATTTGTAAAAAGCCAAGGCCCAAGGGTGTTTAATTAAAACTCAATTTCAAACCAATTTTCATGAACATGCTACAAACATGACATGCATGAGTTTAAATAATTTCAAAGCTTCAATACATGCTCTAATGAGCTCATTCTTTTCAAAATAAGATGAAATCATGGACTTAAACATAAATATGAGCATGCATGTAACCTTTTGCCATGAAAACAACTCAAAACTCTTCAATATACACATGCATGCATGGGATGAGCTTCAATTCAACATGCTAGAACTAAATCATGCCTTAGCTCTACAATTTGACATGAATCATGCAAGGATCAACTTAAAGACAACAATGAGAGGTTGAATTTCCTTACCTAAGTCCTCAATACAAGTCTAGAGCTCAAGTAATTTCTTCAAGTCTTTCAAGCCAATTCAAGATGAACTCACTCTCTCACTTCCTCTCTCTCTATGGTCGGCTGTGCTCTCAAAATGAGCTGAGGAAATGTTTGTTTCTAAGTGCAATGTGAAGGCCAAGGTGTTGAGATAGTGGGCCACTAGAGTGGCAATTTGGTAAATAAGTCCAACAATGCAATCTAGCTTATTTTAATCCAATTTAATCATACCAAATCAGTTTTCAGATAATTATACCATAAAATCACATAAATTATGATGATCATAAAACATCAATCGACCTCAGATTCGGCCGCCGATAAGGCCTTCAATTTGCAATTTAACATAAAATATGAACAGATAATCAAACAGATAGAAATACATTTAAACAGATACAGTCAATCATTCAGTTCCAGATTCCAGTCAGTCAGTCCAGTATTTCAATCAGTTCAATTACTTATCGTAATTAGTCTCAGTTTAGCAGTAATCGGTAGTTCATCGGTAAGCAGTGACGAGGGTTATTACACTTTTCTTCCTACATCTTCAAGGACTTCCTTTCCCTTCGGGCCTTCTATCAATTGAACAAACCCTTTAGCGGCCAGGCTGCCATTCACCGCAATAAAGCACTGTTTTGCCATCACTTGGTCTCCCCAAACCTCTTCTATTTGCCCGATTGGCACCGGGAAGCGCAGAACCTGATGGTAGGTCGACGCTACTGCCTGCATGGCGTGTAACCAGCCTCTGCCCAAGATTAAGTTGTAGGTGGATGGGACCTTGAGCACCCAGAATTCTACTTGCTTTATGACCGAACCCGCTTTGATCGGCAAAATGATCTTTCCCACCGGCCATTCTGGCTGAGAGTTGAAGCCAACCAAAGGAGACGTCGCAGGGGCCAAGTCCTTATTCTCCAACTTCATTTGCTTGAACGCGTCGTAATACATGATTTCGACCGAACTCTCCTGGTCAATCAGGATCCTTTTAATGTCAAAGTTTTTGACGCGAAGAGTCACTACTAGGGCGTCATTGTGGGGCATCTGAATTCTCTCCAAGTCCTTACTGGAAAAGGTGAGGATATCCTTCTCTTCGAACTTTCCTTTCTTCACAGCGGGCTGAACGGAGAGCACTTCCCTCATGTGCTCGGCTTTCTTAATCATCCCTCTCAGCTCGCAAACCCTTGTCGGTTCAATGATGCCATGGATGACATTGATTACGCCTTGGGGCGCTGCCTCCAGGGTGGCCAGGCCGTTTGGCTCGGTCTGCTCCGGCGGGGCAGCTTTCATACCCCCATCTATGTACTGGTCCAAATGTCCCGCCGCCACCAACTCCTCCAAATGTTGTTTGAGTGGCAAGTAATCCTCCGTTCGGTACCCCCGTTTCTCATGGAAGGTGCAGCGATACCTTGAGTTGAAGCCTCTCTGTGCATTCCCCAACTTTGCCGGCCAGCAGACGAAGGGCTCGTCTCGGATTTCACTCAGGATGCGGTAAATGGGAATCTTAAAGACCGTTGTGATACCAGTTCGCGCATTCAATTTCCTCTTGGCATCTTCTTCTTCATCGCGGGGAGTGTTAGCTCGGTCATTTCTGCGGCCTTTGTTTCTATCATCACGGTTTAAGTTACGACGTTGATCTTTTGACCGGTCGTTTAGGCGGTTGTCCTCCTGCCCGACCGAGTGAACCTTCCCCACCATTCTTCTGTCCGCCACGGCCGGATTAGCCTTCTCGGTCGCGGAGGCGGCGTCATCCTCCACACGGATGTGTTCATTGATCCGTTGCATCAAGGATTCCATAGTTGCGGGCCGGTGCATTGTAAGCGAATCTCGCAGCCTATGACCGACCCGGAGACCTCGCTTGTATTGAGTAATCGCCAGATTGGTGGGGCAGTCGAGGATCTCATTGTAAGTTTCCCAGTACTTCGCATTATATGCCTTCAACGAACCTCTAGACTCCATCTTGACGCCCAGGAGATGGTCGACCTCCTTTGGTGTTCGAGTGTTGGTTTTGAATCTGGTGACGAAGGCCTCCGCTAATTGCCGGCATCCCTCGATACTCCCCTCCGGAAGCCTTTCGAACCATTTTAGGCCCAGTTCTTCTAGGCTTGTTGGGAATATCAGGCACATCAAGGCGTCATTCTGCCGGTGACCAGCCATTACTTGCCGGTAATGACTCACGTGCATGTACGGATCTGTTTTGCCGTCGTACAAGGTGAACTTAGGCTGGTGGAATCCGGCAAGGAGTGGTGTACTCTCAATTTCTGGAGACAGCGGCGTAGCCGTAAGTCTCGTCAGTTCTTTGTCCACTAGCGCAGGGGCCACTACCCTGGGCGCTAGCATTGCCACTTCCTCACTACAATGGATTTGGGTGCTCAGCCTCTGCAATGCCGGCAATCTCTGAGTCTCTCTACGGCTCGCCCTCGCCTTCAACATGTCCCTTAGGTCTCCGGAATGGGTGGAAAAAGAGTATCGCGACGTCGACGATGGGCAGTAAGTGCTGTCGCGAGTGAGGGACCTGCCTTCTCTTGGATCGGAGTCTCCAACCCCGTAGTTCCTAGTGATAGAGAGAGAGTGCGTCCTGTCTTGGCGGCGACTGCTAGAACGAGGAGACGGGGTGCGCTCACTGAGGTTGCCCTCTCCAGCAACATCTTTTCCCTTAATTTGGCGTTTCAGGATCTCCATCTCAGCCGCCATCTTGCGAATGAGGGCATCCTGGTCTTTGAGTTTGTGCTCCAGGCGCTGTGCACGCGGCTCCCCCCGCCGTTGATGGCCCTCTGGACTCTTCGAGCGACTAGTACTCCTCCCGTGTTTGTCTCGCGCACCTTTCGAAGAAGTCTCGAGGCTCGCCATGGCTGGAACATTCGGTGGGCCTTTCCTCCGTGGGACAGACTCTGGTGTGACACCATCGACGACGGACAGTGGAGTTTCGTCGTTGTTAGCCATGGAAACGATCGAAGAAGCTTGAAGGGCAAGGTTTGAGTATCAAAAATTTCCCACAGACGGCGCCAATTGTACGGGGGTGAAATATCCTTCGCCTTCCGTACTCCTTGAACTCAAGCTTCGTGTAACGTCGCCTGACCTGAAGACAAAGAAAGAGTGAGCTGCCCGGCGGGGAGTTGCTGGATAAACCCTCCGACGATCAAGTCAAATCACTTGAAGGAGAATACCGTTGGAGAGAGAGAGTGAGGGTTGTTCAGATAGCATACCTCTAACTTTCCCCTTCCATTCCTTTTTCTAGGCTGGCCATACAGCCTCAGGGATTGTGCGTGCACTACCTCTGTTGTCCTTTCCTGGACAGGTGGCAGTGCTCACCTATCATCACCTTACGCGTGTAAAGGCCAAAACCTCCAAGTAGTACGTGTGGAACCGCCAAACGGTATTGACGCGTGCTAGGAGTGGATTTCCCTTCCGTCCTACCATTGGTCCAGGTGGCACGCCCTACCGGGATACCTTGACCGACCTATCCCTTAGGAAGAAATAGAACCACGATCAACATGGCCGAGGTACTTTGACCTTTAACCGGACTGACTGCTCGTTTGGCGTGTCGCCTGCCAAACCGGTCCTAAATCACCCCGGGTCGTGATCTGCTCGGTCCAGCCATGGTATAGTAAATTTGGCCGAGCAACTAGCCAAATCACAACTCGGCCCGGCATAGGCACGACTTCCATGCTCTAGTCGACAAATGTAGCTCGGCCTGGCATGACCGGCCGGGGAGCTACACCAACCGAGCAAACGGCTCTCACCTGGTCCGTCACAGTCCGAGCCATCGTAACTCGGTCGTACTAGTCCGGCGTAAATCTCCCTCTCAGTTGGTACATCTTGAGAAATTTTGGACTCGGAGTGGGTAGGGGTGAGCATGGTCCGGATTGGACCGGATCGAAGTAAAACCAGGACCAATCCGTTATCTACGGTTTCTGAAAAATTAGAACCAATCCAATCTGTTTAAATCGTGGAACCAATCCGAACCAATCCATTTAAACACGGATTGGATCGGTTTAGGCCCACGGATTTACATAATTAAATAACAAAAAAATATATATCACACTTAATTTCATAAAAATATAAATATGGCACCATATTAGTTTCACAATAATAACATGTGTTTTCATAATAGCGACAAACTGTTTTAGAATTTAAACAACCATAAGAAAACTAGTTCCACCATAAGTATTTAGACCATTACAAATTAACACTAAAAACTAGCAAACAAAAGTAATAAAAGAAGATACTATGCGAGTTTAAGTTTGGATTTAAGTTTTATATGAAATAAAAAAAAATACTATGCAGGAGAGTATATAATAAAAATAAAATATAGACTATTTGTATACGGTCCAGATCGGTTCCAATCCGGAACTGTGGGGTTCAATCCAGAACCAATCTGTGAACTACGGATTTTTAATTTTTCAATCCAGAACCGAACCACGGATTTAAAAAACCAATCCAAACCTACTGGATTGGACTGGATTGGATCGGATTACAAATTTCACGGATTCCTTGCTCAGCCCTAGGAGTGGGAGTGTCGCAAATCAAGCACAAATAAATTTATTTTTCATTTTCTATGTAAAAGTGTAGTTTGCAAATACAATTTTTTTAAAAAACTAAATATAAATACTTAGAAAAAAGATAACAGTTCAAATAGCATTGTGTTAAGTAAAAAGTTAGGAATTACAATAAATAATTAAATATTTTAAAATTAATTGTGATCTAAAATAATTAAATTAAAATTAGAATAACAAAAAGAAGAATTACAATAAATAATTAAGAATTTATAATTAATTGTGATTTGATTAAATTAATATTAGACATTGTAAATTATGTGTATGAGAGATGAGAGAGACAAAAAATAACAAAAAAAGTGTCATTTTATAACTATAGTTAACGGTGTTAACAGTTGCATTTTAGTTTAAAATTACATAAACATTTTCTGTCTATATTTGAACCATAGGGAACAATGCTTTGGCCTCAAACTATAAGGCCATGTTTGTTTGGGTGGACATGAGCTTGAGATTTGATTAATAGTCTAATAAAATTATTAATCTGATATTTGGTTAAACCATTGAAGTACGGACTAACAATCCATCCGAATATGGTATCCTACATATGATGAACTATTCAATCCCACAGAGGAGGGTGGAATATAAATTGGAAGACTAAGCCAAAGTTTGGACTATTAGTCCATCCTTATAATCCTAACTCAATCCAAATATAAGATAAGATACATAATCCAAAATAATTTGTAGTCCTAGGGCTATTAGTCATGGGAATGCTAATCCAACCAAATCCAATCCGTCCAAACAAACATGACCTAAGATAAGAGGATAAAATAAATTTTACTTCTTTTATTTTGGAGCCTACAAGATTTCAATAATTTTTTTTTTGTTGTTGATTTAGCATGTGTTTGTGGACTAGACATGTTGTTTAGGTTCACTGGGGCGTATCACAAATTATAATTTGAATTATTGATTTTTTTATATTACAATAAGTAGATTGTTTATAAAAAAAAATCAAGTCGAATAGCCAGGTTAATTTTTTTTTTTTTTTTTTTTTTACAAATAAATCACGAATGAATATAATTCTACGTATTAAATCAATAAATTTTTTTTAATAAATAATATAATAAATAATAAACACACTATAATCAAAAAAATAAATAATTTAGATAATTAAAATGGTTGTCGTGGTGAACAGACAACCCAAACAGATGCACTCCACAAGATAGGAGGTTTTTTTGTTTTGGTCACACTTTTGGAGAATGATTTGTAAGTTACAGGAGGAGGGTATTATTGTCAATTAGCAATACGGCACCACAAGTGGAACACGAGACGTACTCATGTGGTTCCTGTAAGGAGCTGGCGGTGGACACACGCCGTCGCGTGGAATATATACTCCGGCCACCTCCTTTGCTGGTCCAAGAGCCCTAGATCCACACACACACTCACTCGCTCACAACACACAACCCTAGCTTTATATCCAAGAAGAATAGTAGTAGTAGTAGTAGTATCTCTCATCTTCTCAACCTCTATCAACTTTGTTCTTCCATTCTATTCTATTGCTTTTTCTCTCTCAAATTCACAAGGTATGCCTCACTGCTTTCAACTTCTTCATTTGCGATGCTAGGGTTTATCCATTTGTTCCACACTTTGTCATCCTACATGAATACGTAAGCATATATAAATTGTTTGTTCATTGTTTCCAAATCTACTTCCCAACGACAAATTCAATTTCATTGTGTGTGTGTTTTTATAGGAACCCTTCACCAATTTTTTCATCTAATTTGATTCTAAATTGAGTAAAAGTTTGATTTGATATTAACTACTCTAATAATTTCAACAAATTTTCATCAAAATCTTTTTAAAAATTACCCTGTTATCCCAAATTTCCCTTTTCATCAAATTTTATGGGGGAAAAAAATCATCTCCAATGCTTCATCTAAATTTGATGAAAAAAATGACTCTCCATTGATTTGATGAACATTTGATGAAAGGATTGGAGGTGATTTGTGAGTACTTTTTCATCAAATTTAAATTTGATGAAAGAAAAGATGAAGGATTGGAGATGCTCTAATTGCAGTCATGGCAGGATAGTTTTGGAAAATTTAAATTCTTTGTCCCTTTTAAAAATTTAGTTTCATTGTGGATGTTTGGTATTAAGGGAAAGCTTGAAAACAACTGGGAAGCCAGTGAAGTTTTGGAAATATTATTATTCTTATTTAATTATTTTGGTGGGAAACAAGACACAAATCCAAAGGGGCTTTTGTATTTGTAAATGGTTTCTTTGAACTTCCTAATAGTTTCATGGAAGCTTATTACCAATAGATCAGAGTTTTATATAATGTGAATGCAAGTAAATTGATGGTTGAGTTGAGCATACTAAGATTTAGAAGGATATAAGTTTTTCCTTGCGTCGAATTTTGTTTGGTTGCCTGAATTTCAACTGTATGTTTTTTAAACTTCGTGGGTTTTGTTTGCTCAGGGTGTTTCTTTGTTGCCATGTAGGAATTTGAATTTAGTTGGTATAGAAAGATGAGCATGGTTTCAGAGGCTTCTGTTGAATCAAGTGATGATAACAATGTGGTGTCAGAGGAACCAATTATCAGGTCAGTTGTTCAAGATATGTACTTCTAACTTTTTAAGAGCAAGCATTTTATAAAGATTTCCATTTACAAGTTTCAATGGGAAAGAGGAGAAAAGTGATCATTCATGGCAATGAAATCCTAAAACAAACAAGTCAAGGCTGCACTCATATTAGATAGTTGGTGGTTAGAGTTGATTTTCCCCTGACTTAGCGTGGTCATGGTAGGAGAGTACGAAGTTTTTGTTTTGATCTTTCATATGCATGGGTGCACCTTCGGAGGCTGAAGAATCTAAATAGTTTCAATATTAGAAACAATTTGGTTTTGAGGATTGAGGAACTTGAACGTTAATTGAAAACCACAGGTTACAAAGGCTGTATATGATATAAAACTACCTTTTGTAAAGAATTATCTTGCACAATACATATTATGTTGTTACATGGATTGAAATTACTTATGTATTAATTGACTGTCCACCTGTCCATAATCACCACCATACATAATCATTTGTATAGGTTGGTGCATAGAATTTTCCAGATATTGATTTGTGTTCACTAGTCTAACCTTACTGAGTTCTATTCATCCGAAATTGAACGTTTGAGTTCTTCATCACATACAAAATCAAAGTTTTCTAGTGGTGTAAATAGTTTGAATCCATTAATGCTGAGGGTGTGGTGAGATATCGCCCTTTGTTATAATCTGACTTTTCTACCAACATCTAACATTTTATCTTGTTTTGGGGGGGGGGGGGGGCGGGGTGGGCGGGAAGCTTGAATCCATCAATGCTATCAATTACAGAATCCAGGAAACATTTGATGTGGATATCTACTTTTGATTAAGTCACTATTAAGGCCTCGTTTGGGAACCCTCCCTTTTAGCCAAAAAGTTACTAAATTAGCCAAAAAGCCAACAACCCATACTAAAAAGTCAAAGATTCTCTTTTCTTTCTACTTTTTGCACATATTTTCGTAAAAAGCCAAAAAATCATCCCAAACATACTAGTTTTTTTTAGCTCATATTTTAGCCAAATAGCCAAAAAGTTACTAAATTAGCCTGTTCCCAAACGGGGCCTAAAAAGATATATGGGGGTTTATAGACTTTTGCACATTCACATCCTTAGAAATGTCATCCTCCATAACATAGCGGAGTAGGTATCTTGGAGGGGTGTGCAACAAATTTAAGATTGAGAAGATTTGTACTTTGCAAGTTTATTCCGTAATACCTATTGATTATACATGATGCATTAAGTTTGTAAAATGAATATGCATTAGGAAATCATATAAAGCTAATTATTAGTGAGCATCTCCAACATTTTAACTGCAATAGATTAGGGATTAATATCACTTCTTTTAGGTTTTCCTCTCCTGTTTATCACCAATTCTTGATAAACCAAAGAGTGTACATTAAATAAGTGCATTACATTTATCTCCAATAGTCTGCTTTAGCTTAAATATGAAATTATACTGCCGTGAGTGTTTTTGTTGTCTGTTTTTTCTGTCGTTTTGAAAGCTATCATGTTTCAGGTCTTCATGCAGCAAAAAGAACCCAAGGAAAGTTCCAAAGAAGATTCATAAAGCTGAGAGGGAGAAGCTAAAGCGTGATCATTTGAATGATCTTTTTCTCAAGCTCGGCAACACCCTTGGTAATCTTTTCATGTTCAATTTACTTCTTGTTGCATGATGCTTAATGTTGATGCATTTGTCCAAGTTGATTAGTGCTGCCTTGTTTATAGTCCCCTACATGTTTTAAAGTGATGGTTCTTAGTTTATCTTGCCATCTTTGTTATCCAGACCCATCTCATGAGAACAATGGAAAGGCCTCTATGTTGAGTAACGCTACTCGACTACTACGTGACCTGCTTGCTCAGGTTGACTGTCTCAAAATGGAAAACACAACTCTTTTATCCGAATCTCACTATGTAAGCTTCCTGAAATCTCAACCTGCTTTTTTCTGGCAACTTAATTTTCTTTTTTCCTGAAGGAAAACATACAGGACCAAAATTTCCTTTTATTTGCTTCAAGGAAAATTTGACGGTTATTAACAGACATGAATATCCCATGTTCTTCTATTGTTGTATGGTGGATTCTATGTGAGTTTGTTTCCAGTGGACTGAAGGTTTTAATGTTCATTGAATCATTGCGTTGTAAGAAGCCTAGACCATAGGATTTCAAGAAAACAATTTAGTTGCACAAGATTCCTCAAAATGATTGACAGAAGGAATTAATAGTTCCTTCAATACGCCTTAATGTGGAAAACTGGATTTTAGCGCATGAAGCAATAAATATTTGTATATGATAAGTGCAATTATATATTGATTGTATAAGATATCGGTTGTTTGGATATTTGATGACAGGTAAGTACTGAGACGAATGAGCTGAGAGAGGAAAATTCTACCCTTCAAGCTCAGGTTGAGGAGCTGAATAGTGAGGTACAAGAGAGGATTCATTCTAATTCTGCGTGGGAGTTACATCACTCGCGATCACATCATGACACTGCATCACAGTTCAAGGAAGGTCAACTTATCATACCTGTAATTGACCATGCATCGCAGCCAGCAACTGTTTTGGGTCCTCTATATGTTCCCTTGCATCATCATGACCTCCAAGTATACCACAATTCTGATACTTTAGAATCTGTGTCTAAGCTTCCGTCAAACATAAGCAAACCACATGCTCGTTATCCATCATCCTCAGATTCTTGGCCATCACAAATCCTTTCCAAACAATCAGAACCCACTCAGGTTGCCCAGCACAGCAGTAGTATCCCCAGCTCCTTAGCAGATGAGACTAGTTTTAACAATGTGTAAGGTTGTTATGTTGTAGTTGATATTGTTTTAGCTAAGTTTTGAGAAATTCAGAAGACAAAGTTGGTGTAAATGTAAATCATCCAGTCAATCACATCTTTAGGTGGCTATTTAAGCATGGAACAAATCCTTGTTTGGATGCAATTTTTTTACTAGTTTTTGTTTTTGGCTTGTGAACTAAAAAATCAAATAATGCTATCTCAAATTTCCTCTGAATTTTAGATCATTTCTGTGACAGAACTGTTTGCCCATCATCTTTTTCTCACTTTGCTTGGCTTAAACTAATGTTTCTCATATAAGTTATTTTGGGTGTACAGTGTAATGTTTGGTACCTAAAACCTAGTTGAAACAATTTAGGATGTACACTTGCACTACATGGCAATAAGGGGACAATGTTGTATTTTAATTTGAACTAGGCCTTTGTGTGAAGATTGTACCTGGAGTAAATTGGATTGTAATTTTTTAGATATATCGTAAGGTGTAAGCCCAAGAAAAAATTACTCCGATGAGTTATTTAGCGATTTCTAGTAAAGCTATATTACAATTTTTTATTTTTTATTTATATGTTAGACAAGTTACTCTGCTTGGATTAAATTGCCTTAGTTATGGATAACGCTGGGTGCTTATAGATGGGAGGACTTTTAAGAAGCCTCGCCGTCCATATGAGAAGGAGCATTTGGATGCCGAGCTGAATCTTGTGGGGGAGTATGGGCTCCAATGTAAGAGGGAGTTGTAGAGGGTTCAGTATGCTCTATGCCCTATCCGTAATGTGCAATGATGCTTCTCGCTCTCAATGAGAAAAATCCTTGCCAGATCTTTGAGGGTGAGGCCCTTCTTTGGAGGATGAACAAGTATGGGCTTTTGGATGTAAGCCAGAACAAGCTTGATTATGTCTTGGCTTTGACTGTGGAGAGTTTCCTTGAGCGCTGCCTTCATACAGTAGTGTTCAAGACAGGCATGGCTAAGTCGATTCACCATACCTATGTGCTCATTAGGCAGAGGCATATCAGGTACTTTGCAACTATTTCTTTCTTTATTAAAGCCAAGGTGCCTTACTATTTTACTCAATTTTTGAACCTGTATGTAACAATGCTATTTTAATTGTATTATTATTATTATTATTATTTTTAGAAAAAAAGGCATTTTGGAAATTTTCATGTGTTGATTTTGAATTATGCTGTGATTTAGTTGGATTTTACAAATTTTAAATTCCTTTGACTTGTATTCAATTCCAATGTTAAGATCATAGAAATCCTACTTAGTATATTGTGATTTGCTCAGTATGTTATTTTGAATTTCACTAGAAACTAGTTTCCAGCATGAATCATGTGGATTAATTGGATTTTACTTCTATTTTATTTAGACACGCCTCTATGATTGATGTACTGTGCATGACCAGATTTGGCATATGGCCTTGATGTGACAAAATAGCATTTGCATCAATGGAGCAATGTTCTTAAAATTTGACATTTTGACACTTTAATAACATACCAAATTATAGCTTTGGCAATGACCAGTGGAGTTGCTCTTATGCATTATATAATGCTGCAAATTTAACTATTTTGTACGGGTTTCCAGTACTGTCTGCTAAGAGTTTCTCGCAGAAACATCTGGATATGGTTGTTTGTTATATGGTTTTCATAGTATTACTCTTTTAAATGTTCTGTAGTTTTTGAAATCTGAAGATGTTGCATTATAGATATTCCTTTCTTTCTGCCAGGTTTGGGAGGCAAGTGGTTAATATACCCGCCTTCATGGTGAGGGGGGACTCACCTACCCTCCTTCAGGTGGTTTCTCTCTTATAAGTCCTCTCGGAGGTGGATGCCCTGGAAGAGTCGAGCGAAAGAACCAAAAGGCTGTTGCTAAGAAGGCTGCAGATGGAGATGGAGATGAGGAGGATGAGTGAATGGTACTTCAGCAATATATATCAAATGGGGTCTTGTTTGGTCTTTTTCATTCTCTATCATCACCTGTAAGTTTCCTTACCTGTCTTCAATTCTCAAAACTTAATTTGAATGGATGTCAGTATAAGTTTTGCTTGCTTAACATGGATTAGAATTCTGAAGTTTTGCTTGTTTTATTGATTTGTCTTTTGCTTCTAGTTATGAAATGAGTAGTTGATGCAAGTGGATTCCTTTCCCTGTTCCAATGCCTATGTACCCAGAAAATAATATCAACAATAGTATCAAGAATTTGAGATGTATAAATTATATTTATTTTGGGTGTGTTTCACTTTCACACCACACCAATTAATGCTCTATATGTTTTGGCAGCATGTATTTTCTAGAAAATATTTTTTTGCATTTTTTAGAGTTTGACGGAACATGATAGTCAATACAAAATATTTTCTACTATTAAAAGGTGGAAAAACGTTATTCGAATTACAGTCTTACCAACGCCACCATTCTACCATGACCTCTACCTCCACCACCCAACCACCACCACCACCACCACCACCACTAACTCCACCTCTACTACCCTATCACCATCATCTCCATCACCACCTCCTCATCACCACCTCCACCTGGGAGTCCAAACCTAGCACCATAGATTTGAATTCTAAATATTTTAAAAGTACGTAACATTTCTAGTATGCTAATTGCACCACTACAATCACCTTTGTGATGTGGTTAGGTTTGATGTTGGGTTGCTTTTTGTGATTTTGTGAGCCTTTAGGCTTATTTTGGGATATAGGAAAAAAAGGAACCTTGTTTTTTTAGTTTTTTTTTTTTAAAAACGTACAAAATAGTAAAGAGATGATGTGATTTAAATAAATTAATAAGTCAATAAATTAACTTTTTTCTTACTTGTCAAAATAGACTTTAAAATGTATTGTACCTGTTGAGTACGTTGAGGGTGGGTTATCGATCCTTGTCAGTGAATCACAATAAATTACTTTGAAATTTACATAAAAATTAATTATATGTGGATTGAAAGGTATCATGACTTGATTTTTGGATTCTATCAATTATCATATGATGCTAATATATGTGGTCACTTGTTTTGTCTACTTTGTTTTCAAATGTTGAATGATGTAATCAAATCCTTTGATAGATTGTTTTGGAAGTCCATAAAATTTGATGGAATTTCTGTGTTGAGATGGGACGAGAAGAAATGTGCACAAAAAGCCGGCAAATTATATTTGTGCACGTGTTTGAGATGAGATGTGATGAAATCAAATAAAATTGAAAAATAATGCTATACAAATTAATAAGTTTTATAAATATTTTATTTATTTATTTGTATAACATCATATACTCTTCTAATGAGTTTGGTTATAAATTTTAAAATTTTACTATTGTATGTAGTCAAATTTGTAGAAATTGAAAAAAAGAAAATTTTATTTATAAATTTCATCTTTAGAAATGGTGATCTATTTAGTTCTAAGAGTTTTTTTTATAGACTAATTAGTCCTATTGATTTTGAAAAGGGAGATTTAAGGGTTGGTTTGGGGTATTCTAAAAAAGTGTACTTTTTGTCTTTTTACGAAAAGATGTGCAAAAAAGTAGAGAGGTGATGTGATGGAAAAAAGATAAAAAGATAAAAAGATGGATTATATAGTAGATCCCAAACTAGGTCTTAATATATTATTTAGAAATTAGATTTACGATTATACTTTTATTTCTATTATGTTTTTTTTTTCATTTTTTTTTAAATTTTTACTAAAAAGGTAAGATACACAATATATGTGAATCAAATTAGGGATTAATTTTTATATGGGAATTTTTTTTTTTATTTGGAATGACTTGAAATATGAAATTTTTTCAAACGTTTCAAAAGTACTACAAATAATTTGAAATATGAGATTTTTCAAATATTTCAAAAGAAATAAAAAACTCATTAATAAGTTTTCGGTAAACGTATAATTTAAATTGTAATACTTTAATGTAACACTCAAACGTAATACTCTAATATAAGACTTCAAAAAAACTATTTAATTTATTTTTTTTCCAAACGTAACACTTAATTGAAACATTCCCAAAAAAATTTATTAGTGTAACACTCAAATATAAGATTCTAAAAAAAACTCTTTAGTATATTTTTTTTCCAAACGTAACCTTCAAATGAAACACTCCAAAAAAAATTTCTTAATATGCTTTTTTTTCAAATATAACACTTTAAAAAAAAAACTCTTTAATATATTTTTTTTCCAAACGTAACACTCAAATGTAAGATTTCAATTAAACTCGTTAGCATACTTTTTTCAAGTGTAACACTTAAATGTAAAACTCTAGGGCTGAGCAAGGAATCCGTGAAATCCGTAATCTGATCCAGTCCAGTCCAATCCGATAAGTTTGGATTGGTTTTTTGAATCCGCGGTTCGGTTTCGGATTGAAGAATTAAAAATCCGTAATCCACGGATTGGTTCCGGATTGAACCCCACGGTTCCGGATTGGAACTGATCCGGACCGTATACAAATAGTCTATATTTTTATTATACATCATCTCCCATAGTATCTTCTCTTATTCTATATAAAATCTAAACTCAAACCTAAAACCGTATAATATATTTTTTTATTACTTTTGTTTGTTAGTTTTTAGTTTTAATTTGTAATGGTCTAAATACTTATAATGAAACCAGTTTTCTTATGGTTATTTAAATTCTAGAACAGTATGTCACTATTATAGAAAAACATGTTGCTATTGTGGAATTGATATAGCGCTATGTTTATATTTTTATGAAATTAAAGTGTTATATATATATATATATATATATTTTTGTTATTTTTAGTTATGTGAATCCGTAGTCCTAAACCGATCCAATCCGTATTTAAATGGATTGGTTCAGATTGGTTTCATGATTTAAACGGATTGGATTGGTTCCAATTTTTCAGGAACCGTAGATAACGGATTGGTCCTGGTTTTATCCCAATCCGGTCCAATCCGGACCATGCTCACCCCTATAACACTCCAAAAAAAACTCGTTAATGTAACACTTCAATGTAAGATTTAAAAAAATTCCTTATTATACTTTTTCCAAACGTAACACCAAAAGAAAAAAAAAAAAAAAAAATTTGCTTAATGAAACACTTCAACGTAAAATTCAAAAAAATTTCTTAGCGTATTTTTTTTAAATGTAACACTTTAAAGATGTGGAATTTTTCAAACCATTCGAAAAGGAGTACAAAAAACTCGTAGTAAGTTGTGGACAATTGTATATTTTCAAACTGTGAGTGCTACGCTTGAGAAAAATATACTAAGAAGTTTTTTAGTGTGTTGGAATATTATGTTATTAGAGTGTTACATTCATGTTCGTAGTGTGTGTTTTTTTCTAGAAAAAAAAAATCAAAACCTTTATAGTGCGGATTGTCTAAATGTGCAATTTTACATTTAGAGAAACTCACTTTTATCCTTAAAAAATTAAACCCAAACGTGTAAGTGAATACCATTTTATATAATTTTCACTTTAATGAGATTTTTGGGTTCATAAAAATAAGGAAAGATAAAACAATTCACAAGATTATATTTTGAAATTTATTGATACTTCATCCTAAAAAAATTAAAAATTATTGTCCCAACTTAAATAGAATGGATATTATTTTTGTGTTAAAGTCATGAGTTTGGTTTCAAATTTTAAAATTTTACTATCGTATGTCGTCAAATTTGTAGAAATTAAAAAAAATTAAAAATTATTGTCCCAACTTAAATAGAATGGATATATTATTTTTAGGGTAATGCTAGAGATACTAAATTTTCTACTAAATAAATGACTAAATGTCTCATAATTTACATTAGAGTGTTACATTCTTATTCACTACTTGTCTACATTTCTCATAAAAAAAATAATAATAATAATTTATAATCCATTTGGGTCTTTTTTTTATTTTTAAAAAATTTTTTAAAAAAAAATCTAAGAGTATAATTATAAATTAACATGTCCACAACAGAAACTGATAATCAAAAGCAAGGGATGAGTAGCTTTTCAGAATCAACTTTTTTAAATTAAAATAAATTGTTAGAATGAGAAACTGTTTGAAATAAGTTTGATCAAACAGTCCAAAATAACTTTTTAAAAGTTAGAAACTGTAAGTTAACCCAAAAAACCCAAACAAACACTCCTAATTTCTCCATTCCCTCCTGTTATTGGGGGTGTTTGGTGGGGTTTTTTGAGCCAACTTATATCTTCTGACTTTTAAAAAGTTATTTTGGACTGTTTGGTTAAATTTATTTCAAACAGTTTCTGATTCTAACAACTTATTTTAAGTCAAAAAAGCTTATTTTGAGAAACTGTTCACCCCTTACTTCTGATTATTAGCTTCTGCTGTGGACATGTTAATTAACGGTTATACTCTTAGATTTTTTTTTTTAAAAAAAAAAAAAAATAGAAAAAGACCCAAATGGACTATAAAATATTATTATTATTTTTTATGAGAAATGTAGACAAATAGTAAATAATAAAAAATAAAAATTAATTGAAAAAGTTACTTTACAACTTATTTAACAAACACTACTCAGCAACTTAAATCTATAATCCAACAGCTTCTGATTTTAAAAACTTATTTTAAGTCAAAAAAGTTGATTCTGAAAAATTGCTCACCCTTTGCTTTTGATTATTAGGTTCTGCTGTAGACATGTTAATTTACAGTTATACTTTTAGATTTTTTTATTTTTTAAAAAATAGAAAAAGACCTAATGGACTATAAAATATTATTATTATTATTTATGAGAAATGTAGACAAATAGTAAATAATAAAAAATAAAAATTAATTGAAAAAATTACTTCACAGCTTATTTAACAAACACTACTCAATAACTTAAATCTATAATCCAACAGTTATACCAAACAAATTAACAACTTTTGATTAAAGTCATAATTTATAATCTGTTAAATTGTAATTTATAATCTGTTTTAATAGCGACACTAAACAGGACTATTGTATCTCCCTTTCTTATCCTAAGGTAAGCAAGACGGGCTAGATTTCTCTCCTCACCTCAATTATATTGATTAAACACACACACACATACACACACATATATATATATATATATATAAAATATTTATTATACTTATTTTTCATTACACATATTTTAATTCAATCATTATTTATAATTTACAACATCATTTTTTTTATCTTTATTAATATCATTATTTTAAAATTACACAATTTACCCCTCCCACTATCGTTCTGTCCTGCCACACCTTTTCGATCCGCGACCCTTTATCACTATGGCCTTATTTGGCAAAAGGTTTTTTTTTTTTGCTTTTTAAGTTAAAATTTATAAAAGAAAATAAAATAAATTAAAATAATTAATAAGATAAGTTTGGCATCCTCAAAAAAATCCAAAAAATCAAAAGTCACTATCCTATTTAAGTCACATCATCTTATTTAAGTCACATCACCTCTCTAACACATCACTTCAAACTCAACCCATATTTCATAAAAAGTCAAAAAATGTACTTATTTAGTCTTCCCAAACTTGACCCAATTTATAATTATTTTACTTTTTCTCTTATAAATATCACATTTAACTAAAAAAATTCAATCATATTTTAAAAATAAATATTTTAACCTACTAAAATAATTAAAAATAATCTATTAAAATAACTAACTTTCCAAACCAGCCCTCTTCTTAGTGTTGTGTGTAAAATATGTTGTGTGTAAAATGGGTCGGGTTGGTCTGAAAAGGCCACTGAATCTAATGTAAGGCAAGGCACACACGTGTAATGACTCCCACCATATTTTTTTGAATTTCCTCATTTAGTACGTTGAGGAAGGTCAAGCTTAAAAGCTATGCAAATCCATACCCCAAAAAAATAAAAAAATAAATAAAGAAAAAAGAGAGAGAGAGCTGAATTTGACTTCAACATCGGATAGGGAATACCCAATTCACAAACAACACGCCACTTGTTTCTAAGGGTTAAATAATTGTTGAGATTGATTTAATTTATTTTGCACATAATACATGTTCCAATATCTCACGCACGCATGTCAATCCCTCGCCACGTGGTCACGATTTTGTTATGTCCAACTCCACTGTTTGGTATTTGATGTGATTTTAGAATTTTTTTTTGGCAAACTAGTTAAATTTTTAGGTGCCGTTTGATAACACTTACGTTTTCAGTTTTCTGTCAAAATTTAAAAAATTCAAATAAAAACTTTTTTGGTAAAATTTTTGATTATAAATCAGTGGTCTCAGTTTATAAATTTGGCCAAAAAATATAAACTCAAAAAAGTATTTCCGTTTTGAATTTTTAGTTTTTTTTTTACCACCCAACACTAACCACCACCCGCCACCATTTCTACCACCGTCTTCCGCCGCCACCACCCACCACTCACTCCCCACCACCACCTACCGCCACCACTCACCACCCACCTGCCACCACCACCACCACCCGCCACCACCCTGCCACCCACTCGCCACCACCACCCACCCACTCCCCACACCACCTACGCCACCACTCACCACCCACCTGTCACCACCACCACCACCCCACCACCACTTGCCCCCACTCGCCACCACCACCTCCCTCGCCGCCGCCACACCACCACCCACCCTCGCCACCACCACCACCCACCAGCCACCACCACCCGCCACCAGCCACCAGCCACCCACCCGCCACCACACCCACAATCACCATCACCCACCACTCACTTGCCACCACCACCTACTCGCTACCACCCACCACCCGCCACCGTCACCCACCCCACCACCACCACCACCGCCATCCGCCACCTACCTGCCACCACCACACACCACCCGCCACACACACCACCACCCACTCGCTACCACCACCCCCTGCCACCGTCACCCACCCACCCACTCACCCACCCACCCACCCACCATCACCACCGCCACCTACCGCCACCACCACCCACCCCCGCCATCGCCACCCCTGCCACCACCACCACCCACTAGCTACCACCCACCACCCGCCACCGTCACCCACCTGCCCACCACCACCCGCCATCCACCATCCACCCGCCACCACCACCCGCCACCCGCCACCGCGACCGCACCACCACCACCATCACCCACTCGCTACCCCCACCGCATGCCACCGTCACCCATCTGCCCACCACCACACCACCCACCCGCCAGCACCCACCATCACCCGCTATCCACCACACACCGTCACTATTGCCACCACCGTCTTCCGCCGCCACTTGCCATTTCTCACTCTTTTTTATATTTTTAAATTTTTTTAAACATTTTGTCAATTACCAAACTCGTTTGTAGTTTATGTTTTTCTAAAAATAAACAAAAAAAACAAAAAACCAGTTTTAAATTTTTGTAAATATAAACTGAAAACGTAAACGTTGCCAAACAGACTTTTAATTTATTTTAAATCATATCATTTTGATATTTTTCATTTACAAAAAAAAATAAAAAATTTAAAAAAAATAAAAATTAATTTTTTTAACCAACTTCTCAAATCACCCTTAATGCGAATCTCATTAATGCACTTTACCCATTTCAACATTCAAACAACCTTTTTTTAATGTGTAAATAAAACTTATTTTATAATTAATTAAAATAGCGTGATAATCTCATTTAATACAAAGAATCCCACTATTTCAATCCTTTCAATCCTTCATAAATTTTCTTTCCTTCCACGTAGTATGAATAAAATGAAATTCAACTAAAATAATATGATTAGTGCTTAAACCTTCCGTAATAGTTATGTTGTGATTATCACGGTTCTATAATAAATTCGATTACGAAATCATGTATCATAATTATCACTTGCCATGTATCGGCACAACATATCAAAAACATGTAAGATACTGTTTAATTATCCTAACATTATTTGTTACATAATCACTACAAAAATCTCTATTTTAACTTCTAGAAGGACCCATTCAAAAACCACAAAAAAAAAAGGGTAAACTATCAATAGGTCCTATTTTGGAGACTTATTACTCAATAGGTCCTACTTTGAAGACTTATTACCCATTAAGTCCTATTTGATAAATTTATTAAGTGATAAAGATAAATTTATTAGTCTTTTTTTTTATGAATAAATTTATAGTGATAAATTTATCAGTCTCTTATTTTTATAAATAATTTTTAGTGATAAATTTATCACTCTCTTATTTTTATAATGTTAAATTTATTAGTTAGGACCTGTAGGTAAATAAGTCTAGTTAATAAGACTAATTGGTAAGTACCAAAAAAAAAATTCTAATAGGAAATCAACACAATTAATTTAGTTGGTCATTTTTATACTCTCTTATTGAATATATTAAAAAGTTAATTTTGCTTTCAATTATTTATTTATAATAGAAATTTTTTTCTTAAATTATTATTTCTATGATTTTTTTTTTGATAATAATTGTTGGTGTTAGACTTACCGGCAATAAATAATGTACATGTGCTCAACCTTACCATATAAATTAATTACAATTAAAATAATAAATAAATTAGGGCCTCAGAATTTGACACTCAAAATAGATATATGTAGTGGAAATTAAATTGATAAAATGTGGAACTTAGTGTTGTGCCTTATTTTGAGTTGTATTATGGGTTTATTTTTATGATCTAAACCGTTCATTTTGTAGGATTTGTTGAGTACTTTAAGCCTACCAAAAATCATATTAATCGGATATCAATAACTATATGATCGAATTGCATATTTTTATACTATTTTTCAAAAAAAAAAACTTCTTGTTTATTTTTTTTGGTTATCAATCATATAGTTATTGGTATCCGATTAATATGATTTTTGGTAGGCATGAAGTACTCAACAAACCTTACAACATGAACGGTTCAGATTATAAAAATAAATCCATAATATACCACAAAATGAGGCACAACAGTCACTGCTGTGCCAAAGGCACAGCAGTGACCCCAATTCCTAAAATGTGGGATCTATTTACGGTAGTATTACATGTACTAATTGGTATATCAATTAGTATACCAACATATATTATGACATTAATATTGACTCTATCTATTATACAAATTATAAATATCTAAAATTTTTAAAATTATACCACATTATCTCTTAATATCCATATATAAAATGAATTTAAATCATTAATATAAAATTCTGAATATTTTTTAAAATTTTATGTGGGGCTATGTAACATTATTGGTGATAAAATTACTCAATAATTGCTCTTAAAGAGGCCACACCATAAGTGACGTGGCATTCAGGTAGGTAGGAGGGAGAGAGAGATATAGTGACGTGTAAAAAAATGGATATGAACTTCTTCGGCAACTGTATCTGAACTACTGGGAATTATTTTGCGATACAATGGTCACACAATCTCGTGACCCTTACATCAATAACCGAACACGTGTCGCAATAAAAGATCCCCTTCATTCATTCACGTAACTCAATGGTGTAAGAATCGTCTGCACTCAAATACTCTTACCTCCTGTTTTAATTCATTCATAATTATTAAATATGTTTTAAAATTTCATATTTTAAGATTTTTATATGATTCTATAATTATGAATTAATTGAGAAAATGAGAAAGTTATTTAAGGATGGAGAATCTTTGTCCCAAAACAAGAAAGTACCGTGGACTCACAATACTTCAGCCAAGTATATTGCGCCACCACTCCGTTACACTCCTTCCCCTATAAATATACATCATCATCACCCCCATACAGCAGTACCGTGTTTCTTCGGTTACTTGAAGCTAAATTGCGCTGCTAACGAGCGCCTTTGCCGCCATTGTTGTTAATCATCTTAGACCTTGTTTGTTTCTCTTAAAGATCGTCTGGTTTTTGAATCAAAATGGCTGTGAAAGACAACTCTCGCTCTGATCTCCAGAGATCGAAGGAGTTTTCCTCCGAAGGTAAAATCGGCGGGAAGAGATTTTCAGAACGAGAATTTGATCGGAGACTGTACGCGAAGCCGAATCCGAAGGTGTGTGGTACGGAGATCGAGACCGATCAAGAGAGTGTTGGATTGTCGAAAGAGATGGAATCGCCGAGGTCGGTATCGAAGTTTGGGCAGTGGACTCTGAAGAATGATGTTTACGTGCATAGCCAGATCTTGAGGATCAGAGAGGAGGATTCTCACCTCGGTGAGGACTTCGGTGAGGTCTCTGGCTCTGCTCATCATCATCACCTGGTTTCTTCGCATATGGATGTCATGATTTTCTCGAGGCCGATCTTACCTGCTTCGCCTCTCAGCGGCAAAACGTCACACTGATCCAATCAAGGTTCGTTCTCTTCGTTTTTATCTCTCTCTGACATTCATGTGTGTTTTTTTCCTTGAATTTAATTGTGTTCATCGTTTGCCATTTTTTCATTTCTTTTGAAATTTGATTTTGTGATGTCTTTCAAAGATCGTAATTAAAGTTGAAATTTGATTTTGTTTAAAGTTTCCAATTTTTTTTGTTGATATTAATTGGTGATTTGTTTGCAACAAAACACACCACAAGGGAAAATTATTGCACCAAAAATACTGCAGACTCCAAAATTTTTAAAAATTTATCAAATATTTCATATGAATGTAGGAACTATAGACTCAAATTGTGAGGGTCCCACACGAGATATTCTGTAAAATTTTTGGAATCCAGTGTCACTGTTGTGGGTTCACGAGACTTATTTTGGATCATATTTTGATGATCCGAACCGTTGAAAATTTAGAAAATATTAAGAACAATATACTTGTAAAAAATCAAGTTGATCGGATATTAATAACCTCCTCATCAAATAACATTTGTATTTAGTTTGATACATATATGTTAATTTTTTTTTTATTATATAAAGATGTTATTTGATGAACAAGTTATTGATGTTATTGTTATTGATATTTATTAAAATTTAAATGATTTGAATCATCAAAATATGACACAAAATGAGTTTCACGAGCCGCATAACAGTCACCGCTGTGCTTCACACACAGTAGTGACACCGCATACAAATTTTTAAGTGTCTAGCATTATTTTTATTGCATTCCTAAAATGTTACGTGTTCATTTATTTACGAGGATGTTATGGTCTTTAAGTTTCATTATTTGAGATTCTCCCGTGGGAATCTTGATCATTCAATCTTGGATTTTCTACTAATTTGAGTTTTGTAACTTTATTTTTTTTTCTTTTCAAATATTCGTGTAAATATTTTTTAATAATTTCAATGGCAATTATTATTTATGGGTTGGATTCAGGTTGGGGTTAAATTAAATCCCATTTATGCCATATATTATATATAATTATAATTTATAATAATTGGTCAGACTAACTTATTCTTTTTACATTTCATTTTGGGCAGGAGGATTGGCATCAGAATTTTAAATCGGGCATGTGCAAAACACTGAAGTTGGAGTGAATTTGGTGTGTTAGGTTAGGATTCTCAAGTGTTCAATTTCCTTCCTGCTTAGGAGTATCTGCTGTACAGTTAGGAAGAACAATAGAGGATCTCACTCAGTCCGTACCTAATGTGAAATCACAAATTAGGCCCTCTTTTTTGTTCTTTTATGGAGGGAATTACTATTTACACTCTTTCTTTTTCATAGTTATACTAAATTTTGTCATTTAATTTTTATTGAAATTGGTGTTATTATAATTTTGAACACCAGTTTGAAAATTATACACTGTAATAAATTTCACAAATTTAAAATAATTAAACCATTAATATTGAAGTAAATAAAACTAATGCATGTAATGTAAAAATAAATAATTAAAACTAAAAAAAAAAATGTTAGTATTATAAAAGATGTGATTATTGTTATCTATTTATATAACTAATGAATGATTGGTGAAGTAAGAGGCTCGTGTGATATTGTATTTTTAAAAATAAGAAGGTTAAATTAATTTAGCCATAATTATTTTTAAAGAAATGTTTTTCTCCCCGAATGAGCCCCTCCGGATGCCCTGAATCAGAGAGAGAGAGAGAGAGAGAGAAGAGGGAGAGAGAGAGAGAGAGGGGAAGAGGAGGATCGTCGTCGATCGTCGCCCGCCGTCGCTGCTCGTTGCCTCTGCCTCGCCTCCACCCCCCGCCTCCAGTCCCATTTTTTGGGCCCCTCCAGTCCTTCTTCCTCCTCTTCCCTCCTCCTTCTTCTGATTCTCTTCTTCTGAAATGAAAAAAAAAAAATACAAAAACGGCGTCGTTTTTGGAATTAGGGAGATTCGGGAGAGGAGAATTCGAGCTCTCAATCGCTGTTCTTTTTTTATGCTAATGTTGTCAATCTCTCTTAACATAGCACAAGAATATTTTTTCAAAGAAAAATTTTCTCCGCATCTACAATTTGAAAACAACACAAGTGAGAGTTGGTATCTTTTTCTTTATATTTTCAAATCCCTCTCCAATTTACCGATTAAATACAATGTTGTTTATGTTTGATTTCTCTATTGTGAGTATGGCCGAAACCCAAAACCTTGGTTATATTTGCATATTTATTTTTAAAAAGAATCAAAATAATTGGTGTTAAATAAAGCTTCGTAGGTCAAAAAAAATGGGGATTCAATAGCCCGACTTATCTCTCTCTCTCTCTCCCTCTCTCTTTTTGATTCCAAGTTTATGGAAGAAGAAAAAAAAAAAAAAAAAAAAAAAACAGAGGAAGAACAGATCAAAACACAGAGGAAGAAGAAAAGATAAGGAAAAAATTGTTTTGGCATCTCGACCCATTCAAGCCTGAATGAATTTGAGCTACCTAGTAGGATTGATTGGTGTTTTTGCCATTGAAGTACTTTTCATATTAATTTAGTTTTTCATTCAAATTTCAGTCATGATTGAGGATGGCCCCAAGAAAATATAGCAAACAACAACCACATCAATATAATTCAAGAACCATAGAACTTATCCTTGGATTGATCAGAACATTAAAAGAAACAGAGTCGGTTCAAAACAAAAACACAGAGACAAACACAATCTAAGTCCTAATTCCATCTCCAAATTGTACACCAATTGAGTCCATTGGCTTTCCATTCAAAAACACCACCATCTAATACTCATCACCTTCATCATCCTCACCTTCAGCTGACTCTGCCCCAACCTCCTCGTAATCCTTCTCCAGCGCCGCCAAGTCCTCCCTCGCCTCCGAAAACTCACCCTCCTCCATACCCTCCCCAACATACCAATGCACAAATGCTCTCTTTGCGTACATCAAATCAAACTTATGATCAATCCTCGAAAACACTTCAGCAACACTTGTTGAATTCGAGATCATACAAACCGCTCTCTGAACCTTAGCCAAATCGCCACCAGGCACCACCGTGGGAGGCTGGTAGTTGATTCCACACTTGAACCCAGTTGGGCACCAATCCACAAACTGGATTGTCCTCTTCGTCTTGATGGTTGCCACCGCAGCATTCACGTCTTTGGGCACCACATCGCCTCTGTACATCAGACAACAAGCCATGTACTTGCCATGGCGAGGATCGCATTTCACCATCATAGAAGATGGTTCGAATGCGCTGTTTGTGATCTCTGCAACTGAGAGTTGCTCGTGGTAGGCCTTTTCTGCGGAGATAACTGGGGCATAGGATGAAAGCATGAAGTGGATTCTTGGGTATGGTACTAAATTGGTTTGGAACTCGTTGACATCGACATTGAGAGCTCCATCGAAACGAAGAGACGCAGTCAGTGAGGAAATAACCTGAACACGTAGAGGGTTCAAATTCAATCAAATCAGACCCACAATCCCTTCACTTCACTATTGACGAAGAAAAGAATGAATTGGTTGTGAAAAATTAAATTGTAGTACCTGAGAGACGAGCCTGTTGAGATTAGTGTAAGTAGGCCTCTCGATATCAAGAGATCTACGGCAAATGTCATAGATGGCTTCATTGTCTAGAAGTACTGCAACATCAGTGTGTTCTAGTAAGGAATGAGTGGATAACACACTGTTGTACGGCTCAACAACGGAGGTTGAAATCTGAGGAGAAGGGTAAACGGTGAAACCCAGCTTCGATTTCTTTCCGTAATCAACAGAAAGCCTTTCGAGAAGCAGAGATCCGAGGCCAGAACCAGTCCCACCACCAACAGCGTGGAAAACCAAGAACCCTTGAAGCCCAGTACAGTTATCAGCAAGCTTTCGAATTCGATCGAGGCACAAATCCACAATCTCTTTCCCAACTGTTAACAAAAAAACCCAATAATAAAATTATTACGAGTCTCAATTATTATCACAGAAAGAGTACAGAGACCAATTTTCTTACTTGTGTAATGACCTCTGGCGAAATTGTTTGCAGCATCTTCTTTACCGCTGATGAGTTGTTCGGGATGGAACAACTGGCGGTACGTTCCAGTCCTGACTTCGTCGATCACAGTGGGTTCCAAATCGACGAAGACAGCCCGGGGGACGTGTTTTCCGGCGCCGGTTTCGCTGAAGAAAGTGTTGAAGGCGTCATCGCCGCCTCCGACGGTTTTGTCGCTTGGCATTTGTCCATCAGGCTGTGAAAAAAATTGTATGTAAATGAATTTTATCCAGAAAAAAGAAACATTAGAAGTGAGAGGAAAATTGGGATTTGTTTGGGAGATTGACCTGAATGCCATGTTCGAGGCAGTAAAGCTCCCAACAGGCGTTTCCGACTTGAATCCCAGCCTGGCCAATGTGGATCGAAATGCACTCCCTCATTTTTGATTGTCTCGATTGCCTACTACTACAAATGCAGAGAGAGAGAGAGACAGAAAGAGACGTATACAAAGACGTCTGGTGCTAGAAGATGATGAATGAATGAATGAAAGAAAGGTATTGAGGAGATTATAAATATCGAGAAGGTTAGGCTTTTTTGAAACGGCTCTCTCATTGGAAACTGTTTTCAAAAAAATTTGAAATTTGAAATTTGAAATTTGAAATTTGAATTGGATCATCGAGCTGGTTTTTTGACCGTTACCGCTTTTATTGCAAATTTTAAAATTGAATTTTCCTTGGGCATTAGAGACTTGTTTGGTTTGGTTTTTAGATTTTTTTAAAAAAAAATAAAATAAAATAGAAATTAGTTTGATAAAAATAATTTATTTTCGATATTTTAAAAGATAAAATTACATAAAAATGATAAGTAAGAATTTCTTTTTTTTTTAATAATTATTTTTAACAAATTAATTTTTTATTTTTTGGAACTTATTTTAAAAATAAATTTCTAAAAAATTAAAGCAAACATACTCGAAATATTTTTATAGGTTGAATAAATATCTATTTAAATGGATAATTTATCACAACTCATTTTTTATATATGTTAATTCAGTCCACAAACACTGCGGATACCTTGATCACCCCGAATGGATTCTGTTAAATTGCTAAGAGACAATAGTTCATGACAAATATATAAAGTAACTTATTTGCATATCAATTGTCATTGTTAAAAATAATAATAATTCTCAACGCAACCCCGGCCTTGTTGTTAGATGGTGTTTGGGAAGTGAGTTTTTATGTAGATTTTATTAGATGTAGGTTTTTATGAGATAAAAATTTTTGGTGTTTGGGAAGATAGTTGGGTTTTTATGTGGTTGGATGTGATGTTTGTGAGAGAAAAAGTGAAATGATTATGGGGTTGGATGTGATATTTTGTTTGGATGTGTTTTTTTTGGTTTTGCAAAACTTTTGTCTTTTAGTGGAAAAAATGAGAAAAAAATTTAGGAACTTGCTTCCCAAACACCACCTTAGTCTTAATCAAACTAGGCATTGGTAGTTGGGCTGGAGAAGCAGTGACCCTTGCTTAGAGCATCTCTATCAGCTTACTTAAATTTAATTCTAAAATATTATTAAAAAATTCATTCCTTATTTTAAAAATTTCTTTTTCATCTACCTTCTCCAACAAACTCCCTAATTCCCCCTCTATTCTATTAAAATAATTAAACAATATCTTGAAGTAAAAAATGGAGGCTTTTTATACCACTAGAGTTGGAGTCAATCAATTACAAAGGAAAGCAGCAAAAGCAAACACAAGGGTCGGACGTTGGGGTGGTCGACCGGTTAGGACATTTTTTAGCATTTTTTTTCTTCACTCATGGAAATTCAGGTGGGACATTCAGGGGATTTCTCCTTCACACCTTCAGCGAAATAAAATAAGAATTTCTCAAATATAAGAGTTACAGTGACTCTCTATTTGTAGGGAGTCACTGTAGCATTCCTAAATTTAAGGAATGATATAAGGGATCTGTTGGGAGAAGAATTTCTGAAGAATTAACCCTTATAATAGCAAAAAACTATTATAAGCGAATTGATAGAGATGCTCTTACTGGTGACAATGGGCTAGTCCAACATCTAGAAATCTATCCATCCGGGTAAAAAAATTCGGATAAAAAGTCCAGTGAGAAAAGCACATCAAGCCCAAGAAGCCCAATATGCTCCCCCCAATTATTAATCACAAAAATTATGGAAAAGCTATTCGCTGCTCTTGGGAAAATTCCCAAGGGCGTCCAAAAAAATGATTCATGTGAGCACATAAATTTAATATGTAAAATGATTTGTAAATAAAAAATTCATACAAAAATTACCTGGATTTTTAAAATAATAAATCACTTTAATGGACATTTTGATTTGAAATGAATATACACTCATTTTTCAACTCATTGTGTATGAATTTTTTGCGTCACTCATTTAACAATTACGGAGAAGTTCCCAAATTTGATTGGGACCTCCCACCATTTTACATTTTGGCCCTGTTTGGGAACTCGTGTTAGGGTTAAAATAGTTAATAAAGACAAAAAAAAAAAAGATTTAAAAAAAAAATAAAAATCTAAAAATTAAAAAGTCAATTAGAATAGTCAAATTCTCAAATGAAGCCGAAGCATAAATTTAACTATTAGATAGGGTAATTAGAGATGCTTTCACATCTTTTTATTTTTATTGATGGCATGAATTTTTTTATATTCATGATTAATGAATGTGAGAGATTCAGCCTCCGTTTGGGAAGTGGGCTGGCTTTTTGGCTTTTTGGCTTTTTTGACTATATGAACCTGGGCTCAAAAACCTGGTTTGGGAAGGGCTTTTTGGCTTTTTTGGCTTTTTGGCTTTTTGGTGAGGTGTCATCCTGACAAATTACCAAACTGCCCTTTTTTTCTTTTGTTTTTTATTTTGATTTTTATTTTGGGTTTGGATTTCCCATATTTTGCTTAATTTTTTATTTATTTATTTATTTTAATTTTGGGTTTGGATGTGGCATTTTTTGCTTAATTTTTTTTTAAAATTTTTTTTTTTTGTTTTTGATTTGGCCAATTTACGTTTTTTGTATTTTGTTTAAATTTTATTATTTTTTTTTCTTATTTTCGGTTTGTTCTTTAATTTTATTTTAAATTTTTGTACTTTAATTAGTTCTTATTCTTTAATTTTATTTTAAGTATTAAAATAATGTAAATAATTTAATAAGAAAAAATTTAAAATAAATATTCAAAAAATTATTAATTTACGTTTCTACGTTTTTGCCGTTTTTTACGATTTTGTCGTTTTTTTTAAATTACAAATTTTTTTTATTTGTAATTTTTTTTATTAATTACTAATTTACGGTTTTGTCGTTTTTATCAATGGCCAATTTACGTTTTTTGTCGTTTTTATTAATTTAAAATGTTATTATATTTTTATTTGTAAATTATTTTAAAATGTTATTAATGTTATTAATTTACGTTTTTTTTATTTTAAATAATTTAATTTTAATTTAATTTTAAATATTTATTTTTGTTTTCATTTTTATTTGCGTTTTAATTTTGATATTTATTTTAATTTTATTTTAAGTATTTAAATAATGTAAATAATCTAAAAATTCTTTCAATTGTAAAAAAAAAAATAAATATTCAAAAAATTTAAAATTTTAAATAATTTAAATATTCAAAAAATTATTTTTAACAAAAAAATTTACATAATTTAAATATTCAAACAATTTAAATAGTTTAAAATGTTAATATTTTATATTTAAAAATAACTCTACACTGAAATCGTAACCAAACACATAAAAAAAACTCACGTAATAAATTATTTTTAAAACTCATAACCAAACACATAACTTGAAACTCCATACTACTTTCACAACTCTACACTCAAATCATAACCAAAACACATAACAAAAAAATTAAAATATTTAAAAAAATTTTACAAAATAGAGTTTGAATTTATTTTTATAAAATATTTTAACAAAAAAAAAAAAAATATTTTTTTTTTAACTTTTTTTTTCTGAGAAAATGTGTTTTTTGGAAATTTTTTTTTTTTTTTAGATGCCAGATCATGCCCCTCTTTGATGAGGGGTAGTTTTGTGAATTGAACTTAGAGTTGGAACTTGCAAAGCAAGATTGTTGCTTTTGTCTTTTAGTGGGCTTTTGAGCCTTTTTTGTCATTATATGGCTCAAAGAGCCTGGGAGCCCTTCCCAAACTCACCCTCATATTAATGGCCTTATTTGGGAAGTTGATTATTTGGATTTTGCTAATTTAGTCTGGTTAAAAAAATTATAGTTAAAAAGTTGATTGATTTTTTTTGTAGTTAATTTGAGTATTGTGAGAAAAAATAAAATAAAATGATTATGCATTAGATATAACATTTTGTGTTATTGACTATTTTATTTTATTTTATCTTTTAGTAAGTTATTTTAGTTTAACTCCCATTTCAAATAAAGCCAATATTTTATTTTGAACTTCAAAATTGAATGCGCAGTCATAAAAAACATATTTACAAAATCATTTGTCAGAAACATCATGTAAAGAAAAATGATTGTAACAAGTTTATGAAGTCGTTGGCGGTCGGGGTGGCATTAGGGTTGTTTGGCAAAGTAGTTAAAAAATATTTTTTTGATTTTTTTAAAAAATGTGTAAAAAAATAAAGATATGATGTAACTTAAAAAAAATTAAAAATCAAAAAATTGGATCTCCCTCCTCTCCAGCCCTTTACAGTTCAGCTTCCTCCAGCCATATCCACTAGATGGAGACGCGTGGCGACGACAGATCCGACGGCGAGAAGGGAGCCACGTCTGTGCAGTTCAAGAGTCGAACAAAACGACGCCAAGTTTTGTCATTTTGGCCAAATGGAGGTGAGTAACGGAAAGTTTTTGGTAGTGTTTGGTAGAGTTTTGTAAATGTGATTTGAGAGTATGAGTTGTATTTTGAGTTTGTGTGTTGTGGAATTATTATTTGAGTGTAGAAAATTTGTTTGGTAAAGAGTTTTAAAAATAGTTTTGGAAAAGATGTTTGATTTGAGTGGGGAATTGTTGATGTGACATTTGATATGTGATACAAAAATTTACAACTCATAACTAAACATACAACTCAAAATTATTTAAAGCACATAAAAAATTAAAAAAATTTAAGAAAATATTTTTCCCAATTATGTAAATCAATTGCAAAAAAAAAAAAAAAAAAAAAAAAAAAAAAAAAAAAAATTCTGGAATTCAGCCGGACATCCGGGTGGACATCCGGGTGGTCAACCGGGTGGTCTACCAGGTGGACATCCGGGTGGTCTTCCTTTGGACAGAAAACACGCCTGTGTGCGCAGAGTTCTCTCTGCAGAGGGTAGAAAATTGATTTAAAAACGTAACCAAACATCATGCTCCAAAACACACGTAGAAAATTGATTTGAGAATACAAACAAACAGAGCCAAATATTTTTTATTTTGAATTACATATCCCAGATTCAAATCCCTTCTCCTACCTTTTTCATAAATTAAGAACCAATTCCTCCCTCCCTCCGTCTCTCTCTTTCTCTCTCTACACCTACATTCTGGTGCCTCCCTCCTCTCCATTAGCAAATCCATCGACGACAGTGGAAGGCTTTGGCATCCCTGAACTACATCGTTTGACAATCTTTGTTTACCCAAATAATTGTAGACACCAAAGGTCAGATTTGTAGTTTTTTATTTTTTTGTTCAAATCTATTCCAAGTGTATGATGAAATGCCTCAATGAATCATGGACTTGCAAACATGGGTGTAAATCATGGTGAAAATCTGGTAATTTTAAAGAACCCACCTAATACATCAATATGTAAGTTAGATGCTCATTTATATATGTTTGCTAGTCTGTTTGGTCTATAGGTTATTGTGTCTTTGTAATCAAAAAAAGAAATAGAAGAAACAAATATATATGTATATATTTCACTGAACAGATTTTTTTCCACTCTTAAACAGAAACAGATTTGGCGAATTGCTATAATTGAAGCAATAGTTTTCTATTGCAGTGCTCCAATTATGTATATTTCCTTGGGATAGTACCCCTCCATCATTGTTCAGTGTATTCTGAGTTTTGTTTGATTTTATTATTTCCCTTGCAGGCAAGGATCTTAGCCTTGAATGGATCATATTTCCTGAAGGCTGGAGGCCATTTTGTCATATCAATTAAGGTTCGGCTTTTAGATACTTCTGTAAAGTTTTTCTATGGATTTAGGAGAAGACAATTGTGAAACTCCGTATTTTTATATAATAAAAATAGTATATATTTTTAATTTTCTTAAATAATTATTCATAATATTTTGAATTTAATAGTCTGTATATTTTTATACTGAAAATTTATCCAAAAATAAAGAAATAAAAAAAAATAAAATATTTTTAACTTTATATTATTACTCAATATTAATTTTTGAATCTTATGATATTTTTATTATATTTTTTTCTATATTTTTTTGTAATCAAATTATACTGGAACCTAATATTTTATGTACTAAAACCCAATCAAAAAAAAAAAAAAAAACCATGGGCTTGCTCTCCATATTTTCTCACCTTCCACATGCACCCCTCTCTCAGTTATCATTACCAAAACAAAACGTGGTGAATATGCTGATGCCATACCACCAGGTGTTCAATTTTTCCTTTTTTTTTTTTTTAAAAAAAAAATTTCTTTTTATCTTCCTCATTTTGCTTCTCTTCCAATTTGATATCTCTCTCTATCCGTTTCATCTCTCTCTCTCTCTCTCCCTCCACCTCTCATTCTCAAAACTCTCTTTCTTCTTCTTTATCTATGTTTTTCCTCCTCCCCCGACCTCCATAGCCACGGCCTTAACCCATACTATCACCAACCCGCGACCTTCTCCACCACCGGCACATTGTTGGACCCAGGGTCGGCCCTGGGGTAAGGCGATTGAGGCGGTCGCCTCGGACCCCCAATTTTGAACAAAATTTAGGGCCCCAATTAGGGGAGTGTATCATGTTATTTCAAAATTATTTTAATATTAGCTCAATTTATTTATTTTTATGTTGTCGTGTGGTATTATTTTGATTCGTGTTCGATTGATGTTTAATGTGAAAACTTTCACTTTTAGTTAAAAATAACTTAGCAAGTGTATTGAGAGATTAAAATTTTTCTCATAAGTTGAATTTTATAAAATTTATTTCAATTAAATGAAATTATTCATAGAATGTTTGATTTTAATTCAATTGCATTTTTCTAATTAAAAAAATTGTACCTTATTACTATATATTTTTTATTAGATTGACTCTAAAATAGGTAACAAAAAAATATATCTTAAATGAAAAAAAAATATTAACCTTAATTATTATTTTACATACTTTTTATTCAGTTAGATAGAGTTAAATAAAAGATTAAAAAAATGTCATGGCATCCCTTAGTGAACATTCAAATATATAACTAATAATTCATGTTATTGAGTTGTGTCATATTTGGATTCACGTTGAAAATAGTCAAGCTTAACTTGCTCATTTTATATATTGCTTGAGTTGTGTCGAAAATTCTCATCCTTGCCCCCAATTAATTTTTGTTCTTATATAGCATTGATAAGCTAAAAAAAAAAATTCGATCCAACTAATTGAAGTTCAACTATTATATATATATATATATTTGTTATCTAAATTTTGTTAAATTGTAATGCAATAGAAATAAATTTTTATCTTTTTTGTTTTATCCAAACAAATTTTTTTTTTTTTTGGATAATGATATATGAAGGGCCCAATTTAAAAAATTCGCCTTAGGCCCCTAATAAGTTAGGGCCGGCCCTGGTCGGACCGCCACCACCACCATCACCTAATTCCATTATCATCTAGAACCACCATTCACAAAGTGTTGTAGGTGAAGAAAGAAAAGAAGAAGGAAGATGGAGGAGAAAGAAACAAAGTTAGAGAAGTTTATTTTAAATTTCAAAAGTTGGTTTTTGGCTTACTTTTGGCATGCCAAAACCATCCATTCCGGGAAGAAGTGAGAAAAATAGGTCATGTAAGATAAAGTACAAAGTAAGTTGAAGAGATTGACGAAAGAATGAAGTAAAACCGTTAAGAATTAAGAAAGTTATGGAGTCCGAAAGATGGTTCAAAGAAATGTCCGAGACGGTAGGAAAAAAAAATCTAATTTTTTCGTCAAACTTTAGAGATCCGATGGCATGCAAAAAGAGACGGAACGAGGTGTGTAAGTAGTGAACCAAAAATTAGGCCGTGAGGTAAATCCAATGACAGAAAAATAAGATAAAACAGAGTTACGAGGAAGAAGATACAAGTATTTAAACCGGTGGCATTGAAACTAAATTTTTGGGTCTTTCTGTCGTGCATGCTGTGGTTGTTGGGAAAGATGAACTGAATTTTATCCATCGTTTCTCGGCTCATGGTGCAACGGTGCATCCTAGTACATTTGGGTTAATCGAGTGGTCCTATGACTTTGGGGATGACCACCCGTAGGTTTTTCGACGTGTAGAATCCATTTTTGGGGTTAGATCTTGCAAATTCTAAGTCTAAGATGATGATTGACAACTAAAAGTTCTAAGATAATCCAATGGAAGATCAATGGTGAGATCGCGTCCGATTAATGTGAAATTTTAGCAAGACGATCATGGAGCCAAGACGGTCATATCTTATGATCAGAATCATATATCAAATTCGAACGATAAATCGTTAGCAACCTAACATAGTAAGAAAACTCTCTTAACCCTCTCATTCTTTTTAATTGTTAATTTTTCATATTTGTGTTCATATGTCACAAATAGCTGAAAATTTAGATAAAAATCTTGTTTATAATTGTATGTAAATTTGTGATTTGTATGTTAAATATTTTGAAGATTATTTTTTATTAGTAGCCTTAAAATCATAATATAATCTTGGAATTAGACTTGCATGTGTAGTTTGTGCCATTAAAGAGATGATTAAAGATTTTATTTGGTTTGATTATATAACTCTTCAATCTGCCAGAAACTTGTACGAATTTTTAGACAACTTTATGCTCAAAATTTTGAGATGATTTCTTCTACAAAGTTGTTTAGAATGATGTCTAATTCATCCAGGAATTTTTGCAACAATTATTGAGTTTTGTACGAATTTATACAAATTTTTAATTAAATCTGAAACTGTAAGACAAATTTTATTATATGTTTCAAAAGTTTATTAAAAATTCTATGTTATGCCAAATTTGGTAATTTCTAACTAAAATATGAAATTTGAGAAGTCTAGTTTCATAATAAATTTTTATATTATGGAATTGATTTATGAATTTGAGTATGGAATTAATTTAAGAAAATGTGATAAATCTGTGTCATAAAATTTCTGGGAATTTTACAGAATTATTTATAACTTATTTTTGGGAAATTCTTTCTTAAAAATGATCTAAACATATTTATTGAATATTTTGTACATTTTCATGAATTTTAGAATTTTATAAATAATTTATTTATAATTTTTATTACCTAAGGTATAACCTGAAAATTTCTGGACAGGTTTAAGATCATCACTTCAATTATTTATTTGGATAAAAATCAATTATTGTGTTTTGTCTAATTCATCAAATATTGTAAATTAGTAATCCATGTATGAGTGTATTGTGGTTTATTTAATATTGTGGTAGTCTAATCTTATAAATTAAAAATCCCTGCATGTGTGTGATTATGGTTTATTTTCTTTGTATCTAAATTATTATTTCATACAATGGTTTAAATAAATTATTTATTTAAATTTTGTACATTTATTTATTATTGTGTGACATGTGTAATATTTTATGTTGGAAATTTTAATGAGTTGGTATAACATTACTTGTGATTAAAAATTTGAAATTATTTGTGATTAATATCAAAATTAACTGAAATGATTAACGGCATATACAAAGTTAACAATTGACGATTAATACCAGTTGTTCAGGGTGAGTCTTGGTTTTAAAGAGTGTACGAAATTAAGGGTTGACAGTTAATACCGGTTATTCAGGGTGACCCCTGGTTTTAAGAATTCTCGTGTAAATTGTGTCGCGAAATCCTAAGATGGCACGGGACTTATTTGAACCCTTTTCGGTATTCGATTTTGGAATAAGAATGAATGTGCAAGTGGCATACAGGGAGGTTACGTACCCCTGGTAGACCGTTTCCTTGGGGCAGACCACGGATGCCACTACTTGGGTATATAACTCCGGACGTGGGCATCCCTGGTAGTTACGGTTGGTAGCACTTGAATATTTGACCAAGAGAGGGTTTCAAATTAACCGTTGCCATGCTTAGTGGTTGGTAAGTTAAATCTCTTTGGTGAGATTTCGAGTGTCACCTAATTTATTAAAATTATTGAAATTATTTTAATGGTTGTAATTTATGTTTACAATTATATTGTTATCTCATATTTATAATCTCATTATTTTTCTCTTAAAAAGAATGGTAGGTTGGTTATGTTTTCTTACTGTGTTGCAAAACTCATGGCATATATTTTTGTTGCCCTAGCATTTTATGCCAGGTTTTGGCGAGGAAATAATTGAAGCTGAAATGGAGTTAACGCTAACGTAGAGCCTTGGCTGACTTGAAACCCCGATTAGAGCCGAATAAATTATATTATTTTATATAATAGTTATTAAGGACTTTATAATTTCATTTGATGTTGTATTTGGATAATTTTAAGTTTTTATCTACTGTTATTTGAACATTTGGTTATGTACGAGAGTTGGATTGCCCTATTAAGATGTCAACTTTTTGGTTTATTAAGTCATTTTGTATATTTAATTTCCCTTGAAGTTCAAAAAATTTGGGGCGTCACAACAATCTTTTTTTCCACAAATCAAATATTTAGAAAAAGAAAAAATTGATTTTGTAGATAGTATGAAACAGAGCATTAATGTGTAAAACAGAGCCTCAATATCATTAAAGAACATTAAGCCATGTACTGCTTTCACATATTTCTTACATAAAAAATCATGTTTACTTTTTTGCATTTTAGGTATTGCATATATCGAAGATGGATGATTTAACAATTGCTACCCAAATGAATGTTCATGACGAGGATGATACACAGTGTAAATCTATATTAGGTATGTAATTTGACTCTAAACAATCAGCTTATGATTTTTATAATTCTTATGGAGGAAGAGTTAGATTTAGTATTAGAAAAGAATACGCTCACAAAAGTATGACCGGTGAAATTACTTCAAGGACATTTGTTTGTTCTAAGGAGGGTCTTAGAAAATCTAATAAAAGAGATTTTGCTGTAAGGATTCCTAGAGCGGAGACAAGGACCGGTTATGGTGCTTTGATGAGCATTAAATTAATAGCAAATTGGGAAGTATAGAGTTATCAATTTTTTAGAAACACACAACCATCCCCTTGTAGTAAGTGCATGTGCTCATATGCTTCTTTCCTAAAGAAAAATTTCACTTCTCAATATATTGAAATAGATTTGACAGATGACTGTGGGATACCTCTTAGGTCATCCTATGAGTTAATGGGTAGAAAGGCAGGTGGAAGGGAATGTATTGGGTATTTGAAAAAAGATCAAGAGAATTATTTAAGAACAAAAAGACAAAGAGCACATTGATGTATTTTCAAGATTAAACGATACAAAATTCTTCATTCTTTCATTCTGTGCAGTTGGATACTGAAGAGCAAATAACAAATATTTTTTCAGCAGATGCTAGAATGATAATTGACTACGGTTAATTTGGGGATGTTGTAACATTTGATACAACATACAAGATTAATAGAAAGAGCCGACCTTTTGGGGTGAGTGGCATTTTTAGCAATCCTAGTGGGGTAAGAAGCGTTTTGGGAAAGTTTATAGATGAGTATGAGGAGGAAGATGAATTTTTTGCAGCTTGGAAATGCTATGTTAGATGAGTTTGATGTTCATGATAATTCTTGGTTGCAAAGCATTTTTCATTTAAGGAAAAAATGGGTTAGGGCATATGTTTGGTGGACATGGTCAGCAGGGATGAATAGCACACAACTTACTGAAAGCTTAAATGCTGATTTAAAAGAGTACTTGAGATCATATTACAATTTGATTCAATTTTTCACTCACTTCGAAAAGGTGCTTAATGAGAAGAGATATAAGGAATATAAAGGTGAGTATGCATTGTCATACAAGTTGCCTATGATAAAAGTCCAAGTTATGATGTTGATTCAGGTAGGAGATGTTTACACAAAGACTATCTTTGAAGAATTTCAAGATGAATATGTCGGTTCACCTGAGTTATACGTAGCAAATTGTGTTCACAAGGATGATCGTTTGGTTTATATTGTCAAAGCATATCAACAATCTACAATGCGTGAAGTGAAGAAAGACAAATATGATAATTTGTCTTGTTCTTATAGGTTGTTTGAGATGAAAGGAATATTGTGCAGTCATGTTATTAAGGTTCTTAAAGATGAAATGATCATAATGGAAATTCCAAGCCAATATATCCTCAAAAGGTGGACCAAATTAGCAAGAGCTGAAATTGTCCAAGATTACAAAGGACGTGACATTCAAGTTGACCCTAAGTTGGAACAGAGCAGCAGATACAAGTCATTGTGCTCCCTCTTTATTATTTCATCTTAGGCATCTGAATTGGAAGAAACATATAGGGAAAAAATTGCTTGCATTTGTTCAAAATAAGTTGCGTATACGTATCACCAATGGACCACTAAAATTAAATGATGCTAGCTCTACAATGAGAACGAATGAGGGTAGTGAAAATGTCATTCACGCGAAGGGACTGAAGAAAAAGATTGACCCAATTCGTGGAAGGAAACGGATTAGCTTGGAAAAGGCATTGGAGACTTCAAGAAAGAAAAAGCAACGCGTTCAGGTATTATTTAATTTTTTTTGTAATCTTTACATTCTTTAATTTTTTCAATTTTTGCTACTTGGCTTCATCTAAGTTCTTATCTTTATAAGATGTACAAACATCTTCAAATATTCTTCCACATATGATGCCACGATATATTTAAGTACCAACTTCAATGCAGGTAATACTTAATTTTTTGTGTTCTTATCTTTACATTTTAAAATTTATTCGAGTTCTTTTGTAGAAATTTCAATTTATAGGATGTACATATATCTCTGAATATACTCCCACATATGAGGCAACAATATGCTGAAGTACCAAATTCAATGCCTTGGACATGGAATGGAGAGCCTCAATATACCAACTTCCAAGCCTTACTTCAAGGATCTACTTTGCTTAAGTCATTGCAATGCTCGACTAGCACACATTATAATCAGGTATGTAACATGAATTATGGTGGGTATCCATCAATTCTATGCTTTGAACTCATTCTGATTATATTTTTTACTTCATAGGTTCCCAATCTAAACATTATTCGAAATTCCCCTACACCAATATATCCAGAAATTCTTAGAGACCGATGAAGATTGTTACAAGTGAAAGATTTTTGTTACATTAAATTTGGGAATGTTTATTGTCAACATTAAATTTGGGAATGTTTATTGTCAATTTGGATTGTGAATTTTTCTATTGCTATACGGTCGATTGAATCGTAGAAGTGATTTTTTTTGGTATGGAATTTTATTTTTGGGACAATGAAGAATATCTCGCAAGAGTTGATTTTGTAGATATTGTTGTTGATAAGCATATTTGATGAGGTGGGTATGAGATTGTTTACAGGGATGTATTGCAGGACAACACTAATGTGGTTGAGTTGAATTCACTAGGATTGTGCAGTTGGATTGTTTACAAGGGTTGTTTATAGGGATGTGTTGTTTACAAGGATATATTGATGAGCATTTATGTCTGAATATATGGCTTCCAGATTTTAACAACAAAGGAGCATCTAACTTACATATCACTGGATCCAACATAAAAAGAGTTATCAGCCACAAGTGAAACAGAGCAAAAATAATTTTTTCATTTGTAAAATACCATATTGAAAATCCCTCAAATGCTTAAATCCTTTGAAGACTTCTTCCTCAGAACAAACAGTTTACAAAATAGTTTGGCATCTTAAAATTAGAAAGCTGGATAAAAGAGCCATTCATAATAAACAAGTAACAAAAGAGGAAACATTAACACCACCAAGGGGACACCCCATTGACTTGGGTCATATAAGCTACGTATAGAATTCATTAATGTTATACAAATAAATTTTAGATATATATATATATATATATAAAGTTTAGAGTGACTAATAACAGTGGTTTGTTCATTCATTCGTCAACCATTCTACAAAACCATCCGTCCATTCCAAAACCAAATGTATAAGTTTACAACATTCACTTGAACATTAAACAAATTAACACCATTAGCATGCTAAAACCAGCACACACTATGCTTGTCATTGAAAGCAATTTCATTGCTCCTTGGTTTGCCTCAAGCAGCTCTAATCTTCGCTCCAATTTATCCAAAGCTTCATTGTTTCTTTCAGAATCATTCATCCTCTCATCTTCATTCCTCCTCACATTTGCAACTTCGATTTTCGAAAAGGCAAACATTGTTGCTTGAACTAAAGGAGGTGTAAGCCATTGACATGTTACTCCTACTAGTAGCATTTTATCAAATAATTAGTACATTATTCAGCAAAAAAAAAAAAAAAACAATGTCAATGTGTAAATTAATGCTCTACTTAGAAATGGAGGACCCTACTTGTCACACCCCAAACCCGGGTATGACCGGCCGTGGCCCACAGGGCCTTAGCCCAAGGCACACGTAAGCCTAAATACGAATCCATAATCACATTGAACAACTAAACAATAGTCCAATAATAAATAACCAACTCAATCCAGTGACATACTACAAGTATAAACGGCAAAACCAACCGTGATCAATACCATACAAACATATGAGATATAAACAGCCCATATATCAAAATAATCCTAAATGAAGCTCAATAAAAATAAAAATAAATATGCACAACCTTGACATAATAATCTAAAAGAAAATAAATGAATGTCCTAGAGGTCCATGCAATTGAGTCCCCACTATGCTATGAGTCCACTCTAAGTCCTTCTAACACCTGGAAATGATAAACAACTAAGTCAGTGTCACGACCCAAACCCGCCCCTATGGGCTTAGCATCGCAATCGACAGTAATCCGTGATTACCGAAGGCCTGCTTAACAATAATGACAGTAATACAGAGTAAAGGGGCTGGCGGAAGCCAAAACAGTAAATAAAAGATGTCCAATGAGCTGTGACATCTGGATGCAAAAAGGCTTTTTATAAACATGCCATATTGGTAACCAAAACATATGTACATGCGACATATACACAAACATCCATGTCAGGGACCAAATTCCTAACTATAACTGTACGGTCAAGTCTTAACCATTTATTACAGAACAGAGGTAAAGGGGGAATCTAAAACATCCCAAAATAGCTTTGGCTTTAATGCATTCGGGACCTTGAGGTGAGGCATAATGGTTGGCTTGACAAAACGGGAGCTTAGCCTGACGCTCCTAGCTTCGGTCCGGTGCCTGGACACCTACATTTAAATATAAACAGTGAGCTAAAACCCGGTAAATAACATATGCGTAAAGGGGTTAAGAATGAATGTCCTTTCGGTAATTAAAACAGTCATTTGCATCAGTAAATTAGTCATTTAGAACCATAATAGTCGTATGTGGTTCATCCATTAGCAAAATAGTACAGTAGGTCTTAACAGACCGAACAATCAGTTGATGGCCATCATAACAGTGAACAGTAATGGTTCCAAACATGGGAACCGACAGAGATCTCTGTAACAGTAGCAGTAACAGTACAGTAACAGTAAATTGCTATGAATGCCACGAATACAGTTTACAAATAGGACAACCATTCATTCATTAAACAATAACGTTTCAGTAAGCATAACAGTTAATCATTCAAAAAATAATCATAATTGAACATATCTTTACAACATTGTTACTCACAGAGCACTGGACTATAGGCAAGCTAATGAGCGTCCTCGGATGCCAACCCCACATAGTAACAGAATGAACACACACTAAGTTACACGTTTGGGATAACAACTTAGCCCCTATCTTGACTTGGTGTGGTTCTATATCAATATCCTCATTAAGATGCCTTAAATATGGCCTAGGAATGCCTAGGATGGAATGAGGATGCAAAGATGCACTTTAGAACACTTTTCAAATTTTTGCTGAAACAAGGGTCTCGCTCGAGCGTAGCTTTCTACGCTCGAGCGAGCTTTCCAAAACAGAGGGGTCGCTCGAGCGTGGACTTCCTCGCTCGAGCGGTCTGTAAAAACATGAAAAGTACTGGTTGTTGAAAATATCTGCTCGACGCTCGCTCGATGCTCGCTCGAGCGTAGGTTCCTTCGCTCGAGCGTGCGTCTGCACACGCAGAAAACCTGGGAGCTTGCAATCTACGCTCGAGCCAGCATTCCTTTGCTCGAGCGGAGCTCTGAACAAAAGATGGTCGCTCGAGCGTGGAAGCCAAAATCTAGAATTTCCAGATTTGCCTCCCAAGCTCAAACCAAGCATTCAACACATCAAAACTCAACCTTTTAGGCCAATTTTCTAGAAAACACTTGAAAACTCATAGTATAACATGTCTTTGAAGATCAACTTGTAAAATCAAGCCCAAATGTAAGCCAATTTGAACACAAATTCAAATGTAAATATGAAGAACAATGCAAAATCATACATGCATGAGTTCCCATGAACTCTAAAGCCCCAAAACATGATCAAATGCAAGTTTTAGCTCAAGAACATGGTGAATTCATGGACCTCTACTAAAATATGCACATGCATGTAAGGATTTCATGCAAAACAACTTCAAATTTCAAGAACATGTACATGCATGCATGAATTTACTCACAACTCAACACTATAAACCACTTCTTGGATCTAAACAATAAATTACCATGAACCATGCAAGAAATAACTTAAATTCATAATCAAGAAGATGAATTATCTACCTTAGGTCTTGAATTCCAAATATGCTAGCTCAATTTTGCAAATGCTCTTCAATTCTTCTAAAATTCAAGTCAATTCCTTGATGAACTCTATTTTCTCCTACCTCTCTCTCTCCGACGGTTTGCTCAAGAAGATGGATGAAGAAATGATGTAAAACCAAGCTCCAAACAATGACTCTAAGAGTGGCCCACTTAATGGCAAAGATGTAGTTATTGCAAACTAATGTAATTTATCTTCATTTATTCTAATTTAATCATTCCAAATCAAATTTAAATTAAATCTATCATAAAATCACATAAATTCTAATTAGCATAAAATATCGATCAATTTCAGATTCGATCGCTGATAAGGCCTTCAATTTATAGTTCAAAACTTAAAGCAACATACAGATAGAGATAGAGATACAATTAAAGCAACATACACATGAAATCAGTTCGGAATTTCAGTTTAATCAATTACTTATCATGCTTAATCATAGATTAGCACTAATCAGAGGAGAGGGTTGTCACAGTCTTCCCTCCTTAAAAAGAGTTTGGTCCTCCAAACTCGAATTACCTTCATTCTGGAAGAATACTGGATTCAGGGGGAACAATTCAGGATATCTTTTCATCATATCGTCTTCCCTTTCCCAAGTGGCATAGATGCCACCATGGTTTTGCCAGTCCACTTTCACTAACGGAATCTCTTTATTCCTCAACTTTTTGATTCGTCGGTTGACAATCTGAATAGGCCGTTCTTCATAAGTGTAGTCATCACTTAGCACTACATGGGTAGACTCAATAACATGGAAGGGATCCCAAAGATAATCCCTCAACATTGAAATATGGAAGACATTATGCATATGCTCCATTTCAGGAGGAAGCGCTACTTGATACGCCGCCAGATTAATCTTTTCAATGATCTCATACGGTCCGACATATCTCTGTGCTAGCTTACCCTTGACTCCAAAGTGAGTTTGCCCTTTCATTGGTGTCACTTTAACAAAAACATGATCACCTACTTCATATTCCCTGTCCCGCCTTCGGACATCTGCATAACTTTTCTGTCGGCTTTGTGCGGTTTTCAATCTTTGTTGAATCAGTTTCACCTTTTCTGTAGTTTCATGTACAATCTCGGGCCCAAGCAAAGGCCCATCTCCAACTTCTGCCCAGCAAATAGGAGACCGACATTTTCTACCATATAAAGCCTAGAAAGGCGCCATACCAATGCTCGAGTGAAAACTGTTGTTGTAGGCGAATTCAGCTAAAGGTAAATGGCTTTCCCAATTTCCTTGGAAATCAAGAACACACATACGCAGTAAGTCTTCCAGAGTCTGGATTGTTCTTTCTGACTGGCCATCTTTCTGAGGATGGTATGCACTACTCAGTCTCAGTTTAGTACCCAATGCAGTTTGCAGACTTTGCCAAAATCTTAATGTAAACTTCGAGTCCTTATCAAAAACAATAGATACAGGCACTCCATACAATCTGACAATTTCATCAATATAAATTGTAGCTAATTTGTCCGCATTATAGATTGTTTTGACAGGTAAGAAGTGAGCAGATTTAGTTAGTCTATCAACAATAACCCAAATTGAGTCCATACCTTTACTGGAGCGAGGCAGTCCAACAATAAAATTCATAGTAATATGTTTTCATTTCCACTTCGGTATTGGTAAGGGCTGAAGTAAGCCTTCAGGTCGTTGATGTTCCGCTTTGACTTGTTGGCAATGTAAGCATTTTGATACAAACTCGGCAATTTCTTTCTTCATTCTCGGCCACCAGAAATTCAGTTTCAAGTCTTGGTACATTTTTGTATTCCCCGGATGGATGGAGAGTTTCGAATTGTGGCCTTCCTGCAAAATTCGTCTTTTCAGTTCGGAGTCATTCGGTACACACAACCTTCCTTGAAACCTCAACACATTGTTTTCAAATTTAAAGTCCGGCCTTGGTTTGGACTCCCATTCATCAATGACCTTTTTCAAAAAGTCATCTTGATGTTGTTTCTCTTTAATCTCCTCAATGAAAGCCGGTTGAGCAAAAATAGAAGCCAATGTTCCACCTTATTCTCGTAAAATAATCTCAACTTCAAACTTCTCAAGATCACATAACAGCTCTTTCTGTCCAGTGAGTAAACAGGCCAAATTCCCAATTGATTTCTGACTCAGTGCATCGACAACAATGTTAGCTTTCCCCGGATGGTACAAAATTTGCAAATCATAGTCTTTTATCAGTTCTAACCATCTCCGCTGCCTCATGTTCAATTCTTTCTGTGTAAAGAAATATTTCAAGCTCTTGTGATCTGTGTACACCTCACATGTTGCCCCATATAGGTAGTGGCGCCAAATTTTCAATGCAAAAACCACTGCGGCAAGTTCTAAATCATGAGTAGGGTAGTTCTTTTCATGCGGTCTCAGTTGTCGCGAAGCATACGCAATAACTTTACCATTCTGCATTAAAACACATCCCAAACCCTTATAAGAAGCATTACTAAAAATAGTAAATCCATCTGTACCTGAGGGTAGGGTAAAAATCGGTGCAGTCACAAGTTGAGTCTTTAGTTCTTGAAAAACTGATTCCCTTTGGTCAGTCCAGTCAAATGATATTCCTCTTTGAGTCAACTGAGTCAATGGTAGGGCAATTTTGGAGAAGTCTTTCACAAATCTTCTGTAGTACCCGGCTAAGCCTAAGAAACTTCGGACTTCAGTGACATTTGTCGGTCTAGGCCAATTTACCACTGCTTCAATCTTCTGTGGGTCAACTGAGATACCGTCCTTGTTAATCACATGCCCCAAAAACATCACATTATCAAGCCAAAATTCACATTTCGTCAGTTTAGCATACAGTTTCTGTTCTCTTAAGGTTTGTAAAGCGATTCTCAGATGACGTTCATGTTCTTCCCTATTCTTGGAATAAATCAAAATGTCATCTATGAAAACAACCACAAAGTCATCGAGGAATGGTTTGAAAATTCGGTTCATAAGGTCCATAAATGCAGCAGGCGCATTAGTAACTCTGAAAGGCATAACAAGAAATTCATAATGTTCGTACCTCGTTCGGAAGGCAGTCTTTTCAGTGTTCTCTAGTTTGACTTTCAACTAGTGATATCCGGATCTAAGATCAATTTTGGAGAAAACCTGGGCACCTTGCAATTGGTCAAACAAATCATCAATACGAGGCAATGGATATTTGTTTTTCACTATTACCTTATTCAATTCGCGGTAGTCAATGCAGAGTCTTAGGGAGCCATCTTTCTTTTTCACAAATAAAACTGGTGCGCCCCACGGCGAAGTACTGGGCCTGATGAACTTCTTATCTAACAATTCTTGCAACTGAATTTTCAGTTCTTTCAATTCGGTGGGTGTCATTCTGTACGGAGCTTTAGAAACTGGCTGTGTACCTGGTAATACTTCAATAATGAAGTCTATCTCCCTATCAATCAAATCCCCTGGCAAGTCATCTGGAAAAACATCTGGGAATTCTCTGACTATAGGAATATTGTCCACATCAGTTTTAGTATCAGTAGGTACAGTCAGTATACAACATAGATACCCTTTACACCCATTTTTAATCAGTTTGAATGCTTTCATGGATGAAATCAGATATGGGGAGGTACTACTCCAACCATGTTAAACACAAATTCAGGTAAACCAGGTGGACGAAAAACAACTTGTTTCGTCACACAGTCTATGGTAGCATGATATTTTGTTAACCAGTCTATTCCCAATATTACATCAAAATGATCAATATTCAATGGCAGCAAATCAATATATAAATGTACATCCCCAATAACAATCTCACATGCAGGATACACATAAGCACAAGTCATGGATCCCCCAGCGGGTGAAGACACAGCTAACAAATAGTTCATGGGTTCTAGTGGTCTATTTAGTTTTCGCGAAAAAGCATGCGAGACAAAGGAATGTGTAGACCCCGAATCAATCAGAACATAGGCATTTTGAGCACAAATTGAGAGTATACTTGACACAACTGTCTCGGTGTTCTGCACGTCTCCCGGTACGAGTGCAAACACCCGACCCTGCCTTAAAGGCACCTTTCTAGTCGCTTTGGGATTGGGTTTTGATGGGGCAGTTGATGCTGCGGCGCTAGCTGCAGCTTTACTATTGCCTTGAGAAGTGGAAGAGCAATCTTTGACCATGTGGCCCACCTTGCCACACCTGTAACAAGTACCAGAAATCTTATAGCAAACCCCTTTATGCCTTTTTCCACATTGAGAGCAGGGTGGTATGGAATTGTTTCCTTGACTAGAGCTGGTCGTTGACCCAGTATTTTGCTTATTATTCGATGCGTTGTTTCGGCCTTTCTTAAACTTGAAGCCCCGTCTCTTACCACGCCACTCAGACGCTAGTGTTTCAGTCTGTTTCAATGCCTCGATATTCGACTTAGCTATTATTGCTTAGTCAAGAATATCCACGTATTTAAGTAACTTCAGAACATTAATTCGATCAAGTATTTCTACATTGAGGCCGCTTCAAACTTCCTGGCCTTTTTGTAGTCAGTATCTACCATGTGTGGTGCATATCTGGCGAGTTCAGTGAATTTAAATTCATACTCTGCTACCGATATGGTGCCCTGTTTCAACTGTTCAAACTCAGTCACTTTGCGGTCTCGGACACACTGGGGAAAGTACTTTTCAAATAAGGCTTCTTTAAACTGAGCCCAAGTCATGACATTATTTGCATCAAGGACAAGCATCCACCACCGCCTAGCTTATTCTTGTAAAGTAAAGGTGGCCAATAACACTTTGTGTGCTTCAAAACACGGAAACACCTCAAATAATTTTTCAGTTTCCAGAACCCACGCTTCGGCCTTTAGTGGTTCAAGGCCTCCTTGGAATGATGGTGGTTTCATTTTGCTGAACTTCTGTGTCAAAGCAATTATGTCATCATTAACATTCTGTTCGGGTTGTACTGGAGGAGGTGGGGGTTGTTGGTTCTGTTGTTGTCTTAAAGCTTCGGTCAACAGTTCAACTGTTCTTTCTAACCTTGCCATTCTGGCCTCAGATGATTCAGATTCATTAGCAGTTCTTGCATTGTCCATTTCACTATATGCATCACAGTGATAATAAATATAGGAATTGCTTACTTAAAACACATTAGCGCATTAGCACATATCACGGCCGTACACACTTTCACAATGTTCATGCAATGCCCTAATCACTTTTGTAGGACATCCTATAGTTGATTTGGACACGTGTGTGCGGTATAACTCATACTTTGATATCGCTCTGATACCACTCTGTCACGACCCAAACCCGCCCCTTTGGGTTTAGCATCGCAACCGGCCAGTAATCCGTGATTACCGAAGGCTTGCTTAACAGTAATAACAATAATACAGAGTAAAGGAGCTAGCGGAAGCCAAAACAGTAAATAAAAGATGTCCAATGAGCTGTGACATCTGGATGCAAAAAGGCTTTTTACAAACATGCCACATTGGTAACCAAAACATATGTACATGCGACATATACACAAACATCCATGTCAGGGACCAAATCCCTAACTATAATTGTACGGTCAAGTCTTAACCATTTATTACAGAACAGAGGCAAAGGGGGAATCTAAAACATCCCAAAACAGCCTTGGTTTTAACGCATTCGGAACCTTGAGGTGAGGCACAATGGTTGGCTTTGACAAAATGGGAGCTTAGCCTGACGCTCCTAGCTTCGGTTCGGTGCCTGGACACCTACATTTAAATATAAACAGTGAGCTAAAACCCGGTAAATAACATATGCGTAAAGGGGTTAAGAATGAATGTCCTTTTGGTAATTAAAACAGTCAATTGCATCAGTAAATCAGTCATTTAGAACCATAATAGTCGTATGTGGTACATCCATTAGCAAAACAGTACAATAGGTCTTAACAGACCGAGCAGTCAGTTGATGGCCATCATAACAGTAAACAGTAGTGGTTCCAAACATGGGAACCGACAGAGATATCTGTAACAGTAGCAGTAACAGTACAGTAACAGTAAATTGCTATGGATGCCACGAATACAGTTTACAAATAGGACAACCATTTGTTCATTAAACAATAACGTTTCAGTAAACAGAACAGTTGATCATTCAGAAAATAATCGTAATTGAACATATATTTACAACATTGTTACTCACAGAGCACTGGACTATAGGCAAGCTAATGAGCGTCCTCGGATGCCAACCCTACATAGTAACAGAACGAACACACACTAAGTTACACGTTCGGGATAACAACTTAGCCCCTATCTTGATTTGATGTGGTTCTATATCAATATCCTCATTAAGATGTCTTAAATACGACCTAGGAATGCCTAGGATGGAATGAGGATGCAAAGATGCACTTTAAAATACTTTTCAAAAATTTTGTTGAAATAGGGGTCTCGCTCGAGCGTGGCTTTCTACGCTCGAACGAGCTTTCCAAAATAGAGGGGTCGCTCGAGCGTGGACTTCCTTGCTCGAGCGGTCTGTAAAAACATGAAAAGTACTGGTTGTTGAAAATCTCCGCTCGACGCTCGCTCGATGCTCGCTCGAGCGTGAGACACAGTCCTCGCTCGAGCGTAGGTTCCTTCGCTCGAGCATGCGTCTGCACACGCAGAAAACCTGGAAGCTTGCAATCTACGCTCGAGCCAGCATTCCTTCGCTTAAGCGGAGCTCTGAACAAAAGATGGTCGCTCGAGCGTGGAATCCTTCGCTCGAGCGTGGGAGCCAAAATCTGGAATTTCCAGATTTGCCTCCCAAGCTCAAACCAAGCATTCAACACATCAAAACTCAACCTTTTGGGCCAATTTTCTGGAAAACACTTGAAAACTCATAGTATAACATGTCTTTGAAGATCAATTTGTAAAATCAAGACCAAAGGTAAGCCAATTTGAACACAAATTCAAATGTAAATATGAAGAACAATGCAAAATCATACATGCATGAGTTCCCATGAACTCTAAAGCCCCAAAACATGATCAAATGCAAGTTTTAGCTCAAGAACATGGTGAATTCATGGACCTCTACTAAAATATGCACATGCATGTAAGGATTTCATGCAAAACAACTTCAAATTTCAAGAACATGTACATGTATGCATGAATTTACTCACAACTCAACACTATAAACCACTTCTTGGATCTAAACACTAAATTACCATGAACCATGCAAGAAATAACTTAAATTCATAATCAAGAAGGTGAATTCTCTACCTTAGGTCTTGAATTCCAAATATGCTAGCTCAATTTTGCAAATGCTCTTCAATTCTTCTAAAATTCAAGTCAATTCCTTGATGAACTCTATTTTCTCCTACTCTCTCTCTCCCATGGTTTGCTCAAGAAGATGGATGAAGAAATGATGTAAAACCAAGCTCCAAACAATGACTCTAAGAGTGGCCCACTCAATGGCAAAGATGTAGTTATTGCAAACTAATGTAATTTATCTTCATTTATTCTAATTTAATCATTCCAAATCAAATTTAAATTAAATCTATCATAAAATCACATAAATTCTAATTAGCATAAAATACCGATCAATTTCAGATTCGGTCACCGATAAGGCCTTCAATTTATAGTTTAAAACTTAAAACATGAATAGATCATTTAATGGCAAACAGATAGAGATGCAATTAAAGTAACATACACATGAAATCAGTTCGGAATTTCAGTTTAATCAATTACTTATCATGCTTAATCATAGATTAACACTAATCCGAGGAGAGGGTTGTCACAGTCAGCGAGTAGTAATATGGATAGTAAATACAGTTTTGAAAACAGGGTTCAATTCCAAAATAAGATATATATCACAGAAACTAGATTGACATACAGTTTGGTAAAGACAATTTGTTTCAAAAAAAAAGGTTCCACAGTTCAACAGTTAAAATACTCATGTCTCTCAAGAACATGATAAATGACATTTTTCACTTAAAATAGATTACAACATGAACACCAATAATTTTCTGGGTACCAAGAAATAACAAATAATATGCTACACAGTTCTCAAGGCTATAAGCCCCGTTGGATCCAATACCAAACTAAGAGTCATCCTCAGGGTGGCAACCTGGGCCTCTTCTTTAAGACGATCTGATTGAAGGTCGCCTAGCTTAACCTAGGTCTTTTCCTTACAATCGTTGAGCACTGAGTCATCACGACCTAACCTGGATCTGTTCCCTAGTGGCCAGAGTCACCACACATAGTGGAATAATTTCCCTGGACTAAATACACAGATGGTCCCAATAATCAATACACATCAGTTTCGCAAAACATGGTAGTTCATCATTATAAACATGAGACCAAAACAAATAGTTTACAGTATGCCAAGTTCACACATGTTTCAGAAATAATTTGATTCCATTGATAATATAATAATTTATCAAAACAGTTCAGTCTTGAAACAACAATTTAATTTTCCAACAGTTCAGGGTAGTGGAACATTTATAAAAATATGTAGTATGAAACTACTCACCTGAAAATGAAATAATATAATCCTTGAATAGAGTATGAAAGTCCAACTAGTGACCTGAACCAAGTATGAAAACTACACGTCACTACTAATTTAAAAATACTAAAGAATAAGAACTAAGTAACCCCAAACTAAAGCGCACTAACACGGCTCAACCCAACACACCGTTACTCTTAAATATTACCTAAGTTCATGTTCTTCAAGGTCTAAAATCACCCAAGACATGGGTTCCAATCGAAACTTAACTAAAAGTGACTTTAAGATAAAACAGAGTTTTAAACAAGTTTTTCCAATCTATTCGCTAACTTTGAAAATTAAAAACCTACTCCACGTTGTTCAAAAAATTCTAAAACCCTCCAGATATCAGCTAATATATCCTGAGTTTCAAACCCAAATGGTTTCACTTGATTTGCTTATCAAAATAATTATCTACAATTAATTATATCTAAACATGTTGTTTTCTGCAGCACTTTAAAGAAATTAATGGTTCTCTTAGTATACATGAGCAATCAATGCAAGGCCAAAAACGTATGAAACTAGACTTGTAACCGGTTCTAATGACGCTGATTTGATAATTTTTGGATTTATACCCAAAGAGAACAACACTCCCGAATTTATTGTTTAAACCAGTTTTCTAGACAGATTTGAATGCATCAGTTTATATGGATTTTGACTCCCAAACATTATGAAAAAATTAAGATATGCAATTCAATATGTAATTGATCTACTGTAAAAAATTTAGTTCAAAATTCATTCGTTTGATATGGTTTCTTGATTTTTAAAGTTCGTGATTATGTGCAGAATTTTTGAACTAAGAATAATACCCATTCTTTATACATGAATTTAACTCCTCAGATTTCTTAACAGTATATATATAGACACAAAATACATACACCTACAACCTCTCTATCAATGAATTATATAACAATAGAATAAGGATAAAGAACAAAGAAAGAAAAGAAGAAAACCTAAGAGGCCACCAGGCACAACACACACAAAGCTCTCCTTCTTGGCTACAACAATAATCTTGATGATTGAATCATTCCTCACTTTCCTTCATAACCCACGGCTGCTAGGGCTGCTAGGGCATCTAGTGTTGTGGAAAACAATTATAACAAGAGTTAGGGTTTTTGTTATCCTTATATACATATGTATCTAACCAAAAGGCTCTAATTTACTATCTCTTTATATTATTTTAATTTCTATCTCCATTAAAATATAAATATTATTAGATCAAAATATGCTTACTAATTTGGCACTTAAATTTATTTATTTATTTTTTTAAATAATAAATCTTGCCTCTAAATTAAAGACTTTCACCATAAATTTATTTAGGTTTAAAAATTAATTAAAAGACCTTCCAAATATTTAATTTGCACTTTAGGATTCAATGTTGGAACAATCTTCTGTGTATATAAAAAACTTGAAATAAATTCAAACAAAATAAATAAATAACATACCATATTTATTTATCGAACCGAATTAAAATTAAGACCAAGTCGAGTGTGTGACACTCTGTCCTTAAGATAGATTTGCCCCGCTACGGTACTTACGGTTGAGTGGCGTCTATCTCCCAGGATACAATGATCTTCACAAATTGTAGTAGTACTCCAAACAATTTGTTCGGCGAACCAAACCTGTGATCTATACTCTCTTTAATTTATTTATGAAGAATAAATGCACTTAGAGAAAAATTGGATAGCAATGAGATAACTTGACTGTTTTTTTTCGGATGTGTTAAATACTGGATTTATGGCAGTATATATAGGCAACCAATCACTGCCCGAACAGGTCCAAATAAATAGTGAAAAGGTGCATAAAGCCTATGAACAGGTGCACCCTCAACTATTCAAATTTGAAAAGTGGTTTTGACCGTAGTAAGAACAAATTTCCAAATAAATTGAAAAGGGATCCGTTGGAACAGTTAAAGTAACTCTTTCACCTTTATTGTTTAAACCATTTTAAATATATATATATATATATATTAAACTAGTTTAATAAATAAAGGAAGAGGTACTAATTTTAGGAAACTATTAAGGAACTTAAAATTTGATTTTAGAATTAAATTAAATTCCTACAATTACAAACTTTAGGAAACTACTTAGGAACCCAAAATTTGAATTTAGAATTAAATTAAATTCTTACAATAATTTTTATTGAAAAAATTCAAATGAATTTTATCTAAAAAAATTAATGTTAGACCTGAAAACAACGTCAACTTCTCATTCACTCATAAATGGTTTTGACGAACCGTCTTCACCGTGTGACTTGCCACACGGTAAGAAACACTTCACCTCTTCGGACCCACCCCAAAAGACGTTCGGGGCCCACTCAATTTTGGGCTCAAAGATATGCCAATATAAAACCATTTTTTCCAACAATCCCCCACATGAATGGAATTTGATGGAGAGAAAATGCAACAACATGACCTAATAACAGAGAGTACAGAAATTGGTAATATTCTGCAAAGGATAGGTAGCTTTTGGTTTTGAACCTTCCCTTGTAAGACACTATCGGATTTACTAGCTAAACGGTGAACATAATGTCTTGAACTGTTCAGCCGTTTGTGTAAACCAAGACAATAGAACTCACACAGTATATACCCAGACACAGTTTAGTTCTCACTATTGTGTTCATTTTGGCCCTGAACAACTTGGTATTTCATGAGTGCTCTAAAGACTTGTAGCCCTGCACAAATCTCATAGAATCGGCCCAGTTCACACTCACATAGGTGATTCTTATGAAGAGTATCCTGTTATACTCCACTAGGTTAACCTAGATATAAGAATCATTAAAAGTTTTACTTAACCTAAAACACTGTAGACATCACTATTTCATCATAGAAATGGGTAGGAGTTAGACTCCCCAGTAATCCTTCTGAGTTATTCACAACTCGGTTGACCCTTTGAACCTAGATCTTGGGATCTCCAGTTAACTAGATTGGGTTGCCGTTGTGGTAACTCTTATTTAATAGGCTTTAGTTCCATTCCCCTCGATAAATTCTCAACTAATTCTCTTGCTAACCCTTTGGTTAGTGGATCCGCTATGTTATCTTTAGACTTAACATATTCTATGGAAATAATTCCATTAGAGAGTAGTTGTCTCACGGTGTTATGTCGACGACGAATGTGTCGTGACTTACCGTTATACATATGACTCTGTGCTCTACCTATAGCTGATTGACTATCGTAATGTATGCATATAGCAGGCACCGGTTTTGGCCAAATTGGAATATCTTTAAGGAAGTGGCGAAGCCATTCTGCCTCTTCCCCTGCTTTGTCTAAGGCTATGAATTCTGATTCCATAGTAGACCTAGCAATACAAGTCTATTTGGAAGATTTCCAAGATACAGCCGCCCCACCAAGAGTAAAGACATAACCACTGGTAGACTTTGAGTCTCTTGTATCCGATATCCAATTTGCATCACAGTATCCTTCAAGTACTGCTGGATATCTAGTATAATTCAGCCCAATATTACAAGTAAATCGGAGATACCTTAGAACCCTAATAATTGCTTTCCAGTGTTCTACTCCCGAATTACTCGTATATCTACTTAATTTACTTACTGCATAAGCTATATCTGGGCGAGTGCAGTTCATCAAGTACATTAAGCTTCCAATAATTTGGGCATACTCTAATTGAGAAATACTTTCCTGTACATTCTTAGAAAGATACAAATTAACATCTACAGGTGTTCTAGCAAGATGATCATCATTTTTGCTGAATTTGTCAAGTATTTTCTCAATGTAATGAGATTGTGACAAAGCATATCCTTCCGATGTTTTGGCAATTTTCATACCAAGAATTACATCAGCAATGCCCATGTCCTTCATGTCAAAATGTTTATTCAACATTTTCTTAGTAGTTTTAATCATGTCATTATTACTACCTATGATGAGCATATCATCCACATAAAGACATATAATGACATAACCTTTGTCTGTGTTTTTAATATAAACACATTTGTCACACTCATTAATTTTAAATCCATTTGACATCATTGCCTTGTCAAATTTCTCATGCTATTGCTTTGGCGCTTGTTTTAAACCATATAATGATTTAACCAATTTACACACTTTTTTTTCTTTTCCTGGAACAGAAAACCCTTTTGGTTGTTCCATGTAAATTTCTTCATTTAACTCACCATTTAAGAAAGCGGTTTTAATATCTATTTGATAAATTTCTAGATTGTATAGAGATGCAATGGCAATTAGCATTCTAATGGATGTTATTCTAGTAACCGATGAGTATGTGTCAAAATAGTCTAGACCTTCTTTTTGTCTAAAACCTTTGACTACAAGTCTTGCCTTGTATTTGTCTATTGATCCATCCGCTTTCAATTTTCTTTTGAAAATCCACTTGTACCCAAGAGGTTTACAACCTGGTGGCAAGTCCACTAATTCCCAAGTGTGATTTTGCAAGATGGATTCAACTTCACTGTTGACAGCTTCTTTCCATAAAGGAGCTTCAGGACTGGACATAGCATCTTTAAAAGTTAAAGGCTCATTTTCTAACAAATATGTTAGAAAATCTGGACCAAAAGATTTTGAGGTTCTAGCACGTTTACTACGCCTAGGTTCCTCTTCCTCATTTTGATTTAACTCTTGTTCTTGATCATGTTCTTGATCCTGACTAGTAATAGCATCAAAAGATCTTTTATTAGTACTAGTCTCTTGTCCAGTCTTCTTTGGAAATACATGTTCAAAGAAAGATGCATTCCGAGACTCAATAATAGTATTTACATGCATTTCGGTATGTTCTGATTTATGAATCAAAAACCGATATGCACTACTATTCTTGGCATAACCAATGAAAATGCAATCAATGGTCTTAGGACCTATCTTAGTCTTTTTAGGACTAGGAATAGCCACTTTAGCCAAACACCCCCACACTTTTAAGTATTTGTAGGATGGTACTCTTTTATGCCACAATTCATAAGGTGTTTTATTCACTTTCTTTCGAGGTATTTTATTTCAAATATAATTAGCAGAACGTATTGCTTCCCCCCACAAGTTCTGAGGTAATCCAAAACTGATTAGCATGGCATTCATCATTTCTTTTAAAGTCCTATTTTTCCTTTCAGCAATTCCATTTTGCTGAGGTGAGTAAGAGCAGTGGTTTGATGAATTATTCCATGTTCTTTACAAAATTCACTAAAAGGTGATTCATATTCACCACCTCTATCACTTCTAAGTTTCTTGATTTTCTTACCAAGTTGATTTTCAACTTCATTCTTATATTGAATGAAAGTTTCCAAAACTTCATCCTTGGTTCGAATTAAATAAATATAACTATATCTAGTATAGTCATCTATAAAAGTGATTGCATACTTTTTCCCACCTCTGGTTTGAATTGATTTGAAATCACAAATGTCACTATGAATTAATTTAAGTGGTTCCGTACTTCTTTCAATTGAATGAAAAGGAGTTTTAGATAATTTTGCCTCAACACAAATTTCACATTTATGATTTGAATCAATGTCAAATTTAGGTAAACACTCCATATTAATTAATCTACGCAAAGATCCATAATTAACATGTCCTAGTCTACCATGCCATAAATTTGAAGACTCAAGCAAGTAAGAAGAAGATGTAGTATTATTAATAACTGAGGGTACAACGGTCATTACATTTAACTTGAAAAGGCCATCAGACATGTAACCTTTTCCTACATACATCCCATTCTTAGTAAGTACAAATTTATTACTCTAAAAAATTAGCCTAAACCCATTCTTACTCAACAAAGATCCGGAAACTAAATTCTTGCGAGTGTCCGGTACATGCAGCACATTGTTGAGAGTGAGTTCCTTTCCAGATGTCATCTTGAGTACAATCTTTCCTTGTCCATCAACTTTGGAAGTTGAGGAGTTGCCCATAAAGAGTTGTTCACCATTGTCCACTGTAGAATAAGATGTGAACATCTTTTTGTCGGCACAAATATGACGAGTAGCACCAGTGTCCACCCATCATTCTTTAGGATTTCCGACAAGATTTGCCTCGGAAACAACAACAGAAAGATTGATGTCATCTACACCATTGGAAATTTTGTCCACTTCGGTCATATGGGCTTGAGCAGGCTTCTTGCTTGTTTTTTTCTTACTTTTGCCTTTGCTACGACAATCTTTGGCCCGATGTCCCTCTTTGTCAGAGATGTAACATTTGCCATTAAACTTGTACTTTTTATTATCCCCCCTTTAGAGCCTTGTGATGAACTTTCTCCAGAAGACTTTCGTTTCTTGGTTTTTGAAGCATGTTCCACCACATTTGCCTTAGACTCCATAGGAAGCTTACCAGCCCGCTTTTCAGAATTGCGGTTGTCCTCCTCAATCCTCAAACGCACAATGAACTCGTCCATAGAAATTTCTTTGCGCTTGTGTTTGAGGTAGTTCTTGAATTCCTTCCAGCCTTTTGGTAATTTTTCAATTAAGGCTGCAACTTGGAAGGATTCACTGAGAGACATACCTTCTGCGTGAATGTCATGCAGAATGAGTTGGAAATCTTGAGCTTGGCTGATCACAGTTTTTGAATCAACCATTACAAAATCCAGGAATCTGCCAACCACAAATTTCTTTGAGCCGGCATCTTCCGTTTTGTACTTTTTCTCCAACGATTCCCAAAGTTCCTTTGCTGTCTTGATTGGACTGTAGACGTTGTATAATGTGTTGTCAAGTCCGTTCAAGACGTAGTTCCGGCAAAGGAAATCGGCATGTTTCTAAGCATCAACCGCAGCAACCACTTGCCGGTCGTTTCATCCTCTTTCAGGATAGGAGCATCTTCACGGAGGAAACGAGCCAGGTTCAGAGTTGTAAGATAAAACAATATTTTCTGTTGCCATCTTTTAAAGTCAGTTCCTGAGAACTTCTCTAGCTTTTCTCCATGATTTATTGATACTGTCATCACAGGAGCGGGGGTTAGTGCAATTGCAGCCACCACAGTAGTACTTGTTTGGGCATTAATTTCAGTAGCCATCAATTCTAATATATAAAACAAAATTATAATTAGAATTTACACTACACAGAAAATTAAACCAAATTCACAGAATTAAATTCTGTAAAAGAAACAAGAATGTAGCTTTTATTTTCCAATTAATTTGAAAATAAAATAAAATTTTATTTAAACAAATTAATTCCACACAGAAAATAAAAGAAATAAAATCTATAACTTTTATTTTTCAATTAATTTGGAAATAAAATAAAATTTTATTTAACCAAAATAATTCCACACAGAAGATTAAATTCTGTAAAATAAAAGAAATAAGAATATAATTTTTATTTTTCAATTAATTTGGAAATAAAATAAAATTTTATTTAACCAAATTAATTTCACACAGAAATTTAAATCTCTTGTTACTTTCCAATAATTAAAATACTGAAAACAGAATTTTAATTAATGAAAACTCAGAAAATAATTTCTAAAACCCAAAATTAATTTCTGGAAAATATTCCACAAAAATATATTCTGAATTGTTAATAACACCAGTATCGTACTACTAGTTGTTGTCAAAGAAAAGAGACAGTATATTACTACTATCTGTCAAATAGCATATAATCACTATTTGTTTTTCCAACCAGAATATTATTTTGTAAATCCATAGAAAATAATTTTCTTTCGAAATTATTTATGAAGAATGAAAAAAGGGAAACAAACGAAAAATTCTGTAAACAGAATAATTCGAATCTGTCTTAAGATTGTTGGAACAATCTTCTGTGCATATAAAAAACTTGAAATAAATTCAAACAAAATAAATAAATAACATACCAGATTTATTTATCGAATCGAATTAAAATTAAGACCAAGTCGAGTGTGTGACACTCTGTCCTTAAGACAGATTTGCCCCGCTACGGTACTTACGGTTGAGTGGCGTCTATTTCCCAGGATACAATGATCTTCACAAATTGTAGTAGTACTCCAAACAATTTGTTCGGCGAACCAAACCTGTGATCTATACTCTCTTTAATTTATTCTAAAATTAAATATGAAGAATAAATGCACTTAGAGAAAAATTGGACAGCAATGAGACAACTTGACTATTTTTTTTCGGATGTGTTAAATACTGGATTTATGGCAGTATATATAGGCAACCAATCACTGCCCCGAACAGGTCCAAATAAATAGTGAAAAGATGCATAAAGCCTATGAACAGGTGCACCCTCAACTATTCAAATTTGAAAAGTGGTTTTGACCGTAGTAAAACAAATTTCCAAATAAATTGAAAAGGGATCCGTTGGAACAGTTAAAGAACTGTTTCACCTTTGTTGTTTAAACCATTTAAAAATATATATATATATATATATATATATATATATATATTAAACTATTTAAATATATATATATATATTAAACTAGTTTAATAAATAAAGGAAGAGGTACTAATTTTAGGAAACTATTAAGGAACCTAAAATTTGATTTTAGAATTAAATTAAATTCTTACAATTATAAACTTTAGGAAACTACTTAGGAACCCAAAATTTGAATTTAGAATTAAATTAAATTCTTACAATAATTTTTATTGAAAAAATTCAAATGAATTTTATCTAAAAAAATTAATGTTAGACCCGAAAACAACGTCAACTTTCCATTCACTCATAAATGGTTTTGACGAACCGTCTTCACCGTGTGACTTGCCACACGGCAAGAAACACTTCACCTCTTCGGACCCACCCCAAAAGACGTTCGGGGCTCACTCAATTTTGGGCTCAAAGATATGCCAATATAAAACCATTTTTTCCAACATTCACCACCAAAATATTTTGAGATCGTAATATTATTATTATTTAATTATTTACTTGATTTGTATATTTAGGTTCTCACACTACTAAGGATCGAGAATCTCTCTATATTTATTAATAATGTCAAATTGCCCATAGAATGAAAAAGAAACCAAGAAAATGGAAAATGGAAAATGGAGGACTCTAATATTCAATCATAAGCATTTCACAGAGCCATAAGTTCTAAGTTCCCCAGTCCACAGGCATTTCATCACACACAGTTCATTTTTCAAAATCACAAAGTATTTCATTGAGGCATTTTATCATACACTTGTAATGCAAAATGTGAGTATAGACATAATCACACATTTTTCAATTTAAATAACATTTTTCAAAATCACAACACATTTCAACAAGTCTATTTTCATAATCACACAAGTTTTTATCATGGGGATTAAACAGAGAGGATTTATAAAAATAAAAAAAAAATAAATAAATAAACTTATTGAAATGCCTACCACCAAACAACTTGTTTCATAGTCACACAGGTTTTCATCATGGCGTGGACAGTTATAACACCAAAAAAAATTTTAAAAAAAATTACTGAAATGCCTACCCACTAAATAGCTTGTTTCATAATCACACACATTTCTTCATGGGGATTAAACGTAAATGGATAGTTATAAAGTTAAAAAAAAAAAAAAAAAACCTTATTGAAATGCCTACCCACTAAATAGCTTGTTTCATAATCACACAGATTTCTTCATGGGGATTAAACGTAAATGGATAGTTATAAAGTTAAAAAAAAAAAAAAAAACCTTATTGAAATGCCTACCCATCAAACAGCTTGTTTCATAATCATGGAGAATGGAGAGAGCTTATACATATAAAAAAAGAAAAAAAAAAAAAAACAAAGAAAACAAAAAAATCTATCATTTTCTTGGTTGTTAATGGAGGAGATTTGGGGACTTAGGGCTTCTAGAGAGAGAGAGATGGTTCAATTTTCGATCTGGTCTACAAAAGAAGAGTGTATATGAAGGGTTCCAGTTACTTACACTCTGTTTGGCCAAAACGACAAAAATTAGCGTCGTTTTGTTTGTCTCTTGAGCTCCACAAACGTGGCTTCCTTTTCACCCGTCAGATCTGTTGTCGCCACGCGTCTCCATTTGGTAGATATGGCTAGAGGGTGCCGGATTGTAAAGGACTGGAGAGGAGGTGAATCCCAAAAAACTACTTTTAATCTCTTTGTCAAAAGAAACCTAAGTGAATGTCTTAGTCATATCAATTAGGGTATGATAATGGGTCAGATAATTTTAGGTTTTGTGTGCAAATTTATAATTTCAAATATAACTAATTTTGTGATACAATTTCATATTTTAGTCTAATCTTAACAATTTTGACTTATCTAGTTATATATTAGAAATTAATTTTACCCCTTTTAATATTTCCTCAAATCTTTTCTTTTAAAATTAAATTAAAATAAGTATAATTGAATTGAGTAATTTTGACATCCCTAAGTGGGGTCATGAAATTTCAAAACCTCACATGATAATGGTCGGGAGAGACAAATGGATGGGGGTTTTAATTACATTGCCTCACTCTCTTATTACAGCAATGTTAGGTATCATAAAAATTTTTTATAAAAATACTTATAAAAATTTTGTGACTCTTGAATTACACTTAGAATAAAGCACCATACACTAATCAAGATAATCCAAGAATCATAAATTTTTCATAATTATTTTCATGAAAAAATTTTCATCATCCCTAATTTTTCCCCTCTTATTAATAGGAAAGTCTCTTTCCCATATAAATGTACCAGATTTTGGACACGACACGTGCCCTGTCTGGCAAGGCACGTGACATGGGAGATTCTTAAGTCAGTGATGGTTGTGACACTCTCGTGGTCATGTCCCTGCCACGGAGGAAATTACACACAATTATTTGAGTTTGTGAATCACTTCCTCCACCCTTTACATTATTAATTTTTCCAAAGCCACCACACCCACAAAATATAATATATATTCAAATAATTTTTTTTTAGATAAATTACATTCACTTTTTTTAAAATTTGATAATATTATTTTTTTAAATGTATATTTGTTTTGTTTATTTCAGTATCTAAACACCATATGTATTAATTTTATCTATATTAGTTTTACAAAAAAAAAATAAATAAATAGTATAATTATATAAAAAATATAAAACAAATTGTATTTTTTTTTAATTTCAAAAACGCTTCACGCAAATTAATTTATCCTAATTTCTCAAAGATTTATTAAAATTTGGTTCAACTTGATTTCTAGCTTGAACTTACTTGAATAAGTCCAAACTCAATTTTTGCTCCATTTTTTTGTGATTTACCAAAATTCAATACCCCAAAAAAAATATAAAAAAAAAATAAAAAAAAAATTCTTTTTGTCCTAAATTAATGTATTGAATTTTTTTTATAAAAAATATCTCATAAAATTACAAATATAGAACATAATAAGAAAATTTGTTAAGGTATGCCTACCAAACAATAAAATATATTACATTGCAAGATGGTTTAATCTAATGAAGAAATAATTAGTATTTTATATGTATATTTCATGTTTATTATATTAATATTATACTTAAAAGTTGGGTTGTTTGAATTATGAGAATTTGAGCTAAAATCTTGAATTTGATTCGGGTCAGAAAAATTTAACCAAAGTTTTGATCAAATTTTAAATTCTGCAATTCAAATCTTAAAATTTTGCAATTTAGACTTCAGTAGTTTAGATTGTGTCCACTCAATTTGCATCCTTAAATAATAATAAGAAATACCTAAAATTAAAAATACTCAAAACATGAAATGTATAGATGAAATTTAAATATATATATATATATATATAACCCATGTGGGATAACATAAAAGAACATGATCTTGAACCCCACACATTATGGGATTCATACCCATGTTTTTTAAAAACAATAAATTTTTAGGCAGTTAGAATTGTAAAATTGCTGAGAGATTTCTTATTTGGTGACGAAGCTTCGACAGGTAATAGTGTTGTCGCTGTTTTAATGCATGTTTAGGGTTTGTATAATACAACATAATCATGAAATGTTATATTATTAGATCATGTTTACGACAAACAGAATAATATTAATATATGGTGTTAGATTTGTTGTTGTGGGTAATTTATTATGTGAAAGTGCCAGTTGCGATTTCAACTGTCATTGTGTACAACAAGGAACAACATGACATGTGATCTAGATTTATGACTAATCTAAAGTCCATGCAATTTGCACATATGAATTTAATTGACATCCGAAGCCAATTTGGCATATTCTCATTTGGGGATCAAAAAGTAGCAAAGAATTAACCACATAAATATATAGATAGAGTAATTAATTGAGTGAAATTATATATTTTATGATAGGCCTCATTTTGTGATACCGCCAGATGATATAATCGTTATATTTAATATTTATTTTTTTAGACTACGGATGAGAAAGCGTCCTGCAACTCTCCACTCCATGTTGTTTTCTTGCCTTGATGAGACAGCAGAAAAATTTTCATATCTATCCAGTCTCATTTTAATTATATTTATTATATATATATATATATATAGATATATATTTCTCATCTTAAATATTTTTTCAAAAATCTTTACTATCTTTTAAAATTTATTACCATTTTTCATTGACCAACTTCATGGTATAAAAAATGTTGTTACCATTCCACATAGTATTTTGTTTAAATTGGGAGAAGAAGTTAACTAGTACCCAATGATCACATGGTCATGTATATTGAAAGAAATACACGAAGGCCCACTTTGCTATATCACTCGAACAAACACTTTCACTTCAAATCCAACCCCAACTTGGGAGCACACAGGAAAAAAGAAGTTATGCTTCTCCCTCTTTCTCTCTCTCACACAAACATAACAAGTGTAGTCCACTGCTTTCTCCAATGCAATTGTCTTCTTCACATCCAACATCACTGTCTACGTTATGTACTCTCTCTTTCTCTCTTCCCCCTCCCCCCTCTCTCTCTTCTCTTCTTGTGGTCCTTCCTCTTTATATTTCTCTCTCTTAATTATCATTTTTTCATGTCATTCCATATCTAACACTAGTTCTTCTTTCTTCCTACAAGCCAGTGAAGATTCCTTTCTCTCCATATTAAACTACATAGGCTCAATTTTTGACACAGCCAAGTACTCCCTATATTGCAAACAAACTATGTCTAGCAGAAGATCAAGGCAGTCCTCAGGTGGGACTTCGAGGATCACAGATGATCAGATCGTTGATCTTGTCTCCAAGTTACAACAACTTCTTCCCGAGATTCGCAATCGGCGAGCCAACAAGGTTCTCTCTCCCTCCCTCTCTCTCTCTCTCTCTCTAAATGTATATACAAGTTTGTGTATGCATGTGTTCTAGTGTTTGTACGTGCGTGTATTTATATATATATATATATATATATGCGTGTCTTAGAGTTGAAGTTGTTTTATGGAGCAATTTCAAAACAGTAGTATAAACACACAAAAAAAAAAAAAAAAAAAAAAAAAAAAAAAAAAATTATAAAAACATGTGGGGTGCGATGGGGGCGTAAGTAAAAATTGTGAGGGTGCAGTGTGACTTGCACTCTTCTATATTTGTGTAAATTTTTTTTTCTCATTGGGATGTAATTTTATTTTCTTTTATTTCTTGTAAATACAGTAATATTATACATATAAATGTATATTAATACCATTTTCTTTTAAAAATATATATACCATTTATGTTCTTAAACATATATTAATGTATATTATTCTTTTTTATATTGATCATTTACCAAATGTATATCACTTATATATGTAGTTATATAATTTTTGACCATAGGCAACAAGAAGGTACACATGAGGTTAAGGGTCTTTATTACAGTCGTGTATATGGTTGGTCCATGGAGTGGGTGCCAACTCATGTTATGTCAAAAGAATTCACACGTAGCACATCTTGACCATGTTCTCAACATAATCATATTAAAATTCAGAATCAAAAAATAAAAAATAAAAAGGAAAAGAAAAGAGAATCATATTAAAATCACTAATTATATGAATTTTAAGATATGCTTATATAGTTAGGGTGCAAAATTTCATACTTACAAGAAATGATTATCCTAAAAGGTAAGTCTAATTTTTCTTGTCATAATTTTTTTACAGTGATTTTGTGATACTTTTTTATTATTATTTTTTTTATCACATATGTTAGTAAAACACATAATTCAATTGCTCCACTTAAAATACTAGTTTAATGACTATAAAATCACTCGACCTAATCCTAATTACATAACTTTAAGCATAAGCTCTCTAAAATCATATTCATCATCTATTTTTTAAGATTGGATTCTCTACAATGATATGATAATTCTAAACATTATTGCATAATTAGGTAAGTATATCAAGAAAAGGCCAAGATCCCCACCCCCTCCTCCCTGCCCTCTCTCTCTCTCTCTCTCTCAATACTGTTGAATCATATTAAAATATCCAATTACATGAATTTTAAGACATGATCAGATGATTATGTTGCATTAGGATAAGAGACATATGTTTGTAATTAAGTTGATTATTCTCATTATTGCCTATATCACACATTTTCCATTTAAATTGTTCTTATTATGTCTACTCAAATTTCAAATTTTAAATTTTAAATTTCGTCTCCTTCATCTGCATTCAAAATTTTCTTTTTCTAGATGAGGGTTGTAACCTTCAACTATTTCTGTACATGCGCTGCAGATATGCTTAACTTATAGTTTATATATATATATATATGTGTGTATGTAGGTTTCAGCTCCAAAGGTGTTACAGGAGACATGCAACTACATAAGGAACTTGCACAAAGAGGTGGATGATCTAAGCGACCGACTCTCTCAATTGTTGGCAACCATTGATGCTAATAGTCCTGAAGCTGCCATTATTAGGAGTTTGATTATTCAATGAACTTTTCTACATTGCTCTATAGCTAGCTTGTTCTTCTTTCAAGGATTTAGTTAGTACTAGGCCAATCATGGGTTAGAAATTTAATTATTATACATGTATGATATGGGGTGATAAGGAAAAAGGTTGAGACCCCTTTTTTCTTGACACTTATGTATTGAGATTGATCAAATTTTTGTTTTTTGTTTTTATTTTTTTCCTCCTATTACTCACTGACATGTGTCTGTGGGGGTTGTGGGGGTGAAGAAAAAAAGGAGTCTCTATCATTTCTGAGGTGATAATAATATGAGTAGTGTTCCCTTTGAACACATGTAGTAACAATAAAAGGCTTTTGTACTTGCAAATTCTTCAATATATAAAGTTTAATTCAGTTATTGCTAGATTTAACTTTAATTTTTGGTAAAGGTTATGAGGTGTTTTGTAAAATATAACTAACATTTTGTCATATTGAACAAGAGGGGCCAATGGACATCTTTTTGCGAAATTGATAGAAACCTTTACAAGTATTAGACACACACATCAATCTTGGCAAGGTGTACAAAAAAATAGGTACAATCTGTGGTGACATAATTTTTGAATGACAACACGTGGCCAAGGTGACACCGAAGTGTCAGTCGAGATGTCACGTGTTCTGGTCATGATGCCGAGATGATCTCGGCTAGGCCGAGGTTATCTGCGAGAATACCGGAATCCGAGATAAGCGGATAAGGGACAAGAGTCCTAAAATGGGAGAAGACTTCAATTTGGATAAAGATAAGACTCTTAGAGAGTTTATCCTAATCCTACTGGGAGTCCAAGTTAGCAGTAATCCTAAGTCCATTAGAGCTAGGCTTCTATTTGAGACTAGGATTATGTTGGCTATAAAAGGGAGGCACCCCTATGGGTCTAAGGTATGACTTTTGATACTCTGTCTAGTGAGTTAAGCACTATTGGTTATCTTTGAGAGATATGAAGTACTGACTTGATCGTCGGAGTACCCCTAGGTAGACGAGCCACCGCCAAAATCTCTTCTTTTTGTTGCAGATCGTTCGGGCTTAATCTATTCTGCCGGTGTTCTCCAGTTGAGTACTAAGTTGGTAGTGTGGTCGGAAAATCACCCACACAATTTGGTGCCGTCTGTGGGAATCAAAGGTCCAACGACGGACAGAAAGAGAAGGTTGGGGACGACACCCCTACTGAAAGTGGGAAATATATTGACCTTGGCGTCGAAGAAGATAACTACAACGAAGAAACTCGTGATAAGAATCATGGAGAAGAGGACGTCGGCCAGGAGGGCGACGTGCCGAAGAAATCAGACCAAAGCGAGTATTATAACGAGGACGACCTCCAAGTATGGAAAGAAAGATGCTTACGAAGGGACGACGAGATAAAGGGAATGGCGAACAAATTGGCGGACTTGTAAACGGTTGTCAATTTCATAATACAGAACAACGTCATGCAGCCACCGTTCCCGTCACAAGATACGCTGACTCCAGCAGCCAAGAAAGATGCCCAGGCATGGGGCAGAAGACAACTCCTACGACTCCTCAGCACGATAGGACCAAGGAACATTCTCACCGGCCTTCAAGGGAGGTTGGACGAGGAGAATCCAGAAGGGGACATTCACAGAGGACACATCGCACCAAGGAAGCTGACTCCAAAGAACATCGGCATGTTCAGGGGAAGGAACTCTGTTTTGACGCGACCAATTGAGGGAGGTCCAAAAGGACTCGCAATGACACAGGAAGTAGTGCACCAAAGAGGCTGAAATCCGGAGATAGCCGAGCTCCTGGACGAACCACGGAGGATCTGAGGGATTACCGCCAGAGAAAGCGACAAGATGCCGAGGTGACCTCACCTGTCAAGCCAAGGACACCGTTCTCGATAGAATTGGACAAATTTGAGGCCCCGAAAAGGTTCAGTATGCCAAGGTTCCAGATATACGACGGTAAGTTGGACCCGAACTTTCACGTCGGCTTGTACCTGAACTCGATGGCATTGTATACCGAGAACGAGCCGTTGCTCTGCAAGGTGTTCCCCTCATCCTTCGGAGAAATTGCATCGGATTGGTTTCACAAGTTGCCGAAAGGAACTGTGAAAACCTGGGAAGGCCTGGCCGAGATGTTTGTGGCCAGGTTCATGACAAACAAGCTACAACCATTGAGGGTGGACGCCCTAATGGCCCTGAAGATCGGCAATGATGAAAGCCTTAGGGCCTATGCCAAAAGGTATTATGAGGTATTCAACCGAATACCAAGATGCAACCAAGAGGTTGTGGTCGTGTCGTTTAAAAGCGGCTTGAAGGATGACTGCCTGCTTCGAAAATCACTAGCAAAGACATTGCCGAAAAGCATGGAGGAGCTGATGGCCAAGATAGAAAAGTATGCCAGAGCCGAGGAGGACACGCCGGGGACAAAGGCGTCCAAACCAGATAAGAGAAATGGTTCGCCGTAGCGAAGCCGAGATAACACTGGATATGAGAAGACAAGAGCTCAGCCCAAGTAAGCAGATCCCCGATTCCAGATCTCGGATCCCAGATCCCAGAAGACAAGATCTCGGCCTAAGATGATTAAGTCCGAGAAGAGAAGAGCTTACCGAGATGATGTTTAACACTTGTTGAAATTTGTGGACAATTTACAAGTTGAAGTTAAACCGAAATCATTGTTTAACACTTGTTGAAACTTGAGAAAAGTTTACAAGTTGAAGTTAAACCGAAATCATTGTTTAACACTTGTTGAAATTTGTGGACAATTTACAAGTTGAAGTTAAACCGAAATCATTGTTTAACACTTGTTGAAATTTGTGGACAATTTACAAGTTAAAGTTAAGCCGAGGTTAAACCCTTGTTGAAATTTTATGAAAAAATTTACAAGATGAAACCAAGGTTATGCCAAGAAAAGGTACTTGGGTACTTGCCGAGGTAAATTATTAGTTTGTATAACCGAGGTGTGTCACCCCGAGACGGTTGCAAATGAAGACGGTTTTGGCTGAGAAACTTGAAAGAACTTGGTCGTTGGTTCTAAGGCATTGATGAAAACAGACTATAGGTCTTGGTCATATTGAGCCGACGAGTTCTGACTTCGGCAATAGATGATGAAGCGAGCTTAGCTGACGTGCTAAGTGGAATAAATGATATAGGTTCCATCACCTCAGGATGCCGAGGTAATAGAACCTAGGGGGCAGTTGTGGGGACATAATTTTTGAATGACAACACGTGGCCAAGGTGACACCGAAGTGTCAGCCGAGGTGTCACGTGTCCTGGTCATGATGCCGAGATGATCTCGGCTAGACCGAGGTTATCTGCGAGAATACCGGAATCCGAGATAAGCGGATAAGGGACAAGAGTCCTAAAATGGAGAAGACTTCAGTTTGGATAAAGATAAGATTCTTAGAGAGTTTATCCTAATCCTATTGGGAGTTTAAGTTAGTAGTAATCCTAAGTCCATTAGAGCTAGGCTTCTATTTGAGACTAAGATTATGTTGGCTATAAAAGGGAGGCACCCCCATGGGTCTAAGGTATGGTTTTTGATATTCTGTCTAGTGAGTTAAGCACTATTGGTGATCTTTGAGAGATATAAAGTATTGACTTGATCGTCGGAGTACCCCCGGGTGGACGAGCCACCGCCGGAATCTCTTCTTTCTGTTGTAGGTCATTCAGGCTTAATCCATTCTGCCGGTGTTCTCCAGTTGAGTACTAAGTTGGTAGTGTGGTCGGAAAATCACCCACACACAATCATATTGAAGAAGAGAGGAAAAAAAAGCTTGGTTGTCATTAATTAAAAAAATAACTCAATTTACATGAAAAAAATATTGACAGTTGTTGATTTTTTTGGCTTTCGAAGGTTATTTTTGTAATTGTGAGAGTGCCAGCAAGGATCAATCAGTCCTTACAGAACATTAATTGCCAATCAATTATCAGACGATTGTATTTTTATTCTTTTAGCCTTAATGAAGAGGACTTTTACTGGTAGCTTTACTTAGGAGAATTAACTGACAATGATTAAATGAAGAACAATTGCAGCATTTCATTAAGTAAAAATGAAAGACTTACAATGATCCAATTTAGCCTCGTAGAGGTTTACAGCAACAATCTACTTGAAACTACTCCTATGAACGAAGTGCAGTGCAGAAATTTTAAAGTACAGCAATGTAAAGAACAGGAAATGTAAAAACTGGAAAAGAAATAAAGTAGAAAAAACTGGTTTTATGGATCTGAGTCTGGAGCTTTTTCTGGGGTCTTCTCTACTATTTATACTTCTCAAGGATAACCATTGAACTACACTTCTAATCGTCGAACCACTCCTCCATGATCGCTGATCATGTTACCTTATAGTTAGCTCCACTATGCCGATACCTGCAATTAGGCTTCCCTCCTGATTTTGAATTTAAATGTGAGTAACGGTTGAAACCACATCACTTTGCATCTTTTTACTGATCCAGTACTACGCAGATCTTGTGAAAACAAATAGTAACTGCCACGTGTACGATCACGATCGAAGATTTGAATTGTCTTCCCGAATTACCTTTATCTTGCCATGTGTCGAACTGTGATTGGTTTATACAAAATATGTAGCCAATAACAGTAATACTTTTTTAACTTCTAAAAAATTCAAAAGCTAAAAAATACTAAAAAAAACTAATGTCAAGCTCACTTGTTAGACTTTTGACTCATTTTGTTCACCTAATTTTTATATACATATATTTTACATTTTTTTTTTCCTACTACGATGTATAACATGGTCAACATTAATCTAAATCTCTAACATCAAGGTTAACCCAATAGACTAATATGTGAAGTCCTACTTAATCAGTCTTATTACATATTTAGAAAATTTATTTACAATTATACCTCCAATTAAAAAATGTGAATAAAATTTATTCTAAATATGACCAACAACACATTAACTTTAAATTTAAAAGTCAATTTTTTGATTTTTTTAAGTCATATTACATGGCTATTTTTTTACATGTTTTTTTTAAAAAAAAAAAATCAAAAAGGTAACTTTAACAAAGTATTGTCTACTTAATTGTCATGGCTAACTGATTTTTTTTTTTTTTTCTCTCTCTCTCTTTATTTTTTGCATTCCTTTTTTATTTCATTTAAATTGTCAAGATTGAGAATCTGACACCTAAGGCCAACTTCACTACGAATCCGGATCCTCGGTCGCATTTGCCTGTCGCGTTTGCCTGTAGTGCCCCAAAACGACGTCGTTTTGGGGCAACTTTTCAAATAAAAAAAAAAAAAAAAAAGAGAAAATGGAAGAACAGAACTAGGATTGGGGAAGAACCATTAATGGCGTCGAACACATCTGGAAGAACCATTAATGGAAAAAAATTAATAAAAAAGATTCATAAATGGTCATGGTCCAACTCTGGATCTCTTCCCACAAACCCAATCCTAGTTCTGAAAATGGCCATGGAAGAGATCCAGATCCAACTCAGAAAAAAACAGATGCAATCCAAATCCAACTCTGGATCTCTTTCTCTCTCCTTTTTTTTTTTTTTCCCTTTTTTTTGGGTCGTTTGGGGCAACTTTTCATGAAAAAAAAAAAACAAAACAAACTCAGAAACAGAGAGAAAGAGGGAAGAAGATGGCTATCTATGTCTACCATTTTTCCCAAGAACACAAAGAATAATTTATAATCATCATCAACAACAAACCCAGAAAAAAAGAAAAAAAAACAGAGAGAGAAAGAGAATGAGGGGGGTTTAAGATTGTAAATTGATCTGGGTTTTTTTTTTTGTGTCTCTGTTTTTTTTTTTTTTTTTTGTGTGTCTCTGTTTTTAAGAAGAAGAAGAATAAGAAAGAAGAAAAGGAAAAAGAAAATCAGGAAGAAGAAGAAGAGTAAAAAGAAAACCAGCAAACCCCTTCTTCTTCCGTGCTCCTCTGTTCTTAAATTTTTTCTTTCTTTTTATTTTTTTATTTTTTTATTTTTACTGAAAAATTGCCCCAAAACGATGTCGTTTTGGGGCGCTACAGGCAGACGCGACAGGCAAACGCAACCGAGGATCCGGATTGACTTCACTACACCCAATAGCCCAGGTGTGGTGGTGATTGCTTTAATTTGTTTGAATTATCATTTTCCAAATATACACACTATCATGTTTGTGTGTGAATCAATAAATAGATAGGACTTTTAGGCGAAGCCAAACAGTGAACATTTATAATTAATTTTTTCTTTTTTTTGTCTGGGTCTTCACAGGCAATGACAAAGGAGTTGACAAGACACCTGTCGAGTTAAATTGTCGAATTCAGTAAAATGTTATAAGATTATATATATTTTTCTAGGTCAGGTTCTTAAATGCAATTAAAAAAAAAAAATTATTCCCAACGCAGCCTTGTTGAGTTTAGCATTTTAAACAGTTTTTCTTTTTCTTTTTTAATATGTTTTAGTTTTAACTTTTGAAAAAAAAAAAACTAAAAATTAAACCCACCCCAAAAGCTAATTGAAAAATGATAATAACCACACAAAAAAAAAAAAAAAAACTCATTACAAACATGACTTTTTAAGCTGAGAAATTTCCGAGACCATATATGATCATGTTGGGTCGTAACCAATCACATTGAATAATAATTCAACTTTTGACGTAACAAAAGGAAAAATATTGATTAGGTGTGATTATGCCTCATACATCCTTTTAAGAGATATTCATTTTATTAAATACGTACTAATTAGTCAAATCTTGATATGTCACTAGTACATTTGGATTGAAACTTTTTTGTGTGATCAAAACTCGCTTTTCGTGTTTGAATCTCATTTTTGAAGTCTTTCTCTTGCTAAACATCAATTATACCTAAATTTTGTACAATCAAGAATTGCTATCAGATTGAATACAAACCCTTTTTTTTTGGGTGTTTCCTGTCGATTTTGTTGCACATCTGCATTGGCATTTCTAGAGACATAAATAAGAGAAGAAAGGGACTATGCTTTTCACTCAAAACGTAAGGTCTTAATCCAAATACAACATCTAGATATTAAACATGAGGTGTTCATTGCTAGAAAATTTCATGGTTTGTGTAGCAAGTAGACCATACAATAGTGAAAATTACATTATGCAAAACGAGACTCAACATTGGGACAACATTAACAAAGCAAACCTTTTTGAAAAAATAAAATAAAATTAAAGAAACTTCAGTATTTATTGACTTCTCCGAACCCACAAATAATCTGAAATTAATATGGAAAAAAAATAAAAAGAAAGATAACACAACAAATTTGGATAAATTAGGTATCAAGTTTCAGCTGTTATTTTGATAGGTCACACTATTGCATTGGTTTAATTATATCTCTCTCACCTTTATTGACATTTAATAATATATATTGGTGATATATTAAATGATATTTAAAATTTAGTAACCATACCATATTCAAAGTAAAAAATTAGAATACTTTGTTAAATGGGTGAGATTGGAGTAGTGTAGTGTATTTTTTTTTTTTTTCATAATTTGACGAAAAATTTAAAAATATGATTAATCAAATACATTAGTTTTATTTACTTTTTTCAACAAAAATATTAGAGTATGTTGTAGGCCACATTATTTTGTATAAATTATAATTAAATTAAATGCTATACAAATTAAAAGAAAAAAAATTAAAATTATATGTCAACTATGGCCACATTATTTTTATGGCTATTTATTTTGGGAGGACTCACATAGGATGTGAGCTCACCACTCCCATTGTGAATGCGCTAGAAATATAGTAATAGAAAATAGTGTGTACCTAATTTTTCTTTAAAATTAGGGCAAATTACACAAATAGTCCCTATAGTTTGGGGCTTGTGTCACTTTGGTCCCTGATTTTTCAATTGTAACACATTTGACCCTGAATTTTGAATATTGTTCCAAATAAGGACAATTGAATATATAATTAGATTTTTCAAGGGTAAAATTGTCAATTTGATAAAATATAAGCTAATTTGACAAAAATAAATATCAAACAAATATTTTTGAATTTTTAAAAATTATTTCTACCTACTAGAAATAAAATTATGTAAAATTGATAAATCTTTTAGACATTTTTTTTTTACCAAATTAATTTTTATTATGTTTGGATGATGATCATGTAAAATTAATTTTAAAAAATTAATCATGTAATTTTTATTAATTTTACATAATTTTATCATTGGTGGATAAAAATAATTTTAAAAAAATTAAAAATATTTTTTTGACATTTATTTTTGTCAAATTAGTTTATATTTTATCAAATTGACTATTTTACCCTTAAAAAATTTAATAATATTTTTAATTGTCCTTATTTGGAACAAGATTCAAAATTGAGGGTCAAATGTGTTACAATTGAAAAGTCAGGGACCAAAGTGACACAAGTCCCAAACTATAGGGACTATTAGTGTAATTAACCCTTAAAATTATGTACAAAATATTGGGTTACGATTTTATCAGTTAAAACACAGTATCAGACTCATCTATGTGATCCTGATTCAGGCCCATGATCAATCGGCCCCAACTGGCCCAACTTGGATGGTAGATCACCCAACTCACTTTTAAATGAATTGTTGGCCCACCATCTAAAACAATATTGGACCATTGACAGTTAGCCCACCTGAGGACATACAACTATAAAACCTCCAATAAACAAGCGAAACAAACCAAACAATTAACTAGTTTGATTTAAAAATTTTAATGAATTAATTTTTTTTTAAAGTTTAATTTGTTAAAATTTTATGTTAATTTCAAATAATTTTTTGCTTAGCCGAAAATTTTAATATTTTTATATAAATTTAGACTTATTAAATCAAGTAAAATAAGTAATTAATTGTTTAAATTTAATTTATTTACTTATGCTGTGTTTGGTTGGGAGATTTGGAGAGGGAATTAGAAATAGAAAGAGAAAATGTGTGTGAAACTAAGTGAAATATAAATATATTTTATTTACATTTCACCTAATTTTTTTTTTTTCTTTCTAAATATCTCCTCAAATTCTCCAACCAAACATAACGTTACTATTACAAATAAGTGAAACAGAAATCAATTGGAGTTTGTTTATCGGTAATCGCCTACATGTGAGTCATTCGGTTACACACTCACGTAGTCTCATCTCATTGGTCCGTGTTTAATAATCTCTGCACGTGCGCGTGAGTCACTCGATGAGTAGATTATTAAGATCAGTATTGTGAGAAAGGTTATCGGAAAGTAATTGGTCCTCAAGCACGATATTCCAACTAGCCACACACCCACTCTCTCTCTCTCTCTCTCTCTCATCTGCTTCGTCAAAGCGATTCAAGCTCCGATCGGGGACAGGTCGTACGTTGTGTTTTGTTGTTAATTTTTCTATAATTAGACTATTCAAATCGTCTTTTTGAGTTAGATTTTCTGGGGGAAATGTTTGTTTTGATTGAAATTCATTGAATTGATAGGTTGCAAACTGGTTTATGTTTATCTTTCAATCGTTTGGTTCATGAATTGCTTCTTGAAAACTGCATGGATCAATTTGTAGATTTCTTTCCTTGTACACATATTTATCTCAGATTTTACCTAGTTTTTTTATGACCAAGGCTCGAAATATAGGTTACCACGGAAAAATGTTTGAGGAATTGGGATTCTCTCTTTGTAATATATACCAAATTTCACATAATTGCACTAACTAAACACTAACCGAATTTCATAGTTATGCCATGTTCTAGTTGAAGTACCACATTCTCTATATCATAGTGAAACCGTAACAACCGTGGATGTAATTCTATTATGAGGTGAACCATTTATATCTTTGTGTTTTTGTTGATTCTTGTTTGTGTTTCATGTCTCATCGATCCTGATCCTGATTAGGTGTGTCAATTCCAAACAATAACAACAAACACAATTGTAGCCCCATTGAGTCTTTCTTATGAAATACAAGGGTAACTTCTTGTAAAATGCATCCTCAATTGTAGTTGAAAAAATTGTTACTTATTCAACGAGAAAAAGTAACAACCAAAAACTGTGGCACCACAAAATGTGGCTTAATTTCTTTTAAAAATGAAAAAAATATATATAATAATTAAAAACAACATTTATATAGAAGCCATTTACGCACACATATACATACATATATGTACAGAGAGAGAGAGAGAGAGAGAGAGAGAGAGAGAGAGATTTATTTGGTGTGCGAGTTTTCTACTAGTGCATCATGAAAACATTGTACTGAAGGAAAATTTAGAGGGACTGAACTTCTAATCTAAGCTAAACGAGAAAAAAATTACTATGTTAATGGTGGAAGATACATGATGCATTTAATGTTTGTGTGTTATGTCAGGTTATTTTGATTGTTTCAATTTGTCATTGAAATGGAATTTGATAGATTAAGACCACTTGGGATATTGATCTTAGAATCATGGGCTTGCACAAAGATGATGATGTTTGCTATCTCTTTCTGACATACGTGTTACCTCTTCTGTTTCCTCCAAAACTGGTCTTATTCGAGCAAGAAATTAAATTTTATAGTCTTATTCATAGAACGAAGTATCCAATGGTCAAGTATGATTCTTAAATGATTTTAATACCTTTGTGTGTATGATTTTTTGACATTTTCTATATTTCATCAAACAGGTTCAACAGTTGGGCAACTTTTTCTTGGTTGAACTTCGAAACAATGTACCCTGGTGGCTATACTGCAGAAGTAACGTGTCTATCTCCTAGAGCAACGGAGAAGGATGTTTATGATTTTTTTGCTCACTGTGGTGTAGTTGAACATGTGGAAATCATCAGGTAGTTTTCAACAAATTAGTTTTTGGTTACTGGATTTGAATCTGCTATGTAGTTCTTGTCATAATTTGATCTGTTTTCCATTTTATTCTTCAAACTCTTTGGAAAATGGTTCGTTGTGAAAAGTCAAAATGTGGATCTTTGCTTTATGTACTTTTGGCTGTCTGGTTTGAAAGCAGATGTTGCACAAATTCCAGTTTCTGATTGGAGAATTTCTATTTTGCTAAAATCAGATCTGGCGAGTATTCTTGCACTGCCTATGTGACATTTAAAGATGCCTATGCTCTGGAAACTGCTGTCTTGCTCAGTGTAAGTTTCTTACACTCCCCTCCCCTGGATATGGGAAAGTAAGGGTAACTTTAGAAGGAATTGATTTTCAAGATGTTTTTCTACCTCAGCAGTTTCAATATTACAAGTCATTGATCTGCTCTTTGTTTTGTCCTTCTGTTCCTTAGATAAAAAGGTGATTGTAGAACTTATGGTATTAGCTCATTGGATCTGCTAAATATATAGCATTAATGAAGAATCTTTTTCATGTTGTGTTTGGAAGCTCTAGTTGTTATGAAGTGATGTTCCTATAATCTAGATATCTAGTGTGATATTTGAATTTTGATTTGATGATTCGTCCTGTTCAGGGAGCTAAAATTGCAGATCAACATGTATGGATATCATGCTGGGGGACATATATTGATGAATCAGATCCTTGGAATAACCCGTCATGGAAGCTTGGAGATGAAAATAGCTCAACGGTATGAACCTTCTCTTTCCCCTATTGGTAGGTAAAGTCATGAATTGTCATGAATTGTCTAGTCTTGCTTAAAAGAGTTCCATTAAAGAGGTAAATCAAGTATCTTTTGGCCATCTTTTACAACATGGTGAATAAACATTCAATATTTGGGAATCACTAGATATTATGAAGTTTGGAAATTAATCCGCAAATAGTAGCTTGTAGAAGTAGCTAGCATAACTCTTATATCACTAAGTAAAAAGAGGTTATTTTTTCATTATTGAGCTATGTTACATTAGTTCAAAAAAAAAAAAAAAAAAAAAAGCCATGTTACATGGAGCATACGAGTATTGCGTGCACATGCATGTCTAAGTATCAAATCTTCCTAAACCTAAATCTTAGGAGATTAGAATATGCATCCAAAAGTTGGGTGTGGGTACTGGGACACATCTTAAACACTTATATATATATTACATATTGTGTAATATTCTTAGATAAAATGTAAATTATTTAGAAATGTACTTTGAATTAAATAGGATTTAGAGAGAACATGAAATTTCTAACTCCCATTCGTGTAACAAGCTAGAAAATTTTCTTTACTTGCAAATGTGAGTGTCTTCTTCTTCAAGGGTCTAAAATGGGTACGGATGTCGGACACCTATATCATACACTTACTCATCATATTTGGTGGACACAGATATACTGGAGGAAGTAGAAGAGTCCATGCAACATAGTTATTGAGTCAGTTCTCGCATAAAAATCAGTCAAGTTCATAAACTCCTTTTTTGTCTCTCTCTCTCTTTTTTTTTCTTTTGTGGGTTGCCTTGTTACATTTCTGTGCCACTTTATCTTAGTAGGCCACTCAAATCAATCAGTTTGCGTCCACTCCTGCGGAAGCCATAACTGTGGCACAAGAAGTAGTCAAGACCATGGTAGCAAAGGGATATGTATTGGGAAAAGATGCATTAACCAAAGCCAAAGCTTTGGATGAGTCCTATCAAGTCTCATCTACTGCAGCCTCCAAAGTTGTGGAGCTTAGCAACAGAATTGGGCTCACTGAAAAGATTTATTCAGGCATGGAGGCTGTTAAATCCATGGATGGAAAATACCACGTTTCAGAGACCACCATGACAGCTGCGTCATATACAGGGAGAACAGCGGTAGCAGCTGCAAATGCTGTAGTCAACAGCAGTTACTTTGCCAAGGGAGCTCTTTGGGTTTCAGATGTTCTCACTCGTGCAGCCAGTGTTGCAGCTGATTTGGGTAGTCACGGTGTTAAAAAGTGAACTTTTTTGGTCAAGAAAACCCGTTTTCCGGTAATGATTCTTGACTCCTTTAAATTGTTCATGTTAGATAGATTTACATATAAATCAGGAGAGTTTTGTTGTACATCAACAAAGTATTTTGTTTGATAATGAGTTACTAATTGTGCTTAATGTGATATGATCATTTGGGTTCATTTGCAGCACTACAAGAAACAATCCTTTTGCTGCATTCATAACTTTAGAATTGTTATATCACAAGGGTGGTGGCCTGGTGGGTAGTAGGCGGCATATTTGTCCTGTTGTTATTGTGACCTCTGGTTCCTTATGAAAATGCCCTTTATGGGGTTGGGTTATGTTATGATTTGTTGTGAGGTGTCTTGTATTTATTGTGCACTAAAAGATTATCGTATGAGAGCTTTTATTGAGGCCAAGGCCAGGAGATTAGGTGATATAGATTGTAATTTTTTGGTAGGGTTTTAGAGTGTGTTCTAGAAAAGAGAGCTGCATCGAAAGGTTTAGATTCTTTTTGTAAGCCTTATTGAGCATAGTGAATTTGTTCTCCCTCTTTGCTGTAGAAGTAGGCACAACCCACCGAACCACGTATATTTATGTTATTGTTTTTATGTGTGCAATTGTTCTATTATTTACTACTCTATTGTACGATTGGAACCATGGTTAAAATCGAGATCCTATGTGGGATCAATGAGAGGATCTCTTAGATCAAATGAAGAATCGTAAGTTTCTACTTTTTATAATATAAAAAAAAAAAAAAGAAGGTAAAATTACCAATAAGAATAATGTATATTAAAAGTAAGGTGAAAAATCACCTGCCCAAAGATCCAAACTATGATCTTACCTACTTACATGATCGTACTTATGATCCTGCTATAATATCAATTTGACAATGATTTATTGTTTTGATAATTTAAGATTGTAGGACTCTGATCACGATTTGGATAACCTTAATTGAAACCATGATTCTGCGTAACATAACTCAAACTCGATTTGAGTGAGCAATTGTGGATCCCCGTCTTGTCAATGGGTAGGGGGGCCACTATGGTCTGCCATGCTTTGCTAACCCCCAAAGTGTATAAAGTGGTTTATGGGCTGGTGATGTACAATCCTATAGTTGGCAAAGAGGGGCCTATTTTGGTTCAAGAGGAAGAGTTTAGTGTGAAATGAGGGCTTGTGCCTCTTGACCTGAATTTTTCAGGACAAGACAGCGGGACATAATGGTCTGCATACGACAGACGGGTGATAGTTCAGTAGGTAAAGTAATGCCCTAGTTCACTCTGAAAAGAACAACCATTGTTAATCACAAAAATATAAGTTTCAATATCAAATTGTATGTAATACAGTTGAACCATGAAGGGATTAAGCACCGATCAGCTTGAAGTCTAGATGCAGGGTGGTACTCTTTCTGCCACTATGTTGTAAATGGTCCAAGCATATGTTTGGAGGGTCAGGTTGTGCATACTCTTCCATGACAGGTCTCTCTCATGGGCTGAGGGAGAGGAACCAGCTACGGTCTTGGCCTCCAAAATTCTTAAAAGCCCTTACATTTTAGGAGAGTTTCATTGAAATCTCAAAGGTTGTGTTTGGTAGAGTTTTGTAAATATGATTTGAGAGTATGAGTTATATTTTAGTTTGTGAGTTGTGGAATTATGATTTGAGTGTAGGAAATTTGTTTGGTTATGGTTTTTGAATAGAGTGTTGAATTGAGTTTTGAATTGAGTGTGGAATTGAGTTTTGAAAGTTTAATTTGACATGTGAAGTAAGAAAATTTGTTTGGTTATGAGTTTTGGAAAGAGTTTTCAAAACTTAATTCAAATGGTAGAGGCGATGAGCAGAGGCATGGCGATCGGCGACGGAGGCGGAGGCGCGGCGATCGGCGATGGTAGAGGCGATGAGCAGAGGCATGGCGATCGGCGACGGATCTGCGACGGATCGGAGACGACGGCGACGGATCGGAGACGACGGCCACGGCGACCTCTCTCTCCCTCTCCCTCTCCTCCCCCTCCCCTGCACAGGTCGACGAAAATGGCAGAAAAAAAGGAAAAAAAAAAAAAAAGCCTAATGCCCAAAACGACGTCGTTTTGGGCATTAGGGGGATTAGGGGGGCCAAATTCAAGCTACCAAGCTTTATTCTATTTTAAATTTAAAAAATTAAAATATTTAAATATTTAAAAAATTAAAATCGTAATATTTTGAAATTAAATATTTAAAAAATTTAAATAATTTAAAATGTTAATATTTTAAAGGACCGTGCTAGGAAGCTCGAAAACGAGCTCCCCCGAATCCCCCTAATTTCTTTTTTTTTTTTTTTGTTTTAGCAGAAGGAAGAAGAAGACGGACGGGGAGGGGGAGGGGACTGGAGGGGCCCTAAAAAATGGGCTGGAGGCGGAGGCGGAGGCGGGGGGCGCGGCGATCGGCGATGGTAGAGGCGATGAGCAGAGGCATGGCGATCGGCGACGGAGGCGGAGGCGCGGCGATCGGCGATGGTAGAGGCGATGAGCAGAGGCATGGCGATCGGCGACGGAGGCGGAGGCGCGGCGATCGGCGATGGTAGAGGCGATGAGCAGAGGCATGGCGATCGGCGACGGATCTGCGACGGATCGGAGACGACGGCCACGGCGACCTCTCTCTCCCTCTCCCTCTCCTCCCCCTCCCCTGCACAGGTCGACGAAAATGGCAGAAAAAAAGGAAAAAAAAAAAAAAAGCCTAATGCCCAAAACGACGTCGTTTTGGGCATTAGGGGGATTAGGGGGGCCAAATTCAAGCTACCAAGCTTTATTCTATTTTAAATTTAAAAAATTAAAATCGTAATATTTTGAAATTAAATATTTAAAAAATTAAAATCGTAATATTTTGAAATTAAATATTTAAAAATATTTTATAAAATAGAGTTTGAATTTATTTTTATAAAATAGAGTTTGAATTTATTTTTATAAAATAGAGTTTGAATTTATTTTTATAAAATAGAGTTTGAATTTATTTTTATAAAATAGAGTTTGAATTTATTTTTATAAAATAGAGTTTGAATTTATTTTTATAAAATAGAGTTTGAATTTATTTTTATAAAATATTTTAAATTTAAAAATAACTCTACCTCAAATCGTAACCAAACACATAAAACAAAACTCAATTAATAAATTATTTGTAAAACTCATAACCAAACACATAAAACAAAACTCAATTAATAAATTATTTGTAAAACTCATAACCAAACACATAACTCAAAATTCCATACTACTTTCACAACTCTACACTCAAATCGAAATCAAATACATAACAAAAAAATTAAAATATTTTTAAAATATTTAAATATTTAAAAAATTAAAATATTTAAAAATATTCAAAAAATTTAAAAAATTAAAATATTTTTAAAATATTTAAAAATATTCAAAAAATTTAAAAAATTAAAATATTTTTAAAATATTTAAATATTTAAAAATATTCAAAAAATTTAAATTATAAATATTTAAATAATTTAAAAAATTTAATAAGTAAAAAATTAAAATAAATATTCACAAAATTTAAATAATAAAAATTTTAATAATTTAAATATTTAAAAAATTTAAATAATTTAAAATGTTAATATTTTAAAGGACCGTGCTAGGAAGCTCGAAAACGAGCTCCCCCGAATCCCCCTAATTTCTTTTTTTTTTTTTTTTTTTTGTTTTAGCAGAAGGAAGAAGAAGACGGACGGGGAGGGGGAGGGGGAGGGGGAGGGGGAGGGGACTGGAGGGGCCCTAAAAAATGGGCTGGAGGCGGAGGCGGAGGCGGAGGCGGGGGGCGCGGCGATCGGCGATGGTAGAGGCGATGAGCAGAGGCATGGCGATCGGCGACGGAGGCGGAGGCGCGGCGATCGGCGACGGATCTGCGACGGATCGGAGACGACGGCGACGGATCGGAGACGACGGCCACGGCGACCTCTCTCTCCCTCTCCCTCTCCCTCTCCTCCCCCTCCCCTGCACAGGTCGACGAAAATGGCAGAAAAAAAGAAAAAAAGCCTAATGCCCAAAACGACGTCGTTTTGGGCATTAGGGGGATTAGGGGGGCCAAATTCAAGCTACCAAGCTTTATTCTATTTTAAATTTAAAAATAACTCTACCTCAAATCGTAACCAAACACATAAAACAAAACTCAATTAATAAATTATTTGTAAAACTCATAACCAAACACATAACTCAAAATTCCATACTACTTTCACAACTCTACACTCAAATCGAAATCAAATACATAACAAAAAAATTAAAATATTTAAAAATATTTTATAAAATAGAGTTTGAATTTATTTTTATAAAATATTTTAAAATTTAAAAAATTAAAATCGTAATATTTTGAAATTAAATATTTAAAAATATTCAAAAAATTTAAAAAATTTAAAAAATCATAACATATTTAAATATTAAAATATTTAAAATCTTAACAAAATTAAAATATTTTTAAAATATTTAAATATTTAAAAAATTAAAATATTGATTTGAATTGAGTTTTGAAAAGAGTTTTGAATTATGTGTTTGGTTATGAGTTTTGAAAAGTAATGATTATGTTTTGAATTGAATTTTGAGAAATGAGTGTTGAATTATGTTTTGAAAGCTCCAAACAAAAAATACAATCAAATCAATTGGTAGAATTATATTTTGAGAGGCTTATCAAAGGGAGCCAAAAATTTTCAATTTTCTTTGTTCATTTAATGGTCCTTGGACGTTTTTTCATTCGCTTGGCTCTCTCAACACCAGAATTTTAGTTTCATCTCTGGTTTCACTGTCTAACATGTATGACCATATATATTTTCTGTGATCGATTCTTTGCATTACTAAAATTGCCAACTATATATATCTCACTATATATCTATCTACCAATGGATTTGAAACGTGCATTTTCACTAGTAGAGCAAGTTGATTTCAAATTAAAAAGAAGCGGCGATAGCTTTTTGTCATTTGTGATTTAATATTAGGGCAAACTTCACTTTACCCCTCTCTGATTTGGGTCGGGTGCAGATTACCTCATTGATATTTGAAAATCACCACATAATTTTCATGTGATTTATAGATTAAAACGCACACTAACTTCTGTTAACAGAACGTGTAAATTTACTTTTATGCCCCTATTTTCTTCTTCTTCTCTCTTTTAAATTAAACGTGAAAATATACATACATATATACACACACATTTATTTTCTTTCTTCCTTCTTCCTTTCATGCTACCAACTCTAACAAATTTCATTCCAACTTGTATAAGAAATCCAAGCAGCACACACATCTCCACACCAAAAAACCAATCACTTATTCTCACCATCAACAGTAAATGCATATATATTATCTAATCTATATAATAAAGTAAGATGATTTTTGAATTTGTCCTACACACATTTGTCCTATTAGGATATTTGGACGGTTCAGATCTATTCAAATTATAAAACAACGATTGAGATATATTTTTAAAAAATATCCTACATGTACATTTTCTATTTTCTCGTTTTTCTCTCTTACTTTTTCCTTTTTTCACCCATCATTTTATGATCCCATGATCCCACCTTCCTCTCTTTTTTTTTAAATTTTTTTTATTTTCTCTCATTTTTATTTTTCTCTCTATTTGTTTATTTTTTTTATTTTCTCCTTTTTGTTCACTTATTTTTATTCATATTATATAGAAAAGTCTGTGATCCCAAAATTAGAAGCCAGATTTTACTGTGTGTAATAAAGATTATATTAATGAATTTTATAGACCACAAATTAAATGAATTTGAACAATTAATTATTATTTTTAAATATATTGAATACCTGATGACTTGATAAATTTAGACCTTATATGAATTTTCAACATATTTTAATAAAGCAGAACGGTTTTTGAATCTTCAACATATGTTTGTCCTATTAGGACATTTGGATGGCCTAGATCTGTTCAAATTATAAAATAATTGTTGAGATATATTTTTCAAAAAATGTCTTCCATATACATTTTTTACTTTCTTGCTTCTCTATCTCTCTTACTTTTTCCTTTTCTCACCCATCCTTCCATGATCCCATGATCCCGCCTTCCTCCCTCTTTTATTTTTTTATTTTCTTCTGTTTTTATTTTTCTCTCTATTTTTTTTAACCTTTTTGTTCAATATATGTTACACATATTTTCATACAATGTATGTATGTTCGTAATACACTAGAACATTACGGGCATACATACAATTTCCATATAATTATATAAGCAAAAGCAGTATTGTATGTATGGCCGTGAAAATTGTATGCATACTAGGCACATCTATCTATCTAGCTATATATTATATAAGCAAAAGCGAGTTTTCGTGACGAGTTTTGTAAGAATTCCAAAATTTTATAATAAATTTGTGATTTTATCAAATTAAAAAATAAATTTAAATAGTGTTGGATTACAATTATATTCTAATCCTAACATTATTTATACCGTGCCTTCAGATACGGGCATACGCTAGTCATTCAATATTTTACAAATCATTTTAAAATCTAAATACTAAATTCCTAAAATCATTCACAGTAGCTATCCATTATATTGGCACAAATCATTTACAATAACTATTCCTTTAAAAAAAAAAAAAATATTGTGAATATATATTTTTTCATCCTAAAAGACTTTTTATCTCATCCATCACCACTCAACAATCCAAATTTCATTCATGTATGCCTATATAATGTAAATATATACACAGAACATAAGGTCCCTTCAAAAGATAGATCCGTTGGTCAGTGGATATTAATTTTTAGCTTCAAAAAATTTTAATTGATGCAAACTTAACATTTTCTTCCAAGTTTTATTATTTTTCTTATTAACTTAAAGTGGCCATAGAGTTGTAGAGAAGGACGTTGGTATAGCCATGTAAATGGAAGGGAAATATAAAGAGAGGGAAGATTGGTGAGGGGAGAGGAAGTTGGTGTGGTATAGTGGGTTGGAGTTAAGAAATATAAAGAGAAATAGTAGATAGAGAAGGCTGGCATACCTCTACAAATTTAAAGATGTTCAAGGGCATTCTGGTTTAAAAATGTAGCTTACTCTCTTTATGGACGTTTGAACTACATAGTCAGTTATCAGTTAACTTGGATTGGAAAAGTGAACGGTGCGTTTTAGTTCACAAATCTCATGGAGATTATATGGTGATTTTTGAATGTCAGGAGTAATCCGCGCCCAATCCAAACCACAGAGTTAAATTGAAGTTTGTCCATAATATTATTACTATTATTTTAGTTTTAAAAAATCTTAAAAGCTTTTTATTGTCTGCCAACCACATATGTAAAATAGTTACTGAGCCGCCGACAACTAACAACCACTGCTTAGCAAACCTCTGTTAAAAAGTTCCACAATCCAACTTCAACTTCAAATTTGCAACGGCCAGAGTTCTATGCGAACAACAATATGCAATTAATTCATTAATTATTTATGTTTCTGGTTGTTATATTATATATATCATCTATTCATTTATGCGGCTATGTGTTGTTCCCTGACCCACTGTTGAATCTTTTTTTTCACCTGTCTCGAAAACTCTCTGATATTGTCCAACTGCACAATGTGATAGTGATACATATATATATATATATATATATATTTTAAATTTAAAATAATTATTTAGATACATTGTTCAGTTGAGGGTAGGGTTGAGACACAGAGACGTGGGAATTTTCAGATCACAGTGGTGGTTTTGAGTGTTCACAGCAAATTCACTTCTTTTTTTCTTTTGCTTTTGTTTGTTTGATGACACTAAACGAACCCAGCTGTGGCATGAATCTGTCGCACATTAATGCTATGTTTGGTTGAGAGATTTGGGAAGGGATTTGGAAAAGGAAAGAGAAAAAGTATGTGAAATTAGGTAAAATATAGGTATATTTTATTCACATTTAATCTATTTTTTTTTTCCCTTCAAATTTCTTCCTGAATCCCTCAATTAAACACAGCGTAATAGTACATTTTTCATTTGTTTCATTACTTAGGAAAAAAATTCTGCATTTTGTGATTTTCTGGGTTCAAATGCCCCATTAGGTAATAGAGTATTGTTTAAAAAATATTCGATGATTTCTTGATGAGCAGGTAAATATAGACAGGCGGCTCTGCCTTATGTCCTTGATTTACAATTAAGGCTGCAAACGAATTGAGCTGAGCCAAGCTTTCGTTTACTTATCAAGCTCATTTATTGAGCTCGAACTCGGCTCAATAAGAAATTGGACTTGAGTTTGGCTCGGCTCGGCTCGTTAACATTAATAGTACTTGAGCTCAGCTCGATAATTTTTTTTAATATTATTTAATATATAAATAATGTATTTGTACTATTATTTATATATATTTATATATAATTTAAATAAACATAAACGAGCTGAACTTGACGAGCCGAGCTTATGTGAGCTTGAATTCTGTTCGTTTACTAAACGAGCCTAATATTTGAATTTGAGTTCGAGCTCGGCTTGTTTACTAAACAAACCGAGCTGAGCCTTTAACAAGCCAAACCAAGCTTATTCATGAACAATTCGATTCATTTACAGCCTTATTTACAATACTAGTAACCTTTGTTTTGGGTGCTAATACTTGTACCATTTGAATGTCCCTCAATGACACCACTTTCCTCAGTTCACACCAACTTTTATCAATGTCAATTATGTACTAAATGCTTTAGGGTGAGGCAATTTAATTTTTTATATTTTTTTTTAATAATCAAATGAGTAATTGAACATGGGGTTGGAGATATTTTTAATGCCTTCAAATGAAGTGGTCGTTTGGTTAAAACTTTGAAGGATTGAGAGCTACTCCACACCTTTACCCCATCTTTGTTTACTCTGAAAATTTCAGAGAAAACAATATTTGACCATATTACCATATCAATATATTATGGTGATCAAATTTGAATATTAAAATTTTGATATTATCTAATATGTCATTTATTTATTATAAGACTTCATAAAAACTCAAAAAAATTTTAAAATAAATTTAATCTTTGTAATCTCTGTAGCATTATTGCTCTTTTATTTGGTCACAAAACCTGGGTTGACTGGAACCTTTCTTCACCTAATTTTCTTAGAGAGGACTTTGTGGACTCTATTTTTTATTTATTTATTTTCATTAACAAAAAGTTATTAATACTAATCAAATGGTATAGTATTATTCTATTAAAAATGAATTGGCCTGGCACCGGCGCAAGCATAATTGAGCTGAACTGCTCTCCTTAAAAAACAACTGCTTTTTCTCCGTCGAATAAACTATAGACTTTCTCATTCTTTCTAATTTGTTTTCTTCCTCTTCTTTTGTGTGCAAAAGTCGCCTCATAATTCAAGGCTCATTATCATGACCAATGAGTTTGTCGGGTCTACCCTTGCTTTTTGGGTTTAATTTTTTCGAATGTGAGATTCAATTTTTATAAAAAGCAGTTTAAATTGCTAATTTTATATTTATAATTACTTTTATATCAACTAACAAAAAAGTACAAATTTTAATTTTTTTTAAGAATTTGTGAAAAAAAAGAAAGAAAAAGATAAGAATTTATGAAAAAGAATACTTTCTATTTTATTCACAAACCCCTTCTTTTCTTTTCTTATTTTAAATTTTATACAAATTTAAAATCTACATACAAGTCTTAAATCTTAATAGTGACAATTCACTTGCCGACCCAATTTGACTCTGAGTTTGTTTTTTGTTATCATTTTTATGAGTTCATGACAATAAGAGCTTAACTGATTTACAAAGTTAGGAAACAACTATCATGCTGCTTCCATGGGGGAATTGATGTTAAAGTTTCAACCATCAAGTATCAATTATGTCTGTTTAAAGATAATAGTTGATATTAAAGGCTCTTAACTTAAAATAAAAGAATATGAGAGAACTCAAACAGAGATTTTAAGTTTATATTATATTTCTCATATGGTGATTCAAATTGATGGTATATTAAAAAATTTACGAGTGTAACATGATGATCTATTTAATGTGAATTGTGATTGTAGACAAATACATATACGGTGGTGTTACATACACTAATTAATGTACACACTAGTGCACCAACTAGTGTTATGTTATTATTACTGACCCCACATATTATATAAATTACAAATACCCAAAACCTCTAAAATTATACCAGATCATCTATTAGTATACTAGTTAGTATATTAATTGGTATATCTAACATTATTCATACATATAAAATAATTTTGTCCTCGATAATCTTCCCTCCTCACTCTCTCTTATCTTGTTACTGACTTGGACTATGAGCCATGCGAGATGAATTAAAACTTGCTCTTGACTTGAATCTCACAGGAATAAAAGTGGAAACAAATGCAACTATCATGAAAAATCTCATTCTTGGTAATTCCAACCATTGTCATCAACTTAGTAATCTAATTTATGACTGCAGATACCTCCTGGATCAGCTCGGAACCTCGACAATTAGCCATACCTATCGCGAGGAAAACAAATGCGTAGACTTACTTGCCAACGAAGGATTTAATCATGAGGGTCTACTTGTTTTTTCTTCTAATCCTAACTGTATGTCCTTTCAAGTATTTGAAGACGGTAGAAATGCTTTTTTCCTAAACATGTAATTGCTTAACTCTTTATTTATCTAAGTTCGATCTTCATTACCAAAGAAAAAAAAAAAGACAACCATCATAAGAATACAACCCTTGTTTATGAGGCACCAATATCAAACAGACAACTACTTCCTATAATTCATGTGTTGCAGAAACCACAAAGGCAGAAATTAGCTTCAAAACCTACCTACAACACACTAATCACCATTTTCACCGTCAGTTAGTTAATAAATCTCCTTTTAATTTTGAATACATACAATCAATTATAAAAAATAATTCAATTTATACATATCAAGGCCCTTCATGAAAAAAAACTATTTTACTCGGTATCATGTCTACTCATATCATCTTTTTATAAATCACCAATTGAAGAAAACAAAAGAAGTAGAAGTGAAAAAATAAAAATTTTGTTAATACCTTATGAAATTAATCACAACAAACTGGGCAACGAGTGATCCCATTCTCATTGCAATCAGGACATCTATGAAAACCACAATCACTCTCATCACCAAATTCTTGATCATCATCATCATCGTCATCATAATCAACTTCATAGTAAATCTTGCAACTTCCTGAACATGTCTCACATGGCACAAACCTAATATCCCCACAAGCTTCACAAACACCACCACCACCACCACCACCACCAACCACCCATTCACAACCATCTAATACCTTCTCCAGCCTCCCTTCTTCATGCTGCTGCCGTATTTCCTCCGCCCCACCGATATACTTCTTCCCTACAAATACCCTTGGCAATCCACCACCATAGAACCCATCTCCCAGTAGCTCTCTCAGCTCCTCTTTGAAGCCCGAATGCATTGAAACGTCTCTCTCGTCGACACGAACACCAATTCCCTTCAAAATGACTCGAACATGGCAACAATCTTCATATGTCTTCCTCACGCCTCTTAGGCTTGTGAAGTATAAAACTACTCTGTCTTTGAAACCCTTGTAGTCCGGGAAATCAACATCAATTTTCTTCACATCTGTGCATTCCAATGGGTTGAGGTGAATTGGGTTCTCCGGAGGGAGATCTTCAAGTGCTTCCCGGAATTTGGAAATGACATCGGGATCAAACTCGGAGATTATAGATGTTGCATTCGAATTATCAGCGATCTGGAGCCACATTGGCTTTGATTCCTCAGTTTCTTGTGGTTTTGAATCGGGAATTGAATTCACTGGAAATGAAAAGCTACGGTGGTGATGATGAACAGGTCGAAGAGGGCTTGTATCTTCAAGACCCGCCATTAATTCCCAAATATTGATCGTCTCTGGCTCTCCAGGCGGCGTTGTGATCGGAGTTTTGGGGACAATTTTGGGTATCTTTCGGTTGATCATCTGAGACCATGTCTTCGCCTCAATCACTCCCATTGAGAACTCGGTTTTTCTCTTGTAATCTTCATCATCCTTCAATGGAGCAATAGCTTCTTCTTCTTCTTTGCAGGTAAGGTGTTTGTGATTGAGCTTGAGAGAACCCAATGTTGTGGAAGTGAGAGCTACGACATGGTAACTGTCTCCTTCTTGCTGCGGCGGATGGTGGACGTTTATTGAGTAGCTTCGTTGTGGCACCGGCGGAGGTGGCTGGCAGTTCCGGCAGACCCGTGGCTTTGAAGTGGCACAACCCATTGAGAAACAAAGAAGACCAAATTAAAAACAACCCAATAAACAAGAGATGAATTTTGTATATATGTTTATAGGAATTGAGGAGGAATAAGAGATTAAAAGAACATTCCCAAGGGAATTGGGTAGAGATTCCAAGATTAAAATATATGTATATGAAATTGAGGGATTAAGAAAATGGAATTATGCCAGTTATGCCCGAATTGCATAGACTTAATTATGAAAACAACAATGGTATGGATGAATTAGAAAGAGAATTGGGTTGAAGGTAGGTTCTTGAACAAAATAGAATAACTCGTTTTTAACAGAAAACCCAGATGGATATAGAAAGAAAAAAAAAAAAACTCTTTTGAGTGAAGAAGAATGGTTCAAAAAAGATTAAATTAAAAGGAAAGAGAAGGGAATTGGAGATGATGGAATTTCCAAAGTCAAAGAATGAGGGGGGTGAAGAGAAGAAGACTAATTCCTTTGTTCTAAAGTGCCTGAAGAGGAGAGGAGTTGATTGAGTCCACCACCTCCACTATTCGGTCTGTGAATCTATGTATGTTAGATTTACTCTTTAGAAATACACTTATACACAGAGTATACAGATGGGATCATCAAAGTCACAACCAACAACCGAAGTGAACAGGGGATGAGAGTGAGACTCAAAATTCAAAACAACACAACTGTTATAGGAAAATGTTTGATATATGTGATGTGTTGAAAGAGTGGAGAAGGATCGGCGAAACCGAGAATTATGAATGTTATTGATGGTGTTTGGGAAGTGAGTTTTTATGTAGATTTTATTAGATGTAGGTTTTTATGAGATAAAAAAATTTTGGTGTTTGGGAAGATAGTTGGGTTTTTATGTGGTTGGATGTGATGTTTGTGAGAGAAAAAGTGAAATGATTATGGAGTTGGATGTGATATTTTGTTTGGATGTGTTTTTTTTGGTTTTGCAAAACTTTTGTCTTTTAATGAAAAAAATGAGAAAAAAATTTGAAAACTTACTTCCCAAACACCACCAATTGTTTTCTACGGTGACCACCCCACTCCAACCCAATAACACAAAGACAAATAGAAGAAATGGGTGGTGATGCTGGTGCCCTTTGTTTGTGGTGTGCTCAATCTTGATTGGCCTGTCTTTTTTTTAGATCAAGACCCCCGCCAGCCACCTAGGCGCGTCGGTGACGCAAATGAACTTCGACGCGCTTACGAAGGGGTCCGGGTTGTGGGACCCGTTCTTGGATCTTCTGTCCTTTTTTTTTTTAAAAAATTATTTAATAAATTATAAGTATGTTATTACATTTGTTCAAAATATGAAGTGCATGTGGTTATAGAAATTAGGGTGAATTACACTGACACATATGTGGTTTATATTTATTATAGTTTTTTCTTATATTTAAAAAATTATATTGACTCTTTTTGTTAATTTAATTTTATGTATGATGATCATTACTGTGAGAGGGAGAATTATTATGAAACTTTAAACCTCAGGGAGAGAGATGTAATTTTCAAAAGGTGAGGGAAGAACTATAATAAACATAAATTTTAGGGGGTGTCAATGTAATTTACCCTAGAAATTATATCACGTCTCTTTTATTAATAAGTTATTAAATTAATTAATAATTTTTAATGATATCATAAAATTATGAGTTAATTATTTAAAAATATTATGGTAATTTATGTTCTATTTAAAAATTTTTGAATCAATAAGTCATATTTAATAAAACTGAGAATATTATCAGTGTGTTTGGTTTGAATTTTTCGAATTAAGTTTTTTAAAAAAGTGAGTTTTTTGTTTTTCGTATTTTTTTTTTTGTTTTTAGTGAATATTTTTAAAATTTTAAGTATTTTTTTTTTTACTTTTTTAGATGTATCTTACTTAGATGTATCAAAAAAATAAAGTATTTGTGAAAAAATATTTTAAAAAATTAACAAATACACAAAAAATATGAAAAATGTATTAAATTTTTATATATATATATATATATATATATTTTTATATTTTTGGTATTTAGCGAATTGTTTAAAGACTTTTTCATAAAAATTATACTTTTTAAGTGTATTTATGTTAGGTGTGTCTAAAAATTAAAAAAGTTGCTTAAAATATTAAAAAAAATCAGTAAAAACAAAAAAATACAAAAAACAAGAAAGTTGAATTTTCTGAAAAGTGTTTTTGGAAAACTCAAACCAAACAAAGTGAGCTTTTTTCCAATTTTTAAAATTAAGAATATTATCAATTTTGTATAGTAATGTTTCAGATAATTGTTTCACTAACTGATTAAAAAAACCAGAACATAAGATATTAAACGTTTTTGCTCTTCTATTTATTGATTTGATTCAACTATCCAATAAAATTGAGAACATTATCAATTTTTTCATTTAATTTTGCATATCAATGTTCCATCATCATGCTACTTTATTATAGACACAAAATTTTCAGTTTTGCATAAAAAAATAATTCATTTTTTTTATTTTAAAATTAGTATTTTTTTTTTGCACATAATTTTTTTTTTCAATTTTAAAGTTGATATTTTAAAATTTTGAAAATCAAAATAAATGTCAAATCATTATGTTCCTTTATGGATAATCATAAATGATGAACAATCATTGTTTGAAAGTGTTGGCTATATATTTTGTAAAAGCTAATCATAGCTTGACACGTGGTACATGAGAGGCAATTCGGGAAGTTAATACAAGTTTTTAGTCAAAGACAGACACGTGACAGGTCATATTGGTTATAATGGATCTGCACAACGCTGGAATAGCTAAAAAGCGCAAGATGACGTGGCACAACAATTACCGACGAATTCAAATTCAAATCCAAGAGGCAAGCCTAACTGTAAGAATGGCATAGTGGGACTGACTGTGAGAGAGCATGATCAGCAATCATGGGAGGACATTTCGACGATTGGAAACCCACTTCGACAGTTACCCTTGAAGAGTATAAATAGCATGGAAGGTCCCAAATTGAGGGACCCAGATTCAGAAACCAGTTTATTTACTTCATGTTTTTTTCTAGTTCTTTACATTTCAGCATCTCAATTCCTGTACTGCACTTTATTTCTTAGGAGTAGTTTCAACTAATCGTTGCTGTGAACCTTTGCGAGGCTGGGTCATTGTAACTTCATTGTAAGTTCTCATTTGCTTAATGAAATTCAATTTCTGAATTGTTCTGTACTTGTTATTTCTTATCGATTTCTCCTAAAACAAGCCACCAGTAAAAGTCCTTTACATTAAGGTTGAAAAAATTTCAACACAATCGTCTGATAATTAGTTGGCAATTAAATTCTGTGAAGACTGATTGATCCTTACTGGCATGCTTAAATTTACATTATTAACCCTCGAAAGCCATGAAAGTCAGCATATATTTTTGGCACGCCCAGTGAGACATATTAAAAATGGCTAGACGTAGAGCAAGAGGAGAAAATGAACGCCTAGAAGAGGGTGTGGAAAGAGAGGTAGAAATACCTAACCTAGAGGAGAATGTAATGGATGCACCTGTCCCATCAGATCCTCCACAAATGGTCAAATAGGCCAGCACTTCAGATTATACAACACATATCCAACACACTGGATAGGGCCATGAGACTAGACCTTCGAATATCCCTTCTACCCACCCAATAAATCCATGGGGAGATTTAGTAGATGCTATGGGGCAACAATTAATGTATACAATGAAAGATGGACAACATCTTTTTTGGATCGAGTAAACTCCCATCAACCAATGATCGAACGACAGGCTGAAGAAAACATGAATTCCCTTCAACATAGATTGGCTCGAGACAAACAACCTATGCAAAATAATAAACAAACCAATGGTTAGACTAGCAATCATAGTCATGAAAGGTCACCACCTATGCCTCAGTCATGGTATAAAGCTCATTCGAGACCACCAGCAAACCAAAATGTACCATTGCCCACAATGAAACTATACAAATTAGTGGATCTAGACCAGCATAAGAGAATGGTATGAGGATGTTTCCAAATCCTGTGTTCAAAGCCATACCTGGCACACGAGATTTCATTAATCCTGTGTTTGAATTTACATCTGGGGGGTTGGAGGGATTTCCTATTACTGGAAGAGAAACAACACCTGTTCCTCCTCTTGTAGTATCTTTCATAGGACCTTTCCCAGGACAGATTCCAAGAGGTCAGCCATACCTCCAACAGCAACCAGTGCAACAAGGACAGCCAGCCTTGAATGCGCCCATATATAGACCAAGAGGTCCTTAAGCACATGGAGTTCCTCCAAACCCTGTGTTTGTTCCTCCAGTAATGGTTCAACCAGCACAAAATATAGTTCCAAGGGACCAAATTGCTGATATAATTAGGGAATGTGTGGACCTATGGCTCGGGGGGTCTAGACAACAGTGTACAGAAAACCTTACCCAGAGTGGATGGATAGGGTATATGAGTATCCTAGGAGGTTTATAATACTAGACTTTGCTCTTTTTTATGGGAATAGGAATCAGTCAACGGTGAAGCACATTGCTAGGTTTACAAGCCAGTGTAGTGAGTTTGCCAATAATGATTACATGAAACTGAGACTCTTTCCAAACTCTTTAACTGGAGCAGCCTTCGTATGGTACATAAACCTTACACTTGGCTCTATCCAAACTTGGTAGCAAATAGAGGAAGTTTTTCATGCCCAATTTTTCCAAACAGAACTTGAAGTTTCTATAGCAGACTTGGCAAGATTGAGCCAAAGGCCTAATGAGAAGGTTGCTCAATTTATTTCCAGATTTAAAAGGGCACGAAACAAATGCATGGTCATGCTACCAGAGCCTGAATTTGTAAGATTGGCTCAAAATAGCTTGGAATTTAGGCTTCGAAAGAAGTTTGATGCAACTGAGTTTCGAGACTTAGTAGAGTTAACCTATAAGGTGTCTAGATATGAAACTTTACTCGAGGAAGAACAAGATCGAAGTAATGCATCATATAAGGCCTACTATAGGGACCCTAATTATGAAATTGATGGAGTAGAGATAGTAGGAAAAGAACCTATGACTTGTAAGGCATTAATTCAGAAAGACAATACAATAGACCAGCAGTTTACAAAGAAAGACCTGCATAGGACGTATTCTTTTGACTTAACAAAAACATATGACATTTTTGATCATTTGTTTGCAGCAAATTTCCTAAAGATACCAAAGGAAGTCAAGATTCCTACCCTTAAAGAACTTAAAGGAAAATTGTATTGTAAATGACACAATTCTTAGTTTCATTCAATTAAAAAGTGTATTGTTTTCCGAGATAGGATCCAAGAATAGATTTGGAAGGGGAGGCTAAAGTTTCCAGCCAAGTCTGAGAAAGCCATGGGAATTGACACCAACCCGTTTCCAAAGATTGGGGAGGCTGCAGCCAATGTTGGCATGCCAGATTTCCAAAACCTATGATTGAAAAAATTGGAGGAAGTTACTGTGCAGATGCATGTGGCTAGCCAGGTAGCTTTTAGGAAGAACACAAAAAGTTCACCAGCTGATAGACAAAGCTCTGCAGGCCTAAAAGAAGGCTCTAGTGAAGAGATATTGGATGATGACTCTCTCGAAGCTGCTATAGTGCAGAGGATGTGTCCCAGGTGCAGGATGTGTTACAAGTGGCTAAAAGGGCTCCCAGTTGATGGAAAACAACATTACAAAGAGGTGTAGAGGGACCAAATAACCAGCACCCATGACAAGAGGCCATACCCAACTGGCCCTAGATAGCATTCATCCTTGGTAGCCCCACCAGACACCAGGATGCAATCAAAAGGAAAGAGGCCTCTGTATTAAACTAGGCCACCCAATTATTATAGAGTAGACAACTAGCTTAAAAGGAAGCATGGATTCAGTGCAAGGCAAGGGACCACGACTGATAATTGGCCCCCGAGGACTACTTTAAAGAGTGGGGCAGCAGATCCAACAGCTAGACCAATGGGCTCATGGGTCCTAGGAGTTCTAGATTGGTTTGTCATGCAGAATAAACCTAAGGAAATGCCTACTCAAAGAAAGGTTTTTGGAGACCAGGGAAGAATGATCAAACCTCCCTTGGTGGCTCCAAATAACTGGGTGTTATTAAAGAATCCAAAAACAAGGGAGCCAGATGTGGTTCCTATTAGTTCTAGGTCTCAAAGGAGGAAGATCCAACGAAGATACACCCAATATCAGAGAGATCTGAAAGAAAGTGGAGAGAGCACTTTCATGGCACAAGCAAAAGACCAAACAGATGGAGGGGTAGGTTTGAAGCCTGCTCTCAAGATCAAGAGGAGTGCAAGCATGGAACAGTTGGCTAAAGTTCATGCTAAACTAAGAACTAAAGAAAAATCCAGTTTAGCAGGCCTCGAGAAAGCTTTAACGGAAAGTGATGATGAAACGGATGAAGGGACTGAGCTAGGCCAAGAGAAAACATTGGCTGAAGATGGAATGTTTGAGGCCTTCATGGCTGAACGAACCTTTTTGGTTGACAAGCCAATAGAGATAGATCACTAACAGGCTGCTTCAAAGGAACATGCTAGCACAGAGGTACCAGAGTGCAGCATGGAAGACGCTTCCGAAATAACAGAACAAGCTAGTTTGGAAGGGAAACAAGTACAGCCAGCAGTTCAGTTTGGCTCATTTCCTCCAGTGCCAGTAAACATGGTATATATACTGTCACAGGAGTTCCAGGCTGAAGAGGGAAACCAAGAAGGTCAGGAAGATGACCCCATTCTAGTTTCTAGTGAAGATTCACAGGCTAGCATGATTCAAGATAAGTCTGAAGTGGCCACACCAATGGAAACTGAAGAAGAAAGTGAGGAGGTGAGTATTAACCTCTCATATCCCTTCGAGTACCCTACAACATCTATGACTTAGTACGTTAAGCCCCTATATATTAAGGCTTACTTCGATGGGATACAAATGAACAGGGTGTTAGTAGCCAATAGGGCGACAGTGAACCTGCTTCCAAAGTCCTTCTTGAAGAAATTAGGAAAAAGAAACCCCAAATTAATCCCAACCAACACAACCATTACTGGTTTCGCTGGGGATAAGCAGATGGCTCAGGGCATTCTGCCTATCAACCTGAGTGTGGGAACCAGAGATTGCATGACAACATTCTTTGTTATAGACAATAATGCCAAGTATAATGCTTTGCTTGGCAGGGATTGGATCCACACCAATAAATGTGTGCCTTCTTCTCTACATCAGAAAATAATGATAGCACTATGTAATGGAGAGACAGAGGAGATCAACGCAGACCCCCAACCCTTTATCCCTTGTGTTGATTTTGTAGAGGCCAAGTTATATATTGAAAGAGTGACATCACTCAATGTACTGAGGAAGCTTGATGGAACAGCCAAAGTGACAGTTGATGAGGAAGTAGCACACCTGAAGCACTTAGTGCAGGAGAGTGCTGATGAAGAGTTTGTCACCAAAGATGACAATGAAGCCTAATTGTAGGCAAGAAGATAAGAACCAAGAAGCCAGACCTTTGGCCTTAGTCAAGTTTTCAGCATTGGATGTAAAGTCAATAGTCCAGAAGGTACAAGAACAAGAGAAGGAAGCCATGGTGGTTGGCTGTAATCAGGAGCAACAAAAGGCCAGGCCTTTGGCCCTTGATAAGTACTGTGCATTGGACATCGATACAAAAGTCCAGGAAATATAGGAAGAAGAAACCTTATGGACAGATTTTGTCTATGAGGAAGAAAGCAAAGATGTTGAGCCAGAGAAGGTGGAGCAGAATAAAATGAAGAAGTTGCTTTGAAGGCAGAAGAAGTCAAAGGAGAAGTATCAGTAAGTGCTCAAGTACAAGACCCCTTGGAAGAAGTCAATTTAGGGGAAGGTTCTGCACAGCAACCCACTTATATCAGTGCTTGGTTAAGTCCTATTGACAGGAACCAGTTGTTGGTAGTTCTAAAGCAATATAAGGATTGTTTTGCGTGGTCTTATAATGAACTTTCGAGATTGGATAGGTTATTAATGGAACATAGGCTCCCTATGAGGCCTAATTTTAAGTTACACAAGCAGAAACCAAGACGAATGAGCCCTAAAGTGGTTCATAAAGTGAAAGTGGAGATTCTTAGGCTCCATAAGGTAGGCTTCATTAGAATAGCCAGGTATGTTTAATGGTTGTCTAATATTGTGCCTATGGTTAAAAAGAATGACAAGATGAATGTATGCATCGATTTTAGAAATCTGAATTTGGCAACTCCAAAAGATGAATACCCCATGCCTATAGTTGATTTATTGGTGGACAGTTCAGTAAGGCACATGATTTTGTCTATGATGGATGGGCATTCTGGTTACAACCAAATTTGTATTGCAGAGGAGGATGTCCATAAGACAGCATTTAAGTGTCCTGGGAATATTGGTACCTTCGAATGGGTGAAAATGCCATTTGGTTTAAAGAATGCTGGAACAACATATTAGAGGGCAATGAACATTATCTTTCATGATCTTATTAGAGGATACCTAGAGTGTTACATTGATGATATTGTTGTAAAGTCCCAGTCTATAGAGGAACACTTGGTTCACTTGGTAGCAGCTTTTGAAAGAATGAGAAAGTTCAAGTTGAAGCTTAATCCTCTTAAATGTGCTTTTGGTGTATCAGCTGAAAACTTCTTGAGGTATGTAGTGCACAAGAAGGGAATACAGATTGATCAAAATAAAGCCAAAGCCATCATTGAGGCCAAACCTCCATCAAGTAAGAAAGAATTACAAAAGTTCCTTGGTCAGGTTAATTTCCTTTGAAGATTTATTTCTAACACTGCAGGGAAAACTAAAGTGTTTTCTTCTTTGTTAAAGTTGAAAAATGAAGAAGAGTTTGTGTGGATAGCAGAGCATCAAGCTGCTTTTAAAGGAATTAAAGCCTACTTGGCCAAGCCTCCAGTGTTGATGCCACCAAGGAGAGACAAGCCCTTGAAGTTATATATTGCTACAATAGAAGGTTCATTGGGAGTTTTCCTAGCTCAGGACAATGAAGAAGGCAAGGAGCAAGCAGTTTATTACCGTAATAGGTTTTTAAATTCTTGTGAATATAAATACTCAGCTGTAGAAAAGCTGTGCCTTGCATTATACTTTGCAGCAATGAAATTAAGATATTATCTTTTGCTTACTGTTGCCTTGGTAATTGTAACCACAGATTTGGTTAAGTACATGTTATCTAGACCTATGTTGAGAGGAAGAATTGGCAAATGAATATTAGCTCTATTAGAATTTCATCTAGAATATGCTCCCCAAAAGGCAGTAAAAGGACAAGTTTTGGCTAACTTCTTGGCAGATCATCCATGTCAAATAGAAAGCCAAGAGATAATGGACTTTGGTATGTTCAATGTTGAGCCATGGAAATTGTGGTTCGATGGATCAAAAGCCAGTGGTTTGGTTGGAATTGGTGTTATAATTAAATCACCACAGAGGGTAGAAACCACACATGGTTTCAGAGTGGATGAAACTACTTGTTCCAATAATCAAGCTGAGTATGAAGCTTTAATAATGGGACTTGAGATGCTTATTGGATTACAAGCTCATGCAGTTGATATATTTGGGGATTCCCAATTGGTAATTAACCAAGTAAAAGGAATCTTCAAATATCAAAGTGCAAGCATGTTACCATATTATGTTGCTGCACTGCATTTGTTTTCTCAATTTCAGATAGCCAATGTGACTTATATCCCAAGATTCATGAACCATAAGGCCAATGATGTAGTTCAAAAGGCCTCAAATTTCAGAAGAAAGGGGAATACCCAAGTAGACATAAGTCAAGCAACATATCAGAAGTTAATACCACCTTTGGCCAAAAGGGGTATCATGGTAAAAGTTAACCAGAATAACTTAGAAGAGTATGATTGGAGACATCCAATCATTCAATATTTAATTGACCCATCTTCGAAGGCCAGCAGGAAAATTAAATTACAGCCTATGCAATATATAGTGTATGACAATACTCTTTACAAAATGGGAGTAGATGGGTTGCTGTTTGAATGTTTAGGGCCAAATGAAGCATTGATTGCTATGGCTGAGGTGCATGAAGGTATTTGTGGTGCCTATCAGCCTAGTGTGAAGATGAGATGGTTGCTTCGAAGGCATTCCTACTATTGGCTAACCATCCTAAAGGATTGCATAGAGTATGCAAAAGGATGTCAGACATGCCAGAAGCATGGCATGATAAGACATGTGCCAATAGCTGATTTGCATACAGTAGTGAAATCATGTGTGGTTTCTACCCTTTGATTAGTGTTAAACTGTGATTGAGCATGATAAGTAATTGATTAAGCTGAAATTCTGAACTGATTGCATGAGTATGTTGCTTTAATTGCATTTCTATCTATTTGTCATTTAATGATCTGTTCATGTTTTGATTTCGAACTGCGAATTGAAAGCCTTATCGGCGACCGAATCGGAAATTGATAAGTGTTATGTGCTAATTAGGATTTATGTGATTTTATGGTAGGTCTAATTAAAATTTGATTTAGAATGATTAAATTAGAATAAATAAAGTTAAATTACATTAGTTGGCATTTACTACCAAATTGCCATTGAGTGGATTAATGCTAGGCCATTTATTTAGTCTTGATTCATATATGTGTTTGGCATCATTCTTCATCACTTTTCCTAGACCAAAACCGTGAGAGAGAGGGAGATAGGAGAGAATTGATTTCAACAAGTTTTGGCTTGGAAAATTAGGAGAATTGAAGAAGATTTGCAAAATTAGACCTCCATACTTGGAATTCAAGACCTAAGGTAGGGAATTCATTCTTGTAATTATGAACTTAAGTTGTTTCTTGCATGGTCCATGGTAAGATTGGTGATTAGAGTCAAAAGTTAGCTCAAAGTGTTCTATTGAGTAGCAATGTTTGCATGCATGTCCATGTTATTGAGTTTTGAGGTCATTTATAGGAGAATTCCTACTTGCATGTTCATATTTTTGGTTGTAGTCCATGAATCCATCATGTTTTAGAGTTCAATCTTGCATTTGACCATGTTTTGGAGCATTGAAATTCATAAGAACTCATGCATGTTGTTGTGTTCTTGCATTGTTCTTCAAGTTTCTTTGAAATTGGTGTTCAATTGGCTTAACTTTGGGCTTGATTTCATAAATTGATCTTTGAAACATGTTGTATTATGGGTTTTTAAGTGTTTTCCAAAAAATTAGCCCAAAAGAATCGAGTTTGAAGCTTTAAAGGTTGAGTTTTGTGCTTGAGAATCAATCTGGAAATTCCAAATTTTGGATCCACGCTCGAGCGTAGGACTTCATGCTCGAGCGTACACTCTGAGTACATGCACTTCCGCTCGAACGTATAAAGTCACGCTCGAGCGTGAAATGCATATGCCCAGAAGTTCATGTGTTTTGCAGTCCGCTCGAGCGAGAGAATTCACGCTCGAGTGAGGATCTGAGTCTCACGCTCGAGTGGAGGTCGAGCGTCCGTCGAGCGTGAATATCATGCAACCAGTACTTTTCATGAGTTTGCAGCTCGCTCTAGCGAAGGAAGTCACGCTTGAGCGGAGCTTCATTGCCTGCACGTCCGCTCGAGCGTAGAAAGCCACGCTCGAGCGTGGACCCTTGTTCAGCAAATTTTGAAAAGTGTTTTAAAGTACATTTTTGCATCCTCATTTCATCCTAGGCATTCCTAGCCCAAGTTTAAGGCATCTTAATGAGGATAATGTTATAGAACCACATCGAGTCAAGTTAAGGGGCTAAGTTATTAATCCCAAGTGTGTAACTTAGTGTGTGTTCGTTCTGCAACTGTGTAGGGTTGGCACCCGAGGACGCTGACTAGCCTGTCTTTAGCCCAGTGCTCTGTGACTAACAATGTTGTAAAGATACGTTCAATTATAACTATATCCGAACGATTGATTATACTGCTTTCTGAAATGGCATCGTTTACTGAATGAATGTTTGTCCTATTTGTAAACTGTATCCATGGCATCCATAGTAACTTACTGTTACTGTACTGTTACTGCTACTGTCACAGAGATCTCTGTCAGTTCCAATGTCTGGAACTACTACTGTTTACTTTTATGATGGCCATCAACTGACTGTTCGGTCTGTTAAGACCTACTGTACTGTTTTACTATTGGATGTACCACATATGACTACTATGGTTTCCAAATAACTGTTATGGCATGAAAATGAGCCACTGATCGAATAACTGATTTACTGATGCAATTGACTGCTTTAATTACTGAAAGGACATTCATTCTTAACTCCTTTACGCAAATGTTATTCACTGGGCTTTAGCTCACTGTTTATATTTATATGTAGATGTCTAGGCACCGGACCGAAGCTAGGAGCGTCAAGTTAAGCTCTCGTTTTGTCAAGCCAACTTTTGTGCCTCACTTCAAGGTTCCAAGTCCGTTCAAGCTAAGGCTATTTTTGGGGTGTCTCAGTTTTACCCTTTTGTCTCTGATCTATAAGAAATGTTTAAGACTTGACTGTACAGTTATGGTGAAGGGATTTGGTCCCTAACCTGGATGTTTGTATATGACGTATGTATATATGTTTTGGTTATGAATGTGGTTTGTTCATAAAAGTCTTTTTGCATTCAGATTGTCACAGCTCATTGGACATCCTTTTATTATTGTTTGGCTTCCGCTAGCCCCTTACTCTGTATTACTGTCATTACTGTTAAGCAGGCCTTTGGTAATCACGGATTATTGCCCGGTTACAATACTAAACCCATAGGGGCGGGTTTGGGTCGTGACACTATTGGAGGAGTAAAATGAGATGAGATTAAAGTTAGATAAGGCAGATATGGCGTTAAGCTTAGGCATAAGGAAGGTGTGATACTTTGCTTTAAAGAGGAAGGCATGGGGAATATAGAGCTGGGAAATGGAAGCATCATTTAAATGAGCTCTATATTCATTAGCACTTCAGTATGAGCCTTCCTTGTTCTTTTTGAGGCTGAAGAGGCCAATGTCGAAGGGGAAATGATTGCTGCTGCATAGTAGAAAATAGAAAGAAAATATTAATTTTTTGTTAAGTCTTTGAGAGGGAATCAAAAGGGATCAAGGGAGAAATTACCAGCTTCAGGGTTTCAACGGTAATGATTGGAGAGTTGCAAAGAGTATAAAACTTAGCAGTATGTTTTTTCCTTGCAGCCTCCCTTTGTAATGCATCTTCAGTAGCAGTTTCATCCTTTAGTATTTGTTGCTGTCTCCTCTTTTCAAAACTCTGAAATGCAATAATTTCTTTGGAGTGTTTTTTTCCACTGCCTTAGAAGCTGCCTTGTGAGTAGGATCACCAACAAGGTCAAAAGGAGAAACTGTCACTTTCCATATTCTTTTCAATGGTGTCACTTTTTCCTATTCTGTTTCCTTCTCTTCCAGGTGAGCTTTAAGTTTTTCAGGGCCAAATAGAAGTTTACTTTTCTTCTGTTGCTGTTGCTTGCCCTTAAGAATGTTCAAAGCTTGAGCTCTCTGAGGAGAGTCTTCCTGTAAAGTTCCTGCACCAAGAAAAGAAGTCATATGTAAATGAACGAGGCATTATAGAAGGAAAAAGAAAAGGGAAAGCAGGAATGTATACCCTTCTTCAAAGTAGCCCTGGTAACCCTAGGAGGAGGGGCTAAGGCAGCAGGAGCAGGAGCTGAGATAGTAGGAGCATTGGAAGAAGTGATGATGATTCCAATACTCTTGGGCTTGGTTTGAGAGGGTACATCTAACCCTACCGATAAATCTTGGGGAGAGATGGCCAGGAGTACTTCCATATTGGCTGTCCACCAGTTCTGGTATCTCTTCAATGCAGTGTTGTGTGGAATGAATGAGGTGAATTGAAATTTGATCAGATCTTGTATAAACCTGGAGGTTGCCTCATCTAGCCTAGTTCTTGGAACTTTCAGCTCTCTGCTTGCAAGATTTGGGTTAGTTTGGCTGCAAAGAGTGATAGGAATCCCCTAAGTAAGCCCAAACTGCCTAGCAAATTGAGCGAGACAGTAGGCTTCAGCTACGCACTTATAAGCTCGAGGGTGCAAGGTACCAACAAAGAGCTCCCTTGGAGTTAAGATAGAGGCCCACATATCCCTGTGTTGAGGTTGGGAGCAGTTTCTGTCAGCAAAAAGGTCCTCAACCATGCGGGCCCTACGTTGGTCGCAAACGCAAAAGGGCAGAAGGAAGAGGCAAGGAGAGAAGTTGGGAGTTGATAGAAGAAAGTGAAGTAATAAGAAAAGCTGGAAAGGTAAAGTGAAACTCTAGCATATTTCACTCCATAAGTAGAAGGGTCTAGTACCAAAAATCTCAAACACCTGGAGTGTAAAGCAATGAAGTAAGAAAAAAAGTCAAAGTTGCAATATCCAGAGTGGCCCTCCTTGGTTGGCATCCAAAGGTTTCTCACAGAACTGAGAACAGGCTCTATATACATGGCCCAAAACATATGGAGCTAAGGCTATCTTCTTTCCCGAAGCAAGAGCCTTGGCAAGAGGGGCAAACTCATGCATAATCCTCTAAGAAGAAGTGCAAAATAGAAATTTACAAAGCCAATATAGGAGAAAAGAAAAGAACTCTCGGTCTGTTACAAGGCCTTCCCTCTTGTTTCAGAATTTGCAATATCACTAAAGGAGGAGTTTAGAGGGCGAAAGGAAAAAGGCACAGTAAGGTCAGGGTAATCAGGACCAAAAGGAGTACCAATGGGTGATAGCCCTAGGAGATGACATATATCAAGAATAGTAAGGGCCATCATGCCATATCGAAATTGAAAAAAATTGAAAGATGGATTCCAATAACAGAGTGCAACAAGTATAAGGAAAGGGTCTTTGGAAATGGGAAACCTGGCTAGTCGAAGAACGTCGAGAAGACAGAGTTCTTGAAGGTCCAGCATCCTAGCAAGGACAACTCGATCATTCCATTCCTCTTATTCTTGTCTCAATGTAGTCTAGCAGCGATGGGGATGATATATTCTCCAGTTTTCCATGTCAAGGCCACTCTCGTAAAGGAGGCAGTGATTTTCTAGACATGAGTATAGGACAGGAAGCTAAATAGGGGCTTCCTTGAAATTGGGTCCAAGCACAAACTCCCTTTGAGCATGGTGACGGGGTATGAGAATGCGTCCTTCAACGATGCTTCATTCACTAGCTCTGTACTTCTCACATTCTTTATTAATGATCCTCCTCAAAGCTACAAATGGGCTCACACGTTTAACAACTGGTATTTTTAGAGAGAAAGAAGCCATTAGTGAAAGAATGAAGGGGAAACAAAGAGTTTGAGTATGAAAAGAGTAGAAAAATTGCAATCAAGAGTAATAGGAATGAAAGGGTTTGTTTTTGGACAAGTGAATAGGTTAAAAAGTGAGAAGAAAAGTTTTAAACCTTTCTGTCCAAAGTACCCAATCAGCCTAACGAGTCAAGCAAACTCGAAATAAATGATTTGATGGATTTTGGACTCATGTGGAATTAAAACTTTAGTTTTAGAATACAAGGGGTCCCAAGTCACAGTCTCTTTCAAAGAGTAAGTTTGGGAGGGGAATTTATTTCAAAGACTCAACTCAGCTTCGAAAAACTGTAGTTGGCTTCGAAGCCATTTTATGCCTTAAACGAAATTATAGTTGAGGTTTGTTTTCTTCGAAGGCTTTATAAGCATACTACTAGATTGCCTTTGCAAGGTAATGTCCTTTGAAAGAGTCTTTGGAATGCTTATCTTGTTTAGAGTTGTGAATTCTGAAATAAATAAATACTTCGAAGCAAGATTGGTTAATTCAAAGCTGTGATTTATACAGTTTGGGTTGACCAGATGATTGGAGCATGAAAACCTTAAGTCAACTATAGACGCTCCTATGAGAAAATCCATGCTTCGAAGCACTTAAAGCCAGGCATCAAAGTAAGTTGGTTGCTTCAAAACTGTTATTTGCAGATTACATAGATAGAATAAGGCATAAAGCCATATTAGCCTTGTAATCAATCATACAATTGGAATATAAAACTAGATCATGACCAATGATATTTGAAGAGCTCAGTTTTATTGATATGCAATATTTACACTGGGAATACCTATTTTGTTACATTCTCAATTTCATAAAAGTAAGGAATGGACAAAGTTATAAGATCATGGAACTTTGTCCAGCAAAAGTCAATAAATACATACTCTTTTCCTAACCTATCTTCTATCCTATCTAAATTTGGTTTGTCAAACTGATGAGCCCTTAGTTGGAAGAAGAGATGCTGGGCCTTCAATTCAAATTCTGTTTGTTTAAGAGCCTTGTCTGTTTTATCCATTTCTCATTTTCCATGTGCTTCATCCATAGTGGCATCTTCTCTAAACTCTAAGTCTTGGTTCTTGAAGTTCTCATATTCTTCAAGAAGATTCTCTGCCTCATACTGAATTTGAATACGAGTAGTAGAGGTTTTCTCCAATAACCCACTGGTTATGGAAGCATTTGTGTGTCAGTTGAGTAGAAGAGGAAGTTAATCCAAGAAAGTATAAAGCTCTGCCTGGGCTATAGGGTTAAGGATGTGGCTTCGAGAGATAATATCACAAGACCACAATAAGTTGGGAGAAAACAGCAAGCAGAGTCTGGGCTCTATACTGTTGGTAAGAAGTAGGAAAAACTGGGGCTTGGTAGGGAGCAAAATGCTGGCTCTCAAAGAGGGTGAGTTTCAGTTCTTCAATCCAATTAGGATTGGATGGCAGGGAAGGAGCAGTTGGGTCCTCTCCAAATGAAGGTGGGAACTCAGGCTTGTTCACACATTCTAGCCAGTTAGAGGAGCAAAGTTTTGCTTTTTTGGCTAAGAATAAGGGACTGATTCCCAAGGACTCAACAGGGTGTGGAGTATTTCGCACTATTCTGGACGGCAAGGTGGAAATATACCATACCGAAAGCAAGTTGTCCTCAAGGCTGCAAAGATGGTCGAGGGGGATGTATGGATATACCATGGAGCTGCGCATGGAGGGATGGATTGCAATGGGGTCATCGAATTCAGGGAATCGATGGTGGATTCGCTCCCTTGTTTCAGGTTGAGTGGCGTATGCCAAGCTCCCCAGCCAGTGCTATTAGAAGTGTTGTTAGAGGAAGAGAAGGCAACTTCATCCCATGCAGAAAGTTTGGAGGTAGAGGAGGAGCTTTCAAGATCCATTTTTGCAAATTCTTGGTCCAAAGGTTTGTAGTTGGCAGATTCTTGGTCCAAAGGTTGATAGTTTGCGAAAGCATCCATAACTTGAATAAATGGAGGCGGATAAGCATGGCCAATAAATGCATAAAGGTTCTTTCGAGGACGAACATCATTGTCTAATACCTCTTTGTATGTACGATCGATGAAAAAAAAGATTTGTTTGGCTATGGAAATTGTATTAGCCCTTTCGAATACCCAGATAGTGGAAAATTTCAAGCACAGGAAAGAATTTAATGCAGATCAAGTGCTTCATTTAAGGAAGACGATTGCATTTCTAAGAAGATGCAAAGTCTATGCACGTCCTAGGACGTGGACAAAGTGCATTGAGTCCACTAATATCACCAAGTATTTGGTGTATTAGTGCGGGGGTAATGTTGGCTATATATTTTGTAAAAGCTAATCGTAGCTTGACACATGGTACATGAGGGGCAATTTGGGGAGTTAATACAAGTCTCCAGTCAAAGACAGACAGGTGGCAAGTCATATTGGTTATAATGGATTTGCATAGCACTGGAATAGTTAGAAGACGCAAGATGACGTGGCACAATAGTTACTCACGAATTCAAATGCAAATCCAAGAGGGAAGCCTAACTGCAAGAATAGAGTAGTGGGACTGACTGTGGGAGAGCATGATCAGCAATCATGGGAGGACATTTCGACGGTTGGAAGCCCACTTCGACGGTTACCCTTGAAGAGTATAAATAGCATGGAAGGTCCCAAATTGAGGGACCCAGGGACCCAGACTCAGATCCAGAAACCAGTTTATTTACTTCATTTTCTTTCCAGTTTTACATTTCCAGTTCTTTACATTTCAGCATTTCAATTCCTGTATTGCACTTTATTTCTTAGGAGTAATTTCAAGTAATCATTGCTGTGAACCTCTGCGAGGTTAGGTCATTGTAACTTCATTGTAAGTTCTCATTTGCTTAATGAAATTTAGTTTCTAAATTGTTCTGTACTTGTTATTTCTTATCAATTTCTCCTAAAATAAGTTACTAGTAAAAGTCATCTTCATTGAGGCTGAAAGAACTTCAACACAATCGTCTAATAATTGGTTGGCAATTAAAATTCTGTAAGGACTGATTGATCCTTACTGGCACGCTAAAATTTACATTATTAACCCTCAAAAACCAAAAAAGCCAACAGAAGGGCAATTCCGACTATTAAAAATTTAACAGGATTTGAAGGTCCAAAAAAATCTTAGTTAGAACTTAATGGAGTATAAGTTAATAATTAGAACTTTTGTGTAAATACCCCTAAAATTATTTTTATTAATAATTCAAACAATTTTATTATTGTATAGGAAAGTAATTAGAAATTTTAATTTTTTAAATTAATTTTATTAAATAAAAAATTATGATAATAGAGTATTTGTAATTTTATAAATTATAAGAAATCATCTATACTTTAAGTAAGTTTTAAAGGTGTTTTTGTAATTTATTTATTTTAATGGGGACAACGTTATGAGCTAATTTCAAAAGCTAACATTGAATTAAGAGCAAGGCTAGAGGTATAAAAAATCTTACCAAAAAATTATCAATACTCATATGAATATTTTGGGTGTCTAACATCTTCTTTGAATTAATCATTGGGATTAGTTTTTTGTTTTTTTTTTTTTTTTTTTCCAGTCCAGTTTCAACAATATATTCTATTATTTTTTACATTACTATGTATAAATTATTTATATAAAATATTAAATCAATTTGATAATTATATTTACATAATTTTGTTTTTTTAATATTTAAAAATAAATAAATAGTTTTTTTTTAAAGTTATATTTGCCTTCAATTATTTTGAAGTCAAAAATAATAAATTTTTGTAGGTATGATTACCAAACTAATTTGATTTTTTACGTAGATAATCCATACATAGATTTTAAAAATGAACTAAATAAATCATTGAAGCGGGGTTTGTAGTGGGCTCAATGGATGAACTAGGCTATCAGAAATTAGTCGCCATGTTTGTTTGATGGATTAGATTGTGTGAAATTATGAATACAGTAGGCTTGAGTGATGAGATTACTAATGTGATGTATTAAATAAAAAATGTAAGATAAAGTGTGTTTATTTGTATACTAGTGGATTGTTATTAGTTAATTTTACAAAATTACTAAAAAAACTCTTATCACATACAGCATAAATTTGTTCGTACTCCCATGGACATGCCATTGGACTATTTTGAAAAGTAGGTTAAAAACTAATTTTTTGGTTTTTTTTTTTTTTTAAAGAAACGTGAAAAAAAAATAGATAAGTAATGTGATCTAAAAAAGTCAAAAAGCCAATAAATTGACTTTTAACCTAATTGTCAAAAGAGGCTGTGCTAATCTAATCCCCTTTTTAAGCCCTCAATCAAATATGTCCTTAATCATTTAGACCTTGTTTGATAATGTTTCCTTTATTTCTTTCTTCTTTTTATTATTTGTTGTTAAAAACTAAAATTTAAAACTTATCTAATATATTATCTTTTAAGAAAAATAATAAAATTGATTCTATTTTTTTTTTAATTATAAAAAAACAAGTTAGAGAACTAGGCTGTTTGGAATTACATAGAGAAATTACTTATTGTTCTTCTCCTTAAAATTTTTGAAATGATAGAAAAAAAATATCCCAAAAATGTTACATATTTTTTTTAAAAAAAATGCTACATAATTTTTTTATTATTGAATAAAATTTTTAATAGCCTTTTTTTATTTTTTTTATTTTTAAAGTAGTAGCATTGCACAAACAACAACACTAAATTCAAATTTATGAATTCAGAATTTATTCAAAAAATAGATTTTGATACCGATGGACACCTAAGGAGGCCCAGCCCACGACTTAAGGCCCAGCTCACGGTCCAAGCGTTAAAGCCCAGTCAGCCCAATAACTTTGAGAAGCCAATGCTGGCCCAGGACCAATGGCATTCAAATACTTGTCAACTAGGAAATCAACCACGTAAGCAGACAAAGATCTTACACAGTTATTGTACCCACACATCAGCCATTTAATGAGGCCACTGTAGAATCAAATGTAGCAAGACCCCTCATACCGGAGTATACAGAATCACCATGAACGATGTTAACTAGGCCATAGACTTTCAGCCAACAAGACAGCTTAAAATGGATAAGGAAATGATGAACAAAGGATATACGGAAGCTTTCGAGATTCGTTAGAGGCCAAGTCTTTACCCCCTTGTTTCTCTCTCTCTCTCTCTCTCTCTAAAATCAATCTGCCCTAACCTAACTTGATCGTCGGAGTGTCCGTCGGGGGTCTATCTCCCCTTTGGACCTTTTTGCAAGCATGTTTTGAGGACACCAAGGCTGGCAAACCTGTTAGAAACGTGGATCAATCCGACCCATCCTCCATTGAAGTTATTGCATTATCAATTGGTGTCGTTTGTGGAAATTTTCTCTGGTCCATAGTTGTGTTCATTGTCACCGGAGGGAACCCCGCTAACACCCATCTTCTACGTCAGGGTGGTCATGACCAAGTCCATGGCTTCACAACACAATGCTGGTAACCTGGAAGCCGAGTCCTCTAACCTAAATAACCCACCTCCATATTTCACAGAACTCACCAACAACATCAACTGGTTGACCGAGCAAAACCAAGCTCTGATCAACGCTTTACTCCAACGCGACTTACCTATCCTGTCCTCCACCACAGCAAATAGTCCCCCTAACCCGAAACAAACCCATAATCATCACCAGTTCCCACTACACGTGTCCCAAGGAATATTCCCTCCTTTGTCCCACATAGCCTCAACCGTCGAACCTCGACGATCTGCGCGCCCTCCTCCAGGCTCGCAGCCCTGTCAGGAGGGACCACTATTGTTCCATAACCACCCGCCACTACATCACGCCGCCGTCCATGAAGGCGAGGCTAACAGTGTTCAATCCCCAGTTCGTACTTATATAGATAATGCCCCTGTTTGGGATGAAGAATTACGGCCATGAAGCTTCAGCTATAAGGGGTTATACAAAACATGTAACATAAACCTTCTTTCACTATCAACTCCCCTTTTATCGCTTCCATCAGAGATAAAGCTCTACCCTCTAAGTTCAAAATGTCATCGATTGACACCTTTGATGGTACCACCGATCTGGTTGACCATGGAAGCATATCGAACACTTATGATCCTTCACGCCTTTCCAAACGAAATCATGTGTCGCTCTTTCTATGTTACGTTGAAGGGGTTGGCGCGACTCTAGTTCAGCCAACTTCTCCAGACTCTGTCACTTCCTTTCACTAGCTTAGCGAGTCTTTCCTGAGCCATTTCATCGGTGCACAGCGCCAATGACACCCGACGACTCAACTGCTAAACATTCGGCAGACTGAGGGGGAATAGCTGCCCAACTTTGTCACCCGCTTCAATGCAGAGGCCTTACAAGTGGAGGAAATGATGACAAGGTCATTCTCAAAGCCTTTATGGTCGGCTTGGCCCATCGAATTTTCTCTTTTCCCTCTCCAAAAACCCCCTGACCACAATGGCCGCCTTTCTCACCAAAGCCCAGAAATACATGAATGCCGAAGACTCCCTGGCGGCTCGCCAAGACTCCACATTCAAAGCTTCGTAGTCTAAGAAAAACAAGAAAGAACCTGAACCCAGGCACTCATAATACACTCATTGACCTTTGCAGCATACAGACCGATCCCCATGCTCAGATTGACCAGCTCCTACCCGACCACCTGGTCGGTTCGAACGATACACACCTCTCAACTCGCCTATGGAGCAATTCTTGCACCAAATCTAGTGTGACGATGACCTCAAGTGGCCTCAACCATCGAAATCTCCCTCCACTAGGCGAGACCAGTCCAGGTACTGTCGTTTCCATCGGACCATGACCATACCACTAAAGAATGTGTCAACCTCAAGGACCAAGTCGAGGGTTTGATCCGCTAAGGGCGGCTCAACCGGTTTACAGCAGCCCACCTCCACCAAAGACCTAGCGTTGACCCCTTAAAGCACAACGACTAACACACTCCTCCTAGATAGCCTGAACCACCAAGGCGGCATGACGATCGGGCTTCACAACAACCCCGCACGCAAGACGCTCCTGCCCCACAGTCAGCGAAATTAGGGCCATCGCCGGAGGGCTCACGTATGGAGGATCATCTCGGTCGGTTCAGCGGGCTAAGCTCCAAAAAATCAGGCAAGGCTTTGATAAGGCCATCACGACAGTGGACCGCCCCTACAAACAGCCCAAACAATGGTTCGAACCGATCACCTTTACGGAAGCAGACTGCATAGGCGTTCGCTACCCCCATGATGACTCCCTGGTCATTTCTGCTCTCTTATCGAACTACAAAGTTAGATGAGTACTTGTCGACAATGGCAGCTCCTCAGACATCATCTTTCTCAACGGTTACCGATAACTTAATATCGGGGAAAAAAAGTTGTCTCCTTTAAAAACCCCTCTGGTTGGCTTCATTGGAGATTGGGTGACATCTATAGGTTCCATTGACCTTCCAATCACTATCAAAGAATATCCACAGCAGTCCACGAAACTACTCACTTTTCTCGTTGTCGATTGCACTTCCGTTTACAACATCATACTTGGATGCACAGCTCTCAACGCTTTCCAAGCTGTAACTTCCACGTACCATTTGGCCATGAAATTTCTGACCAATTAGGGGGTCGACACGGTGAGGGGCGAATAGACGGTGGCCAGAGAATGCTATGTCGCCTCATTAAAGGAGGTTAGAATGAGGGAGACCATGATCATAGAAAGCCTCGATGTCAGAGATGGGGAGGAGTTAATCAGACGAGAACTAGTGGAAGAACTAGTTGAAGTACCCATTGACCCCATCGACCAAATGAAAATGACCAAAATTGGCAGCCAGCTGCCCCTTAGCCAAAGCCGACCTTACAACCCTCTTAGCCGAGCATAATGATGTCTTTGCTTGGACTCACTCCGACATGCTAGGTATTGACCCTTCTCTCATTACTCATTACCTTAGTATTGAGCCTAATTCCAGCCCTTCCGCCAATGGCAGCGCATTATTCATCTAGAGCGCAACAATCTCATCGCTACTGAGGTAGACAAGCTATTAAAAACCCAATTCATTAGAAATGTAGACTATCCCAATTGGCTATCCAACGTGGTCTTGGTCCTCAAAAACAATGGCAAGTGGAGACTTTGCGTCGACTACTCCGACCTCAACCAAGCCTGTCCTAAGGATAGCTATCCACTACCCAGGATCAATCTATTGGTTGACGCAATAGCGTGACACTAGATGCTCAACTTCATGGATGCTTTCTCAGGCTATAATCAGATCTTAATGCATGCAACTGACCAGGAGCACACCTCTTTCATTACTGATAGAGGAACCTATCATTACCGTGTGATGCCACTCGGTTTGAAGAATATAGGAGCCACTTACCAACACCTGGTCAATGTCATTTTCAAAAACTAGCTAGGTAGGAATATGGAAATCTACGTCGATGACATGCTCATCAAAAGCAAACTCTCCTCTGATCACCTGGCCGACCTGTGAAAGACTTTCTAGGCCCTACGCAAGTATAAGATGAAGCTGAATCCAGAGAAGTGCGCCTTCGGTGTTGGGTCTGGTAAGTTTTTGGGGTTCATGGTCAGCCACAGAGGTACTGAGGCCAATCCAGAGAAGATCAAGGCCTTAATCGAAATGCAATTTCCCCAAATGGTAAAGAAAGTCCAACGGCTCATTGGTAGAGTTGTCGCCCTCAACCGCTTCATTTCGTAAGCGACTGACAAGTGCCTTCCATTCTTCAAAGTTCTCCGACAGGCTTTTGAATGGAACACCGAATCCTATGAGGCCTTCCAACAACTGAAACGGCGCATGGCCAACCCCCTCCCCTCTCTCAAGTAATGCTAGGAGAGACCCCATTCCTCTACTTAGTTGTCTCCAACATTGCGGTCAATGCTACCCTTACCAGAGAAGAAGACTCAGTCCAACGCCCAGTTTACTACATCAGCTGTGCACTTTGGGGGGCAGAACATAACTACCCCTTGTTAGAAAAGATGGCCCTAGCTCTGGTCATCGCCTCCAGACGCCTCTGACCCTATTTCCAAGCCCACTCCATAATGATCCTCACAAACCAGCCTTTGAAAAAGGTTATGCAACAACTAGAGTCGTTAGGCAGGCTCATACAATGGTCCGTTGAACTAAGCCAATACGAGATCTCCTACCGACCCCGAACAGCCATTAAAGGTCAGGCTATTGCAGATTTTATCTTAACGTTCACTAACCTCACTCTCGACATATCCCCGACATCAGCAAACGCCATTCCTTACACAGAAGACCCCCATTTATGGGCTCTTAGCGTTGATGGTTCATCCCGCAGAGAAGGCAGTGAAGCTGGCTTGATCCTTACCACCCCCAAGGGTGAATCCTTCAAGTGTGCTCTTCGATTTCCCGCAAGTAACAACGAGGTCGAATATGAGGCCCTGGCAGCAGGCCTTCGATTGGCCAGGGACATTGGGGTCGACCTTCTCTACGTGTCTAGTGATTCTCGGTTGGTCGTCAGACAAATAACAGGCAAATTCGATGCGAAGGAGGAAACAATACGGTCATATAGGGACATCGCTATTCCCCTCACCCGTCTCTTTAATAGTTTTCATATCAAGCATACCCTAGGTTAGAGAATTCCCAAGCAGATGAAATGGCTCAATTAGCCTCAGCAGACCAATTCGACCTCAGCCACAGTGTCCACATTGAATACCTGACTGTAACAACCCTCGTCACTTTTTACTGATTGCCTACTGATTACTGTTAAACTGAGACTGATTATGATCGATAATTGAATTGATTGAGATACTGAACTGACTGACTGAGAACTGAGACTGATTGATTGACTGTAACTGTTTAAATGCATACTCTATCTGTTTGACTGCCAAATTATCTGTTCTCGTCTTATGCATTAAACTGCAAATTGAAGGCCTTATCAGCGGCCAAATCTGGAATTGATTGATGTTCTGTGTTCCTCATAATTAAGGTGATTTTATGGCATATTTATCTGAAAATTGTTTTGGTATGATTAAATTAGATTAAAATAAACTAAATCAAAGAGTTGCCTTATTTACGGAATTGCCACTTAGTGGCCCACTTCATACCATATTTGAGGCTTGGTTTATACACTTCATTCAAAACATTTCCTCAGCCCATTTTGAGAGCAAAGCCGGCTAGAGAGAGAGAGAGATTGGGAGAGAGAGTTTGGTTTTCATCTTGAAATCGACTTGTATACTTGAAGAATTGAAGTGTGGATTGCTAAATTGAGCTTTTAGTCTTGTGATTGAGGATCTAAGGTAGAGTAATTACCTTCTTGTTTATGAATTGAATTACTCCTTGCATGGTTTAGAGGATTATTAAAGATTAGAGCCAAGATATGGCTTATAATGTTGAATTGAAGCTCATCTCTTGCATGCATGCTTGTATTGAGGAATTTAAAGTTGTTTTCATGGCAAATGTTACATGCATGCTCATATATATGTTTAAGCCCATGATTTCACCATGTTTTAAGAAGAAATGAGCTCAGTTGAGCTAACATTTGGCTTTGAATTGATTGAATTCATGGACATTGCATGTTCATCATGTTTATGAAAATTGTTTTGAAAATGAGTTTAATTGAACTACCCTTGGGCTTTGAGTTTATAAATTGAACTTGGAATCATGTAATATTATGAGTTTACAAGAGTTTTCCAGAAATTCAGCCCAAGAGGATCGATTTTGATGCTTTGAAACTTGGTTTTGAACTTGGAGTTCAAATCTGGATTTTCCAGATTTTGGTCGTCCGCTCGAGCGGGGAAATCGAGCTCCCAGCATCTCTCACTGTTTTATAGTCCGCTCGAGCGGGGTATTGTACGCTCGAGCGGAGGCTTGTGTCACACGCTCGAGCGGGGGAGTTTACGCTCGAGCGGGGACCTTTGTTGTATGTCCGCTCGAGCGGGGAAACCTGCGCTTGAGCAGGGAACTGTTTTTCTGAAAATTCTGAAACTGTTTTCTAAGTGCATCTTTGCATCCTCATTCCATCCTAAGCATTCTTAGGCCTAGGTTAAGGCATCTTATGAGGATAGAGATGTAGAACACACCGAGGCAAATTAGGGATTAAGTTATTATCTTCCAACTGTGTAGCTTAGTGTGTGTTCAATCTGTTAACTGTGTAGGTTTGGCTTACCGAGGAGACGCTCTAGCTTACTGTAGCCCCGAACTCTGTGAGTAACAACTGTGTAAAGATATGTTCAAAAATGATTATTTACTGAACTGATACTGTTTACTGAATTGAACTGTTTACTGAACTGATACTGTTTACTGAATTGAACTGTTTACTGAACTGATACTGTTTACTGAATTGAACTGTCTACTGTACTGATACTGTTTACTGAATAAATGTATGTCCCTTATGTTAAAATGTATTGTGGCATCCTTAGCACCTACTGTTCACTGTTACTGCCACTGTTACAGAGATCTCTGTCGGTTCCCAAGTTTGGAACCACTACTGTTTACTGTTATGATGGCCATTCTGTATTTCTGATATGGAACAACGTGCTGCACGGAGCTAAGTGCTACAGAGTGAGCCACCTCTAGAGTCTGTGCGAGACACCTCTTGAATCCATAAGTACTGTACTGTTTTCTGAAATGGTACCGTTACTGTTGCTGTACTGCTACTGATGGCCATCATTCACTGTTTGGTCTGTTAAGACCCGGTCTTTTAAGACCTACTGTTTACTGTACTGTTATGCTAATGGATGTACCACATATCACTGTTTTAACTGAATGATTGTTATGGCCTGAAATATGAGCCACAAACTGAATGACTGATAAACTAATTGAAATGACTGTTTTCAATACTGAAAGGATATTCACTCTTAACCTCTTTACGCTTTGTGTTATTCACTGGGCTTTAGCTTACTGCTCATATATATATGTAGGTGTACAGGCACCGGACCGTTGTTAGAAGCGTCGGGGTAAACTCCAGTTTGTCAAGCCAACCACTGTGCCTCACTGCGAGGTTCCGAGCCTATCAAGCTATGGCTTAGGGGCTTAGGGGTGTTTTATTTCCCCGTTTGTCTCTGTAACTGTTTTGTTTACTGTATAGACTGATAGCACTGTACTGTACTGTTTAATAGGGATTAAGTCGCTGTTTTGACTGATTGTATATATTGTGCATACTGTTCTGTACTGAAAGTATAAATGTATGAAAAATCTTTTTGCATACAGACTGCCACAGCTCATTGGACATTGTTTATTTACTGTATTGGCTTCCGCCATGCCCCTGTACTCTGTATTACTATTCTACTGTTAAGCAGGCCTTCGGTAATCTCGAATTACTGGCCGGTTACGGTGCTAAACCCACAGGGGCGGGTTTGGGTCGTGACAGAGTGGTATCAGAGCGATACTTACCACGAGTTATATCGCACACACGTGTCCAAATGAGCTATAGGATGTCCTAGAAAAGAAGTTAGGGCATTGCATGAGCGTAAAAAGTGTGTGTGGTTATGATATGAAAATTATATGCTAATGTGATTAAGGTGTTTAAGTATGCAACTGTCTATGCTTATGAGTACCGTACTGCCTATGTGAAATGAAACGAAACCTATATGCATACTTAAAGAAGTTGAATGGAATAACATGCAATGTTAATGTTACTACTAACTGTGGAAATCTATAAGAAAATGAGCATGTGAAAGTAAAGGGTCGTGTGACCGTGCCTGAATCAACTGAATATGATCTGATGATACTGATATAGAAACCCAAGTAAACTGAAACCACCAGAATTTCTGGGAGGTACTGAACCACCGAAAACTGAGACTTGGGTTTAGAAATTGAGGAAATATGTGAAATTTTCTTCGAAAAAATACTTTCCCCAATGCATCCGAGATAGGAAAGTACCTGAGTTTGAACAACGTGAGTAAGGTGATAAGACTGTGGTCGAAAATGAGGTAAAATTTACCTAGCTAGTTTGATAGGCACCCCACATGATAGATACTGACTGCAAAAGACTAGAAAAGAACTGAAGGTGGGTGTGACCTAGATGTGTTTGACTGAATCGACGCTTTAAAACCGTCAAAGTGTGTAGATGTCTTGGATAGAGTATAATGCCTGAGACAACGTAGCAGCATTGAAATATCCAAATCAACATCGTCAACTGAATCAGAAAGAATGAAACAGAAGTAACAGAAAGTGAAAATGACCGGTAAATCAATGACCTCCGTGAATGGAAATCTCGGGCAATAGCTTTGACCAGCTAAGGTCGAAGAAGTAATGTGAACGATGATACATCTATCTGTACTGTATGTGGGAAATACCACTGGGGCGTTGCCGCCGCCTATCCGAGACTTAGTTAGACGTGGATAGGAAGGTTACTTGCCTATATCTTGCCCACAAACTCAACTGAACATGAATGAGTCTAAACCTAGACCCTAGTTTTAGAGAATGCTCGGAACACTGAAGAGACTGACGCAGGTGTACCTTAAATAGATGAAATTGCTTATGCGGACGGTTGTGTGGGAATTGTATGTTCCGTAATTTGGTGTAGACTGTGGACTTATCGACTGAACCAATTGGATTACTGGAATTATGAACCATACACTATGAGAACTGTTAGGTATGACCTTTTGAACTGTACTAGAACTGTTGAACATGGGAATACCTTATGATTGACTGTAATTCAAGAAATTTGTACGACTATGATTTGTACTGAGCTGTTACGTATTGACGGACATTATTGAATGAACGGACCCTTGAACTCGAATTATACACGCGAACTGTTTGTGTGTGAGGCTGCTGAAACTAAGAACCCATATTGGTTTGTAAAGATGAACTTCCGCTTATGAATTTGTGAACGAATGCCTACATGAAAACTGATATTGAACTCACACCTGTATATATGTTCCCATGCTTGAAATACTGTTAAGACTGAGAGGAATGGACTGTGAATAATGAATCTTTTGAAATCTACTGTTGATGCGGACTATATGTGCAACACTGTAAAACCTCATGTTAACAATTACCTATGCTATGAAAATTGTCTGGACTTATGTACATATCTGCTTACCTTTGCTTAAGGATGTTATTAGACTAAATAGACGTATGACTGGTTACCCTAACTATCGTATCCGGAGAAATTATTTTGTATTGCACACTGAACTCGTGAAATCCGTATTGGGAATGTTAGTAGACTCTGAACATGCACATACATGACGATACCTTTGCTCGGAATGATTGTTATGTTATTTGTTCAATGATTTAATCGTTGGGATTATGGCTCTGGGATTGTGTGACGGAATAAAGACCCCAAATGATAAACTCTTGACTGTGAATCGTGATTGTGGAAGAATTGACATGACTGTTTGATTAGGCTTGTGAGTCTATGCCTTAGTGACTATATGACTGATTTGGAACCCTCGTATGACAACTCACTATTATGTGTCACCGAGAACCTCGAGTGATGTATTACTGTGTACCATATACCTTTATGAAAGATTTATTGGGAAAATTGCTATATTGACTGTGATGCTTACCTCTCGATATGAATAACTCCATGCTTGTGCATTTTCCTGTAAACTTATTGGGAGGAACACATTGTATGTGACCTATACTGCCTTGATATGAATTGTAATGGTACCAGACTCTGATGTAAGTTTGACAATTGATGAACTCAGACTAATTGTAAAACTACTGACTATGTACCGAAATGACCGTAGTATGAACTCATGTACCTCATCTGGAAATGATAGGAATGGAACTGTTATCCGATCTAATCTAATAGAACAGTGGGTTGATGAAACCCTTTGTGTAACTGATAGAATTTCTGTTGGATGCTTGTACTTTGAACTTTTACTTGAAATGATTGGGCAGAACTTACATCTGACATGACCTGGTCGAACTTTCATCGAATTGACCTGAGGGAACCCTTATTGAGAAAGCCATTATCAGATTTGCTTACAATGTGGGGAAAACTGGGTATGTGACATGTGATTACTTACCCGGTATTACCGTTATGACCATGACCTTGTTTGACTAGGAAATGATTGTTTTAGTGACTACTGTATTTCAGAACTGATGGGATCTGTTGACAACAGACTGGTTTTGATCATAAACTCTGACTGTCTGGAAGTATATGTAATCTGCATGACTGCTTTCGTATTGACATGTGCTATGACTGAATCTGTGAGGACTGGAACTGACGAATAGTAAATGAATACTTACTTCAGAACTCTGCCTACTGCTATGGGAGTAATGTACAATTCGCCTTATGTTCCCAATAACTCCCGAATGAACTGGACTGACTGTGATGAATTAGCAAATTGAGAACCAAATTGAACAAGAACCAGATGAATGACTTAGTAGTGAATGAATCGAATCTCTGTAACTTAATGGGGGAAATTACCTATGAAAAGGAGACCAGCGTAAATCTATAACCCCGATAAGTACTTGATATAAGTAGTGTGAATACTACTATACTGCTACTGTACTGTTACTGTATTGTCACTGTACTAACACTGCTACTACTACTATATTTGCTATGTACTACTGTGTAACTGTATTCACGTTCTGTGTCACGAAATAAGTTTTGTTTTCTTAAATGCTATTTACTGTGTACTGAGTTGATTGCTCAAGCTCTGATAAGTATTCGTGAAATATGTTAGCTGTCGGTATCGGAAGTTCCTTTATGGAACGTATATCTATCCTGCACTGTATCTGTCCTGTACTGTATCTGTTCTGTATCTGCTCTGGTAGTGCTAATGAATGCACCACGTATGCTTAAGTAAGAATTGCGGCATCTATGTATGCTCTGGACAAGAATATGAAAATGAACATGTATCTGAATCTGTCCTTGACTGAAATCTGATTGTGCATAAGATTCTGTTATAATTTAAGCCCCAATCCTTATATGTGATTTTTTTTATTCTGTTTCTGTGCATTGCTAAGATTGAGATTGGGCCATGAACCTGTTTATGAATATGATTATGTTCCTGTTATAGAGTGAAAGTTACCTTTATGTTAGGTATCATCTCTGTTGTCATATGTTACTTCGAGTTTGGAGGACCAAATCTTTATAGGAGGGGAGACTGTAACAACCCTCGTCACTATTTACTGATTACCTACTGATTACTGTTAAACTGAGACTAATTATGATCGATAATTGAATTGATTGAGATACTGAACTGACTGACTGAGAACTGAGACTAATTGATTGACTGTAACTGTTTAAATGCATACTCTATTTGTTTGACTGCCAAATTATCTATGTCTATGCATTAAAATGCAAATTGAAGGCCTTATCAGCGGCCAAATCTGGAATTGATTGATGTTCTGTGTTCCTCATAATTAAGGTGATTTTATGGCATATTTATCTGAAAATTGTATATGATTAAATTAGATTAAAATAAACTAAATCAAAGAGTTGCCTTATTTACGGAATTGCCACTTAGTGGCCCACTTCATACCATATTTGAGGCTTGGTTTATACACTTCATTCAAATTTCCTCAGCCCATTTTGAGAGCAAAGCCGGCTAGAGAGAGAGAGAGATTGGGAGAGAGAGTTTGGTTTTCATCTTGAAATCGACTTGTATACTTGAAGAATTGAAGTGTGGATTGCTAAATTGAGCTTTTAGTCTTGTGATTGAGGATCTAAGGTAGAGTAATTACCTTCTTGTTTATGAATTGAATTACTCCTTGCATGGTTTAGAGGATTATTAAAGATTAGAGCCAAGATATGGCTTATAATGTTGAATTGAAGCTCATCTTTGCATGCATGCTTGTATTGAGGAATTTAAAGTTGTTTTCATGGCAAATGTTACATGCATGCTCATATCTATGTTTAAGCCCATGATTTCACCATGTTTTAAGAAGAAATGAGCTCAGTTGAGCTAACATTTGAGGCTTTGAATTGATTGAATTCATGGACATTGCATGTTCATCATGTTTATGAAAATTATTTTGAAAATGAGTTTAATTGAACTACCATTGGGCTTTGATTTTATAAATTGAACTTGGAATCATGTAATATTATGAGTTTACAAGAGATTTCCAGAAATTCAGCCCAAGAGGATCGATTTTGATGCTTTGAAACTTGGTTTTGAACTTGGAGTTCAAATCTGGATTTTCCAGATTTTGGTCGTCCGCTCGAGCGGGGGAAGTGCCGCTCTGTAGACGCGCCCTGGGGCCTCACTCTACAGTTCGGACTCCCCTGTTTTGTTTTGTTGCGGTTCTTAATCTGAACCAAAGAGTCCAACTCCGGCAAATCGTTTGAGAAAACAGATTTTTGAAAAGTAGTGCCAAACATGGACTGCTTTGCCAGATACAGAGTCGCCACCTAAATGTTTTTTTTAAAATGGGAAATTTAGGAAACCCTGACTCGGTGCCGAAGGCCACATGTCCGTCATCACCAAAGTGGTCTTGGCTCGGGAGCTTGGGTACGATCGGGGAAGGTCAGCTATGAGCACCCCCTTTCGCCCGGTCCGAAGACCGGCCTCTACTAACCATGATATCCAATTTTGAAAACGCTATGTGTTCTTATTCCGGTTGTTAGCCTAGAATTACTATGTTATGCGCGCAGCAAACAAGTATAGACTAGATTGCCTAATTTGGAAACAAGCATTGCATATCCGTTCGTTTTGAAAATGCTTTGGAATTTGCTACTCGCAAGTAGGCTAAAACACGGATTTCAACGAGTTTTTCCAACTCAAGCAATCCAACCTCCACCCACAGGCATTCAAACAGTTGTATCACATAAGCAACTAGCCGCATGGTGAGCCTACTATCATGTTAACATTCACACGCATGTGGGATGCTAAAGCATGAAAACTTACCTAGTACTCCGTGCCAAAACAATAAACTAGTTAGCAAACATGCATGCCCTAGTTCATGTTAGAGTGACTAATGCATCACACGCGAAGATGCAATCTAGAGTAGGCTCGGCTAACCCTAAAATGGCATGTGAAATGCGATCATTCGATGCACGTATTCAAGTTAGATTTGAAGATACAATGCAGTTTGTATGATGATTACCGAGCCCGGTGCATGTCGACAAATGCATGGATGCACGCATGCATTGCATAAGGTATGCTAAAATAAACGTGCCCTAATCTACCATCGTAAGCGGTAAATAAAAGGGAAGAAAGAAGTGGGGGTTGGAAGACATGCACACACTCACCCACACTCATTATAGACTTGCCTCGCTCGGAGGGACCGAAAGAATATACACAATTTATTAACTACGCAAGCTAATTAATATTACAAATTAATTAAATTAACAAATTAATTAATCTAATTAAAACAGTAAAGCCCTCGGGAAGCGGGTCAGATGCAGCGCATGTTCGGGACTCGCTCGGAATCGCACTGCCATGCCTAGCCTGCCTCTGTTTTCCCTGCTTTGCCCTTCTGAAAATTGCCAAAGTCCCAAGGATGTCTTTCTGGACACTGGAGAATCCCACTGGCTAGAGGGAATGACCACCGGCATTAAGGTGTGGCCCATCGGCACAAAATGAATCCACCGACCATTGATCGACTGCCGGTCGGCACTAAATACTGCCGGCCGGCAATGAATTCCTGCAGAACCTGCAACTCACAGCAGCAGAGGGCAAAACTTGCATGGCAGCTCAATTCAAGCATTGTATGCACCAAACACATTCCTTATCATGTTTGTGACTCAAAGGAGGATGTGCCTCGATTCTCGGGCCACCAATCACACATTTTCATGCATGATGGCCCAAAGGATCAAGTGTGCACTTTCATGTCAAATGCATGCAAACCATATAATCACACAAAGGAGCCTAACCTCTATCACGCTCACTTCAAGAGGCCAAGCATGCACAATGCAATGCAATCCTAGACATGTTGGCTAGCATGCAATATGGACAATGCAAGGCACTTATACAAGCATACAAGTAAGCATGCAAGGCAAGCATGCAACCAATGAAAATGTGGGCTTAAACATGATCTAGGCAGCCCTAAATAGGCCTAAAACAATGGCCAAAATGTAAAGGAAATGAGACCAAACACACATACACACATGCACATGTCAGGGCACAAATCTAAGCATTAAGCAAGCAACTTTCAAGCGCACTTAAAAGAGGCTAAGTATGGACAACTAGCATGCATAGAAAGCTTTGAAAATCATGTAAGAATATGATGCCAAATCAAGCAAACAAGATGAGCAAGGCATGCAATTAAGGTCCAAGTACTTGAGATAAGCCAAAAGGGGGATTGAACCACACTTGATGTAATCATGCATGGCATGCATTAAACAACTAAAACAGATTTTTAGTGCATAAAACCAAGCCCAAAGGACCACCTAGATGGCATCTAAATGGCATGAATTCAAAGGCATGCACAAATGCACTTTCAAGGAGCATACAACACAAGCTCGTAAGGCATTAAAGAGGCATGCAAGGCAAGCATACAAGCATGTTAAAGGGACTGAAATAGCATGGAAAATGGTTCCAAACCATTGAAATGATGCAAACAAAACATGCTATACGCTTACATATTTAAGGCCAACAAGCCCAAACTACAAAGAGGCTATACCAAACATGCCAAGATCGACCCAAACAACTATGGACAGACCTAAAACATGATGAAATAAGCACAAGAGCTTCACAAAGCTAAGCCTAAAACATGCTAGAATTAAGGTTCACAACCCAAAGCAACTTAAGGCCTAAACGTGGCATTACAAAGCATCTATGCAAAACATGCATGGAGTACCAAAACCAACTTAATACAAAGTTATAACATGGCAATATAAGCATAAAATACAGCCATGGCATGCTCAACACACACTTGAACAAAGACTTCCTTAAGAGACCAAAAATGGTCCCTTTCAAGGACAACAAGGAGAGGGGGTGGCCCTCCCCTTTTGGAGACTTCAAGGCACCATCTCCACCACTGAAATCCCTCAAGATTTCAGTGGTGAAGAGGCCCAAACACCAAAGTCTCGAAACTTGCACAAAATGGCACAAAATGAGGCCTTTCAAGGCCTAAGGGTGACCAAACACACCCAAACCACAAAACACTCTTAACAAACAATCAAGAGGGCCTAAAAACAGAACTTTTTTATGTTATACACTAAACACAAAAACAGCTCTAAGATAGGAAAAAAAAGGATGCAAAAATGGGGTAAAAAGTACTAGTTTCTTACCCTTGTTGACCTTCTTCACAAGTGTTGATGTTGTTGCTTCCTTGGGCTCAAATCTAGCCAAGAACCTCAAGAACAAGCTCTGATCCTTGAAGATACCAAGAAAAGGTGAAAGACTAGGTGCTTGTGTGCAATAATATGAACAAATGCACCTAGAACACTTAAGAAAGAGAGGTATAGAGATATGATATGTATCAATCCTAGACCTAAAACCAGAGCTCTCTCTGAGTTGTTTTCTCTTCAAAAAGCCAACCCTAAAGCCAAGGGGGAAGGGCTCCTCTTATAGAGGAGCCAAACTTGTAATACTTACAAGTTAAGCAACCAAGAGGGACATCCCTCCATACACGTGTATGGAGGAGAGCCAATGCCAGACAGCTGTAATAAAATATCTGAAAAAGCAGCTGAATAGTAATCGGCTAGCCAAAAATGTCATTTTGACAAAATTGAGTGCCGACCGGCAACAAAGAGTGCCGACCGGCAATATACATTGCCGGTGGCAACAAAAACCAGCCGGTGGCCTCTAGCTAGTGCCGGTGGTGTGTGGGGATGTCTCACAAGGCATTCCCTGCCCCTCTGAGGCAAAACATAAGTGTTTGGTGCAAAACCAGACACAAAACAGTCGAGTTCGGAGATCCTGAGGCAAGGCGCGTAGCCGAGAACTCCAGGAACTCCGAACGAACACAAACATGGATAATCACCGAGTGTTCAAACGGTGACGTCCAAGTCTTGAGGACGGTCAAAAATGGGGTGTCTACATGCTCGAGCGGGGAAATCGAGCTCCCAGCATCTCTCACTGTTTTACAGTCCGCTCGAGCGGGGTATTGTATGCTCGAGCGGAGGCTTGTGTCACACGCTCGAGCGGGGGAGTTTACGCTGGAGCGGGGACCTTTGTTGCATGTCCGCTCGAGCGGGGAAACTTGCGCTCGAGCGGGGAACTGTTTTTCTGAAAATTCTGAAACTGTTTTCTGAGTGCATCTTTGCATCGTCATTCCATCCTAGGCATTTAGGCCTAGGTTAAGGCATCTTATTGAGGATATAGATGTAGAACACACCGAGGCAAATTAGGGATTAAGTTATTATCTTTCCCAACTGTGTAGCTTAGTGTGTGTTCAATCTGTTAACTGTGTAGGTTTGGCTTACTGAGGAGACGCTCTAGCTTACTGTAGCCCCGAACTCTGTGAGTAACAACTGTGTAAAGATATGTTCAAAAATGATTATTTACTGAACTGATACTGTTTACTGAATTGAACTGTTTACTGAACTAATACTGTTTACTGAATTGAACTGTTTACTGAACTGATACTGTTTATTGAATTGAACTGTCTACTGAACTGATACTATTTACTGAATAAATGTATGTCCCTTATGTTGAAATGTATTGTGGCATCCTTAGCACCTACTGTTCACTGTTACTGCCACTGTTACAGAGATCTCTGTCGGTTCCCAAGTTTGGAACCACTACTGTTTACTGTTATGATGGCCATTCTGTATTTCTGATATGGAACAACGTGCTGCAAGGAGCTAAGTGCTACAGAGTGAGCCACCTCTAGAGTCTGTGCAAGACACCTCTTGAATCCATAAGTACTGTACTGTTGCTGTACTGCTACTGATGGCCATCATTCACTGTTTGGTCTGTTAAGACCCGGTCTTTTAAGACCTACTGTTTACTGTACTGTTATGCTAATGGATGTACCACATATCACTGTTTTAACTGAATGATTGTTATGGTCTGAAATATGAGCCACAAACTGAATGACTGATAAACTAATTGAAATGACTGTTTTCAATACTGAAAGGATATTCACTCTTAACCTCTTTACGCTTTGTGTTATTCACTGGGCTTTAGCTCACTGCTCATATATATATGTAGGTGTACAGGCACCGGACCGTTGTTAGAAGCGTCGGGGTAAACTCCAGTTTGTCAAGCCAACCACTGTGCCTCACTGCGAGGTTCCGAGCCTATCAAGCTATGGCTTAGGGGCTTAGGGGTGTTTTATTTCCCCGTTTGTCTCTGTAACTGTTTTGTTTACTGTATAGACTGATAGCACTGTACTGTACTGTTTAATAGGGATTAAGTCGCTGTTTTGACTGATTGTATATATTGTGCATACTGTTCTGTACTGAAAGTATAAATGTATGAAAAATCTTTTTGCATACAGACTGCCACAGCTCATTGGACGTTGTTTATTTACTGTATTGGCTTCCGCCATGCCCCTGTACTCTGTATTACTGTTCTACTGTTAAGTAGGCCTTCGGTAATCTCGGATTACTGGCCGGTTACGGTGCTAAACCCACAGGGGCGGGTTTGGGTCGTGACACTGACCCACCCAACAATTTCACCAATTCATTAGGAGGTTCACCTGCTCCAAGACGAGCCTATTCCATGGGCCCACGACATCATTTCATTCTTAGAACAGGGCGTCCTACCAGAGAATAAGTAGGAGGCCGACAAGATCAAAGCTTAGTCGTCTAACTATGTCATTATCATCGGTATCTTATAAAAATGGGGATTCTCACGGCCGTTCCTCAGATGTCTAAATGTTGACCAAACTACCTATGTAATGACAGAAGTCCATGAAGGGGTTTGCAGTAACCATTCTGGGGGACAATCCCTAGCTCATAAAATTCTTCGTATAGGCTACTTTTGGCCCACGCTCCACCAGGACGCCACCGACTTTGTACTCAAGTGTGACAAATGCCAACACTTATCCAACATCCCCCACGCCCCTCCAGCAAAACTGATCACGCTCAGTAACCCCTATCTTTTTGCCAAGTGGGGCATCAATCTTGTCGGTCCATTGCCGACTGGCAAAGGTTAAGTCAAGTTCGCTGTGGTTGCCATCGATTATTTCACTAAGTGGGTGGAAGCGGAGCCTTTTTCCAAGATTACCGAGCAAAATACCACCAAGTTCATTTGGCAGTCCATTGTGTGCCGTTTCGGGGTCCCTCAAGCCATCTTCTCTGACAACAGCAAGTAGTTCAACAATGCCAAATTCAGAGAATTCTGCGCTGAGCTTAACATCAAGGCTTGTTTCTCCTCTCCTGGCCACCCCCAAGCTAACGAGCAGGTAGAAGTCACCAATCGCTCTCTGTTGAAAATAATCAAGGCCAAGTTGGAAGCCGCCAAAGGATTATGGGCAGACAAATTCGCAAATGTGTTCTGTGCCTACCAAACGACAGCAAAAACTCTCATCGGTGAAACCCTTTTCCTCCTAACATACAACGCCGAAGCAGTCATCCTTGTGGAAATCGGTCTTCTAACCCCTCGGATTATACACCCAAACATAGAACTACACAACGAGTTGCAATGAGCCGAACTAGACTTGATTAAAGAACTACGAGAGTTAGCTACTGTTAGGTTGGCCTCTTATCAACAGAGAATGCGAAAACATTATAACCGCAAAGTCAGACCCCGAGAATTCGCAGTGGGAGACCTAGTCTTACGGGAAGCCACTCTCGCCACCAAAAACCCGACTGAGGGCAAGCTAGCAGCTAAGTGGGAAGGATCGCACATCGTCAAAGCTAGACCCCGCCCAGGCACTTGTCGTCTCCAAGATATGGCAGGCAAAGACCTCCATCATCCATGGAATACTGAGCACTTGAAGCGATATTTCCAATAAAACAGTGTCTTCTATTTGTTGTATGGTCCAATTATTGTATGTTTCACCTTGCTATTCAGAATACTTGTTCATTTTTGCCTTTGCCATACAATGTGTAAATTTATGATCGCAAGGTTATGCCTTAATGACAAAATTTTCAATCTGCATTTGTTGTGTTATACCCTTTTTCTTGAAGAGCTCAGCCAGACCAAGGGAGTCTCAACTAGACTGAACATCACCAGTCTCGGCCAGACTGAGCTTAAAGAGCTCAGCCAGACTAAGTCAAATGAGTCTTAGCTAGACTAAGCATCACAACTCTCAGCCAGACTGAGCCTGAAGAGCTTAGCCACACTAAGTCAAGCAAGCCTCAACCAGACTGAGCCTGAAGAGCTCAGCCAGATTGAGTCAAGCGAGTCTCAGCCAGACTGAGCTTGAAAAGGTCAGCCACACTGAGTCAAATAAGCCTCAGCCACACTGAGTCAAACAAGCCTCAGCCACACTGAGCATCATAAGTCTCGACCAGACTAAGCCTGAAGAGCTCAGCCAGAATGTGTCAAGCAAGCCTCAACCAGATTGAGCCTGAAGAGCTTGGCCAGGCTGAGCTCACGCCTCGCTCCAGTTTGCGCATGCTGTATATATACAATAATAATCACATGTTTATTCGCAAATCCAATTTTTATATAGTCACATCTTTCCATCACATGCTTGGTCTCATTCCCCACAAGGTTCTTTCCTAAAACTTCATCCTTATTTTTCTCCTTATTTTTCTTTCTTTCCAGTAATCTTTTTTCCCAAACAAAAAAAAAATATATATATATATAATAAAATAAAATATAAACTTGCCCTTGAAGTTTCAACATAAATCAACCAAGCCATAACACAAATTTTCAATTCAAACATTAGACAAACATCATTGTAGTTTTAACACAAATTCTTTTCAAAGAACTACTTCAGTACAAAGAACCATTTTTGTTCACAAAAAGAAAAACAAAACACCTAAGCCTAAGGTCCAGTCTTCAATTCGCCCCATCTCTACCTCCCTCGTCCTCACTAGACGCTAGATCCTCTTTCTCAACCCCCTCATCCAGTGGGGTCTGGGCAATATCCCCCTCTCTTGGCTGCACGCCACTGAAGTCCATGCCTAGGAACAGCTTCTCCGCCCTGTATTTGAAGCTCGTCCAGCCACTGTCCCAGTATATGCTCATACCATGCTTGTAATAATCTGACTGCTGAAAACTCTGGATTATCTTTTCTGTGGTCTAACCCCCCACTAGCTCAGCAGCAGCCACGTTTGATGGCCCACCCCCCATCTCCCTCTTCTCTAGCCAAGCTCTTCTCCACAGTCACATCAACGGCCATTTGGAACTCAGGAGACAGCTTAAATTGTCCCATCGCTGCGGTGAACAGATCTGGATAGGCAACCCTCTCAGACGCCATCATCCTAGTTAAATCCGCTGTCTTGGCCTTTTTTTTTCCCAAGGCCTTCTCCAACTTAGCCAGTCGCGCATCTACCTCCTCCTTATCCTTCAAGGCCAGATCATGCAAGTCTTCGTTATTCACCAGGGCCTCCTCCTACCTCTCGTTGGCTATGGCACAGGCTTGTTGTGCTTCATCGGTCTTCTTTTGCTCACTTGCCAATTCAAACTCTAACGACACCGCCTTACGATGTATCGTTTCAAGTTTTGCTAGTGACCTCAGCTTGGCCCATTCTGGCGCGCTCAACCAGATAATGCTGCACCATTCCCAACACCTCCATCTTTTTCACTTTCTAAGCTTACGCGAAGCCCTTTACACATGCGCTTTGTGCCGTTTTTCTCCAACCCGCTGTTTCCACTCTCACATTCTGCAGCTGTGACCGTGTGTAGACACCCTATTTTGACCGTCCTCAAGACTTGGATGTTCTTGTAGGTACATCCAGTGACAAGTTTAATTGCTTATTGAGCACTCAAATTTCGCGGTGGAACGCCACAGGTTTGAGCTTTCCAAACCTTGTATCAATTCTATCTCATTTTTGGACCATGTTTTGGTCCTTCTTACATGTTACTTTTGGTGCACTGCCGGCCATTTTTGGGCACTGCCGACCATGGACTTTGGCCTGTCGGCCATTGATGTGCCCTGCCGGCCATCAATGAGCCCCTGCCGGCCATCACTGATGGCTGGCCAGCCGGCCGGCCACCAGTGTATCAATAGATATTTTCTGATATTTTGGTGCCAGCTGTTTGCACAAATTGGAGCATCTGCTTGCACGTGGATGGTTGGATCTTTTCAAGAGGATTTTGTATCTTCTATATATAGAAGTCATCCTCTTGCATGTGAGGGGTTACAAAAATTTTGTGAGCAAAATTTCATCTCTCTCTCTCTCTAGAATCCTCTCTCTCTCCCTATTTTGTGCTTGAAAGTGAGAATTCTCTACACTCTTACAAAGAGATCCTTGACCAAACACCTTCACCTTGGAGCTGAGGTTCTTTGAGGCTTGGTTTGAGGTCTTAAGCTTGGTTTTGGCTTAGGATTTTGGTTGTTTTAGTGTTGTGGTTCAAAGGTAAAGTCTTACCTCTTTTAAGCTTTGTTTTAGTTGATTGCTTGGCCATCTCTTTACACTATTTTGACCTAGTTTTGTAACCATAAAAAACTCTATTTTTAAGGTTTTGAAATGGTGGTTTAAGTCTTGTTGAGTTAGGGGGGTTGTCTCCTCTTTTGCTCTTTGGCTTGTGAGGCCTTTTGTGCTACTTTTCAAAGCTTTTTGAAACAAATTTTCTTGGTCTTTTAACCACTGAATTCCAAGGGAATTTTAGTGATAAAAACTTGGTTTTGATGTCCGAAATAAGATGGGGTAGTCCCCCCCTCCTTGTGTCTTGTTTGCAAGTGTAGATGGCCCAACATGTGAGCATGTTTTTCTACCTTCTTGTGACTTGATCTCAGCATGTTTTTGCTACTAATTTAGCATGCTTTAGCTCTGGTTTGAGCCTTCTTGGTCATATGAGCTTTGTCTTGTATAGCTATCTTGTAATTGCCTTTACTAGCTTTGTGTTTTAAGGCCTTTAAGCATGCTTTGCATTAGGTGATTGCATGTTGTAGCATCATTTTCCATGTGATTTCAGTGCATATATCTTTGTCACTCTCATTTATTCCACTCTTTCATTGCTTTTGACAGTTGTGCTTTGTGTCTTGTTTGCGAGCCAACATGCGAGCATGTTTTTCTTGCCTTTTGTGACTAAATTTCAGCATGTTTTAGCCACTGTTTTGGCATGATTTAGCTCTGTTTTGAGCTGGTTTAATCATTTGAGCTTAATACTGCATGCCTCTAGTGTAGTGCTCTTCACTAGTTTTGTACTTTTGGCTTTTAAACATGTTGTGCATGTGTTGCTTGCATGTTGTAGCACTATTTTTCATGCCATTTCAGCACTGAAAAGTTCGCAACCTCCCTCCATTCTTCACTTTTCATTTTGCTTTGAAAGTGATCTTGAGCCCCTTGTTGGCTTGAGTGTGAACTTGAGGTTCTCATGCCTAATGGTTTTAACTCTCTCTTGAGGGTTCCTCCTAACCAACAGCATGAGGCCTCTTTCATGCTCAAGACACTTGTGGTTTAGGCCATCTTTCCAATTAGAGGACAATCACTTTGGACTTAACCAACTAAAGAATGGTTTGGTAACGCTAAAATGAGTAAACAAAATTGAACAAGTAAAACATGACCAAGATGAGCATGTTGTGTTTGCATTGCATGTGTTCAATCAGACATTATATTGAACACAAGGTAGATTGGTCCATTTCATACTCAAAGTGATGAAATGTGCCAATCTCCTTTGGGTCTCCATCACCCTTGATCATGCATGATAGGGTGGTGGTCCTTTGAGTCTTGTTTTTGTGCATTTATTGAAAGTGTACAACTTGGATCTTTGGCCATCATGCATTGAAAATGCTTGATTGGTGGTTTTAGATCCAAGAGTGTCACTCCTTTGATGTTTTGAGATGATAAAGAGTGGGTGCAGTACAAACAAATCCTTGGAAAACCCTCCATTTTTCTCTGTTTGTGCTCTGTTGCAGTGTAGTGATTCAGCACACCAATGGCCGGCAGAGGCACACTTTTGGTCGGCAGATGGCCGGCAGCAAGCCCTAATGGCCGGCAGGCCACTGGTGCATTCCTTAGCAGTGAATTAGTAAGGTGAAGCAGAAAGTTCTTGGAGAAACCCTGCAAACAGAGCCTCTCAAAAGCAAACCAGTGGGCTTTTCGGGGCGAAAACCGAGTGCACGCATCTTCTACTTTCCCAAGCAGAGCTGAGACAGTGTAGTTTAGTGTTTTACATGTTTAGTTAGCATGAATTTGTAATTCAATTAACTAGTTTGCTAATTAGTTAAACTGTTGTGATAATTAGTAAGTAGTTTACTAGTTATTCAATTGGTTGTGTAATAATTAGTCTAATTAATTTAATTAGATTAGTTAGCTTAGCTTATTCATTCGGACCCTCCTTTATGAGGGCATAATGTTATAATAAGTGTGCGTGTGTGTGTACATGTCTTCCAACCCCATGTCTTTCTTCCTTTTATTTACTCGCTTTCGATGGTTAGATTAGGGATCATTTTCAATTTGCATAACTTATGCTTGCATGTTTGCATCATTCATTTGTCATGCGTGCACCGGGCTCGGCGCATCATTCAAACTGCATCGTATTTCAATACACTTATTTGAATACGTGTTTCACAGCATGTTATCAAATTGTTGCATTCATATGTCATCTTAGATAGCCGAGCCTATTAATTGCATTATTGCATGTGCTGCATTAGGCATTTTACATAGTTAGGATCATGCATATTTCTAACTAGCTTTTGTTTTGGCTCGGAGTACATTGTAAGTTTTACACTTTAGCATACTTGCATGTGAGTGTTGCCATGATAGCATGCTTGCCATGAGGCTATTTGCTTATATGCTAAACTGCATGAATGCCTGTGGATGAAGGTTTCGTTGCTTGAATTGGAACAATTCGATAAATGTATGTTTTAAGCCCACTTTGCGAAGTGGCAAATCATCATGTTTTAAGCCCACTTGAGGGTGGCAATTTCAAACCATTTTTGAAAACAAACATGAGTTGAATTTTGTTCCAATTCTCGCAACTTAGCCTATACTTGCTTGTGTGCGTCACATAGTAATGTTAGCTAATAACCGGAATAAGAACACATGTGTTTATAAAACAACATGTCATGCTTAGTAGATGCCGATCCTTTGATCGGGCGAGCGGGAGTGCTCATTTCAGGACCTTCCCCTCTCGTACCCAAGTTCCTGAGCAGAGGCAACTTTGGTGATGACGGACACGTGGCCTTTGGCACGAGTCAGGATTTCCTAAATTTTTCAAAAATAAAATATTTAGGTGGCGACTCTGTAATCTGGCAAACCAGTCCAATTTTGGCATTAATTGATTTAAAATCTAATTTTCTAAAATGATTTGCCGGATTGGACTCTTTGATGTTTATCAGTCTCACATTGCACTTTGTGAGATTAGATTCAGAATCGTGATAGGAGTTCGAATTATAGGACCAATTCGAGCTCTCTGAAACGGGACGCAAAGAAAGTCGAGCTACAGTTTTTGGCGACTCTGCTGGGGACTTAGAGAACTTGACTTGAACTCATGATGTGTTGTTTTATCTACATTTATGTGTTTCTTTACATTGCATTTGCATTGGTGCACCCAAGTCACAGTGTTTGCCATCTGCTATTCTTGAATAGTTTGCCAGAGGCTTGCTTGGAAAAGCGTGCCATAAGGCTGACTGGTTGCGGGCTCTGCCACGATGGGAACACAAACCTTGGATCTGGACTACCGCTGTACCGTTTGATCCTCCTTTCACTTCTCGGTGTTAGGTGCGAGAGGTATATTAGGTGGTCTTGTTGAGGCACCCTTTTTGACCAATCAACCTAGTTGCATATCGGAAACCTTAGAGACTGTTCCAAACTAGGACAGGTTGCTCACCTGAATGCAGGATTGTATGAAACCGCATGCATGCGTAGTGAAACCCTAGCTCCTGACGAAACTAGGACAGGGAAACCCTACCCCACCATAGAGGTGTTTTGGCTCTCACTTGCTTGATATGTGCTGTTAGGGTGTGTCTCTACAAGAATGTATGTATCAGTTGCAAGTCTGGGTATCAGTTTGAAACTATCAGTTTTTAGGCAGAAATTTGGGGGGCAGAAATCAGTGTTTGAGTGCGGATTGTCCAGTTTATGATTTCAACTGTGTGTTGTCTCTATCTAAGCCAAGGTGCTGTGCGTTTGCTGATTGTTGTTTCCTTTTTGCTTTATTTTTCTTTTTGCAAGGTAATGTTTCATAATTGCTTCCGACCAGGCAGATACCCCCCGAGCACTCTGGACCAAAGTAAGGAGGATTTACTGATCTGAGGATCTTATTGAAGGACAACCAGTGTTTACTTCACTCCCCCAGGTTACGAAACAGAGGATAGTCAGACATAGATCACCGGTTCAACAGTCGCCAGTTCAGCAGTCATTGTCTACCTCACCTGTGCGCAGTTAGGCCCAGTTTTCTGCTTCCACCTCAGAAAGAGAGTATACACCTATTCAGACAGATCAGCACCTTACAGACAGTATGGAAGATATGATGCGTCAACTTCAACAGACCATAGAGGCCATGCAGTGGGATGCTGCTCGCCAAGCAGAAGTTACCGCTTGCTAAACAGAGGTTGTAGCCCAGCAGGCTGAACTAATTGCTAAGCTTCAACAGCAGCAGCAACCACAACAAGAAGCAGCTTCAGCTTCGTACCCACCCCCACCTAGGGTTCCAATACCCAGGGATATAGCTAATGTCCAAGAGAATATGGACATTCCAGCAGGGCTAGTCCCGCCTCAGATTTCTAAAGCACCGGCCTACCCAACGGATACACCGTTCGAGTTTGAGGTCGATCCTACTACTTTGAAAGTAAGCAAGCTTGAAAAGCTGTTCAAACGAGCTCAGGGAGTCAACTCAATCCCAGATATAGAGGACGGCTACACAGATTTGGCGGTGACATTGCCGGATAGATTTAAAATGCCTCACATAGACCGCTTCGACAGTTTGGATGATCCCATGGTCCATTTGAGGCTATTTTCAGATATTCTGCGGCCAATGGGCTTGACTAGACTGCAGAAGCTATCCCTCTTTGGTCGGACCCTGTCGAGTATTGTGGCTATGTGGTATGCTAAATTGGAGAATTCTGTGAAAAGGAGCTGGAAAGAGATAGCCGAGGCCTTCATCGCTCAATATTCTTACAATACTCAAATCGAGGTCACAACTCGTGATCTCGAGGCTACTCGGCAAGAACCAAAGGAGGGCTTCTCCGACTTCGTCACCCGGTGGAGGGCCAAGGCCTCCATGATGACAACCCGACCAGTTGAGAAGGACTAGATAAGAATGGTCGTTCGTAATCTGCAACTGAAGCTGCTGTAGAAGATGATTGCCTTACCCCTCCCTACCTTTGCTGACCTTCATGAGATAGGGGTATAGATGGAAGATGCTATGAAACAGGGTCTGATTGACCATGAAAATGAGCAGCCCAAACGGGCGTTTACACGCATTTCAAATGCGGCTATGAGTAGCAATGCAGCTGCAAGAACCTCTGACGTTGGCATGGTCACCACCATACCAAAAATAGCCACACCCTTTACCGGCACATCCGGAGCCACCCCACAACCTGCAAAGTACCCACCCAGAGGCCAGAGGGTTTTCACCCCACTCTACATGTCTCTATCCAAAGCCTTGGGGTTCCTAATCAGAAAAAGGCATCTGAAGCCTGTGGAGCCACGCCCATTGCCAAATCCCCTCCCTCCTACACACAACCCGGCCAAGTATTGTGCCTTCCATCAGCAGCATGGTCATGATACCAACCTATGCTTTAGACTCCGTCACGAGATTCAGGATCTCATTGACAACAAAGTAATAGTGCCTCCTAAGAAGCCAAACGTCACTACAAACCCCCTCCCACCACATAACCAACCCCCTCCACCTAGGCAAGTATACCTTATCCAAACAATGGTCGCCCCATACGACCCCAGCATATACATCACTCCCTCCCACCTACCTAAGTCGGCGCTGTTCATTCCAGAAAGTACAGACTTGTGCATGATGAGCGTGTCTATATCCCAACCCGAACCCGTGGTGGTGGTTGAGGTAGAAGAAGGCATGCCTGAGGGCTTTGTGAGCTTAACTAAGAAAACATATAACCCTTGCTGTTACATCATGCCAACTAACTAGGCCAAGCTGAGGGTGGAATTGCCGATGAGGACGGAGGTAAATGTAGTCCGGGAAGACGGGTCGAGCCAGGGGCTGGATGATTTGGCTGAAATTGAGGAGGATATCAGTAACTTGTAGTTCTTTGATGAACAAGATCTGGGGAACGTACAGATCGGGTGGTTTGATATGAACGGATCAACGGATAATACAGGGTGGCTTAGTGACGAGCCGGATGTTGATGAGGGGTCTCAACCAAAGCAAGGACAGTCAGAAATAGGAACATCTGCAACGGCCGAAACGGTCGACAACAAGGGGAAGTTGCCGAAGAGCACCGGTACTGAGAATTTTGCTCGAGAATTGGGCACCGTGTGTACAGCTGATACAGAACAGGGGGCCGCGCTGAAGCGGTTCGAATAGGAGAGAATTGAGAATGATCAAAAGGCTAGAAAAGCCAAAGGCCCTGCGGGGACAGAATGTGTTGTAAACACGGGAACAGTTACGGCGGAACTGGACAATTGTTTGTCGGTCGCTGAAGGAATGTGGTGGGAAGACGATGATTTGCGTCTCGCCCATACTGATGAGGACTGGGGATAGAATTTACCAAATGATACTTGGTTTACCGAGAAAGTTGATTACATGACTCGGAGTGGGTGGTACTATAAGCCCCCACACCTGGACCAACCGAAAGCGTCAGGGAAAGATAAGGAAGCAGAGAAACAGAATGAGAAATTGTTAGAGGAGGAAGCTGTACTGAAGCAGCTGATGAAAATTCAAGCAGACATCTCCATTTGGGGATTGCTCATGGCCTCACGAGTGTATAGACAATCCGTCCTATCAGCAATGGATAAGGCTAAGCTCTCTATTGACACAACCCCTGAGCAGTTGGTGGGACTGGTGTTCCCGGGTGGCGCTTCACCGACTTTGACTTTCACAGATAAAGACTTGCCGCCTAAGGGCTCTGAGCACAACAAGCCATTATATATCTCTGTGGAGTGTAAAGACAAGTGGATACCAGTTGTCTTGGTTGATACGAGATCTACAATTAATGCGTGTCCGTCGCGCACAGCCTATGCTATCGGTTTGAAGCCGGCAGATTTTGCACCAATAGCCTAGTTGATTCGGACTTATGACAATACAAGTCGGGAAGTGATGGGGACAGTTCGGGTTAGAACTCAGGTTGGCCCGGCACAATAGGACATCGAGTTTCATGTCTTAGATGTCCCGACCACCTTTAATTTACTCCTTGGACGGCCATGGCTGCACTAAATGAAAGTTATCTCTTCTACTCTGCATCAGATGCTGAAGTACCCCTATGGGAAGGGGGTAGCTATTGTTTTTGGGAACTCTTCCATACACCCACCACCAGAGGTTACTACACCGATCTTGGAAATTGAACACGGCAAGGAGGATGTCCTTTTGTCGGGATTCACCGTGGCCGAGGCCCGGGTAGAGCAGGATATTCTGGTTGTTGATGAGGGACTGTATGTTAGTGTGCAATCCATATACCTCATGAATAAGCTTCAACATGTACCCGGAATGGGATTGGGAAGGAGCGGCCGGAAGGGCGTCGCTGCGTTGGCCGAGGTGTCGCACAACCCTTATACCTTTGGTCTAGGTTACACGCCTACCAAAGAGGATTGGGTAAGAAAGGGAAAGGAAATGGCTGGAAGAGCCAAGGCGAAGCAAGTCGAGAAGCACTACGAGCTAGTGCATAGACCTATTCAAGGAACCCTGAACGACCGCTTTGTCCAAGAGGGGGAAGATTTCCCGTTTTACGGCTTTCTAGAGCCATGGCTGAATTCTGAGAAACGGCGCTTGCCCAGCTTTGAGATCTTTTTTGACCTACAGTTACAAGGGGATGAAGTTGCAGAAGAGCAAGCTGACCTACCAGCTGAGGCTGAATAGTGCAAAGAGGATGAGTCTGATGGCAACTCGAGATAGGAGCAGCGCTGGCTTGTCTCCTCTCAGATCCTCAGATCACACCAGAGAGCTCGGGGGGTGATTTCTCTGTTTCCATGATTGGAGATCAAACGGTTGTGGGCCCTTCTTCCGGCATTTTGGATGCATCTATTGCACCCTCCCTCGTTTGGCAGTGCGAGGAAGGCTTTTTGTCCAGCGGTTCTAAGTCAGGTAGTGAACCAAAATCTGATTCCACAGAGTTTGTGGAGTCGGAATCAGATTCTAGTTCTTCTGCGTCAGAGTCCGGTATTCCTGGAGTTGATAACCCGGATGCTGTTGTTTTGTCCAGGTCGTCTTTTTCATTTTCTTTTGAGTCGGTTGTAACCGAAGAATTAGACGAACTGGAAGTTGTAATGAGAATGGTACCGCTACTGCTTTTGAGTACTTTTCTGTGCCGCTTGTTTATTGCATTAATCAGGACTTTCAAAACTTTGATAAATACGACGAGGAAGAAATTCCTCCGGTTTTGAAACATTAGATTGATCGAGAGCAGGAGAGGTTTGTAAAACCTTTGGTTGATGAAATCACTTCAATTAATGTTGGTACTGAGAAGGATCCGCGTCTGGTCCAGATCGGGTCCACGTTGTCTTCGGAGGAACGCGAGCTCTTAGTTGCCTTATTAAAAGATTTCAAAGATGTTTTCGCATGGTCCTACGAAGACATGCCTAGAATCGATCTTGAGATTGTACAGCACCGGATCCCTCTTGACCCAGAGGCCTGACCCGTCAAGCAGAAGCTTCGGAGAATATGCTCGGATTGGGCTCTGAAAATCAAGAAAGATGTCACCAAGCAGATAGATGCAAGGTTCCTGTTAGTATCTGAGTATCCTACTTGGTTGGCCAACATTGTTCTGATACCAAAGAAAGATGGCAGAATTCGGGTATGTGTGGATTTTAGAGATCTGAACAAAGCTGGTCCGAAGGACGACTTTCCTCTACCGCATATTGACGAATTGGTGGACTTCACCGCAGGACATATGCTGCTTTCCTTTATGGATGGATTTTCTGGGTATAACCAGATCTTGACGGCACCTGAGGATAGGGAGAAGACTACCTTCACCACGCTGTGGGGAACCTACTGCTATAGGGTGATGCCGTTCGGTCTGAAGAATGCTGGGGCTACTTATCAACGGGCTGCAACTACGATCTTGCACGATATGATCCACAAAGAGGTTGAGGTGTATATGGACGACATGATTATCAAGTCCAAGGAAAGGGAAGGCCACTACACCGACTTGAAGAAATTTTTCCAACGGATCAGAGAGTATCGATTGCAACTGAATCCTGAGAAATGTACTTTTGGTGTTACAGCAGGGAAAATGCTGGGGTTTTTGATTACACAAAGGGCATTGAAGTCGATCCTTCCAAAATCAAGGCCATCCTAGAAATGCCACCACCAAGGACTGAAAAAGAGGTGCGAGGCTTTCTGGGTAAAGTGCAATTCATAAGACGGTTTATTGCAAAATTAACCTTGACTTGTGAACCACTATTTGGTCTCCTGAAGAAAGGAAAGAAATTCCAATGGGATGATCGATTCTAGGTTGCTTTTGAACAGATCAAGCAGTATCTACAGAACCCACCAGTGTTGTCACTGCCAAAGTTGGGGAAGCCGTTGATTTTGTATCTGACAGTATCCGACACGACAATGGGCTGCATGCTTGCACAGGAATCTGAGGATAGAGTGGAGAAGGCCATCTATTACCTGGGCAAGAAGATGTTAGAATATGAGACCCGCTACACTCTGCTGGAGAAGGCTTGTTTAGCCTTAGTATGGGCTACTAGGAAGTTGAGGCACTACCTGTTAGCTCACTCCATAATTCTGGTTTCGAGATTGGATCCCATCAAATATCTCTTCGAGAAACCAGCACTTATGGGTAGGCTAGCTCGTTGGTTGCTTCTTCTCTCCGAATTTGATTTGAAGTATATGACTTGCAAGTCTATGAAAGGGAGAGCGGTAGCAGAGTTCCTAGCCGATCACCCAGTGGAGGGAGTTGAAGCAGTAGAGTATCTGTTCCCGGATGAGGCCATTCTGCAGGTCGAAGAAGAGATTTGGACCATATACTTTGACGAAGCGTCTAATCAGTATGGGCATGGGATAGGAGTGTTGCTGATAGTGCCCGACAATTCCCACATACCTTTAGCTTTCAAACTCCGATTTAAGGTATCGAACAACGAAGTAGAATACGAGGCATGTTGTAGACACCCCATTTTTGACCGCCCTCAAGACTTGGGCATTACTGATGGTTTGCTCGGTGTTGAGAGATGTGCAGGACACAGGTTCAATTTCTTCGGCAAGGAGAGAGGCAAACCCTTCAAAAAAAAAACTTTGTTTAGGGGTTTGGAGTTGAAGAAAAGAGGAGAGGGGGGGAGAAAATAGGTTGGAGAAGAAGTTCGCCATGAATCCGGGTAGAAGAAAGTCGAGCGGCTCTCGCTGAATCAGGCTTATTCAATTGCATACTTGGAATTTAGCTATGAGGCCACCACCATTTGAAAGAAGACTTCCGGGGCTTCATTTTTGGTTCAAGAATCTCCTACATCTAAGTCCGGGTGGAGGAGATATGACTGGTTAAAGCAGGGGATCAGTCCGGTTGGATCAAGTCTGCGCGGCTTCACGGAAAAGGGCATAACTTTTTGCACAGGAGGAATTTTAATGCAAGGTTTGCGCCATTGGAAAGCTAACTTCCGGGGCTTCAATCTATACCTCCACCGGCACTTGGTGACCTTACCGGCTACCCATCGGCACTATAAAGTGCCGACCGGCACAAAAAGAGTGCTGGTCGGCACAAAAAAGTGCCGACCGGCCAAAAGTGCCCAGAAATCAGTTTTTTTGACAGATATTTATCATCCAGCTGTTGTTTACTGCTCCAGATATTTCCAAGTGAGATATTCCGACCAAAAGCTCCTTTTTGATATATATAGAGCCATATATCTCACATTTTGCAAGGTTAGAACAAAGAAGCAAGTCTTGGAGCTTCTCACTCTAAAAAAGTCCTCTCTCTCTAGAAATTTCAGACCTAAAATTTCAGCCCCTCTCTCTATATTCCATTCTCTTGCCCATTTTGTGCATAGAAGTGCTTGAAAGTGAAGAAATACTTCTAGATTGCCTAGGCATCCTTCATCAAAGTCAACCACCATTGGGCTGAGGTCCTTTGAGGATCATTTTTAGCTTCAAAAGTTGGTCTTAGCTCAGGATTTGGGGCTGGTTTTGCAGCTGTGCATCAAGGGTAACATCTCTCTCCCTTTTAGCTTGTTTTACATACTAGCTTTGCCATAAGTTTTCAAATACTTTGAGGTTGTTTTGGGGTGTTGTTGAACTACAAAAACCACTGATTTTCCCCTATTTTTCAGTCCTAAAAGTCTTGGCTTGTGCCTTGGTTGGCTAGGCGGTTGTCCTCTCTTTTGCTCCTTGGCTTATAAGGCCTTGTGAGCTAACTTTCAAGCCTTCCAAACAACACCTTTTTGGCCTTAAAACCACTGAATTCCAGTGGAATTTCAGTGGTATAAAACCTGTTTTGAGGCTCAAAATAGGAGGGGGTTGTCCCCTCTCCTCTTCTCTTGTTTGCTTGTATTGATGGCCCTCCAAAGAGCATGTGTTTCTACTTCTTGGAGGCTTTGTTTAGGCTCATTTTTGTGACTTTCCAGACCTGCCATAACTCTGTTTTTGGCTATTTTGGTCACCTCTTGCATGCTTATTACACTTGTAATGCAATCTTGCTTGCTAGCCTAACATGCTTCATGTTTTAGCCCATCTTCCTAACATGGGCTAGCTTAACTTTGGCCTACAATAGTTCATATTTTGCTGTGATTAAGCTCTGTTTTGAGGTGTTAATGTAGCTTGTGCATTGCTTTGCATGGTTGTGGTTTGAGTGCTTAGAATGGCCTAAAAGAGAGCATGCTTTGCGAGTTTGTTTTGGTGCATGACCGGCATGTTTTTAGCTCATATTTGACATATAGAAACTCTGTTTTGAGCTGGATACAACTCTCATGCATTGCATTACATAGTTATAGTTCATGTGCTTCAAGAGCCCATTGTTTGGGCACATCATTTGAGCTTGTTTTGGTGCATGATCATGGCATTTTCAGCATGGTTTTGGCATGTAGAAACACTGTTTTAAGGCTGCATAAATCTATTTTGAGTTGATTTTGTTGTTTAAGGCTTGCCTTGTGTGGTTATGGTATAATGCTCTTGCATGCCTAGTTGATTAGTCCATTGGAGCATGAGTGCTTGAACCATTTGCATGTTGTAGTAGTGTCTTGCACACAATTTCAGAGCATACTTCATGCCATTCATGCCACTCCCTTACATGTTTCACTTTCATTGCTTTGAAAGTAGCCTTGAGCCTCTTGTCGGTTTGAGCATGAAGTTGAGACGTTCATGCTTAATGGCTTTAATCCTCTTGAGGGTTTCTACTAGCCAACGGCATGGGGTCTCCTTCATGCTCAAGACACTTGAGGCTTAGGCCCTCTTTCCTATTAGTGGACTCTCACTTGGACTTAATCAATTAAAGGATGAATTGGTAATGCTAAAATGAGTAAATAAAATTGACCAAGTAAAATGGCAAGATAAGCATGACATGTGTTTGCATTGCATGTGTCAAGTGTTCGATCGGACGTAATATCGAACACAAGGCGGATTAGTCCATTTCATACTCAAAGTGATGAAATGAGCTAATCCCCTTTGTCTCCAAGACCTTTGATCCATACATGATAAAGTTTTGGTATCATTTTTGTGTTGCATGCATATTTACATTGAAATAGCAATCTTGGTTCCTTAGGCTATCATGCATCAAATGCATAATTGATAGCCCTAGAACCAAGAGCCATGCCTCCTTGAGTCCCTAAATATGATAGGAGGTATTGGACATGCTGACATATGCCCAAAAACCATGCCTTGCATTGCTGTCTGCTGCTGCTGTCAAAAACTGTCCTCTGCAGGAACTTTGTGCCGACCGGCAGTGTATAGTGCCGACCGGCACTGTATTTGTGCCGATAAACACCACAAGCAGCCGATGGTCAATTGCAGCAGCCGATGACCACTCCCCCCGGCCGGTGTGGTACTACAGATCATTTAGAAGGTGTCCTGAATCTTTGGGAATTTTTAGAGAGGCAGGACAGTAAAAGCAGAAGCAACAGTGCCATGACGCGGGTTTTCCGGGCAAGTCGGATCGAGCACGCATCGTTCGCACATCCCAAGGCAGGGCTGAGGCCCCTTTGCATTTATTTATTTGCTTTGATTTCAATATTTAGAATTTTGTAATAATTAATTTATTCGTTTATTTCTTTCGGGTCTGTATTATTTATTTATTCGGTCCCTCCGAGTGAGGGCAAAAATGTAATAAGTGTGGGTGCGTGGGTGAATGTCTTCCAAACCCCCACTTCTTTCTATCCCTTTTATTTACCCGCTTTCGATGGTAGATTAGGGCACATTTAAATTAGCATACCTTATGCAATGCATGTGTGCATTCATGCATTTGTTTACATGCACCGGGCTCGGTACATCATACAAACTGCATCGTACTTTCAATTCCAAATTGAACATGTGATGGTTTTAGCATTTCACATGCCATGTCTAGGATAGCTGAGCCTGCCTAGATTACATCTTTGCATGTGTTGCATTAGACATTTCAGTATGCTTAGGTCCATGCATGGATTTCTAAATAAGCTTCTGTTTTGGCACGGAGTACGATGTAAGTATTTTACGCTTTGGCATATCGCATGCGTGTGGATGTTACCATGACAGTATGCTTGCCATGCGGCTAAATGCTTACATGAGATAAACTGTTTGAATGCCTGTGGGTGGAGGTTGGATTGCGTGAGTTGGAATAACTCATTGAAATCCGTATTTTAGCCTACTTGCGAGTAGCATAAACCAACACGTTTTTCGAGACAAAACGGATATGCAATGTTTATTTCCAAATTAGGCAACCTAGTCTATACTTTTGTGTTGTGCGCATCACATAGTAATTCTAGGTTAATAATTGGGATAAGAACGCATAATGTTTTCAAAAAAGGATATCACGGTTAGTAGAGGCCGGTCTTCGGACCGGGCGAAAGGGGGTGCTCATAGCTGACCTTCCCCGATCGTACCCAAGCTCCCGAGCCAAGTCACTTTGGTGATGACGGACACGTGGCCTTCGGCACCGAGTCAGGGTTTCCTAAATTTCCCGTTTTAAAAATATTTAGGTGGCGACTCTGTAATCTGGCAAAGCAGTCCATGTTTGGCACTACTTTTTCAAAAATCTGTTTTTCTTCAAAACAATTTGCCAGAGGTGGACTCTTTGGTTCAGATTTAGAACCGCAACACAAAGGGAGTCCGAACTGTAGCCGAGGTCCCCCGCGGACGTGCTACAGTGATGCATAGAATATGCTTGCTTTCACTATTGCATAGAATGTGCTTCCATACTTGCATAGAAAATGTTTGTATCTATTGCATAGAAAATGCCTCCATACTTGCATAGAAGATGCATTTTATCGCACTTTCTTGTGCACTTTATCTCACTCGCACTGTCTTGTGCATTTTGAATCACTCGCGCTGTTTAGCGTATCGCACTGTCTTGTGCATTTCAAATCACTCGCGCTGTTTAGCGTATCGCACTGTCTTGTGCATTTCAAATCACTCGCGCTGTTTAGCGTATCGCACTGTCTTGTGCATTTCAAATCAATCGCGCTGTTTAGCGTATCGCACTATCTTGTGCATTTCACCTCAATCGCACTGTTTTGTGCAGTTTACATTCGCGCTATTTTGTGCATCGCACTGTTTTGTGCAGTTCATCATTCGCGCTATTTTGCGCACCTCATTCGCACTGTTTTGTGCAGTTTACATTCGCGCTGTTTAGCGCATCGCACTGTTCTGTGCAGTTTATCATTCGCGCTATTTTGCGCATCGCACTATTTTGTGCAGTTTACATTCGCGCTATTTCGCGCATCGCACTGTTCTGTGCAGTTTATCATTTTGCACACCTCAATCGCACTATCCTGTGCTTTGCATATCACATCGCACTATCTTGTGCATTTCAAATCAATCGCGCTGTTTAGCGTATCGCACTATTTTGTGCATTGTATCATTTGCGCTATCTTGCGCGTCCCACCTGCACTTGTTAGTGCATTACATTTCACTCGCGCTATTTTGCGCATCGCACTATCTTGTGCACATTACTTGCATTGTTCATGCATTTTGTCGTGCTATCTTGCGCATCTCACCTGCACTTGTTAGTGCGTTGCATCGCGCTATCTTGCGCACCTTACCTGTATCACACTGCTTTATGCATTCACCCGCCGGCACCGCGTGTGCCAAACTTTCAGGAATCACATTGAATATATGTTGTTAGCATTTTGTTCTTGTTGAATTCCTCTATTTTTGCAGGCACGATATTGTATGTACGGTTCATTTGAGGCTGGTGCGACCAGACGAATCGCGCAGGTATTGTATCTTCTCCGTGTGAGACGCGACGAGAATTGAATAATTCTCTTACATCCTAACTGCATGAAATGTAGTTGTTTGCTTTGCATTCTTGCTTAAAACTGTTGCATCTATTTGTCAATACTTGCTTCATTACAGCTTGCTGCACTTGCATGATCACCTGGCTCTGTGCATATCTTTTGCATTTTGCCCCATTTTGCCTGCGGGCACACATTCTTTGCTTATCTTGTATGATTGTCTAAGTCTTCGGCCTTGTCAAAAATGAGTCGTCTCTGGGCTTTGACATTCACTCCCGTCATTGTTGTGACTTCCGAGTTCTGTCAAAGAGGGGCAACTGTAGACACCCCATTTTTGACCGACCTTAAGACTCAGACGTCACCGATTGAGCGCTCGGTGATGTTGCATACTGTGCTCGTTCAGAAGTCTCAGAGTCGCGGCCGTGCGCCCTGCTTCCGGACTACCGAACTCTCTTCTGTGTCTTGTCTTGGTTTGCGAACCAGGCTCGTTTTTTTCTCTGTTTTCTTTCCTGAGGGGAGGGAGTGGTCCCGTAGACTATCTCTCAGTGGCCGTGGGCTACTTTTCGTGGCCGTAGGCCATTTTTCCCATTTCGGAGCCGTTAGGCCGTGTGCCTCGGTTCGGGACCGCCCAACCATCTCCGATTTCTCCAGTTTTTGGCATGCATCTCATTTACTCCCATTTAAGGGACACTGGGGGCTCAGAAACCCACTTCGCAGCCGAACACCACTTCCGGTGCCCGGCAGCCCATTTTCGGGATCCCGAACCGCGCGGTTTTGGCCCCGAGCATTCATTTTGCATCGATGTCTGTTCATTTTTGGCAGACACCTCTGTTTGGTCCTTCCGAGGGACACTGGGGTCTCTGAGACCCACTTCGCAGCCGAACACCACTTCCGGTGCCCAGCAGCCCATTTTCGGGATCCCGAACCGCGCGGTTTTGGCCCCGAGCATTCATTTTGCATCGATGTCTGTTCATTTTTGGCAGACACCTCTGTTTGGTCCTTCCGAGGGACACTGGGGTCTCTGAGACCCACTTCGCAGCCGAACACCACTTCCGGTGCCCGGCAGCCCATTTTCGGGATCCCGAACCGCGCGGTTTTGGCCCCGAGCATTCATTTTGCATCGATGTCTGTTCATTTTTGGCAGACACCTCTGTTTGGTCCTTCCGAGGGACACTGGGGTCTCTGAGACCCACTTCGCAGCCGAACACCACTTCCGGTGCCCGGCAGCCCATTTTCGGGATCCCGAACCACGCGGTTTTGGCCCCGAGCATTCATTTTGCATCGATGTCTGTTCATTTTTGGCAGACACCTCTGTTTGGTCCTTCTGAGGGACACTGGGGTCTCCGAGACCCACTTCGCAGCCGAACACCACTTCCGGTGCCCGGCAGCCCATTTTTGGGACCCCGCGCGGTTTTGGTCCCCGAGCTTTCGTTTTGCATTATTTTTTGTTCAATTTTGGCAGGTACCTCTGTTTCATCATTCCGAAGAACACTGCGGTCTCAGATGCCCACTTCGTGGCCGAACAAAATCTTTTCTTTTTGCCCTCAAAATATCTAGATATTTTGCCCTCAAAATATCTAGATATTTGAGGCAAGATATTTCAACCCTTTTGGCCCTCCTTTTAAGCCCTCTCTCTTGTCCATTCCAGCAGCTGGCCGAACCTCATTTTGGGAGGAGAAAAAAATCCTTCAAGAACACTTAAGCTTAAACCTCCATTTTCATAGCAAAAAAGCTCCAAACTTCTTCAAGTCTTGCATTATTTCTTCACCAACACCAAGCCTCACCATCTCCACTACCATTCCAGCAGCAAGGAAGGGTTTTTCAAAGGTCAAGAAGCAACAAATTCAAGTCAAGAAGCAAAGAAAGAAAGGTCTTCAAGGGTAAGACTCCAAATCCATCTTTTTGAGCACTTTCTTGATTCATTTTTCTACTCTAATTTCTTGAGAATTTGGGCTCCGACCCCTACTGATTTTGTGCTCATTTTGAGCCCCTCTACAACATTGTAGAAGGGCTCAACCATGTTTGGTGTTTGTATATACTAGTTGCTTCAATATTCATCAAGTATGTCCCATTTTTGCATGCTATTTTTGACCTATTTGCCTTTGTTTTTGGGGCTCCGACCCCTACTGGTTTTGGGCCTATTTTGAGCCCCTATACAACATTGTAGAAGGGCTCAACCTCATTTTGCCATTCTATATACCACCTCCCTTTGAAATCCACTTTAGGCCCTAATTCTTGCATGTTTTGTTTGACTTGCTTAGCTACTGTTTTGAGCCTCCATCGGGCTTAGAAATAGCCTTGTTTTGGTCTCCTTTTCATGTTATGTTGAGGGCCTTAAGCCATTTGGTTAATGTTTTGGTACTTGCTTTGTAATTCCTCAAAATTACCGTATTCTTGCATGTTTTGTAGCCTTTTGTGCTTATGGTTTTGGCTCTTGGTCAGAGCTAATAGGGGTCTTATTTTGACCCCCTTTACATGTTTCATGAAGAAGGTTTGGTCATTTGGTGTATAGATTGCATGTCTCATGATATAGCCTATTTGGAGCTTATTTTGCATAGAATTTCTAGCATGTTTGTATTATGATTTCGAGGCTGCCATCTTCTGCAAAAGTGCTTATTTTTAGGCCCTCTTCAAGGTTGTAGAAGAAATTTTGTCCATTTGAATTTTCTATATACTACCTCTCATTATATTCCTCTTTTGGCCACTAATCTTGCATGATAATGTTGCCATATCTATGCTTACATTTTGGCCATGTTTGTTACTGAAAAATGCCATATTTGGGACTGCCTTGCTACTGTTTTTACTGCCATGAGTCGATTTTGCATGTATAGCATAGCTGTAGGCCATTTCGGGGGGTTATTATAGCATTTCGGGATGATTTCATGCATTGATTGTCATTTCGTATCATTTCGGGACTGTTTTCCCCTTCATATAGCTGCTGAAATTTGATTTGCATGCTTGCATATCATTTCCCATGTCATTTCATGCCTTAATGCATTGCCTCGGTTTGCGTGCCCATGGGCACGCACTTCGAGGCACTCCATTTTCATTCATCGGCAGCCTATGTGAGTGTGGTTGAGGCCCTCTCATGTTGGCGTAAGCCCAATTTGCATTTTCATGCTTTGTATATCATCGCCTCGGTTTGCGTGCCCGTGTGCACGCATTTCGAGGCACTTCGGTTTTATCCGATTTGCACTTCACATCTCTGCCTCGGTTTGCGTGCCCGTGTGCGCGCATTTCGAGACACTTCATTTCCATCTCATTTCATCATCGCCTCGGTGTGCGTGCCCGTGTGCACACATTTCGAGGCACTTCGGTTTTATCCGATTTCTCATTTCATCATCGCCTCGGTGTACGTGCCTGTGGGCACACATTTCGAGGCACTTCGGTTTTATCCGATTTCTCATTTCATCATCGCCTCGGTGTGCGTGCCCGTGTGCACGCATTTCGAGGCACTTCGGTTTTATCCGATTTCTCATTTCATCATCGCCTCGGTGTACGTGCCTGTGGGCACACATTTCGAGGCACTTCGGTTTTATCCGATTTCTCATTTCATCATCACCTCGGTGTACGTGCCTGTGGGCACACATTTCGAGGCACTTCGGTTTTATCCGATTTGCATTTCACATCATCGCCTCGGTTTGCGTGCCCGCGTGCACGCTTTTCGAGGCGTCTCATTTTCATCTCATTTTCACAGCATAGTGCATACCAGGTTGTATCTTAGATTGCATTCATGTATTTTCTCGGTTTGCGTGCCTGTGTGCACGCATTTCGAGACATTTCATTTCCATAGCATTGTGCATGTTAGGATTGCATATTAACTGCATTTCATGCATATCATGCATATTGCATTATGTTCGGGATAGGAGTTAGCCCGGGCATGGGAAACGAGGCACGTTTCGTACTCCGAGTGACGGAACGGGTCTCAATTCCCAGTCACCGACACTCCGGATTACCCATGATGGAGTTAGGTTTTCATTGTAGCATTCATCTGCATTGCACCCTATATTGAGTTGTGCAAATCCGATTCCTCGGCCATCATGCATCGGTATGCGTGATTGGTGGCACGAGAATCGAGGCATGCATATATTTGTGAAATACATTGCTATGCCCTTTTCCTGCTCTCTGTTGCAGCAAAATCAAGGATCAACAACTTTTCAGAGTTTGGCACGCATTTCGAGAAAAGTGCAAACAGAGGCTAATTGGGGCATCCCAGTGGATTTCCGCGCCAGAGCAGCCCGGCATACATTATTCATCAGAAGCAAGGCAGTCCCTGGCTTGCATGCCAGTTTTACTTTTTTGTAGTTAATCTGTACATTAATTAGAAATCTGTATTATTCTTTCATTTCGGACTGTATTATTATTTATTCGGACCCTCTGCGCGAGGGCATAACTGTAATAAGTGTGCGTGTGTGTGATGTATGTCTTCCAATCCCCATTTCTTTCTCCCTTTTATTTACCTGCTTACGATGGTTAGATATAGGGCATATTTCAATTAGCATACAGTATGATAGCATGTTTGCATCATTCATCTGTTTTGCACGCACCGGGCTCGGCGCATCATACAAACTGCATCTGTATTTCAATTCCAAATTGAATACGTGATAGTTGTAGCATTTCACATGCCATCTTTAGAATAGCCGAGCCTGCTATAGTTGCATTATTGCATGTGTTGCATTAGGCATTTCTGTATACTTAGGATCCATGCATGGTTTCTAATCAGCTTCTTTTTTTTGGCTTGGAGTACTAGGTGAGTTTTATGCTTTAGCATCCTTGCATGCGTGTGAGTGTTGCCGTGATAGCATGCTTGCCATGAGGCTATATGCTTATGTGATATAACTGCCTTGGATGCCTGGGGTGGAGGTTGGGTTATTTGGATTGGAACAATTCATCAATCATGTTTTCTAAGCCCACCTGGGGGTGGCAAATCCGCGTTTTTAGCCTACCTGCGGGTAGCACCATCAAACCATTTTCAAATGTTTTGTTCCAATTCAGGCGGCCCAGTCTATACTTGTTTGCTGCGAGCATCACATAGTAACCTAGAATAATAATCGGAATAAGAGCATACAAGGTTTTCAAAAACAGATATCATGGTTAGTAGAGGCCGGTCTTTGACTGGGCGAGCGGGGGTGCTCACGATGTGACCTTCCCCAATCGTACCCAAGTTCCCGAGCCAACTTTGGTGATGACGGACACGTGGCCTTTGGCACCGAGTCAGGGTTTCCTAAATTTCCCATAAAAAATATTTAGGTGGCGACTCTGTTATCTGGCAAAGCAGTCCATGTTTGGCACTTCTTTCAAAAAATCTGTTTTCAAAACGATTTGCCGGATTTGGACTCTTTGGTTCAAGATTAAGAACCGTGACATTTGAGTCCTTCGAACTGTAGTGACCCCAATATGAACAGAACGGGACCTAACACCTCCCGGGGCGTTCGGGGACGTCTACAGTTTCTGGCGACTCTGCTGGGGAGATTAGAGAGCTTGACTCGAACTCGTGATATCCGGTTTTGACTACGCTTATGTGTTTCTTTGCATTGCATTTGCATTGGTGCGCCTAGGAACACCGTGTTGGCCATCTGCTATTCCTGAGCGGTTTGCCGGAGGCTTGTCTTGTCAAGGCATGTCCATAAGGCTGACCGGTTGCGGGCTCTGCCAGTATGGGAACACAAACCCCGGTTTTACCGGGGCACCCTTTTCGACCATTCGACCTAGTGCATATTCGGAATCCATAGTGACCATTCCAAACTAGGACAGGTTGCTTAGCCGATATAGGTTGTTTGAAACCGTTGTGTGCGTAGTGAAACCCTAGCTCCTGACAAAATAGGACAGGGAAACCCTACCCCAACATAGGGGTGTATTGGCTCTCTTTTACATGCTATGTGCTTTTAGAGTGTATCTCTACAGGAAATGCGCATATCAGTTTGCAAGTTTTGGTATCCGGCCCGAGGGCACCGGTAACAGTATTTTGGGGAATCAGTTATCTGCGGGTATCAGATCCAGCTTTGCGGACAGTGATTTGGGGAACAGTGACCAGTAATGAGTACAGTCGTTCTGTTATGCTTATATCCGTTCCAGTGAAATTGGGCTGAGATGCTGTCTGTTTTCTCTTTTGCTAGGTAGTCCTGGAACTGTAGCTTCAGGAGGCTCCGATATCCCCCAGGTACATTGGACTAGTGCTGATAGACTTGGTTAAGTCAGGGATTCAATTCAAGGGCAACCAGTGTTCTTTCGCGGAGGCAAGGCAAAGAAAGGTCAGTCAGGGCTCACCAGTTCATCTGATCCGACAGTCACCAGTCACATCATCAGTAGACCTGTGATGGCACAGGGTTCAGAAGAATTTGTGGCTGTGATGGCAGCATTAAATCAGGGAACTGCCATGCAGGCTGAGACCAGTATTGAAACGCAGCGCCCGCCTGGGGCATCTGCCTCACATCCAGCTTTGGGACCCCAGCCGAACTTTGACCCACTTCCTCCAGCCGAAGATTTGCAGTGTCTGAATCCTCGAGAAAGGTTGACTCAAACCCGAGTTGTCAGACCTCTGGTGCAGCCTACTGAGAGGCCTCAACCCTTTTATGTTGATGAGTTCAATCCGACTGTTAGTGAAAATTGCAAACCTTGAGAAGCAATTCAAAAAGGCACAGGGCCTTAATTCCATTCCCGACATTGAGGATGGGCATAATGAGTCTGCCGTACGGCTCCCAGACAGATTCAAAATGCCATATATTGACCGTTTCGATGGGTCCGGAGATCCAATGGTACATATTCGGCTTTTCTTGGATGTCTTGAAGCCAATAGGTCTGACTAAGCCACAAAAACTCTCTCTGTATGGAAGAACCCTGTCAGGTGTAGCAGCCACTTGGTACGCTAAGTTGGAGGACAAAGTAAAGCAAAACTGGGAAGAATTGGCTGAGGCCTTTGTCGATCAGTATTCCTACAATACCCGAGTTGAAATGACCATCCAAGAGCTTGAAGCAACCCGCCAAAACCCAAAAGAGCCTTTTGTGGAATTTGTCGCGAGGTGGAGAGCAAAGGCAGCACAGATGACAGAGCGTCGTCCTTCTGAGAGGGATCAAGTGCAGATGATGGTGCGAAACCTTGAGCATGATATGTTGCAAAAGTTGATAGTCGCTCCGCTATTCACTTTCAAAAGTTTGCATGAACTGGGGGTTCAGGTTGAGAATGCGTTCAACAGCGGGATCATTCCCAGAACAAGTGAACCGACAAGGAGGGTGATTTCAGGGAATACCAATGCCGGAAGCAGCACTATCCCCCAACCCACTGAAATCAATACAGTCACCACAGCCAACCCTTTTGCCAAACCAAGCCTACAAACAACCAGCCCAGCCCAAGCTCAGGGCAGAACTTTCACCCCCCTCTATATGAGCCTGACTAGCGCACTAAAAGCCTTGATGGAAAGAGGGCATCTCAAACCCCTCGATCCTCAACCTCTTCCTGACCCACTCCCAACCAGACATAACCCTTCCAAGTACTATATGTACCATCAGCAGCGCGGTCATGGCACCGATCGTTGCTACCGCCTTCGTCATGAGATCCAAAATCTCATTGACAACCAAACGATAGCTCCACCTTCAGACCCCAATGACCAAACACCTCATCCACATCTCAATCTAATCCACACACTGGCCGTCCCTTACGACCCCAGCGTATACATCACCCCAGCCCATCTGCCCAAGCCTGCGGTGTTCATTCCAGAAAGCACGGACTTGTGCATGATGGATGCACCTGAATCCCAATCATCTCAAACCTGTGAGCCCACTACTTCTGAGCTGATGAGGATGATCGAAGATCTTCAGAGAACCGTGGCAGATCTAACCTTTGGAGTTTTGGCTCCGTCATCAACCACCTCACATACCAGGGAGTTCATGTCAAAAGGCTCCCCAACCTTGGGACGGTTGCGTCGAAAGAAGGCCAATCTTTTAGCAAAGTGGATGCCAGTGATAAGAACAAGCCAGGGGCAAGCATTAGTCCCCATGAACATCTTCGGCGGGATATTGAGGCTTTGAAAGTCAAAGGGCTGAACAAACAAGTCCTCGCATTTGTTGCAAAAACTGTGGATGACACTTTTGCCACTCAAAATGAGAGCCGTCTGAATCAAGGGGCAAACTGCGGAAAACGCCTTTGTACCAGGAATGTTCCTTTCAGCTCTGGTCTCGTGCTCGGAAGAGATCAGCAAACCCAGTCAGCGCCTGTAACCCCTGCCAGTGCATCCAGCAAAAAGCCACAAACGAACAAATACCCACCTCGGGGCCAGAGAGTGTTCGCCCCACTGTACATGTCTCTATCAGCGGCCTTGAGGGTCTGATTAGAAAGGGGCACCTGAAACCCCTGGAGCTGCGGCCACTGCCAAATAAACTTCCTCCCTCCATGATCCAGCCAAGTACTGTGCCTTCCATCAACAAGTCGGCCATGTCACTGACAGTTGTTATCGTCTTCGCCACGAAATACAAGATCTGATTGACAACAAGGTCATCGCCGCACCGACTCAGCAAAGTCTATCGGCACTGGATCGGTGAACTTGGGGGATAATGTGAATGTGATCGGGAGATGAACCACCTGCGGGCGGTTCAGTTTACTTCAGATGTGATGGATGGCATGCACTGTTTTGAGCATTTGCGAACGCTAGTTTTTGTACTTTCTGACTTGGGTATTGGGTCAGTCTGGTCGTTTTGTATTGAGTCAGTCCTTTCATACTGAGTCAGTCGGGTCTATCTTGTTGTATTGAGTCAGTCCTGTTTTGTTAGAGTCGGGTGATTCCGGGAATGTTACCTCGGGTATCACTATTTTGTTTTGTGTTTGTCTTTTCACTTTCTTTTGAGTCTGTTTCTGCCGGGAGCCGGTTACACCAACAGATTGAATGGAACACAGTGATTTTCACACTCTTGTGTTTGCTTCTGCCGTGTGCCAGTTGTGCCAGAAATTCTAAATGAGATGAAGTATTTGATAAGAACTTGTCTTTTCTGTGCCTTGAAGTATTGCATTGACCTAAGTTTTTCAAAACCTTTTTCGAACACTGTGGTGAAAACGAAGAGGAAGGAATTCCTCGGGATTTGCAAAAATTTGATCAATTGAGAGAAAGAGAGGCGTGCTAAGCCCTTAATGAATGAAATCATGCTTGTTAGTGTGAGTACTGAGAAGGACCCTAGCTTTGATCCAGATTGGTTCTACACTGTCTTCAGCGCGAGCGATTTGTCGCTTTCTTAAAAACTTTCAAAAAATGTTTTGCGCGGTCCTGCGAAGACATGTGTGGAATCGCTCTTGAGATTGTGCAGCTTAGGATCGCTCTCAGGCCTCGAGACTTACCCCTTTGCTTTCAAACCTTGAACTTGGATTCAGAACGTTCAAAGGACAACCATGATGTGAGGCCTGTGTGGCCAGCTTTGAAGCAGCCCTCGAACAAGAGGCACCAAAGTCAGATCAAGAAGATCAGATCTCATCAGAAGAAGCTTGCAAAGCTAGATCAGAAGCACCTCCTCGAACTAGGGGCAAAAAATATCCGATGTGCTCGAAGAGCCAAAGGTGGATCTTTCTTGCAAATCAATGACACCCATTCTCCTGGATTCAGATGACTTCAGGATCTCAAAACCATTTGGCATGGACAAAGCTACACTTTTAGCCTTTGAGAGACTCGCTGTCGAAAACCCGGAAGGGCGACCCAGGCAAAAGTTAGAGCGAAGAAAAGAATGAAGAAAAAGAAAAAGAGAAAAAATGCAAAGATACAAAAAATGCAAAAGAAAAGAAAAAGAAAATGCAAAAAAAAAAAAAAGATAAAAGGAATGAAAGAAATAGAAAAAAAAGAAAAGAAAGAAGAAAAAAGCTCGCAAGGTCGAAAACCTGCAATAGGCGCCTTGGCAAAAGTTAGAGCATAAAAGGAGAGGTTAAATACCCGAGTGTACCTTAACCCCGAACTACGTAAGGCTTGATTCCCATCTTTGGGATACGTAGGCAACTTCATTCTGAAGTCCAGCCGTAAAACACTTCAAATTCGATTGTGTCCATGCGATGGTTCTGGTCATCTTTGTCCTCTCTGTATTTGAGAGTCTGGGTGTTCATCGCTCCGAAGACTGACTACAATGCGCTGTGGCATCATCCAAACAAGGGGCAACTTTCCGTTGCCATTCAAAACGCCGCGATGTCATTTCAAACAAGGGGCAACTTTCCAGTTGCCATGCAGTGTCCTTCAGACAAGGGGCAATTTTCCATTGCTTATGGATCCGAGGTTGTGCATCTCAAAGTAGGTTCCTGCTTGTTGAGCATTGGCCGTTTGCAAAAATAGTTTTTGAGAATTTTTACTGAGGTTGACTATTCTCTCAAAATTATTCCATTTTTCCAAAACTGGACCATTTCTTGGACCTAAAAAAGGAAAATTTTCAGTGCTCATAGCCTGACTTGCATGATTTCAAATCAAAAATCGAATAAGCATGTTAATCTAACTTCATGTTGGTCAAAATTGTTTTAAAACCAAAAAAAAAATGGTCAAAATGATGAACTAGGGGCACAGTGGAGTCAGGTGTTCTGTCTTTTCCCCATCATCAACATACTTGCCAAGAAGGGCACTCCACCTGCCAGAAGAGGGCACAACTGAAGTCAACAACAAAGGGCTGAAAGCTCTTTCATCCTCCAAGCAACGAGGTATCAAGCCAAGTGCGAAGCACAAACCCGAATGGATCAAGATCTTCCACTTCCTCATCGGGACAGATCTAACCACGTCCAAACTCCCCAGTAGGGCATCATCAACCGATGTTAGCTGCAGATTTGCTACACACCCAGTTAGCACAACCCCTCTGTGGGAGAACTCACTGTTGTGAACAAAGAATCTAGCAGAATGCTAGGGGCACAAAGCCCACAACTTTCTGTTTATCCATCAACCACCCAGGGGAGGGATTTAAAATGAGAGATTGAAGAATAGAGAGATGTACGTTGAGAGAGAAGTGAGCAGAAGGTTTTGAGAGAAAAACCGAGCCTGAGGGCCGAGTGATGTGAGTATCACAAATCAGAAGGGGTGGAAAATAATACCCGGTGAAACAGGCTCCCTGTGCACATTTGAGTCTTGTGTTTTGTTTTGTCTGCCTCGATTCTTGTTTTGAGTCGTTTCGAGTGTCAATAGATGTGTTTAGGTTGTTTACCTTTGTTTTCTTTTGTTGAGTCTTTTTCGCTGTGTTCAGTCGTAGGCTCAATACCCGGTTAAGAGCTCATTTCTTAATTTCAAAAAAAATCATCTTGTGCTCAGAGTGCTGTGTCATTCTTCACATTTGTTCAAAAAAGGAATTTGTTCTTTCAAAAACTGCAGGGTCCACCCCCGATAAGTGTGAATAGTAGAACCGGGACCTATCTGAAGCTATAATGGTTCCAGACTGCAAAGCAAAAGCAAAAGAGGGAAAATCGAAGCATCTGAGTGTGTTTCACCTTTAGCAAATTCCGTGATTGTACTCCGGATGTGCCTCTTCAGGCCTTGTCAATGCTACCGAAGTAGAGTGCGCCTCTATCTCGAGTATAAGCCTGCTTCAAGTCAGAACGGCAATTAACAGTAGCAGATGTTATCTCTTGTCAACATAAACAGGGTGTCCCCTTTTCGAGCTAAGTGTGTTGCAAAGTCCTCTAAGAGGTAAATCAGAGGCACCAGAGTACATATTTGATGCTCCTCTACTGCATAGAATGTGAACCTTCACATACACTTCTACTACGTGCGTGTCGCACATCATTATGATTCATGCATAGAAAATGCTTGCTTTCGATTCCGCTTAGAAATGCTTTGCTTGTTTCATGCATAGAAGATGCATTTTATCGCACTTTCTTGTGCATTTTATCTCACTCGCACTATCTTGTGCACTTACACTTTGTATCTCACTTACACTGTCTTGTGCTCTTGTGCATTTCAAATCAATCGCGCTGTTTAGCGTATCGCACTGTTTAGTGCATTTCAAAATCATTCGCGCTGTTAGCGTATCGCACTGTTTTGTGCATCACATCATTCGCGCTATCTTGCGCACCTCTATCACCTGTTTTGTGCACCACATCATTTGCGCTGTCTTGCGCACCTCTATCGCACGTTCTTTGCATTACATTATATTTCATTCGCGCTATTTTGCGCATCGCAGTTTTGTGCCTCTAAGCCACATCGCACTATCTTGTGCATTCGCACTATCTTGTGCATTCGCGTTGTCTAACGCATCGCGCTGTTTAGCGCATCGCACTATCTTGTGCATTCGCACTATCTTGTGCACTCGCGTTGTTTAACGCATCGCGCTGTTTAGCGCACCGCACTTTCTTGTGCATTTGCACTATCTTGTGCACTCGCGTTGTTTAACGCATCGCGCTGTTTAGCGCATCGCACTGTCTTGTGCACTCGCGTTGTCTAACGCATCGCGCTGTTTAGCGCATCGCACTGTCTTGTGCACTCGCGTTGTCTAACGCATCGCGCTGTTTAGCGCATCACACTGTCTTGTGCACTCGCGTTGTCTAACGCATCGCGCTGTTTAGCGCATTGCACTATTTTGTGCATTGTATCATTCGCGCTATTTTGCGCACTTTACCTGGTTGCATTTTGCATGCATTCATTGTTCGCGTTATTTTGCGCATCGCTATCTTGCGCACCTTATCTGTATCGCACTGTTTTGTGCATTCACCCTGCTCATGCTATTTTGTACAGCTTTAGCATCGCACTATTTTGTGCATCTGTTTAGCACTGTTTTGTGCATTCACTCCGCATCGCACTGTTTCGTGCACCTTACCTGCTTTTTGCATCCATTTTATCGCACTGTCTTGTGCGTTACACTTCACTCGCGCTATGTTGCGCCTCGCACTATTTGTGCACTTTACTTGTCAAACTGGCTTCGCGAAAGCGTATAAGTCCAAATTTCAAACCGGCTTCGCGAAAGCGTATAAGTCCAATTTTCAAACCGGCTTCGCGTAGCGTATAAGTCCAATTATCAAAATTTTCCTGCATATCGTTTGCATCCCGCCCTTGAACTACGCTGGTTTGATTCCTTGCAAAGGGATACGTAGGCAGCCTGCGGGCACAACCATTTATCTATCTATATTTTGTTTGTTTGTCCAAGTCTTTGGCCTTGTCAAAAATGGGTCGTCTCTGGGCTTTGACATTCACTCCCGTCATTGTTATGACTTTCGAGTTCTGTCAAAGAGGGGCAACTGTAGACACCCCATTTTTGACCGCCCTCAAGACTTGGGCATTACTGATGGTTTGCTCGGTGTTGAGAGATGTGCAGGACACAGGTTCAATTTCTTCGGCAAGGAGAGAGGCAAACCCTTCAAAAAAAAAACTTTGTTTAGGGGTTTGGAGTTGAAGAAAAGAGGAGAGGAGGGGAGAAAATAGGTTGGAGAAGAAGTTCGCCATGAATCCGGGTAGAAGAAAGTCGAGCGGCTCTCGCTGAATCAGGCTTATTCAATTGCATACTTGGAATTAGCTATGAGGCCACCACCATTTGAAAGAAGACTTCCGGGGCTTCATTTTTGGTTCAAGAATCTCCTACATCTAAGTCCGGGTGGAGAGATATGACTGGTTAAAGCAGGGGATCAGTCCGGTTGGATCAAGTCTGCGCGGCTTCACGGAAAAGGGCATAACTTTTTGCACAGGAGGAATTTTAATGCAAGGTTTACGCCATTGGAAAGCTAACTTCCGGGGCTTCAATCTATACCTCCACCGGCACTTGGTGACCTTACCGGCTACCCATCGGTACTATAAAGTGCCGACCGGCACAAAAAGAGTGCTGGTCGGCACAAAAAATGCCGACCGGCCAAAAGTGCCCAGAAATCAGTTTTTTTGACAGATATTTATCATCCAGCTGTTGTTTACTGCTCCAGATATTTCCAAGTGAGATATTCCGACCAAAAGCTCCTTTTTGATATATATAGCCATATATCTCACATTTTGCAAGGTTAGAACAAAGAAGCAAGTCTTGGAGCTTCTCACTCTAAAAAAGTCCTCTCTCTCTAGAAATTTCAGACCTAAAATTTCAGCCCCTCTCTCTATATTCCATTCTCTTGCCCATTTTGTGCATAGAAGTGCTTGAAAGTGAAGAAATACTTCTAGATTGCCTAGGCATCCTTCATCAAAGTCAACCACCATTGGGCTGAGGTCCTTTGAGGATCATTTTTAGCTTCAAAAGTTGGTCTTAGCTCAGGATTGGGGCTGGTTTTGCAGCTGTGCATCAAGGGTAACATCTTTCTCCCTTTTAGCTTGTTTTACATACTAGCTTTGCCATAAGTTTTCAAATACTTTGAGGTTGTTTTGGGGTGTTGTTGAACTACAAAAACCACTGATTTTCCCCTATTTTTCAGTCCTAAAAGTCTTGGCTTGTGCCTTGGTTGGCTAGGCGGTTGTCCTCTCTTTTTCTCCTTGGCTTATAAGGCCTTGTGAGCTAACTTTCAAGCCTTCCAAACAACACCTTTTTGGCCTTAAAACCACTGAATTCCAGTGGAATTTCAGTGGTATAAAACCTGTTTTGAGGCTCAAAATAGGAGGGGGTTGTCCCCCCCTCCTCTTCTCTTGTTTGCTTATATTGATGGCCCTCCAAAGAGCATGTGTTTCTACTTCTTGGAGGCTTTGTTTAGGCTCATTTTTGTGACTTTCCAGACCTGCCATAACTCTGTTTTCGGCTATTTTGGTCACCTCTTGCATGCTTATTACACTTGTAATGCAATCTTGCTTGCTAGCCTAACATGCTTCATGTTTTGGCCCATCTTCCTAACATGTGCTAGCTTAACTTTGGCCTACAATAGTTCATATTTTGCTGTGATTAAGCTCTGTTTTGAGGTGTTAATGTAGCTTGTGCATTGCTTTGCATGGTTGTGGTTTGAGTGCTTAGAATGGCCTAAAAAAGAGCATGCTTTGCGAGTTTGTTTTGGTGCATGACCGGCATGTTTTTAGCTCATATTTGACATATAGAAACTCTGTTTTGAGCTGGATACAACTCTCATGCATTGCATTACATAGTTATAGTTCATGTGCTTCAAGAGCCCATTGTTTGGGCACATCATTTGAGCTTGTTTTGGTGCATGATCATGGCATTTTCAGCATGGTTTTGGCATGTAGAAACACTGTTTTAAGGCTGCATAAATCTATTTTGAGTTGATTTTGTTGTTTAAGGCTTGCCTTGTGTGGTTATGGTATAATGCTCTTGCATGCCTAGTTGATTAGTCCATTGGAGCATGAGTGCTTGAACCATTTGCATGTTGTAGTAGTGTCTTGCACACAATTTCAGAGCATACTTCATGCCATTCATGCCACTCCCTTACATGTTTCACTTTCATTGCTTTGAAAGTAGCCTTGAGCCTCTTGTCGGTTTGAGCATGAAGTTGAGACGTTCATGCTTAATGGCTTTAATCCTCTTGAGGGTTTCTACTAGCCAACGGCATGGGGTCTCCTTCATGCTCAAGACACTTGAGGCTTAGGCCCTCTTTCCTATTAGTGGACTCTCACTTGGACTTAATCAATTAAAGGATGAATTGGTAATGCTAAAATGAGTAAATAAAATTGACCAAGTAAAATGGCAAGATAAGCATGACATGTGTTTGCATTGCATGTGTCAAGTGTTCGATCGGACGTAATATCGAACACAAGGCGGATTAGTCCATTTCATACTCAAAGTGATGAAATGAGCTAATCCCCTTTGTCTCCAAGACCTTTGATCCATACATGATAAAGTTTTGGTATCATTTTTGTGTTGCATGCATATTTACATTGAAATAGCAATCTTGGTTCCTTAGGCTATCATGCATCAAATGCATAATTGATAGCCCTAGAACCAAGAGCCATGCCTCCTTGAGTCCCTAAATATGATAGGAGGTATTGGACATGCTGACATATGCCCAAAAACCATGCCTTGCATTGCTGTCTGCTGCTGCTGTCAAAAAACTGTCCTCTGCAGGAACTTTGTGCCGACCGGCAGTGTATAGTGCCGACCGGCACTGTATTTGTGCCGATAAACACCACAAGCAGCCGATGGTCAATTGCAGCAGCCGATGACCACTCCCCCCGGCCGGTGTGGTACTACAGATCATTTAGAAGGTGTCCTGAATCTTTGGGAATTTTTAGAGAGGCAGGACAGTAAAAGCAGAAGCCAGTGCCATGACGCGGGTTTTCCGGGCAAGTCGGATCGAGCACGCATCGTTCGCACATCCCAAGGCAGGGCTGAGGCCCCTTTGCATTTATTTATTTGCTTTGATTTCAATATTTAGAATTTTGTAATAATTAATTTATTCGTTTATTTCTTTCGGGTCTGTATTATTTATTTATTCGGTCCCTCCGAGTGAGGGCAAAAGTAATAAGTGTGGGTGCGTGGGTGAATGTCTTCCAAACCCCCACTTCTTTCTATCCCTTTTATTTACCCCTTTCGATGGTAGATTAGGGCACATTTAAATTAGCATACCTTATGCAATGCATGTGTGCATTCATGCATTTGTTTACATGCACCGGGCTCGGTACATCATACAAACTGCATCGTACTTTCAATTCCAAATTGAACATGTGATGGTTTTAGCATTTCACATGCCATGTCTAGGATAGCCGAGCCTGCCTAGATTACATCTTTGCATGTGTTGCATTAGACATTTCAGTATGCTTAGGTCCATGCATGGATTTCTAAATAAGCTTCTGTTTTGGCACGGAGTACGATGTAAGTATTTTACGCTTTGGCATATCGCATGCGTGTGGATGTTACCATGACAGTATGCTTGCCATGCGGCTAAATGCTTACATGAGATAAACTGTTTGAATGCCTGTGGGTGGAGGTTGGATTGCGTGAGTTGGAATAACTCATTGAAATCCGTATTTTAGCCTACTTGCGAGTAGCATAAACCAACACGTTTTTCGAGACAAAACGGATATGCAATGTTTATTTCCAAATTAGGCAACCTAGTCTATACTTTTGTGTTGTGCGCATCACATAGTAATTCTAGGTTAATAATTGGGATAAGAACGCATAATGTTTTCAAAAAAGGATATCACGGTTAGTAGAGGCCGGTCTTCGGACCGGGCGAAAGGGGGTGCTCATAGCTGACCTTCCCCGATCGTACCCAAGCTCCCGAGCCAAGATCACTTTGGTGATGACGGACACGTGGCCTTCGGCACCGAGTCAGGGTTTCCTAAATTCCCATTTTAAAAATATTTAGGTGGCGACTCTGTAATCTGGCAAAGCAGTCCATGTTTGGCACTCCTTTTTCAAAAATCTGTTTTCTTCAAAACGATTTGCCAGAGTTGGACTCTTTGGTTCAGATTTAGAACCGCGACACAACAGGGAGTCCGAACTGTAGAGCGAAGCCCACGGGCGCGTCTACACATGTGTCGTTAGCTTTGAAGCCGCCCTAGAACTAGGGGCAAAACGGTTGGACGTCATTGGGGACTCGAACCTAGTTATGTCTCAAGCAAAAGGAGACTGGAAGGTTAAAAAAGAAAGGATGAAATCTATCACCAAACCCTGGACGTTCTAATTCCTAGGTTTGAGAAGCTAACCTTCACGCATCTGTTAAGAGAGAGCAACAGGTTTGCTAACGCCTTAGCAACTCTATCTTCCATGATAGACATCCCTTTGGGAGTCCGAATGCGTCCAATCATTATTAAACAGAGGTATGTACCGGCCTACGAGTTGATTGCCGCAATAGATGAAGTACAAGATCAGAACCCCTGGTACCATGACATCTGGAACTTCTTGGAAAAGGAGGCTTACCCACTAGGGGCAAATACCAAAGATAAAAGGGCAATACGGCGAATGGTTGCTCAGTTTATCATTTGCGGGGGTAAACTGTACAAACGGGGTTATCTGAGAATGCATAAATTGTGTGTTGATGCTGAAGAGTCGAAGCGCTTGATGGGGGCCATCCACGGAGGAGAGTGCGGATCGCACATGAGCGGAGTGATGTTAGCTCGGAAAATTCTCAGACAGGGTTACTACTGGTCAACCATGGAGGAGGATTGTATTGGTTTCGTTCGGCGATGCCACAAATGTCAGATCCATGCAAATCGCATGAATGTCCTGCCGTCGAAGCTATACAACATGACTTCACCATGGCCATATTTAGTCTGGTGAATTGATATTATTGGGGCAGTTACTCCGAAGGGGTCAAATGGGCATGAGTATATCCTGGTGACGATAGGCTACTTTACAAAGTGGGTCGAGGCCCAATCCTATGCAGTGCTGAAAGCGTCACACGTAGCCAAGTTCATTAGGAATAACATCATCTGTCGCTATGGGGTCCCGAATGAGATTATTTCGGACAATGGTTCCCACTTCAAGAAGGAAGTGATCGACTTATTGGAGAAATACAACGTGGCTTTTCATAAGTCATCCACATATCGGCCGCAAACCAACAGAGCTGTTGAGGCCGTCAACAAGAACATCAAGCACATTCTACAGAAGATGGTGAAAACCTACAGGGACTGGCCAGATAAGCTGCCATTTGCTCTTTGGGGCTACAGGACATCAATTCGGACTTCTACTGGGGCAACTTCGTATTCTCTGGTTTATGGGATAGAAGCTGTTCTGCCGATCAAAGTTGAGGTTCCGTCGCTACGGGTTATGGCTGAGTGCCAGATAGCAGAAGTAGATTGGTAGCAGAGCAGGTTCGAGGAACTCATGTTGTTCGACGAAAGGAGGCTGAAAGCACTGTACCACGTCCAAGGTTATCAACACAGGATTGCTAGGGCTTTCAACAAGAAAGTTAAGTCCAAGAATCTGAAAGAAGGGGATTTGGTGCTCAAAGACAACCGAGCTCCCATCCACGACCCTAGGGACAAGTTCAGACCCAATTGGACTAGTCCTTACATCATCAAATCTATTTGGTCGGGTGGAGTTGTCGTTCTTATGGACTTAAATGGCCTCGAATTCTCCCAACCAATCAACATGGACAAGTTGAAGAAATACTACCCTTGAGAGGCTTGCTAGGCCAAAAACCTGAAAGGGTGACCTAGGCAAAAGTTAGAGCACAAAAAATTAGAAAAAAGAAAAACTGAGCTCGCAAGGTTGAAAACCCAAAAAGAACAGCCTTGGCAAAAGTTAGAGCACAAAAAGAGAGTGTTAAAACTCGAGTGAACCCGAACCGAACTACGTAAGACTTGATTCCCATCTTTGGGATACGTAGGCAAGTTCATTCTGAAGTCCAGCCATAAACACTTCCAAATCAACTGTGTCCATGTGATTGTTTTGGTCATCTTGGTCTTTTTTGCATCCAAGAGTTCGGTTGTGATCTCCAGTGCAGTGCTATTCAAATAAGGGGCAACTTTCCAGTTATTGGATTCGGGGGTTGTACATCTCAAGGATAGATTCCGGGTGTGTCCAGTTATGATCCTTATCGAAAATGGTTTTGAAAAGTTTTGATAAAAGTTGATTTGTTCAAATTAATCTTTTACAACTTAGACTATTTTTGGACCAAAAGGGAAAATTTTCAATACCCACAACCTTCAATTTCATTGATTTCAATACAGAGTTCTCTGACTCTTGATACAAATTGAAGTTGTTTTTTATTACATTCAAAAGGAAAATTTGAAAGTACAGATTAAAGCAATAAACTTGGAGCATAGTTAAGTCAGGTGTTCCTACGCCCCCTCCTAGAGCTTGTGGAAGCTTCAAATGCCAAAGTAGGCCCGGTTTGTGCCTCATTTTCAAGCCAAGCTATGCATTCACCAGAAAAGGCGCAACTGAAATTAGGAGCAGTAGCCAGAAGTTCTCTTGTCCTCCAAGTAATGGGATACCGAGCTAGCTGTGTGCCTCGGATCGGAAATGATGCTGGGTACTCTACCCCCTCTTCTAGGCAAATCTGGTCGTGTCCAAACTGACGCCAAAATCGGAAGGGAAAGTAGAAGACACAGTGTTTCAAACCAACCAACTGAATGCCCGGTTGCCGAGACATGCTATAGCTCATCTCAGGCGGATCAAACCAGGGGCAACGCCAAGTAATGTCAACAGCAGACATGTTGCACATCAAGTGGCACCATCATCCATCGTTCGGGAAGTCGACTAGCTATGGGTGAAAGAAATAGCCGCGCGCTAAGTATGCTGGGCAAGAGTTCACTACTTTCAACTTATCCATGAGCCAAATCTGGGGAGGGATGAAAAATAAGAGAGATTAAAAGAATAGAGAGGTGTACGTGGAGAGAAAAGTAAGGAAGGGTTTTGAGAGAAAAACAGAGCCTGAGAGTCGAGTGATGTGAGAAACACATGTGAGAAGGGTGGGAAACATTACCTGTAAGAGTAATGGACTTCCTGCAAACTTAGTTGTCTCCCGACGATGGAAAGCATCCAAACCCATTAAAGTCTCGGCCAGTGCTAAGCCAATGCAGCTCTTGCCCTCTTTTAAGCCTTGGGCAACTTCGATCAAGCGAATGCTAGACCCTCCAAAGCCAGGGGCAAGCAAAAAATGAGCCAACATACACAAGCAGAGGGTATGTTGCCGAAAACTTTGCCAAAGACGGTCGCCGCGATCACCAGCATCAAAAAACCGATGAATCAAGCTTGGAATGTCCAGTTCCTCGTTATGAACCAAGGATCGAGCATCGTGTAAAGTAAGCCCACACATCCGTCCTAAAGCTTGGATATGGCCAAAACGAGACTGGGGCAAATCTCCTCATCACGCTGCGATTCCGTCAAAGCTTGGAATTCTTCAAATGTAGGGCATATCTCTTGTCCCCCGAAGTTAAAAACGTGTAACCGGATTCCAACATCTAGCCGCGGCATACAGAAATGGAAAACACAGTGAAGTACGACTTAGCAGGAATAGTGCATTCATCCCGAAACCCCGAAAATTCAACTTTTCTGAGCCATCTAAAGTTGAAATCCAATTTGAGAGATTTTCGGCAAAGAATGGCTCCATTTGGGGCAAAAATAGGGCTGGAATGAAGAAATCACGAAGCTGGAGCTTTTGTAGAAGATAAGGCAATGAGTGGAGGCCAGGTGTCAACGTTTCGGAGGTTCTGTTCATCGATGGCCAGCAGGGCTTACTGATGGTTGGCAGAGGCACATCAATGGCCGACAGAGGCACATTGATGGCTGACAGAGGGGAAGTGATGGTCGGCAGGCCATTCCCCATGGCCGGCAGCCTCCCTTTCATGCTCACTGACCTCCTTTGTGAAGATTCAGTGGTTTTCAGCAGTTGTATTCTATTATTGGCAACTTTTTAGGTCTTGTTTTTGGTCCTTTTGGGGCTTGAGCATGTTTGTTTAAGTTGTAATTGTCTGGTTTTGTTCATTGAGTTGTATTTTTGTTGTTTATCGAGTTGTTGCAATTTGCTTATCAAGTTGTATTTACTTTGATTAGCCTGTGAAGATCTTGTGTTATTTATCGAGTTGTTTTGTTCTTTCAGTTGTTAGTTGGTTCACTACCTGATTAAGACAATGCAATTTGAATGCGCAGTTTTCAACAAAGATCAATCTCATTTTCATGCTATGCGATGTTATGTAATGCTCAGAATGCAAAATACAACACTTTTTAATTAAAAAGCTGAATTTTCATTCCAATCATGGTTTCTTTTTGCAAAAGAGTACAAGTTTCTTAGAAAAATAACAAACTACCTAAGGCTGTCCAATGTGCTAACACTATTAGCAAAAAGAAAACAAAGCAAAAAGCATCGAAATCGGCGCTGGCTATCTCAAGCTCGAGAGGCCCTCTTCGTCATCTTCCTCGGCGGAGCGGACTTTGAAGCACTGTCACCATCGGCACTGCTATCTGAATCTAAATCAGAGTCTGAACCGGAGCCCTCCTCTGTCTCTCCAGCCTCACCGCTAGCGAAATCTGAGCCGGCACCGTCGTCTCCATCCTCAGATGACTCTAACTCTGGACTCGCTGCCTCACGCTCATCCTCGCTCGTCTCATCGTCATCCTCATCCAGAATGGGCTTTGAGGGGCCACTCTCGCCGCGGATGCCTCTGGCTCTACCTCGGTTGTGTGTTGGAGTCTATCTCTCTCTTCTTCCTACTGCTAAAGGAGGTACTGAAGGTCCTGCCGCGGCTCCTGCTGGGACATCCGGTGGAACTGGGGTCTAAAAAGGGATCTGAAAAGGGCAGTTTGTCAGAATACATTAGTTGTGGTGTATATCAGATGCAGTATATCAGATTCCATGTATGGATGCAGTGTATGTATGCAGTACATGGGAGCAAAGTATTTATGCAGTGTTTTGATGCGATGAATTAGATCAGTGTAGTATGGAACAGTTAAAATGCTAATGCATCAGCAGAGAATTTCATAGCATAAAGTGCAAACTGAAGGAAATTACCGGAATCCTGTAAAGGCTGAGCAGGTTCATGCTTGTCTGAACCATCCCCATCAAAGAAGCCGCTAGCTCGAGAGCCTGCCCGGTATACTCTATGGATGCCTGTAAATGTGTTGAGATGATCAGTGGTCTATAAAGCATAATTGAAATGGACTGAATGTGCAAAATGTAAAGTATGTTACTTACTGGGGTTGGGCCTCGAACTCTGACAAGCTCATGACCAGCTGGTGCGGGCTCAATGGGAATTTGATAGGTCTCTCCAAAACGGCCCCAGCAAGTCAGTGTAGTAGGCAGCTCTGGCCATCTCGCCATCTATCTCTCCCTAGAATCTCTCCTACCGCGAGTCCTGGTCGCTCTGGTCCCTCTGTCTCTCCCTCTCGCAGCTGGAGCTCTTGCTCCCTCACCTCCGCAAACGTCGGTCAAAAGCGGCATCAGATGCGTCTGGATAAAGGTCGCATAATTGCCCTCCACACGGAAGTAGTCTGCCTCCAACCCTACCATAAACTAGATCACCTGGTCAACAGACAGTCTATGTGTTTCTCTCATAGACACTAGAGGCGCCATCGAAATGAATGGGGCAGGCAGTCCTAAAGACTGGCGCGCGAAACGCTCACCCAAGAACCAGGCACGGTAGATAGGGCCCTCGAGAAGGATATGGTGGCAAGTGATGAATCTAGATGTGTCATACTAGGCTCGAAGCCCCAATGGCATCACGTCCCATGGCTGCCATGTAATCTGAAAATAAGAGAATGAACAGATGATTAGTCGTCGTCAATTGACTAATGTGTGAATTAAGTTGATTGAAAAGCGGAATAACTTTGTTTTGGCTTACCTCATGTGCCGCAACCACATCAAAGTACTCGCGGAAAAACATGAAGTTCTCCCGGGTCCTACGGCAGAGCTGGCCGTCGTATACCCGAGAAAACGGGACTGTCACTGGAGTCTCCTCTATAGGCTCTAAAGCAAGAGCCGAGAAGTATACATACACCCACAGCTGCAAGGAAGATGTGATCAATGCAGTGTATAAGCAGATACAAAAAATACAAAGCAGAAAGCATACAGTGTGTAAGTAGATACAGAAAATGCAGAGCAAAAAGTACATGTGTTGAACAAATGAAAAGCAAGAAGTGCTAAGCAAAAAGTGTAAAGCGAAAGGGGGAAACTAAGCTGTGTACCTCCCAAGCCCGCCAGTAGCCACCGATCAAGCTCCCACTCATGCGAGAAGTTAAGCTCATGTATCCATACAAAGTGGTGAGACCGGCTCCGCTCCAATCGTAGAACTGAACTCGATGAAGCACTACCAAGGCGCTCAGCAGATATAGGCCCACAGTATTCCACTTGTTTAAGAACAAGGTGGTACCAAAAAGGAACATAAGGAAGCCTCTGGCGTACTGCCCTGTCGCCTCAACTGTCTCGGGCTCAGACCCCCTGTATTGCTCCTCGAACCACCTCTACCGGACCATGCCTGCCCAGAGTGTCGGTGGGTGTGCCCCAAGCAGTGCGGCCCATGCTACCTCCCACTCTCCCATGTCAGGGTCGAGAGGGATCGGATTGCCCCCTACGCCTAAGCCAGTGATCATGGCAAAGTCGTAGGGAGTCATCGTCATATCTCCGGTAGTGAAGAAATAGAAGGAGTTGGTGGTGTCCCACCACCTCTCCACTAAAGCCCCTAGGAGGGGATGGCTCGCTACGACCCGCATCAGGCTAGAGTAGAAAATACCGAACCCTGTCTCATCAATAATGTCATGAACCCTAGCTGGGAGCTCACCGTACCAGTCTTGAGCGGTCGTCGTATCGTAGCCTCTGAAGGAGCAGGATCCGTCTTGTGGTAATGCATGAGATGCAATCAGATCAAGCAATGAAAGTACAGTTGAATATAAAGCAGTAATGTATAAGATACAGTCAAATCAAGGTAGTCTATGAAAGCAGATCGAAACAGTGTAAGAAATGCAAACGGTTAAGGGTAGCCCTGCAGAAAAATAGTGTTTGTACCTTTACAGTAGTAATGTATGAGATGCATGAGATGCAATCAGATCAAGCAATGAAAGTACAGTTGAATATAAAGCAGTAATGTATAAGATACAGTCAAATCAAGGTAGTCTATGAAAGCAGATCGAAATAGTGCAAGAAATGCAAACGGTTAAGGGTAGCACTGCAGAAAAATAGTGTTTGTACCTTTGCAGCAATGGCCGACAAATGAGATGCTGGCTCTCTTAGTAGAAGGTCGTCTGGCACATCCTCAGCAAAGTCAGTGAAGGCTTTGATGCCTTCTGCGATAGGTACTATGTGAGTCTCATGATGGTACCTCGCTGGGTCGAAAGGGCGTATGCTCGGTGGTAATGGCTTCGGCTCGACCTCTGGCTCAGCCTCAAAGTCTGTCGCGAACTCTACCGGAGGAAGCGCGGGGAGGGCCCCGTCATGAGGGACATCATCTACCATCTGAAATAGATGCAAGAAAAGCAAAAATGAGGGAAAATGCCAAAAAAGGGTGAAACTCTGAAAAAATCAACCCTAGGAGAGAGGGAAAAGTCAAATAAAGTTAAAGTCTGGGAAAGTGTACTAACCTTGAGAGAAACTCGAGGGAATAAGCCTAGAACGGTGGAAATGAGGGAAGAAGTGTCGAAATCAAATTCTGATCGGTTCAAAGTGAAGAGAACTAGAGGGTTTTAGCAAAGAAAATGTTTTTAGGGTGTTGGAAAACGCGTAGAACGCATGGATCTAGAGAGAAGGAGCACCTAGAAAGCAAGGGAGGACAATTTCGTGCAAGGGTTTGTGAGGAAATAAAGTGCCATCACTTGTTTTTAAAGACCCAAGGGTGAAAGGACAAATTTGCCCCAATTTGCCATCGATGGCCGGCACTGGTCTATTGGTGGCCGGCAGGTAACCGACGGCCTCCCCTCATGGCCGGCAGGGTCCCACAAGCTTCCTCTACCTCTTTTTCTTTGATCTATGTCCTTGGATTCCAATAGATGCAAGGTATGCTCAAAGTTTGATTCAGAATGTCTTCGCGGAGGCTCAGAATTGTGTTTTTAGTGCGTGGCGGTCATCGTTCATCAACTCAAACAAGGTGTATCCTTTTTTAACATACTGCAACTCTTCCGAGAGGTAAATCGGAAGTTGCCTTTGAGTCGTCTTTATCGACATGTTTTGTCATCACGTGAAATGTGTTGCATAGAATATGCATTGCTTCTTTGTCGTTGCATGGAATACGCGTTTTGAATTATTGCATAGAGCACGCATCACCATATTTGCATAGAATATGCATGTTGCATTGAATTTGCATTGTTGATTATTTTTGCATAGAACATATTTCATCTCTTGCATGTTGCGCATGAAGCATGCCTTTAACACTGTGTTACAGTCTTTCGTCTCGTATGGAATATGCATTCTGTGGGAGCCAGAAAAATATAGGTACTAGCTTATTGGGCCTAACCCAAACAAAGTCTACAATGGGTCCAGCCCAAACAAATATCACACCCTCCATCTATATAAAGGGGGGGCATCCCAAGTGAAAAGGAGGTCTGATCTCTCTCTACAGAACACACACCCCTTCAAATATATATACTATTTTACTTATTGATTCAAGGACTAACTTCATCATCGGAGTACTCCGGGCCGACAACCCCGGTTGGGTGGCACCGACTATGTTCATCATTGCAGATCTACAGGGGTGAAGCTCTTCTCTTCGTTGGATCTCTACAACATCCATGTGAGAGAATATTTCATGGTCTCACAATTGGCGCCATTTGTGAGAACGACTGAATTAGATCAACGAAGAACACAACAAATATACTGCTGTAAGTAAACATATATTGGTTGCTTTGAGGTTAGTGCACTTTCTACAAAAGCAAAATCAATCCCAAGTAATACGGCCCACAACTGGGTTTTTGGCTTCTTTCATTCTGATTATGTTTTTTTGCTAAAGTTCAGGTATATATATATATACACATCTATGTATGTATCTATTTATGCTCACAGATTTGATCAAAGCATTGTTGAATATTAATATTGCTTAGAAAGGTTGTCAAAACAAGATGAAGTTAGTAGCTGTTTTCTCTCTCTAAAAATGGGTTTCACACCTTTCTTGGTACAAACATCTTTTCGGCAATTCAATAAAGTTATTCGGCTAAATTCATACGTGGGTCTGTCCATTTATTTATTTATTCTTTGTTTCTCAAAACTTAGCTTAAAGTTAATTCTTAACATGTATGCACGTGTACCTATGCTAAAGCTTTCTGTAGAATCCAAGGCTGGGTCTTCAATTTTCCTCTCTCTAGAATGGACCATGAGTTATGAGAACAAACAAATTATTATTCTTATTTAATTAATTGTGATAGTTGGCTGGCCATATATATATATATATATATATAAATTCAAATAGTCAGATCTGGAGGCAACTTCAATTGTCATGAATGGCTCATGTTGATGCTGATCAAAATCTAGACAAAACCGTTTAGCACCCATAACAAGCTAGGCTCTTCTCGGCGACGATCACAAATGCAAACATCTTTCACCAAAGCTTGACTAGCTATCGCGAAGCACCCCAAGTCACCACCGATTTTCCAAACTCACCAAGCGGACTTGTGACATTCTCTCGGCAAAAGGTGTAAGCCATTCGGTGTCAATGAAAGGCCGATAATAAGTTTCACCGAGCACGACCATGTCACTCGGCCATGTCAGCTTCTTCCAAGAGCGGTTGTCTAGCAATGGCTTTGGCCACCGTATAGTCAAGCTCGGCAACGGACCATCGGACCGCAACACTTCTGATTTCAGCAATCACAACCCGTTTACAAATATCTTTAGCCATAGCAAGTTTGCCAAGTTACTTACATTGCGCAACCATCCTCCACTACTCTTATTCCGCAACATTGAAGAGCCGAACAAAAAAAGAGTAGACCAATCTTATTTTTGGTCAACTTTCAGAGGTCCAACGGCATCCAATTCGAGGCGAACTTACGCATTTGAATAGTGGAATGAACACTAGGCCGAGTGGTGAATCCAACGCTACAAAAATGAGGCCAATCGGACTTCAAACGAGGGAGATACAAGGGCTCAAAGTTGGGAGTTTGAATCGAAGATTCTGCATTTCATGACCTGTAGCACGAAGAATTCGGCCTTGCACCATTTGGGCCACTATTAATTCATATTATTTGCCAATATCACCCACAATTCGGCAACAGAATTCATCGGCATTATGAACGCTGCATGCATATGATCAACTCGACTTGTTCGGCAAAATTACACCGTAACTTTTCTTATTCGACACTACAGTTTACAATATTATTCCACATCAATATTCAGCAACATTGTAAATTATTCGGCTTAGGCGACTTATTCGGCAAAATCACACCGTACCATTTATTATTCGGCATATTCTTTGACCAGTTTACAATTATTCCGCACCAATATTCGGCAAGGTTGTAACTTATTCGGCACTAATATCTCGGCATAGAACTAACATCTCGGCTTGCCAAAGTCCACATCTGAACACACCACAGGATTTGTCTCGGCCCAAAGAGTCCAAACCCACCAAGCCGAGGAGCCAAGAAGCAACCCAAGTCCGCCGAAAGTCGTGAAACGGATCACACATGCCGAACATTGAAATTTCAAAGCTGTCAAACTCAAGTTTTGACCATACCAATGTGAAGTACTCATTGAGACGAGTCCAACGCAACAAACTGCGTCGAAATCGGAGCTAAAACGATGCCGTGCAGGCCGATGGAAGTTTGCCCAGAATCAACGAATTTACTGAGGACGACGAACTAGCAAACCATGCAAGAGAAGTTATCTGGTGCTTCGCGGCGCACAATTCTCAACTGATCTGAGCCATCAACTCTATTTTGGCTACAATTATGCCATCAGGAGTCTGATCACGGCATTCCAATAGTCCTTTCCAACTATTTGACGCATTCTGGATACATCTATACGATTTGATTCCGATATCACCAAGCACCCTACTTTGTCTCGGGTTCATTCTGATTTCACCACGGCACCGAACAGGGGCACGAAATCCGTTTCAAATCATTATCGGCCTACTCGGCAATTTTGGCCCAAGTCAATTTTATTCCTTCCGAATAACAAATCTTATTCAAAAGCAATGGGGCAAATATACGTTGGACAAGAAACTCAACTTCACTAAATTGGCAACAAATATACGTTATACAAGAAGCTCAACTTCACTAAATTGGCAACCATTGCCAACCAAGTTCTTAGCAAATCTAACTCCGAAGGAATGCTGACACACTGCGAAGCTAAGAAAAATCACCGACACACTGCGAAGCTAAGAAAAAATCGCCGACCAAACGATCGGCACAATCATCGACCCAAGTGTAAACGGACACCGATGTTTTGACACTAGTTACTCGACAGTGCATCAATTTTACTCGGCAATATTATTCGGCACCATTATTAATTCAACATTATGTATGATCATTATTCGGCCGTGCATCAACCTTCTTCGGCTAAACAACATTATTGGTCAACTTTATGCATTGTCAAACTTTATACAGCAACATTGGCCACAGTATTCGACAACTTTATTCGCTTAACAACATTATTTGGCAAAACAATTGCCCATTGGGACATCAGTCAATTTTCCACTTTCCAATTGGGGCCATTATCCGATCATCATCTTGGCACCTTTGATATGCATGCATACTCGGCCAACTTGGTACAAACATTACAACGATGTTTGCTTGAGTTACAAACTCCCGCTCCTTTTCACACAGCTTGAAGCAAGCGCCCATTTTGGGGCAATACATTACACACTTCGCAGTCGGCAGTTTGCATATTTTTGCGCGCCGTCATTTTACCAAAGTCGAATCTTCCCTGCAACATAGGGCAATGGGAATCTACATTCCTTCCGACTAACACCTGTCATTCGAAAGCAATGGGGCAAGTCAACCTTGGACTAAACGCAAACCGAGCAACTCGACAATTAAATAGTTGGCCCAATATCTACTTGGCAATTCCATACAAGCGGAGCAATATTATTGGTGATTAACACGTCCATCTTATTCGGTACAGGATACATTATTCAAAGTCCTTGCCATATTGGCACTTGGTTGCCACTTAAAATCAGCAAAAGTCTCCGAGTACAGCGCAATCTTCGCACTCGGCACAAAGCGCCTACACCCATGCCCGGGGGTTAGAATATTACGGCTTACACCCATGCCCGGGGGTTAGAATACCGCGGCCGACACCCATGCCTGGGGGTTAGAATACAACGGCCGGCACCCATGCCCGAGGGTTATAATACTGTGGCCTACACCCATGTCCGGGGGTTAGAATACTGCGGCCTACACCCATGCCCGGGGGTTAGAATACTGCGGCCTATCGTTATGATTTATTTGTATTCCTTTCTGGGTTTTAGCTCACCCCCCCTCATCCTATGATCGACTTATATACATTTATACATACATTCAAGACATACGTATATTTATACATACATTCAAGCATACATACAGTCAATTATTCATACATTTTATTCATTTATCAAATGTATTCTTTGTCAAATGACCTAACATCTATTTGAACAGTATAACTCGGCAATAAAAACTCTCATTCCTTCTACCGAAGACAATGAAAGTTTTGAGGCAATTGTGGGAGCCAGAAAAATATAGATACTAGCTTATTGGGCCTAACCCAAACAAAGTCTACAATGGGTCCAGCCCAAACAAATATCACACCCTCCATCTATATAAAGGGGGGGCATCTCAAGTGAAAAGGAGGTCTGATCTCTCTCTACAGAACACACACCCCTTCAAATATATATACTATTTTACTTCTTGATTCAAGGACTAACTTCATTATCAGAGTACTCCCGGCCAGCAACCCCAGTTGGGTGGCACCAACTATGTTCATCATTGCAGATCTACAGGGGTGAAGCTCTTCTCTTCGTTGGATCTCTACAACATCCATGTGAGAGGATATTTCATGGTCTCACACATTCCTATTGCATTGTACCTGTCAAGTTTCTTTCTTATGCAGGCACGATATTGTATGTACGGTTCATTCAAAGCTGGTGCAACCAGACGATATTGTATGTACGGTTCATTCAGCGGAATTCCAGGTAAGATCATTCTAGTCCTTTGAATACCCCTGTTTTGGTTAGAAACACTCGAGTTCGCCCGGTATTTATACCTTCCCTCGTTGGTTAGAAACATTCGAGTATGCCCGGTGTTTACATCGACACCTCGTTGGTTAGAAACATTCGGGTACGCCCGGTGTTTACACCGACATTGCGTTGGTTAGAAACATTCGGGTACGCCCGGTGTTTACACCGACACCTCGTTGGTTAGAAACATTTAGGTACGCCCGGTGTTTACACCGACACCTTCCGTTGGTTAGAAACACTCGGGTACGCCCGATGTTTATACCACTCCTTCGATTACAAGCGTTTGGGTCGTGTGCCCACTGTTTATACCTCGTTGGTTAGAAACATTTGGGTACGCCCGGTGTTTACACCGACACCCTCCGTTGGTTAGAAACACTCGAGTACGCCCGGTGTTTATACCACTCCTTCGATTAGAAGCGTTTGGGTCGTGTGCCCGCCGTTTATACCTTGCGTTGTTTAAAAATATTCAGGTACACCTGGTGTTTACACCAACACCCTTCTTTGGTTAGAAACACTCAGGTACGCCCGGTGTTTATACCACTCTTTCAGTTAGAAGCATTTGGACCGTATGCCCGATGCTTATACCTCCCTTCCAGTTAGAAGCGTTTGGAACGTCTTTTGACGCTTATACCACTCTGTTTTGGTTAGAAACATTGGAATGTGCTCTGATGATTATACCACCCTTCGGTGTTCGCACCGCTCCTTTTTTCCCTCTCGCGCGTGGCGTGTTAGGATGCTTTGGTTAAATGCATTTGGATGGATTCCAATGCTTATACTGCTCTTCGTTTTGATTGCATAATAGTTGGATGTGTTTCCGTAGTTATTACTGTTCTCTGTGGCTCGGGACCTTGGGATGTGTCCTTAGGTTCGCTACCTCTTTCCTCGCGTGTGCCACGCATTGGGGATCCTGTTTGCCACTTCGGGTGCGCCCGACGGTTGTTGTTTTTTTACCTTTCCTACATAAGGCGCAATTGAGATTGCATAATTTTCTTACATCCTTTCTGCATGAAATGGGGTTTGATTCATGTTTACTTGCTTATGTACAAGTTTGCTTAAAATGTCGCATTTTCTTTACATAACATTTGCATCTAAATGCTTCATTACAGCCTCCTTGCATGATCATAAGTTATGTGCTTGCATTGTGCTTATCATTTGCATTTTGGCCCAGCCTGCGGGCGCATCTCCAAATTGTTGTCTTGAATGTCTGTTTAAGTCTTTCAGCCTTGTCAAAATGGGTCGTCTCTGGGCTTTAACATTCACTTATGTCATCTTCGTGACTCCGAGTTCTGTCAAAGAGGGGCAACTGTAGACACCCCATTTTGACCGTCCTCAAGACTTGGATGTTCTTGCAGGTACATCCAGTGACAAGTTTGATTGTTCGTCGGGCACTCGAATTCTGCGGCGGAACGCCACAGGTTTGAGCTTTCCAAACCCTACATCAATTCTATCTCATTTTTGGACCATGTTTTGGTCCTTCCAGCATGTTGCTTTTGGTGCACTACCGCCATTTTTGGGCACTGCCGGCCATGGACTTTGGCCTGCCGGCCATCAATGAGCCCCTGCCGGCTATCAGCGATGGCCGGCCAGCCACCAGTGCATCAGTAGATATTTTCTGATATTTTGGTGCCAACTGTTTGCACAGATTGGAGCATTTGCTTGCACATGGATGGTTGGATCTTTTCAAGAGGATTTTGTATCTTCTATATATAGAAGTCATCCTCTTGCATGTGAGGGGTTACAAAAATTTTGTGAGCAAAATTTCCTCTCTCTCTCTAGAATCCTCTCTCTCTCCCTATTTTGTGCTTGAAAGTGAGAATTCTCTACACTCTTACAAAGAGATCCTTGACCAAACACCTTCACCTTGGAGCTGAGGTTCTTTGAGGCTTGGTTTGAGGTCTTAAGCTTGGTTTTGGCTTAGAATTTTGGCTATTTTAGTGTTGTGCTTCAAAGGTAAAGACTTACCTCTTTTAAGCTTTGTTTTAGTTGACTGCTTGGCCATCTCTTTACACTATTTTGACCTGGTTTTTCAACTATAAAAAAACTCTGTTTTTAAGGTTTTTAAATGGTGGTTTAAGTTTTGTTGAGTTAGAGGGTTGTCTCCTCTTTTGCTCTTTGGCTTGTGAGGCCTTTTGTGCTACTTTTTCAAAGCTTTTTGACCCAACTTTTCTTGGCCTTTTAACCACTGAATTCCAAGGGAATTTCAGTGATAAAAACTTAGTTTTGAAGTCCAAAATAGGAGGGTAGTGCCCCCCTCCTTGGGTCTTGTTTACAAGTGTAGATGGCCTAACATGTGAGCATGTTTTTCTACCTTCTTGTGACTTGATCTCAGCATGTTTTTGCTACTGATTAAGCATGCTTTAGCTCTATTTTGAGCCTTCTTGGTCATATAAGATTTGTCTTGTATAGCTATAGTGTAATTGCTTTCACTAGCTTTGTGTTTTAAGGCCTTTAAGCATGCTTTGCATGAGGTGATTGCATGTTGTAGCATCATTTTACATGTGATTTCAGTGCATATATCTCTGTCACACTCTCACTTATCCACTCTTTCATTGCTTTTGAGAGTTGTGCTTTGTGTCTTGTTTGCGAGCCAACATGCGAGCATGTTTTTTTTGCCTTTTGTGCCTAAATTTCAGCATGTTTTAGCCACTGTTTTGGCATGATTTAGCTCTATTTTGAGTTGGTTTGATCATTTGAGCTTGATATTGCATGCCTCTAGTGTAGTGCTCTTCACTAGTTTTGTACTTTTGGCTTTAAACATGTTGTGCATGTGTTGCTTGCATGTTGTAGCACTATTTTTCATGCCATTTCAGCACTGAAAAGTCTGCAACCTCCCTCCATTCTTCACTTTTCATTTTGCTTTAAAAGTGATCTTGAGCCCCTTGTTGGTTTGAGTGTGAACTTGAGGTTCTCATGCCTAATGGTTTTAACTCTCTCTTGTGGGTTCCTCCTAACCAACAGCATGAGGCCTCTTTCATGCTCAAGACACTTGTGGTTTAGGCCATCTTTCCAATTAGAGGACAATCACTTTGGACTTAACCAACTAAAGAATGGTTTGGTAACGCTAAAATGAGTAAACAAAATTGAACAAGTAAAACATGACCAAAATAAGCATGTTGTGTTTACATTGCATGTGTTCAATCAGACATTATATTGAACACAAGATAGATTGGTCCATTTCATACTCAAAGTGATGAAATGAGCCAATCTCCTTTGGGTCTCCATCACCCTTGATCATGCATGATAGGGTGGTGGTCCTTTGAGTCTTGTTTTTGTGCATTTATTGAAAGTGTACAACTTGGATCTTTGGCCATCATGCATTGAAAATGCTTGATTGGTGGTTTTAGATCCAAGAGTGCCACTCCTTTGATGTTTTGAGATGATAAGGAGAGGGTGCAGTATAAACATGTCCTTGGAAAACCCTTCCTTTTCCTCTGTTTGTGCTCTGTTGCAGTGTAGTGATTCAGCACACCAGTGGCCGGCAGTGCTTCACCCTTGGCCGACAGAGGCACACTTTTGGCCGGTAGATGGCTGGCAGCAAGCCCTCATGGCCGGCAGGCCACTGGTGCATTCCTCAGCAGTGAATTAGTAAGGTGAAGCAGAAAGTTCTTAGAGAAACCCTGCAAATAGAGCCTCTCAAGAGCAAACCAATGGGCTTTTCAGGGCGAAAACCGAGTGCACGCATCTTCTACTTTCCAAAGCAGAGCTGAGGCAGTGTAGTTTAGTGTTTTACATGTTTAGTTAGCATGAATTTGTAATTCAATTAACTAGTTTGCTAATTAGTTAAACTGTTGTAATAATTAGTAAGTAGTTTACTAATTATTCAATTGGTTGTGTAATAATTAGTCTAATTAATTTAATTAGATTAGTTAGCTTAGCTTATTCATTCGGACCCTCCTTCGCGAGGGCATAATGTTGTAATAAGTGTACGTGTGTGTGTGCATGTCTTCCAACCCCACGTCTTTATCCCTTTTATTTACCCGCTTTCGATGGTTAGATTATGGATCATTTTCAATTAGCATAACTTATGCTTGCATGTTTGCATCATTCATTTGTCTTGCATGCACCGGGCTCAGCGCATCATTCAAACTGCATCGTATTTCAATACACTTATTTGAATACATGTTTAACAACATGTTATCAAATTGTTGTGTTCATATGCCATCTTAGATTGCTGAGCCTATTAATTGCATTGTTGCATGTGTTGCATTAGGCATTTTGCACAGTTAGGATTATACATATTTCTAACTAGTTTTTGTTTTGGCTTGGAGTACACTGTAAGTTTTACGCTTTAGCATACTTGCATGAGTGTAAGTATTGCCATGATAGCAAGCTTGCCATGAGGCTATTTGCTTATATGCTAAACTGCATGAATGCCTGTGGATGAAGGCTTCGTTGCTTGAATTGAAACAATTCGATAAAAATATGTTTTAAGCCCACTTTGCGAAGTGGTAAATCATCATGTTTTAAGCCCACTTGAGGGTGGCAATTTCAAACCATTTTCAAAAACAAACATGAGTTAAATTTTGTTCCAATTCTCGCGACTTAGTCTATACTTGCTTGTATGCATCACATAGTAATGTTAGCTAATAACCGGAATAAGAACACATGTGTTTATAAAACAACATATCATGCTTAGTAGAGGCCGATCCTTTGATCGGGCGAGCGGGGGTGCTCATTTCAGGACCTTCCCCTCTCGTACCCAAGTTCCCGAACCGAGGCAACTTTGGTGATGACGGACACGTGGCCTTTGGCACAAGTCAAGGTTTCCTAAATTTTTCAAAAACAAAATATTTAGGTGGCGACTTTGTAATCTGGCAAAGCAGTCTAATTTTGGCATTATTTGATTTAAAATCTGATTTTCCAAAATGATTTGCCGGATTGGACTCTTTGGTGTTTATCAGTCTCACATTGCACTTTGTGAGATTAGATTTAGAATCGTGACAGGAGTCCGAATTGTAGGACCCCTTCGAGCTCTCCGAAAGGGGGCGCGAAGAAAGTCAAGCTACACCGTGCTTCCTCCAATTGGGCCTTAAGCGATTTTGCCTCTGCCCCCGTCTTTACCCTCTTGCCCAATAAAGTAGCGGTCAGGGTTAACGCCTCCATTTGCGCCGAACAAAACCCTCTCATGAGGTCTGCCTCTGTACATTGAGACGCCCCTCTCACAGTCTCGTCCTCTATAACCCCCAGCAGACGATCTGCTGCCACCCTGGCTTCACCCCCATTACCCACCAAGCAGCCGACCACCGTGCACAAATGATGCATGGCAGTCCCCAACGACCCTAGCGCGACCCTCGTCTCTGCTCCGCTCGCCCACTCTTTCCCCAACTTTTGACTCGGGGGCACTTCCCTTGTCAGCACGTCCTTAAGGGACAAGTCTGTCGATTGGTCAACCTTTGGCAACCCTATTTGCTCATCTACTCCGTTTATCACTTGGGCGACCGGGGGCTTGGCCAAACCCCCCTCTGCCTCCACACCAACCCTGGTCTATTCCCTCCCTCTCTCCTACCTCACTCCACTTCCCTTCCCCCTCTTTGGTCTTCTTTCGCAATGGTCCTTTTTCATTCTCTTCTCTGATACCACCTTCTATTTCTTCTTCTCTCAACACCAACTCTATCTCTTTCCTACTTCCCTCTTAATGGATCCATCGGCACTCACAGAGGCACAAATGTTGCTAAGTCTTTTTCTCCCAATGGTTTGGATCGTGGTCGGACTGACCTCTTTGCCACCAGCTTCGGCGTTAGGCCTAACTATTTCTTCTTGTATTTGTCAGCCCTGGCAAATGCTCATGCGTCCTCTGCCTCTTGCGCCTTCCTTATTACTTCCACCTCCTCTAGAGCAGGATCCCCCTCGATCAGCTCAGGCCATAACTTTAAGGTAAACAAGGCTGGGGGTTAGACCAGGTCATCCCATTTTAGCCCTTCTTTCTCCCTCCACTGTTTCACTTGCTTGACCCTCCTTTCTGCCGCAGCATCCAACCTTGGCTCCAACAACTTGGTTGGCACTTTCCAAGTCATGCAAACTCCCCTCCTACCGTCTACTGACACGAAAAACCATTTTGGTCTCCACCCATTCACTAAAGAGGGCAACCCCACCGCCAGTCCCCTCCCCGCTTTCACTTGCAGGGTCACCCAAGTCTCCTGTTGCCCCGAGGCCTTGTAACACCAAAAAAACTCATCCACTGTCATCGTCTTTCCTCTGGTCGCCCGCGTCCATGCGATCGCACAAGCAAATAGGTCCTCCACGCATTCAGTATTAGTTACCCTGGCGCCATTTCCAGGCAGTTTAACACCTTGACCACCAGTGGGGGCAGTGGAAACCTTAGGCCCCCGCACAACGCCTCCTCGTACAGTGCAAACTCCATTGGCCGCACGTTGAATACTCTTTTCTTCACCGTGGGCACTCTCAACTATATATCCACTGGAATCTAATATTTGATACGTAGCTCCTCTAGATCCTCTGCTGTTAGCATGGATTTGTTAGCTTTGGTATGCCAGTGGTTAGGTGCCACTTGGCTAATTGGCTGCACCGCCGAGATCATTGTCGTTGAAAGGAGGCGCACTGGCCGCTACACGACCTTTTCCCCTAGCCTCTCCACTCCGTATTGTTCCGCCAGGGCCACTCTGTCATCATCTCCTAACGCATCTATAACAACCCAGACTTGCTAATCGTGATTTTAATTAATTAATTAATTATGTGTTAATTCTAATTGAACTAGGTGCCAAGTAATTTAATTTGTGCACATTTGTCCAAATTCGAAAATTGTCTGTTAAGGTTACAACTTTGAAATTGAAATCGAAATCGACAATCTTATTAGGTGCACAAATTGAAATTGAGTACATGGATGGGCTTATGAGAATTTTTAGAGCCATTTGGAAAATTTAATTGAAAATTGATTCAGTTTACTGAAATTGTCAATGATTGAATTGAGCCTTAATTGGAACTATCAATTATGTTCCTACATGTTAACTATGTGATTAAGTGTTATTGATTGTTATGAGATTTATTGAATTGTATTGTTTGAACAGATAGGTTAGAATGAAAATTAAACATGTCTGATTCGCTAATTTTAACAAGTTAGAATTAACTAATTGGATAGGAATTAGAGCCTAATTCACATTAGTATAATTTAATATAGTGTAATTGAGATTATAAGATGATGTGAAGTAATTTAATTCGAGTGAATTTGATTTAAATTAATTTATTAGCCTATTAAATTTAAGCCTGCTATATGTGTAAGGTAAGGAATAAGAGACTAAATTAACAATAGAAAGAGAGTTGGTGGCCTTGGTGCATTATCCACGTAGAGAGAGAGAGAGAGAGACACACACACACACTTTGTGAGAGAGAGCTTAATAAGAAAAAGAAGATAGGAAGAAGAGAAGAGAAAGGGAACTTGAAATCTTCATAACTACACAATCTTAAGGTAAGAATTCTACATCAATTCCATGAAATTGATGTTTTCCTCATAATCCTTTAGACCTTGAGTTGTTTTAATTAAAGATCATGAATAATTATGAGATTAGTGGTGTAAATGATGTTAGGAATTCATATGATCATATAAAGAAGGAATAGTGGAAATTAACTATCATATTTAACATGCATGGCATAATTTTAGTTCAAACACCTATGAAGTTGCATGATCTTTACATTGCATGTTTTTTCAAGAATCCATGAACAAAACAATTGTTTTCTTGCATGATTTATGAACTTTAAGAAGGAAATCTCAAAAGTTATGGAAAAGAACATAATTTGTATTTATAATGGTGATTTTACACTTGCAAATGTTTGAGTCCAAGAAATATGATCATCTCATGGATAAATTTGTTTTATAGACATGAATTCTTGCTTGGTCTCTCATAATTTCTAAGAAATTCTCATTTAAAAGTTTGAGTTGTAGCTTGAATACATATTTTAAGATTTTACAATTTGCTTTAAAGATTTTTGGTTATAAATTGAACAATTAAATATTGTTATAAATTTATGGTTTGAAATTGATGGTTGCAAATTAAAGTTCATAGTTGGGGATTGAATTATACAAATCATGAAGTTAGATTTTGAAAAGAGGATTCCAAAAACAATGTAGATTTTCGGACTGCATATTTAACAGTTCCGCACGTGCGGAATGGAGTTGCCGCACATGCAATTTCAGGAAAAAAATTTGGTTTCATTTTTGCTTCTTTTCTCCATCCTCCAAGCCTCCTTTGCATGGTTTTAAAGTGCTTAAACATGCAGTTGCATTACATAAGTGTATTGAATCGAACGAATGAGCAATTAGAACCGAACAAGTGAAACCGAATTGAATAAAATTATGAGTGTGATTGTAATTGTGTTGTGCTCGACTTTATTTGTTTAGGTCAGACGCCGCAAGAATAGCACGTGTTTTCAGGAGCCCACTGTGAGTAACACTGTTGTAAAGATATGTTCAAATTGTATTTATTTTCTTAATGATAAATTTTATTGTTTCTGAACTGCTACTTTTTATCAATTGAATGATGATCCTCTTTTTTAACTGTATTCGTGGCATCCATAGCATATTGCTATTGTTATTGTTATTGATATTGTTATTGTTACAGAGATCTCTGTCAGTTCCAATTCTTGGAACTATTGTCTATTGTTCAATGGTCATCAATTGATTGTTTGGTCTTTAAGACCAATTGTATTATTGCTATTGGATGTACCACGTATGACTTATATGAATCTGAATGATTGTTAAATTGAACGATTGAATGATTGATTGACACAAGATATTAATTGAGAAAATGTTCTATTGATAATCAATTGTTTCAAATATTGTGAGGACATCATTCATAACCCCTTTGCGCAGATGTTATTCACTGGGCTCTAACTCATTGTTTATAATATATGTAGGTGATCGGGCACCGGATTAGAGTTAGCGGTGTCGACCCAAACTCTGTTTTTGTCAAGCCAACTACTGTGCCTCACTGCGAGGTTCCGAACCATTACATGTCAGGGCTTATTGGGTGATTCAAATTCACCCTTTTGACATTGTGTTTATGAAATAAGAATGATTATTGAGTTTTGTTAACTATTTTTGGAAATGGGATTTAATTCCCTAGCTTATGTTTTGTTATGTACACATGTGTGTTATGGACTTAAGTGTTTGTGTATATAACTATGTATATAAAAGTTTATTTCCATTCAGGTCCTCACAGCTCATTGGACAATGTATGTTATTATTGAATGGCTTTCGCCAATCCCTTTATATTGTATTATTGTCTTTATTGTTAAGCAGGCCTTTGGTAATCACGGATTACTAGCTAGTTACGATTCTAAACTCATACGGGTGGGTTTGGGTCGTGACAGCATCTGATGTCATGGCCGACGCTTTGTCTCGTGCCATCTCCTTCACGTTGAGGAAATCTGTGATGTGAAACAGGGGAGAGTCCACCAAGATGTAGGAGCTCAAGTCTGGGATGTGTTGATTTTTCGCAATAAGATAAGTAAATCGCACTGGTCCAAATGCCCAAGGTTTGCCTGTGTGCCAAGGTTCGCGGTTAAAATTCGCCAGTTTGAAAATTCCACCAAGTTAAAACCTCCGTCTTTCCCACGTCACCCTACACAAAACCTTCACTTTCTACTACCGCTTCACATACCTCTCCCATGGCCTCGATTGCCCCACGTGCACAGCCTGGATCCCTCATTCTTCGCACTCCTTCTCTTTCCTCCCCATCCCCCGTCTATTCCACTTCACGTCATCACATGTTTTCTTGTACCTCGAGCCTTGCGCACCATAAATACCTCTCACCTCGGTCGGCCATCTCCCTTAACAGTCAATCATCGTATCGGTTAGCTACATCCCCCAACGGTCGGTCACCACATTGGTCGGCAACCACATCGGTTGGCTACATCTCTCAACGGTTGGTCACCACATCAGTTGATCAATGCGTTGGTCGGCCACCTCCCTCAACAGTCGATCACCACAACTATTGGTCACCGCGTCGGTCGGCCACCTCCCTCACCGGTCGGTCACCACGTCTGTCGGCGGCCGCGTCGGTCAGCTACCTCCCTTAACGGTCGGTCACCATGATAGTCGGTCATCGCGTCGGTCAGCCACCCCTAATGGTCAGTCACCACGTGGGTCAACAACCGTGTCGGTCGGTCGATCACCTCTCTCAACAGTCGGTCCGCGATCGAGTCGCTCCGCCAGCTTCTCAAATGGTCGGTCACCACGTTGGTCAGCAACCGTGTCAGTCGACCACCTCCCTCAACGGTCGGTTACCACAACAGTTGGTCGGCCACCTCCCCAACAGTCTATCACCACGCTGGTCGGCGACCGCGTCGATCGGCCACCTCCTTCAACGGTCAGTCACCACGACGGTCGTCACCGCGTCGGTTGGCCACCTCCTCCAACAGTCGGCGACCGCGTCGGTCGGCCACCTCTCTCAACGGTCAGTTATCGCGTCAGTCAACCACCTCTCTCACGGGTCCACGGTCGATCACTATGTCAGTCGACCACCTCCCTCAGCATTCGGCGACCACGTCGGTCGTCCACAATCCCCACCTAGACAATCGGTCACATCCTTGGTCGCCCACCTATCACGCCTCCTACCCCTCCCCTCCTTTCCCTTTGCCCGTCTCTTTGGCGCCCTAGAGGACCATTATCTTCTCTCTTATTTCCTTTGTTGGACAAAAGCAACACTTGGGAATGGGGGACTACTAATACCGATGGGCACCCAAGGGGGCCCAGCCCACGGCTCAAGGTCTAGCTCACGACCCAAGCGTTAAAGCCCAGTTAGCCCAATAACTTTGAGAAGTCAATGCTGGCCCAAGACCAACGGCATTCAAACACTTGTCAGGTAAGGAATCAACCACGTAATCAAACAAAGATCCTACTGTAGCTTAGCTTTTTCGCGCCCCCCTTTCGGGAGTTTGAAATATAAGCCCTACAGTTCGGACTCCCGTGGTTCTAAATCTAACCTCACAAGTACAATGTGAATTTGATAAATACCAAAGAGTCCAACTCCGACAAATCTTTTGGAAAATCAATTTTGAATCAAATTGCCAAAAATAGACTGCTTTATCAGATACAGAGTCGCCACCTAAATATTTTATTTTTAGAAAAATTTAGAAAACCCATGACTCATGTAAAAGGCCACGTGTCCGTCATCACCAAGATTGTCTCGGCTCGGGAGCTTAGGTATGAGAGGGGAAGGTCATGAATTGAGCACCCCCACTCGCCCAATCAAAGATCGGCCACTATTAATCATGATATGATTTTTATGTACATTATATGCTCTTGTTCCGATTTTTAGGCTAGCATTTACCATGTGATGCACACACACAAGTATAGACTAAATTGCAAGAATTGGAACATCTCGAGTCATGTTTATTTTGCAAAATTGTTTCAAAATATGTACCACTGAAAAGTGATCACATATGAACACTTACTCAAATTATTCTAATTCAAGCAACAAGCTTTCATCCACAGGCATACAAACAGTTTATTAATTAAGCATTTAGCCTCATGGCAAGCATGCTAGAAATGGCAACACTCACATTCATGCAATTATGCTAAAGCAAGTAAAGGCTAACCTAGTACTCCAAGCCAAAAAGAAATAAAGTCAAAAAAATGCATGATTCTAACTATGCGATATGACTAATGCAACACATGCGATACGCATTTAAATAGGCTCGGCTACTTAACATGGCATATGGAATAATTTGATAACATGCGGTCTAAGCACGTATTCAAAGAATATTGAACTAACGATACAGTTAGAATGATAAACCGAGCCACGGTGCATGCAATACAAATGGATGCAAACATGGAGAATGTTAATTGAAACATGATGCACCTAAACTAATCATTGTAAGCTAGTAAATAAAAGGGAGAAAGACGTGGGGTTGGAAGACATATACATTATTACATTGCGCTTTTACGAAAGAGAGTCCAAATGAATATACGAACCTAAGGCGGTATTTGGCAAGATTTTTTTTTTTGGGTTTTTTTTTTTTATTTTTCCACTAAAAGACAGTTTTGCAAAACCAAAAAAAAAACATCCAAACAAAATATCACATCCAACCCCATAATCATTTCACTTTTTCTCTCACAAATATCACATCCAACCACAAAAAAACTCAACTATCTTCCCAAACACAAAAAAAAATTTCTCCAATAATATCCTACTACTAAAAAAACCTACATAAAAACCCACTTCCCAAACACCCACTAACTAAGCTAAGCTAAAGTTAATTAAGCTAACTATTACAAATCAAAACGAATAAACTAGCTAAACTACTTAACTAGTTATTACGACACTTGAATTAACTAACTAAACTAGTTAACTAACTAATTGAATAATTACAACGCAAGTGCAATTAAAATAAATAATTAAACTAAACAACCAACTACTATGCCTCGGGAAACGAGGGATGTGCATGCGCATGCTCGGTTTCCACCCGAAAAGACCACCGTTTTGCTTCTAAATGCCTCTGTTTGCACAGTTGAACACCAACACTGCTGCTCACTCTGCCCTGCCTTACAAACTCACTGCTCAATTTTGCACTAGTAGCCAGCCGGCCGGCTAGTAATGAGGACTGTCGGCCACTAGTGATAGTCGGCCGGCCATCAAAGGTGGTCTGCCGGCCACCTGCCGACCATGGAAAGTGGCCTGCTGGCCACAACTGCCCAGGTTCATCTTGTTGCGACTGAGAACAGACTGAGGACAAACAGAGCACATACAGGATATTTTCAAGGGTTGTCTGCACAACTCACCCCTCCTTTTCATGAACAAATCTAAGGAGTGGTGAACTTAAGCCACGAACCACCAACTCAAGCAATTTCATTGCATGATGGCTTATGAGCCAAAGTGTGCAAGTTCAATAAATGCAAAACAAGACACAAACCTCCTCCCTTTCATGAATGATCAAGGGAAGTGGTGACCTTGGAACCTTAAATCATTTCATCACTAATGGGTATGAATGGTTCAAGTTTCCATGTGTTCAATTAACGTCCGATTGAACACAACCAAATTATTAGCTTGCTCATTTTTAATTCCAAGTTTTAGTTATTCATTTTAGTTTACCAACCATTCTTTAATCAATTGAGTCCAAAGAGTGAGATTAAGTCCTCTAATGGAAAGAGGGCTCAAATCACAAGTTGTTTTAGGCATGAAAGAGACATCATACCATTGGTAATGAATCCCCTAAGGATTAAACCATTAAGCATGACACCTCAATCTCATGCTTTAAACAAACAAATAGTTTGAACCACTTTCGAAACAAAATAAAGAGCCAAGAAAGGAGAGAGGTTGCAGAGATGTTTAAGTGCTGAAAATGAGTGAGAAAAGCATAAATAAATGCTATCAACTCAAATAAGATGGTGTCTAAGACCTAGAACACCAAACTCATGAGGACTATTACACTACAAGCATGCAAAACAAAGCTCAAATGCAACCAACAGTCCAAAACAATGCTAAAACAGGTTAAAAGCAGTCCTAAAATATGCTGGAATTAAGCTAAAATAGCTAGATTAAAATGCTAAAACATGGCACCAACTAGGCTAATAAGCAAGACACAAAGAGGGGAGGCTAACCCCTCCAAATTTGGACTTCAAAACATGATTTTGGCCACTGAAAAAGCTCTGAAAATTAGTGTTTAAAATCTTGGAAAAAGATAGTAAGAGGGTGGGAAACACAAGGGCAAACGCCTCCAAAACAAGGTACAAAGAAGGGCTATCAACCCCTCAACCTTTAATGACCTTAAACCCAAGCTTCAGCCCAAAAAAAAAATAGAGTTTTGACTGCCCAAAACAATGGAAAAAAGTAGGAATAATAGTAGAGAAAGCAAGCAAATAGGTAAAGCCTTATACTTCTTGAAGAGAAGAAGCAATTCTAAGCAACAAAACCAAGAAAACTGTAACAACCCTCGTCACTGTTTACTGATTACTTACTGATTACTGCTAAACCGAGACCGATTATGATTGATAATTGAATTGATTAAAATACTGAACTGACTGACTGAGATTCGAGACTGATTGATTGACTGTGACCGTTTAAATGCATAATCTATCTGTTTGACTGCCAAATTATCTGTTCTTGTCTTATGCATTAAACTGCAAATTGAAGGCCTTATCGGCGGCCAAATCGAAAATTTATTGATGTTCTGTAATCATCATAATTTATGTGATTTTATGGTATATTTAATTGAAAATCGATTTGGTATGATTAAATTAGATAAAATAAGCTAAATCAAAGAGTTGGCCTTATTTACCGTTTTGCCACCTAGTGCCCCTTTTCATATAAAACATTCTTGAGTCTTTTTCATCCAAACAAAACATTTTGCTCAGCCATTTCTTACTCCAACCGACCAAGAGAGAGAGGAAGTGAGAGAATTGAGTTCCTTCTTGAGTTTGCTTGGAGAATTGAAGAAATTGAAGGATAATTGTCTAATTGAGCTTCTAGTCTTGTGATTGAAGACCTAAGGTAGATCATTGTCCTTCTTTATTGTGCATTTGAGTTTATTCTTGCATGATTCATGGGTCTTTAGTAATCTAAGGCATGAATTGGTTCAATAGTGTTGAGTTGAAGCTCATTCCATGCATGTATGCTTGTATTGATAAGTTTGAAGTTGCTTTCATGGCAAATATCACATGCATGCTCATATTTATGTTTAAGTCCATGATTTCATCTTGTTTTGAAAAGAATTGGCTCATTAGAGCATGAATTTGAGGCTTGAGGATTGTTGTAGTACATGCATGTTCAATTGGAGTCATGTTCATGAAATTGATTTGAAAATGGTGTTTAATGGAACTACCTTTGGGCTTTGATTTCTCAAATTGATCTTTGAAACATGTTGTACATTGAGTTTTAAAGTGTTTTCCGGAAAATTAGCCCAAAAGGATCGAATTTGATACATTGAAAGTTGATTTTGATCTTGGAGTTCAAATCTGGAATTTCCAGATTTTGGTCGTCCGCTCGAGCGGAGGAGTGCCGCTCGAGCGGGCGAAAATCGAGCTCCCAGCATCTCTCACTGCTTTACAGTCCGCTCGAGCAGGGTATTGTACGCTCGAGCGGAGGCTTGTGTCACACGCTCGAGCGGGGGAGTTGACGCTCGAGCGGGGACCTTTGTTGCATGTCCGCTCGAGCGGGGAAACCTGCGCTCGAGCGGGGAACTGTTTTTCTAAAAATTCTGAAACTGTTTCTGAGTGCATCTTTGCATCCTCATTCCATTCTAGGCATTCTTAGGCCTAGTTTAAGACATTTTAATGAGGATATGGATGTAGAACCACACCAAGGCAAATTAGGGATTAAGTTATTATCTTTCCCAACTGTGTAGCTTAGTGTGTGTTCAATCTGTTAACTGTGTAAGGTTGGCTTACCGAGGAGACGCTCTAGCTTACTGTAGCCCAGAACTCTATGAGTAACAATTGTGTAAAGATATGTTCAAAAATGATTATCTTCTGAACTGTTTACTGAACTGAACTGTTTGCCGAGTTGAACTATTTCATGAACTGTTTACTGTTAACTGAATGAATGTATATCCTATATTCTGAACTGTATTGTGGCATCTTTAGCAACTACTGTTTACTATTACTGCTACTGTTACAGAGACCTCTGTCGGTTCCCTCGTTAGAACCACTACTGTTTACTGATTGATGGCCATCAATTGACTGTTCGGTCTTTTAAGACCTACTGTTTACTGTACTGCTACTGTCACGGATATCTCTGGAGCAAAGTGCTGCACAGACCTAAGTGCTACAGTGTGAGCCACCTCTAGAATCTGTGCGAGACACCTCTTGAGTCCATACTGGGCTTTAAGCCAATCTGTGAAATCTGGAGCAAAGTGCTGCACGGACCTAAGTGCTACAGTGTGAGCCACCTCTAGAATCTGTGCGAGACACCTCTTGAGTCCATAAGAACTGTACTGTTACTGTTACTGTTACCTTTACTGTTACTGTACTGTTACTGTCACTGCTACTGCTACTGCACTGTTACTGTTACTGTTATTGTTACCATTACTGTTACTGTACTGTTACTGTTACCGCTACTGCACTGTTACTGTACTGTACTGTTACCGTTACTACTACTGTACTGACACTGTACTGACACTGCTACTACCACCGTACTGTTTTGCTATCGGTTGTGCCACGTACGATTACTGTGATTTCTAAACGACTGATATGACATGAAGTATAAGCCACCGACTGTATAACTGATCTACCGAGGCAAACGACTTTTTAAAATACTGAAGGGACATTCTTTCTTAACCCCTTTACGCATTGTGTTATTCACTGGGCTTTAGCTCACTGCTCATATATATATGTAGGTGTACAGGCACCAGACCGCGGCTAGGAGCATCAGGCAAGCTTTAGTTTCGTCAAGCCAACCACTGTGCCTCACTGCGAGGTTCCGAGCCTTTCAAGCTATGGCTTAGGGGTGTTTTAATCTCTCCGTCTGTCCCTGTATCTGATTGGTATTACTGTATAGACCGACAGCACTGTATTGTACTGTTAATAGGGATTAAGTCCCTGTACTGAATGATTGTAAATATTGTGCATACTGTTCTGTACTGAATGTCTATATGTATGAAAAATCTTTTTGCATACAGACTGTCACAGCTCATTGGACATTGTTTATTTACTGTTCTGGCTTCCGCCATGCCCCTGTACTCTGTACTACTGTATTACTGTTAAGCAGGCCTTCGGTAATCTCGGATTACTGGCCGGTTACGGTGCTAAACCCATAGGGGCGGGTTTGGGTTGTGACAAAAACACACCCTCTAGAGCTCAAACCAAGCTCAAAAGTACCTCAACTCAAAGATGGTGAGGTTTGGTTAAGGATGTATAGGCAAAGGTTGAAGATTTGTAGGCAAAAGTGTAGAGATTTGGTAAAAAGAGAGGAAAATTTTTTATCTCAAAATTTTCTAACTTTCAAACATGAGAGAGGGGCCTCCTATATATAGAAAACATGAAATTTCCTCAAGGAGATCCAGCCCTACACACAGGGATAGATACATGCATCTATGCAAACAGCTGGCATAGTTGGCGTAAAATATCTGCAAAATACACTGGTGGTCAATTGGCCATCAATGGTGGCCGGCCGGCCATCTCTAGTGGCTGGAAAGCCACATCAGTGGCCGACAACCCAAAAGTGATGGCCGGCAGCCCAAAAGAGGTGGCTGGTAGGCCACTAGAGGCTGCAGGCTGGAAAAGCTAGGCTTGGTTCAAACTTAGGACAACAAAGGTACAGGGTTTGAAAGGCTCAAAGTTGTGGCATTCCGCTGAGGACTTCGAGCACTTGGCGAGCATATAAACTCATCATCGGGTATGTATGCGAGGACGTCCAAGTCGTAAGGGCTGTCAAAAATGGGGTGTCTACAGTTGCTCCTCTTTAACAGAACTCGGAGTTATGAAATGACGTGACTGAATGTCAAAGCCCAGATACGACCCATTTTGACAAGACCGTAAGACTTGGACAAACAATCAAGACAGAAATAAATGGTTGCGCCCACAAAAATCAAACCAACGTAGTTCTGGAGCAAGATGCAAATGATATGCTCAATGCAACTTTGAAAGCTGAACTCACAAGCTTCGCGAAGCCAACTATTTTGAAAACTCATGATCGTGCAAGATGATGCCATAAGCAATAACAAATGCGATAAGCAAGATAACAAAATAACAGCATAAATGAGCAGCTTCAAGCTAAACCAACACAGGTTCCATGCAAAAAGATAAAACCACACTCTAACCACACCAAAATGAAAGACGAGGAAAGAAAACACAGCTCAGGGTTATGTTTCACGCATCCTGAGAAACTGAGAAAACTGCTCGGGGTCACGTTTCATATGTCCCAAGAAATTAGAGAAACCGCTCGAGCTCGCATTTCACATGTCCCGAGATAACAAGAAAAATGCTCGGGTTCGTGCTTCGCACGTCCCGAGATGAAACCTGCTCAGGGCCGCGCATCACGCGTCCTAAGATAACAAGAAAACCACTCAAGTGCGTGCTTCGCATGTCCCAAGATAAAACTTGCCCAGGGCCGTGCATCATGCGTCCTGAGATAACAAGAAAACCGTTCGGGCGCGTGCGTCACACATCCGGAGATAAAACCCGCCCAGGGCCGCGCGTCACGCGTCCTAAGATAACAAGAAAACCGCTCGAGCGCATGCTTTGCACATCCTAAGATAAAACCCACCCAGGGCCACGTTTCACACGTCTTGAGAAACAACACTGCGCGAGGCTGTGTTTCATACGTCTCGAGATAAAACTCGCCCAGGGCTGAGCATCACGCGTCCTGAGATAATGAGAAAACCGCTCGAGCACGTACTTCACACGTCCCGAAATAAAACCCGCCCAGGGCCACGTTTCACGTATCCTGAGAAACAAGAAAACTAGTCGAGCGCATGCTTTGCACGTCTCGAGATGAAAGAGAGAGGTGTGCGATTGATGCACAAAATGAAGGCATAAGTTCTCCTACCAAGACACAAATAAATTTATCCGGAGCTCCACCGAATGAACCGTGCATACAATATCGTTTTTCGATTAGTATGTGATAGATGCACAAAGTGAGCAAGTGCGATGGATGCACAAAGTGGATATGTACGATAGATGCACAAAATGAATGCGTGTGATCGATACACAAAGTATTCAATTCAAGATGGACAATCGACGTATGACGTTAATCGAGACCATGTTTTATGCATGAAATAATGAGCAAGAGCAAGAGCAAAAGCATATTCTATACGGAATTGAAGGCATATTCTATGCAAGATTGATAGCGTATTTTACGCATGAATCACAAATGATGCAAGACAAGCATGCAACATACATAAATGCGTATTCTATGCAAAAGAGAACGAAAGCATAAAACGCACAAAAATGACATTAGATGGTACCTTCCGGTTTACCTCCCGGAGGAATTGCAACATGTTTAAAAGGATACACCTCGCTCATGTTGACAAATGATGAACATCGTACGCCAAAACACAGTTTTGAACTTCCGTAGAGACAATCTGGACCCAACAGTGAACTTTCCTTGCAACTCTTGGGAAACAAAGACACAAAACAGCATCAGGACTAAGAGGGAGACCGCCAGCCACTGTCGGCCACTGAATAGCCTTGCAGCCACTAGTGAGCCTTGCCGGCCCCCTGCCGGTCACCGATGGCAGTTCGGGGCAAAAAAGACTTTTCACACACGGGTCTTTAAGTACAAGCCACTAGGGCTTATTTCCTCACACCCACATGTCCGAAAATGCTCTCTCTCTCTCTCTAGGTGCTCCTTCTCTCTAGATTTACACTTTCTACACGTTTTCCAACACCCCACGCAAACTTTATTCGCTAAACCCTTTTAGTCCTCTTCACTTTGAACTGATTGGAATTTGATTTCGACACTTTTTTCCTCATTTTCACCCTTCAAGGTTTGTTCTCCTCAAGTTTCTCTTGAGTTTTGTGCACTTTTCCCGACTTTGACTTTTTCTCCCATTTTCTCTCTCCTAAGGTTGACTTTTTCCAAGTTTACCCTCTTTTCTTCATGTTTTCCACCTACTTTTCACCCATTTTCCAGATGGCGGATGGTTCACCACACGACGGGGCCCCTTCAGAGGTTCTCCCTGCATTTCCACCTGTTCCCGAGGCGGATGAGTCCGTCGTTGCCGAGGCAGCTGGAGGTATTGAGGCTGACCTAGAGACAGAGTTCGTACCTGAGCCAAAGCCAGAACTAGAGCCACTATCAGTGAGAGTACAACCATTTGATCCGGAGAGGTAACATCCCCGGACACATATCTTGCCAGCTGGTGGCATTAGGCGCTTCAGCGTCTTTATTCCCGGTGTACCAGATGATCTCCTACTAAGGGAACTAACTTCTCATCTTTCATCCATTGCAGTTGAGATATGAGCACTGTTTTCATGTATTCCTGCCTGTCTTTTCTTGCATGTCTTGCACTTCCTTTTATTTGACTATACTTGCATCACTGTCTGATCTGATTCATCTATTTCTTGCCACAGGGAAAGTCTCGTGCTTTTTAAGGGTATGGAGCCATAACTGCGCGAGACTGGTATGACAAGCTCCCTGCAAGAGTAAGGGACATTGTAGACGAGACCAGCTTCGACCTATTTTGCTCCGACCTGATGCAGGTTATCGCGAGCTGTCCTCTTCTGGCGCACTTATGGAGAGGTGGTGGGATACCACCAACTCCTTCTACTTTTCCACCACTGGGGAGATAACGATGACTCCCTATGACTTTGCCATGCTCACCGGCTTAGACGTAAGGGGTGATCCGATCCCGTTCAACTCCGCCATGGGAGAGTGAGAGGCAACTTGGGTTGAGTTGCTAGGAGCGCATCCACCCTTATATCAAGTAGGGATGGTCAAATATAATTGGTTCGCCGATCAGTTCAGATGGAGCGAGCCCGAGACAGTAGAAAAGATGGAGCACTATACCAGAGGCTTTCTGATGTTCGTCTTCGGTACCACCTTGTTTTCAAATAGGTGGAACACCATAGGCTTATATCTGTTGAGCGCTCTAGTGACCCTTCCTCGGGTGCGCTTCTATGATTAGGGCGGAGTCGGCCTTACCACCCTCTATGGATACATGAGCTTGACCTCCCGTCTGAAAAGAGACTTGATCGGAGGCTACTGGCAAGCCTAGGAGGTATGCATCTCAGTTTCCTCTTTGCACTTTATATTTTCTGCTTTATATCTGTTCAACACCTGTGCTTTCTACTTTACACTTTCTATATCTGTTCACACTTTGTGCTTTCTACTTTGCACTTTTTGCATCTGTTCATACATTGTACTTTCTACTTTGCACTTTCTGTATCTGTTCATACTGTATTCATCACATATCACTGCATTTTCTTCGCAGCTGTGAGTGTATGCATATTTTCCGACTTTGGCCCCAGAGCCCATAGAGGAGTTTCCACTGGCAATCCCTTACTCACGGAGGTATGACAGTCGGCACCAGCGCAAGACCCGCGAGACCTTCACATTTTTCCGGCATTACTTCGACACTATGGCTGCTCATGAGGTAACTTGAAACATAGTCATTTTAGCTTTGCAACTATTCTGATTCACATTTAGCAACCGACAACAACTAATAATCTGTACAACCTCTATTTGCAGATTATGTAGCAGCCATGGGCCATAATGCCGGCTGGGATTTGGGACCAGTATGCCGAGGCCTGGGCCACTTCTCACTTCTGCATTCTACTCGAGGGCCCAGTCTGCTAGGCCTGGTTTTTGAGCGAGCGGTTCGTACACTAGACTGTGGGCCTACCTGACCCGATCATTCTGATGGCGCCGCCAGAGTCTATGCGATCAGCAGACAACCTAACCATTGATGAGGTCACTCAGTTTATGGTGGGTTTCGATGCTGACTACTTTCGAACAGAGGGCGACTATGCGACCTTTATCCAGACACATCTCATGCCACCCCTGACCGGTGCTTGTGGAGGTGAGGGAGCGAGAGCTCCTACTGCGAGAGAGGCGCCTAGAGTGATCAGGGCGACTAGGGCCCGTGCTAGAGGGGCTTCCCAGGTGAGGCAAAGGATCGGTTGGCCAGAGCTTCCCACTGCACTAACATGCTGGCAGCATTCTGGGGATGCTTACTAGGTCCCGATTGAGCCTGCCGCGGCTGGGCATGAGCTTGTCGGGGTTAGAGGCCCGACTAAGGTATGGACCACTCTTTACCACTTGCACCCCACATTTCATTTCAGATATATTCACTGCGAACACTAATCATTCAAATGCACTTGCAGGCATCCATTGAGTACACAAGGAGCGCTCTTGAGCTGATAGCCTCCTTGATGGGTATGATACAAATGAGGGAGACACTACTTGGTCTCCACGACATCCCGATAATTTCTTCAGTTTGCACTGTATGCTATCAAATTTCCCCTGATGCACCAGCATTTCAACTGTAGTTTATTCTAAACTGCACTAATACACTCCATTGGCACATTGCATTCACACACTGTGCTTACACACTATATCTGACTTCTGCATACACTCATTTTGCATTACACGCTTACATCTGACACACACTACATACTATGCTTGCATCTGATACACACACTGAAACTAATATGTGAAAACTGTCCTTTTCAGATCCCAGCTATACCGACTACTCCAGCGGCGGGAGCACCAGCATCGGCAATACCTCCTCTAGTAGCAGAGAGGAGAGAGAGAGACAGGAGTACCCGAGCCCGCAGGGCCGGCCCTGCCATAAGACAGGTAAGGCTTGTGCCTTAGGCCCCAAATTTTGGCCCACAAATAGGGCCTCCAAATTTAAAAAATTGTTATAGGCCCAATCTTTTTTTTCTTTTTCTTTTTTTTCTTTTTTTTTTGGTTTTAAGATCAATTTAAAGGGCCCCAAATGTTTATTGGGCCCATGTATAATTTAGCCCATATTTATTTATAAATGTGTTTGGCCCATATTTTTTAAAATGAAAATATATAAATAAAAAAAAAAACAAAACAAAAACTGAAAATGTGTTTGGGCCCAACCGAAAGTTTATCTGGTGTGGGACTGAAAACAGCTTTGGAGGCTTTAAAGGGCCCCAAAACTGAAAATGTATTTAAAGGGCCCCAAAATGTGTTTGGGCCCAACCCATACAAATACAATATACAATACATACATGTCCAGTGCACTGCTAGTGTGGTGTGGTGAGTGCTTCTGTTTTCAATCTCTCTTTAACGAAACGAAGTGATGAAATGAAATGAAAGACTTGAAGGCAGGCAAACGAAGAGCATAGCATAGCATAGACTTACTCCCTCTCTTTCACTATCTCTCACACACACACTCTCTCATGTAATGTAAGTCCTCTCTCTCAGTATCAGATTTTATTAAATAAAGTTGCCCTAATTTTTTTTTAATATTATTTCTCTATCAATTAGTGGAATAATAAATTTGCCCTAATTTTTTTATTACCTTCTTTATCCATTAGATTTTAGTGAAATAAATAATTTAGCCCTAATTTTTTTACCTAGGTATTTATCAGTTTTAATTGAATAATATGTTTGCCCTAATTTTGTTTCATTAAATTATTTTTTTATAATTTATTTGCTATCAGATCAGTGGATTGTGATTTGTGGATTGAAGTGTTTGTGATTTGTGGATTGATTTGAAGTGTTGTCATTTGTGGATTGAAGTGTTTGTGATTATAGGCATGTTTCCTAGGAAGTATAGTTCTGGAAATGAAAAGAGAAAGAAGAGGATGAAAGTAGAACAATTAATTCAATCTCAACCGGGAGCACTTGATAAATATTTTGGTACCAAGAAACAAGTAGATATTTTGGGTTCAAATGACAATGATGATGAAGATTTGGTAATTGAAGAGCCTACTCATTATGTGAGTAATAATGAGAATGATTATTTGGCACAATCTGTTGTTTGCTGTTAATTCTATTAGCAAGACATTTCAAGCTGAAGACATGCATATTGATGTTGCTATACATCAATTAAAAGGACTCATTACATTTCTTGAAAAGTATAGAGAAACTGGATTTTTGGAGGCCATGATTGAAGCTAAAGAAGTTGCAATTGAAATGGAGATTGAGCCTACATTTCGTAAAAGGCGTGTCATTCGTAGAAAGAAACATTTTGATGAGAATGTTAGTGAAGAGGTTGCACAATCAGCTGAAGAATCCTTTAGAGTTAATTATTTCATATATATAATAGATCAAGCTCTTTCTTCACTTAAGAGTAGATTTGAACAATTTCAAATATATGATGAAACTTTTGGATTTTTGTTTGATTTGAAGAAGTTAAATTCTACCAATGATGAGTGCTTGAAGACTTATTGTGCTAATCTTGAAGACTTTTTGAAACGTGATGGGCTTATGGATGTTGATGGGAGAGATTTATTTTCTGAGTTGAAAGTCTTCAAAGAAATTTTGCCAAAAGAAATCAATAGGCCAATTGAGGTGATGAATTATTTGAAATTGATGGATGGTTGTTTTCCAAATACCTGGATTGCGTATAGAATATTATTGACTATTCCAGTTATCGTTGCCTCTGGAGAAAGAAGTTTTTCAAAATTAAAATTGATCAAATCCTACCTTCGATCAACAATGTCACAAGAAAGATTGAATGGATTAGCTATATTGTCTATTGAAAAGGATTTGGTAGATAAATTAGATTATACAAACTTAATTAGTGATTTTGCAGCTAAAAATGCAAGAAGAGTAGTATTTAAGTGATCGTTGGGTTAATTGTAAGCTGGATATTGCTAAACTATAAAGCAACAAAACCAGTTTTTAATGTTTTTGAGTTATTGTACTGATTTCTTCCTATCTATTATATATGAAAGTAAATTTTAGTTTATAATTTTAATGATTATATGTTCAAGTATACTTAAATAAAAAATTTGTGGATACTTATCATTTTATGCATAAATTTTTTATTAAAAAAAAATATATTAGAGGGGCCCCATTTTCACAGTACGCCTTAGGCCCCACAAATCTCAGGGCCAGCCCTGCGAGCTCGAAGCAATCCTCCAGAGCCCATCTTGAGGGACGATGATGCTGAAACCAGTGGTTCGGAGAAGGTAGTGAGTCAACACTCTGGGTCGTCTGAGAGCGGAGATGATGATGCCGGCTCGGGTTCCAAAAGCGGAGGCGACGATGCTGATGAGGGTTCTGGAACAGAGAGTGAAGATGATGTCGGCTCTGGTTCCAGCTCAGAGGCAGATTCAGACAGCGGAGCTGATGGAGATAGTGCCCCAAAGTCCTCTCCTTCGAGGAAAATGACAAAGAGGGCCTCTCGGGCATGAGGCGGCTGGCACTGATTTTCTGATTTTTTTTTCTTAGTTTCTTTTTGTTTAGTAGCATTAGCAGATGTATAGCTTTATGAAGTTTTATTTGCTTTAAAACTTGTACTCCTCTTTTGTAAAAATCATGATCGGAATAAAACCTCGCAGTTTTTATAAAAAAAATGTGTTATCATTTTTGCATCATAAGCACCATATTAGCATGAAATGGACATGGAATTGAAATGACCAAGAGCACTTGATTGAAACAAAATTCTTAATCGGGTAATGAACCTACCAACAACCAAAATACAAAATGCAACATACAACTCGATAAACAAAACAATAACAACTCGATAAATGGACAATAGGCCTGAAAAGAAGGCTACCGGCCAGAAAAGGAACTTACCGGCCACCTATCGGCCATAAAAGATGGCCTGCTGGCCACCTATCGGCCATCAATGTGCAGAGCCTCCAGATTGTTGACAATTGGCTTCCATTCACTGCCTTATTTTCTATAAAAGGTTGAACTTCGGGGATTCTTCATTTCTGCTGCAAATTCTTCACAAATAGAGCCATTTTTCGCCGAAAGACTCTCGGATTGGATAGCGACTTTAAATAGCTCGAAAAAGGTGAATTTCTAGAGTTTCAACATAAATGCACTTTTTCCATTGAGTCGGACTCAACTTTGTCTTCCATTCCTTTATGCCACGGCTAGGTGCTGAGACCCGATTACACACGTCTTTAGCTTTGGAGGACAAGAAATGTGCCAGACAATTGAAGAATTTCAGGCATTAATAGAATCTCGACGTGACGAGGAAATCATGCCTCAACCCCATTTTGACCACGTCCAAGCTTTAGGACGGATGTGTGGGCTCACTCTGCACGAGGCAATCTCTGGCCCACAATGGAGAACTGGACATTCACAGTGTGATTCATCGATTTTCCAATGCCAGTGACCGAGGCAACCTTCTCTGGTGGAATTTTCGGTAGCATGCCCTCAGCTTGTGCATGCTTGCTGATTTTCTCCTTGCCCCTAGTTTTGGCAGATCTAGCATCCGATTGATTGAAGTGGCCCAAGGTTTGAAAGAAAGCAAGAGTTGCATTGGTTTGGTGTTGGTCGAGACTTTAATGGGTTTAGACACCTTTCATCGGCGGGAGACTACCAGATTCGCAAGGAGTCCATTACTTCTTCAGGTAATGTTTCCCACCCTTACTCATATGTGTTTCTCACATCTCTCGGCATTCATGCTTTGTTTTTCTCTTAAAGCCCTTTTCTCACTTTTCTTTCAACATACATTTCTTTATTCTTTAATCTCTCTTTTCTTTCATTCCTTCCCAAGTGTGGCTTATGGATAAGCTGAATGTAGTGGACTCTTGCCCTAAGTACTCAGCTCAAGGCTATTTCTTTCACCACCAACTAATGGATTTCCCGAATGATGGGTGGTGGTGCACTGGCTGTACAACAGGTCTGTTGTTGACATAGCTTGGCGTTGCCCCTGGTTTAACCTGACCGAGATGAGCTACAGCATAACTTGGCAGCCTGGTATTCAGTTGATCGGCCTGACATACTATGTATTCTATTTCCCGTTCTGGTTCAAACGTCAATTTGGGCATGATCAGACCAGCCCAGAAGAGGGGGTAAAGTACCCGGTTTCATTCCCCATCCGAGGTTCACATTTGGCTAGGTACCTCGCTGCTTGAAGGACAAGAGAGCTTCTGGCCCCTGCCTCTAGCTTCAGTTGCACCCTTTCTAGCGAGTGTCTAGCTTGGCTCGAGGATGAGGCACAAGCCGGGCCTACTTTGGCTTCAGAAGCTTCCACAAGCACGAGCGGGGGACGCAGGAGCACCTGACTCATCTATGCCCCTAATTTATTGCTTTGACTTTTCTTTTCAAGTTTTCGATGTAATAAAAGCAACTTTGATTTGTATAAGAGAGTTGGAGAACTTTTATGTTGAAATCAATGAAATTAAAATTGTGAGCACTGAAAATTTTCCTTTTGGTCCAAAAATGGTCTAAATTGTAAAAGATAAAATTTGAACAAAATCAACTTTTATTAAAACTTTCCAAAACCATTTTCGAAAAAGGTCACCACTTGACACGCACGGAATCAAATCTCGAGATGTACAACCCCGAATCCAAAGATCAAAAATTTCCCCTTGATTGAATAGCACTGCTTATTATTGTAACCAACTCTTCTCTCAGAGTAAAGATCACAACTGAACTCTCAAGTAAGGAACAGACAAAGATCACCTGATCAGACACATGGACAGGACAGTTGATTTGGAGGTATTTATAGCTGAACTTCAGGATAAAGTTGCCTACGTATCCTAAAGATGGGAATCAGGCCTTATGTAGTTCAGTTCAGATTCACTTGAGTATTAACACTCTCCTTTTGCGCTCTAACTTTGCAGGCTCAATTTTTCTTTATTTTTAATTTTTTATGCTCTAACTTTTGCCTAGGTCGCCCTTATGGGTTTCCGGTCTAACGAGCCTATCAGGAATAGTATTTCTTCAACTTGTCCATGTTGATCGGTTGGAAAAATTCTAGGCCATCCAGGTCCATAAGAATAATAGCTCCACTCGACCAAATAGCTTTGATGATGTAAGGACCAGTCCAATTGGGTCTAAATTTGCCCCTAGGGTCATAGATGGGAGCTCGGTTGTCTTTCAGCACCAAATCCCCCTCTTTAAGATTCTAGGACTTAACCTTCTTGTTAAAAGCCCTAGCAATCCTGCATTAATAGCCTTGAACGTGATACAATGGTTTCAGCCTTCTCTCATCAAACAATATCAGCTCTTCGAATTTGCTCTCTTGCCAGTCCGCCTCTGTTATCTGACACTCAGCAATAACTCGCAGTGACAGGACTTCTATTTCGATTGGCAGAACAGCTTTCATCCCATAGACAAGAAAATAATGAGTTGCCCCTGTAGACGTCCGGATTGAAGTTCTATAACCTCAGAGTGCGAATGGAAATTTATCTGGCCAATCCCTGTAGGTCTCAACCATCTTCTGCAAATATTCTTAATATTTTGTTGGCGGCCTCAACAACTCCATTGGTTTGCGACCGGTATGTAGACGACTTATAAAAAGCCACATTGTATTTCTCCAACAAGTCTATCACCTCTTTCTTGAAATGGAAGCCATTATCTGAAATGATCTCGTTTGGGACTCCGTATCAGCAAATGATGTTGTTTCTGATGAACTTAGCCACATGCGCTGCTTTCAACACTGCATAGGACTGAGCTTCCACCTACTTCATGAAATAATCAATTGCCACCAGAATGTATTCATACCCATTTGACCATTTTGGTGTGACTACGTCGATGACATCGATTCCCCAGACTAAGAAAGGCCATGGTGAAGTCATGTTGTACAGTTTTGACGGCGGGATGTTCATGCGATTAGCATGAATTTGGCATTTGTGGCATCGCCGAACAAAACCAATACAATCCTCCTCTATGATAGACCAGTAGTAACCCTGCTTGAGAATCTTCTGGGCTAACATTACTCCGTTCATGTACGCTCCGCACTCCCTTCCATGGATGGCCTCTATCAGGCACTTTGATTTCTCTTTTTCAACACACAACTTGTGCATTCCCAGATAACCTCTTTTGTACAGTTTAGCTCCGTAGATGATAAATTAGATGGCCATTCGTCGTATTCCCTTTTTTTCCTTGGCATTTGCCCCTGGTGGATAGACCTCTTTTTCCAAGAAGTTCCAGATATCATAGTACCAAGGGTTTTAATCTTGCGCTTCATCTATTACGGCGATAGTCTCATAAACTGGCGTGTATCTCTGCTCAATGTTGATCGGACGCATCCGAACTCCAAGCGGGATGTCTATCATGGAAGATAGAGTTAATAAGGCGTTAGCGAACCTATTGTTCTCTCTTAGTAGATGCGTGAAAGTCAGCTTTTCAAATTTAGGAATCAGAACATCTAGGGTCTGGTGATAAATCTTTATCTTTTCTTTCTTGAATTTCCAGTCTCTATTCACTTGCGAAACAACTAGGTTCGAGTCCCAGATGACGTCCAACCTTTTTGCCCCTAGTTCCAGGGCAGCTTCCAAACCAATGATACACGCCTCATACTCTACTTCATTATTAGACACCTTGAACCAAAATTTGAAGGCTAAAGGTATATGGGAGTCGTCGGGTGCTATCAGCGACAGACCTATCCCATAACCATACTGATTGGACACTCCATCAAAGTACATTGTCCAAGTCTCTTCCTCGACTTGTAGAATGGCTTCATCTGGGAACAAGTATTCCACCGTTTTATCCCCTTTTACTGGGTGATCTGCCAGGAACTCCACTACAGCTCTCCCATTGACCGACTTGTGGGTAACATACTTGAGATCAAATTCGGAGAAGAGAAGTAACCAACGGGCTAGCCTACTCGTAAGCGTTGGTTTCTCAAAAAGATATTTGATGGGATCTAATCTCGAAACCAGAATTACAGAGTGAGCTAACAAGTAGTGCCTCAACTTCCTGGTAGCCCATACCAAGGCTAGGCAAGCTTTCTCTAACGGAGTGTAACGGGTCTCATAATCCAGCATTTTCTTGCTCAAGTAGTAGATGGCTTTCTCCACCCTATCCTCAAATTCCTAAGCAAGCATGCATCCCATTGTGGTGTCTGTCACTGACAGATACAGAATCAAAGGCTTACCCAACACTGGCAGCGATAACAGAGGCCGATTCTGAAGGTACTGCTTAATCTGCTCAAAAGCGAATTGACATCGATCATCCTATTGGAATTTCTTTCCTTTCTTCAGGAGACCAAATAGTGGTTCACAAGTCAAGGTTAATTTAGAAATAAATCGGCTTATGAATTACACTTTACCCAGAAAGCCTCGTACCTCCTTTTCAGTCCTTGGTGGTGGCATTTCCAGGATGGCCTTGATTTTGGAAGGATCTACCTCGATACCCCTCTGTGTGATCAAGAAACCCAGTGTTTTCCCTGTTGTTACACCGAAAATACACTTCTGCGAATTCAACCCCAGTCTGTATTCTCTGATCCGTTGAAAGAATTTCTTCAAGGCGGTGTAGTGGCCCTCTCTTTCTTTGGTCGTCCACGTACACCTCGACCTCTTTGTGGATCATATAGTGCAGAATAGTGGTTGCAGCCCTTTGATAGGTAGCCCCGGCATTCTTCAGCCCAAATAGCATAACCCGATAGCAGTAGGTACCCTACGGCGTAGTAAATGCAGTTTTCTCTCTGTCCTCGAGAGCCATCAGAATTTGGTTATACCCGAAAAATCCATCTATGAAGGAGAGCAAGGCATGACCTGCGGTGAAGTCTACCAACTCATCAATATGTGGCAAGGGAAAATCATCCTTCGGACTAGCCTTATTCAAATCCCTGAAGTCAACACAGACTCTAATACTGCCATCCTTCTTTGGGACTGGAACAATGTTGGCCAACCACATTGGATACTCAGACACAAGCAAGAACCCTGCCTCAATCTGTTTGGTAACATCTTCCTTAATCTTCAAAGTCCAATTCAGACGTATTCTTCGCAACTTCTGCTTGATGGGTCGGGCCTCGAGGTCAATAGGGATCCAATGTTGTACAATCTCAAGATCGATTGCAGGCATGTCTTCGTAAGACCACGCGAAAATATCTTTGAAATCTTTTAATAAAGCGACTAAGTGCTCACGTTTCTCCGAAGACAACATGGACCCGATCTGGACCAAACACGGATCCTTCTCAATACCCATATTAATAGCAATGATTTCATCAGTAAAGGGTTTTGTAAACCTTTCCTCCTCTCGATTAATCAAATTTTTCAAAATCAGAGGAATTCCTTCCTCATCATTTTCATTAAAATTCTGAAAATCTTGGTCAATGCAATAAACAAGCGGCACAGAGAAATACTCAGAATCAGCAGCGTTCTCATTCATAAGGTCCAGCTCATCCAGCTCTTCGGTTACAACTGACTCAAAAGCAAAAGAAAAAGAGGACCTGGACAAGACCTTGGCATCTGGGTTGTCACCCTCAGGAATACCGGACTCAGACTTAGAAGAACCGGAATCTGATTCTGACTCCACAGACTCTGTAGAATCAAATTCAGACTCACTACCCAACTCAGAACTAGCCAGGTAGCCCTCCTCCAGCTGCCAAACAAGAGATGGTGCTTCAGATATATCCAAAATGTTGCTGGACGAGTTCACACCTGGTTGGTCCCCGATCATGGAGATGGTAAGGTTATCCCCTAAGCTCTCTGAGTCGGTCAGACGATTTGTAAGGAGACATGCCAGTGCTGCCCCTACTCCGAGCTCGCTGTTGTCCAAGTCACTTTCCATGCTCTGATCAACTCCAACACTTGGTTCGGATTTTTCCTTGGCATCACTATCTTGCAACTGCAGGTCGAAGAAGATTTCAAAGCCAGGGACATGCTACTTTACAGAATTCAACCAGGGCTCGGGAAAGCCACAAAAAGGGAAGTCTTCACCCTCTCGAACAAAGTGGCCATTCAGTGTTCCTCGGATCGGCCTGTGAACGAGCTCATTGTGTTTCCCGGCCTTCTTGGCTCTAGCTCTACTTGTTATCTCTTCCCTTTTCCTAACCCAGTCCCCTTTGGTGTGTACATATCCCAGACCAAAGGCATGTGGATTATACGGCACATCGGCCACTGCTGTGACACCCTTCCGGCCACTTCTTCCCAATCCCATTCCTGGTACATGCTGGAGCTTGTTCATAAAATAGATTGACTGGGCACTAACATACATGCCCTCATCAGCAACCAAGATGTTCTGCACCGCCCAGGCCTCAGCTAGAGTAAACCCTAAGAGGAACACATCCTCCTCGCCATGGTCGATTTCCAACATTGGTGTAGTTACCTCTAGCAAAGGATGAATGGATGAATTCTCGAAAAAAATTGCCACTCCCTTCCCGTGAGAGTATTTCAGCATTTTGTAGAGGGTGGAGGAGACAGCTTTCACCTGATGCAACCAGGGCCTCCCTAATAGTAAGTTGAAAGTGGTTAGCACATCCAGGACATGGAACTCAACATCCTGTTAAGCTGGGTCCACCTAAACTCTGATTTGTACCGTGCCCATCACCTCCCTACTGGTATTATCATTTGCCCGGATCACTTGGGCTGTAGGCACGAAATCTGCTAGTTTAAGGCCAATGGCATAAGCTGTGCGAGAAGGATAGACATTGATATCTGAACCGGTGTCGACCAACACCACCGGTACCCACTTCTCCTTGCACTCAATGGATATGTAAAGGGGGTTTGTTGTGTGCTGAGCCTTCCGATGGCATTTCTTTATCAGAAAAGGTTAGGGTTGGGCTGGCACCACCTGGGAAAACTAATCCCACAAGCTGTTCAAAAGTAGTGTCAATGGACAGTTTGGCTTTGTCCATTGCTGATAATACAGCCTGTCGATATATCCAAGAGGCCATGAGCAAACCCCAAATTGAGATGTCGGCTTGGATCTTTTTCAGTTGCTTCAACACTACCTCTTCTTCCAACTGCTTCTCTTTCTGTTTTTTGACTTCTCTATCTTTCCCAGAGGCCTCGGCTTAGTCTAAGTGCAGTGGCTTGAAATACCGCCCACTTATTTTCATGTGGTCAATCTCTTCAGCGTACCAGGTATTGTCTAGTAGACACCCACCCCAGTCCTCGTCAGTGTGAGCCAGAAGCAGATCGTCATCATCCCACCACATATCTCCGGCAGCCGACAAACAATTGTCTGGCTCCGTTTGAACCACTTTACATCACCAATATCCCCCGCAGGAGGTTGGGCCATCACAACTTTCTGTTTCTCTTCAATGCTCTCTTGAGCAAACTGCTTCAATGCAGCTTCCTGTTCTGTGTCCACGGTATTCATAGTGCCCAATTCCTGAGCTAAATCATTCATGTTGGTGTTCTTCGGCAGTTTTCTCTTTTCATTGGCCATTCCGGCCATTGCAGTAAATCCTATTTTCTTTTTCTCAGGTTTTGTTTCAATTCTTTCCTCCCTATCCAGTTCGTCACTCAACCATCCAGAATTGTCCGTCGACCCATTCAAATTGAACCAGTTAATATGCGCATCCCCTTGATCTTGTTCATCGAAGAACTATAGGTTGTCTAGGTCCTCCTCAAGTTCTGCTAGATCATCTAAACCTTGGCTCGGGCCATCCTCCCTAACCAAATTGACCTCCACTGCTGTTGACAATACCACTTCTGGCTTAACTTGCTCAATTGGCACAATGTAGCAGCTTGGATCATACTCTCCCTCAATCAAATCCTCAGAGCACTTAGGCAGTGGACTCGTACTCTCCTCTAAGGCCAGCTTCCCTTCTTTTACCACTATCACCACCACGGGTTCAGGTTGAAGTGTGGACATGCCCATCATGCACAAATCTGTGCTTTCAAGAATGAACAACGTCAGTCTGGGTAGGTGGGAAGGGGTAATATATACGCTGGGATCGTAGGGGAAAGTCAGTGTATGGATTAGGTTTAGATTGTGAGGTAGAGGAACTTGATTGTAGGTCGAGACAGGGTTAGCAGTTACATTTGGCTTTTAGGGTGGTGCGATCACCTTGTTGTCGATGAGGTCTTGAATCTCATGACGCAGCCTGAAGCATTGGTCGGTGTCGTGACCGTGCTGCTAGTGAAATGCACAATATTTGGTTGGGTTGTGTTTTGGTGGGAGAGGATCGGGTAGTGGGCGAGGCTCTAATGACTTGAGGTGTCCTTTTTTAATTAACACCCTCTGGGCTTGGGATAAAGGCATATAGAGTGGGCTGAAGGTCCTCTGGGATCGGGCCGGGTTGTTTGAAGTTTGTGGAGCTATATTGGCAAAAGGATTGGCAGTCTTGGTTATGGTGGTGACAACACTCACATCAGACGGTCGCGAAGGTGTGCTTCCACTAGTGGTTGCATTGGAACTACACACAAAAGGCCTCTTTGCTTGCTCTTTCTCATTAGTTATCAACCCCTGTTTCATGGCGTCTTCAATCTGAACCCCCATCTCATAAAGCTCGGTGAACGTGAACAAGGGTAGGACGATCATCTTCTGCAACAACTTCCCGTGCAGGTTGCGGACCATCATCCTTATCTGGTCTTTCTCTAAAGGTCGTGTGGTCATCATTGAAGCTTTGGCCCTCCACCTCGTCACGAATTCTGAAAAGCGTTCCTTTGGCTCCTGGTGCGTTGCCTCAAGATCACAAGTTGTGACTTCGATTTGTGTGTTATAGGAGTATTGTGCAATGAAGACCTCGGCCATTTCCTCCCAACTCTGCTTTACAAAATCCTCCAGCTTCGCATATCATATGGCCTCTATACCAGACAAGGTCCAACCAAAGAGTGAGAGCTTCTGCAATCTGGTCAGGCCCATCGGTCGTACAATGTTTGAAAACAATTGAAGATAAACCATGGGGTCTCCAGAGCCATCGAACAGATCGATGTGTGGCATTTTGAACCGGTCTGGCAATGTCAATGCAGAGTCAATATACCCGTCTTCTATCTCGGAAATAGAGTTCACACCCTACGCTCTCTTGAAGAGCTTCTCTAGCTTGTTGACCTTAAGCACAGTTGGGTCAACTTCAAATTCAAATGGAGCCTCGATTTGATACACAAGCACTTTGGAGGCTTGTGGTGGAATCGACTCCGCCGGGTTGCCTTGATTCTCAGCTTGAGTATTAGCGGTATGGGTTGTGGCTCCAAGTGCTGGGATACCTGTGGGAGGTGCATGAGATACAGAAGCCGCTGCTGGTTGTGGTTGTTGTTGTTGCAACCTATTTATGACCTCAGCCTGACGTGTTGTGACCTCGACTTGACGAGCAGCGTCTTGTTGCATGGTTTCAACTGTTTGCTGAAGGTGGTGAATCAAGTCCTCCATGCTAACTGGAGGATATTATTATGCCATTGGAATGGGTGAATGATCTCATACTGGACTGGATGCAGAAGACTAAGCCTGACTAGATGCAGGTGATTGTTGGACTGGTGAATTGTTCCTAACTCTTCTTCGTCTAGTAATCGGTGGGAGCGAAGCAAACATAGGTTGTCCCCTAATAAGATCTCCAGATCTATAAAGCCTCCTGACACGGGTCCAGAGTGCTTAGGGGATATCCGAACTATCCAAAGCTATGATGTTATGCTACCTAGCAAAAAGAAATAAAGCAAAAAAGAAGCAGTAATCAGAAACTACATAGCACCTCAACTTAGATATTAGCAACACACGGGTGTAATCAAAGCTGTAGAACCGCACTCAACACTGAATTTTGTTATGTACACATGTGTATATGAAAGTTTATTTCTATTCAGGTCCTCACAGCTCATTGGATGATGTATATTATTATTGAATGGCTTCCGCCAACCCCTTTATATTGTTTTATTGTTAAGCAGGCCTTTGGTAATCACAGATTACTGGGCAGTTACACTGCTAAACTCATAGGGGCAGGTTTGGGTCGTGATAGCATCTGATGTCATGGTCGACGCTTTGTCTTATGCCATCTCCTTCACGTTTCTGTATATCGCCTTGGTTGCGAGAGTGAGGAAATCTGCGATGTGAAACAGGGGAGAGTCCACCAAGATGTAGGAGCTCAAGTCTGGGATGTGTTGATTTTTCGTAATAAGATAAGCAAATCGCACTGGTCCGAATGCCCAAGGTTTGCCTGTGTGCCAAGGATTGCAGTTAAAATTCGCCAATTTGAAAATTCCACCAAGTTAAAACCCCCGCCTTTCCCACGTCACCCCCTATACAAACCTTCACTTCCTACTATCGCTTCACATCCCTCCCCCATGGCCCCAATTGCCCCACGTGTACAGCGTGGATCCCTCCTTCCTCGCACTCATTCTCTTTCCTCCCCATCCCCCATCTATTCCACTTCACATTATCACATGTTTTTTTGTACCTCGAGCCTTGTGCATCGTAAATACCTCTCACCTTAGTCAGCCATCTCCTTCAATGGTCGGTCACTGCGTCGGTCGGCAACCTCCCCTAACGGTCGGTCACCACGTTGGTCGGCGACGGCGTCGGTTGGCCACCTCTCTCAATGGTCAGTCACCACAATGATCGGTCACCGCGTCGGTCGGTCACCTCCTTCAACAGTCGGTCACCGCGTTTATCGGCGACTACGTCGGTCGACTACCTCCCTCAACAGTCGGTCACCGCGTCGGTCAGCCACCCCCTAACAGTCGGTCACCATGTGGGTCGGCGACTGCGTTAGTTGGTCGGTCACCTCTCTCAATGGTCGGTCCGCGACTGAGTCGGTCAGCCACCTCCCCAAACAGTCAATCATCATGTTGGTCGGCGACCGGGTCGGTCGGCCACCTCCCTCAACGATCGATCACTATGACGGTTGGTCGGCCACCTCCCCCAATAGTCGATCACCACATTAGTCGGCCACCTCCCTCAATGATCGATCACCACAACGGTCGGTTGGCCACCTCCCCCAATGGTCGGCTACCATGCTGGTCAACGACTGCGTCGGTCAGCCACCTCCCTCGACGATCAGTCACTGCTTCGGTTGGCCACCTCTCTAACCGGTCCACGGTCGGTCACCATGTCGGTCAGCCACCTCCCTCAACGTTCGACTACCACATCGGTCTACCGCGATCCCCATTTCAACAGTCGGTCATATCCTTGGTCACCCATCTATCACGCCCCTCACCCATCCTCTCATTTCCCTTTGCCCCTCTGTTTGGCACCCTGGGAGACCATTATCTTTTCTCTTATTCCCTTTGTTGGACTAAAGCTATACTTGGGAATGGGGGGCTACTGATACAGATGGGCACCCAAGGGGGCCTAACCCACGGCTCAAGGCCCAGCTCATGACCCAAGTGTTAAAGCCCAGTTAGCCCAATAACTTTGAGAAGCCAATGCTGGCCCAGGACCAATGGCATTCAAACACTTGTCAGGTAGGGAATCAACCACGCAAGCAAACAAAGATCCTGCTGTTGCTCGGCTTTTTCGCGCCCCCCTTTTCGGGAGTTCGAAATATAAGCCCTACAGTTCGGACTCTCGCGGTTCTGAATCTAATCTCGCAAGTGTAATGTGAATTTGATAAACACCAAAGAGTCCAACTTTGGCAAATCTTTTGAAAAATCGATTTTGAATCAAACTGCCAAAAATGGACTGCTTTGCCAAATACAGAGTCGCCACCTACATATTTTATTTTTGAGAAATTTAGGAAACCCATGACTCGTGCCAAAGGCCACGTGTCCGTCATCACCAAGATTGTCTTGGCTCAGGAACTTAGGTACAAAAGGGGAAGGTCATGAATTGAACACCCCTGCTCTCCGATCAAAGATCGACTTCTACTAATCATGATATGATTTTTATGTACATTATATGCTCTTGTTCCGATTTTTAGGCTAGCATTTACCATGTGATGCGCACACACAAGTATAGACTAAATTGCAAGAATTGGAACATCTCGAGTCATGTTTATTTGCAAAATTGTTTTGAAATATGTACCACTTGAAAAAGTGATCGCATATGAACATTACTCAAATTATTCCAATTCAAGCAACAAGCCTTCATCCACAGGCATACGAGCAGTTTATCAATTAAGCATTTAGCCTCATGGAAAGCATGCTAGACATGGCAACACTCACATTCATGCAATTATGCTAAAGCGAGTAAAGACTCACCTAGTACTCTAAGCCAAAAAGAAACAAAGTCAGAAAAATGCATGATTCTAACTATGCAATATGACTAATGCAACACATGCGATACACATTTAAATAGGCTCAGCTACTGAACATGGCATATGGAATAATTTGATAACAGGCGGTCTAAGCACATATTCAAAGAAATATTGAACTAACGATGCAGTTAGAATGATGAATTGAGCCATGGTGCATGAGATACAAATGGATGCAAACATGGAGAATGCTAATTGAAACATGATGCCCCCTAAACTAACCATCGTAAGCTAGTAAATAAGAGGGAGAAAGACGTGGGGTTAGAAGACATACACATTATTACATTGCACTTTTACGAAAGAGAGTCCAAATGAATAAACAAAGCTAACTAAGCTAAGCTAAAGCTAATTAAGCTAACTATTACAAACCAAAACGAATAAACTAGCTAAACTACTTAACTAGTTATTACAACACTTGAATTAACTAACTAAACTAGTTAACTAACTAATTGAATAATTACAAGGCAAGTGCAATTAAAATAAATAATTAAACTAAACAACCAACTACTATGCCTCGGGACATAAGGAATGTGCATGCGCATGCTCGGTTTCCACCCGAAAAGACCACCGTTTTGCTTTTGAATGCCTCTGTTTGCACAGTTGAACACCAACACTGCTGCTCACTCTGCTCTGCCTTACAAACTCACTGCTCAATTTTGCACCAGTGGTCGGCCGACTGGCCAATGATGAGGACTACCGGCCACTAGTGATGGTCTGCCGGCCACTTACCAACCATGGAAAGTAGCGTACCGGCCACTGCTACACAGGTTCATTTTGCTGTAACAGAGGACAAACAGAGCACATACAGGATATTTTCAAAGGTTGTTTGCGCAACTCACCGCTCCTTTTCATGAACAAATCCAAGGAGTGGTGAACTTAAGCCACGAACCACTAACTCAAGCAATTTCATTGCATGATGGCTTGTGAGCCAAAGTGTGCAAGTTCAATAAATGCAAAACAAGACTCAAACCTCCTCCTTTTCATGAATGATCAAGGGAAATAGTGACCTTGGAACCTTGAATCATTTCATCACTAATGAGTATGAAATGGTTCAAGTTTCCATGTGTTCAATTAACGTCCGATTGAACACAACCAAATTATTATCTTGCTCATTTTTAATTCCAAGTTTTAGTTATTCATTTTAGTTTACCAACCATTCTTTAATCAATTGAGTCCAAAGAGTGAGATTAAGTCCTCTAATGGAAAGAGGGCTCAAACCACAAGTTGCTTTAGGCATGAAAGAGATATCATATCATTAGTAATGAACCCCCTAAGGGATTAAATTATTAAGCATGACATCTCAATCTCATGCTTTAAACAAACAAATAGTTTGAACCACTTTTAAAGCAAAATAAAAAGTCAAGAAAGGAGGGAGGTTGCAAAGATGATTAAGTGCTGAAAATGAGTGAGAAAAGCATAAATAAATGCTATCAACTCAAACAAGATGGTGTCTAAGGCCTAGAACACCAAACTTATGAGGACTATGACACTATAAGCATGCAAAACAAAGCTCAAATGTAACCAACAGTCCAAAACAATGCTAAAACAGGTTAAAAGTAGTCCTAAAACATGCTAGAATTAAGCTAAAAATAGCTAGATTAAAATGCTAAAACATGGCACCAACTAGGCTAATAAGCAAGACACAAGGAGAGGAGGCTAACCCCTTCAAATTTGGACTTTAAAACATGATTTTGGCCACTGAAAAAGCTCTGAAAATCAGTGTTCAAAAGCTTGGAAAAATATAGTAAAAGGGTGGGAAATACAAGGGCAAAGGCCTCCAAAACAAGGTACAAAGAAGGGCTATCAACCTCTCAACCTTTAATGGCCTTAAACCCAAGCTTCAACCCAAAAAACACAGAGTTTTGACAGCCCAAAACAATGGAAAAACAGTTGAAATAATAGTAGAGAAAGCAAGCAAATAGGTAAAGCCTCATAGCTCTTGAAAAGAAGAAGCAATTCCAAGCAACAAAACCAAGAAAACACACCCTCTGGAGCTCAAACCAAGCTCAAAAGTACCTCAGCTCAAAGATTGTGAGATTTGGTTAAAGGTGTATAGGCAAAGATTGAAGATTTGTAGGCAAAAATGTAAAGATTTGGTAGAGAGAGAGAGAGAGAGAATTGTAGAGAGAAAGGAAAATTTTTGATCTCAAAATTTTCTAACTTTCAAACATGAGAAAGGGGCCACCTATATATAGAAAACATTGAATATCCTCAAGGAGATCCAACTCTACACGTGGGGATAGATGCATGCATCTGTGCAAACAGCTGGCACAACTAGCATAAAATATCTACAAAATACACTAGTGGCCGGCCGGCCATCACTGGTGGCTGGTAAGCCACATCAGTGGCCGGCAGCCCAAAAGTGATGGCCGACAACCCAAAAGGGGTGGCCAGCAGGCCACCAAAGGTTGCATGCTGGAAAAGCTAGGCTTGGTCTAAAACTGGGACAACAAAGGTATAGGGTTTGAAAGGCTCAAAATTGTGGCATTCTGTTGAGGATTTCGAGCACTTCGCGAGCATATAAACTCATCATCGGGTGTGCATGCAAGGACGTCCAAGTCGTAAGGCTCGTCAAAAATGGGGTGTCTACACCTGCAAAGTTATTGCACCCGCGTATCAGCCATTTAATGAAGCCACTGTAGCGTTAAATGCAGCAAGACCCCTCACGGCAGATTATACAGAATCACCGTGAACGATGTTAACTAGGCCATAGACTTTCGGCCAACAAGACAGCTTAGAATGGACAAGAAAATGGTGAGTAAAGGATATAAGGAAGCTTTCGATATACGTTAGAGGTCAAGTCTTCACCCCTTTGTCTCTCTCTCTCTCTCTCTCTCTCTCTCTCTCTCTCTCTTCTCTCTCTCTCTCTCTAAAATCAATCTGTCCTAACCTAACTTGATTGTCGGAGTGTCCGTCGGGGGTCTATCTCCCCCTTTGAACCTTTTTGCAGGCGCATTTTGAGGACACTAAGGCCGGCAAACTCGTTGGAAACGTGGATCAATCCGACCCATCCTCCATTGAAATTATTGCATTATCAAATTTAATGGTTCAAATTTATTTTATACAAAATTTTATATTTTATTAATTTAATTTTCACCACACAAATACATTTTAAAAAAATATATAAGTTAATAAAAGTGGAACCATAACATTTTTGTTGCACAAATTATTCACTTGATGGGCACGGAGTGATTAGCGGATTTTATGTTTTGTTTTTTAATTATTCACGTAATGATATGGTTTTCCACGTGATGGCACGTCTCGAGTTCTCTTTCCACCGTAGCATTCAAATTGCACAAATAATACTATTAATCATCCCATTTATTACATTTATAACAATATTATAAATTTATTACTTAATAAAAAATTTAGTAGTGTTTTAATAGGTTGTCACAACTTTTTTATTCTTAAATTATTCTTTTTATAACTGTCAAATTCAAATACACTTATTAATTCATGTAACATAAATCTTAAACAATGGAGGTGTATTTGTCTTTCAGAAAGAAAGGGCAAATATAAATATCGGGATAGAAGAGTTTTTCATCTTACTGTCTTTTATTCTCTTGTTTCAAATATTGGGTAGGTTTGGTTTGTGTTTCTGAAAAAATTTCAGAAATTTTCTCTACAAACAAATTTCAGAAATTTTCTCTACCAAACAAATTTTCCAAAAAAATTTTCCAAAACACACAAAACCAAACAAGTTTTCCAAACAAATCTCTCTCACACACACATCAAATCAATCACTTTTTCCAAAACTCTCTCTCAAAACAATTTTCCAAAACAAATTTTCCAAAAAACCAAACCAAACATGTTTTCGTACTTTTTATCTCTAAAACACATCTCTCAAACACAAACCATTATTTTTATGATAAGATTTCTCTGAACTCTCGTCTTATAATAAGAGAAAGTTTGGAAAAAAATGAGAAAAAAGATCTAATTTTTCAAATTTAAATTTGAGGAGAGATAAACAAGATTGACATAATGCTTGTGCAGAGAGAGAAAATAAAATTGAGCTAAAATAATATTGCAAGATGGAATAATGCGTGTCTGCCAAATGCTATAGCTCTTTTCATTCACCTTCATGGCGTCCACTACAACTACTAAAGAAAATGTCTCGTAACTCAAATTTTGTGGCTCAAAAGTGGCTCAAATGGCCAAAACGACATCGTTTTGGCCATTTTTATGTTGTTCTGTACTCAAAACGATGTCATTTTGGCCATTTGAGCCACTTTTGAGCCACAAAATTTGAGCTACGTAGCATTGCCGAACTACTAAACTATGCTTTCTATAAACTGTACACAGTATCTAATAGTACTTTTCTAAAGTGCTTTCTCAAATATTTATAATATTATTTTTATTAGATCAGCTTTCTTTAATCAGGTGGCTGGAGTTGCTATAGTCAGTCTGACTTTTGAGATGAGAGTCAAACTAAGTTGTGGAAGACCACCAATTGAGAAGTCTGATTAGTCTAATTAGGTGTTCAAGGAAGGGGATTTCAGTGCAAGCTTTGTCACACCATATTGCAACATAGCCAAATAAAGGTTGAGCTCTTTTCTAAGTTGGTGATTCGAGTAGAGAAGTGTTGAGTTTGACGAGTTTAATTCTTGATTTATTTTGAATGATTTAAATTATTTATTTTATAAAATTTATCGAAAAGGTATTAATACGAAAATTTAGATTAATCAAACATTAATAGACACATGATAGATTATATATGGATTTTTTTTTTTTTCTATAAAAAAAAAAGAGAGAGAGAGAGAGTATTTTTAAAATTATATTTGATGCTCAATTTCTTATGACGAATGTGATATAATCATACAATTGTGGATATTAGGTAAACTTGAGTTTTTTAGGTGAATTATCTTTTCGACGGGCCTACATAATGGATAGATCCGATCACCTGAGCCCAATAAAACTAATATTTTAGGTCACTGCCTGAAAGAAACAAGAATTAAGTGCCAAATGTTAATATAATATGTGGGTCTTTAAGGCTAAATTATGGCAAATCTTTGGGTTAAAATTCAGTGGATTTATTGATGATGATGCATCATAGTCAACCTTGTTAAGTTGCATCATACTCAGGCCTCGTTTGGGAACCATCATTTTTAGTCAAAAAGTCAAAAAGTTACTAAATTAGCCAAAAAGCCAATAACCCATACCAAAAAGTCAAAGATTTTCTTTTCTCTCTACTTTTTGCACATCTTTTCGTAAAAAGCCAAAAAGTCATCCCAAACATACTAGTTTTTTTTAGCTCATATTTTAGCCAAATAGTCAAAAAGTTACTAAATTAGCTTGTTCCCAAACGAGGCTTAACTTGGCACCTTAGCAAACATTGCATAAACTTAAGGGCCCGAAGTGAGAATTGTAATATTTTAGAGGTACGGCCAAAATAAAATGATGAAAGGGTCTTTTTTTGGGTCTGTAATACCACTGGATCAGCCCTCTGGTGAGCACAACTTTTTGAGGTTCTTCTAGGTTGTGGACTCTACAAGAAGCCACATCAAAATCAGTTTTAGTGCCAAACATGCAGTTTAGGATCTGGTCCAAAAATTTTAGGCTTAAAAAGGCAAGCCATGGCCTGCTCCAATGTGATCAGTCCATGTGACACCTAACTCTTGACGTTTTCAAGCTATAATTATCATAAAATTATTATTTTTTAAAAATGATAAAAATTTAAATATTATGGACCAAAAAATTAAATGGCTTACACTATTTTCAAAAAATATGAGATTCTCCTAACGAAGTGGGATAATTAAATTTCAATTTAATTTAGAAATGTTGTTCATATTTGCAGAAATAATATTACTTGTCCATATGATCCAAAAACTAAAATTACGAGAGCTTAGAATTATATTCTCATTCTTCTCAAAAATTTTATCTTCCAAATTTAGTGGTAATGTCGAAAATAAAAATTGCCTGCAAAAAAATATTGTTTTGGAGAGGACTCTTCTCACCTCAAAAATTGGTGGAAATCTTTCAAATTTCCCACCACCACCAATAAAATAATAAATAAAAACATGTATTACGTGGATATGGTTGTCAAGAAAAATTAGTTAACATGAGGACATATGAGAGAGAGAGAGAGAGAGAGAGAGAGAGCACATGGGAGCATGAGGACATGCGCATGTGGAGAAGATTAAATCAACAAAGCAATTTTGATTTGAAAAAGAAACAGGGGAAAGGAAATAACATGGATGTTCCAATCTATTCCACCCAAGGGGGTACCCTCCCTCAACTCAACCCTACCCTAACTTCCAAACTAACAAAGCTATTTGCTTGTGAGCAATGTTTTGAAAATCGGATTGGACCCGCCAATTTGACTGGTCTATGCTTCAATCTAAATATACTTTCTAACATGTTCCTTCTTAAAAATCGGTTATTTTAAGTTAAACCGGTGCGGACCGCAGTTAAACCGCTAAACCGGACCGGGTTGAACCGATTTGCTATGTTTGGTTCAATATTGAAAAAGTTGATGTTAAAGGGACTAGAATCCAACACCTCAAGCTCCAAAGAGTATGAATTTATACACTGCCACCATAGTTCCTTGTTAATATGTAGAAAATATATAATATTAATTGTATTCAAACTAATTTCTCTCAAACACATGTATAATTAATATTTTTATAAATAATATTAATATAAAATATGTATAAACATATATGTTTGATGAATATATATATTAAATTATAAAAATATTTTAAATGAATGTATTTTATTTATTTTTAAATTATAAAAACATTCATAAAATAATTATGACATTACGGTTCGATTCCAGTTTAACCCAACGATTGAATCAGTCACCCGTCCACTTGATCTCTTTTTCAATTCGCTTACCGATCCGATTTTGAAAGCATTGCTTGTAAGGAGGAGGAGAAGCTACTATAGAGAGCTTCGTTTTCAGATCACATACTTTAAAGATCTACTCTTACAAGTAGATAACAACCCCAAACCCCTCAATATCACAGTAGGGAAGGTTGGTCTTTCAATTACCTTAGACACCACCACCTGAAATCTGAAAGCAACCCAATGAATTAAAATGTCTCAATCACTCATATATATGTTGGAACCATTTTTTATGTAGAGAAATGAAACTGAAATAACAAAAATAAATTACTTACCATATTCTTGTATCAAAAATTAGAACAACAACCTTTGATCAAGTCGAGTGTGTGACACTCTGTTCTTAAGACAGATTCACCGCTGCACAAGTGCTTACGGATTATCGGCATCTATCTCCCAAGATATAATGATTAGAAAACACAGATTGTAGTAGCACTACAAACAATCTGCTAGGCGAATCAAACCTATGTTCTGCAACTCTCTGAAATTTCTATGAACTAATATGAAGAATATATGCAAGAGAGAAGAAAAATGGAAGCACAAATGAATTTATTAGATGATTGAACTGTTGGAAAATGGTCTGTATTTATAGGCATTATAGTGCCTGTTTGGAAGGGTAGAAAAACCTTCCGAACAGGTGCGAATTTGAAACTGCCGGAAAAATGAAGGAAGGTGACCGGAGAGTTCGGACAAGAATTCAAATTTTGAATTTGGCACAAAAATTTGAATTCAGGCTGTTAGAATTTCAAATTTTCCCACAAAAATTTGAAAAAATTCAAATGAATTTCGTCCAAAAAATTGGACAGGCAGTGGCGACGCGTGTGGTGGTTTGAGCCAAAACCCACTTTATCCATAACTTCCCTCCTTACAAAACTTGGGTGCCCCTTGGGGTTTAACCCAAGTATGTTCACCTAAAGCTTATATATTCACACAAACTCTCTTAAAGTTTCAATGTAAAACAATCAATTTAAGGAAATCCACATTTGATTCTTTAACTTTCCATTTCACAAATCCGAAAACGACGTCAACTTCTCATTCACTCATAATTGGTTTTGATGAACCGTCTTTACCGTGTGACTTGCCATGCGGCAAGAAACACGTCAACCCACCCCAAAAGACGTGTAAGCCTATTTAAATTTGGGTTCAAAATTAACTCAAAATAAGTCTATATAAACCACAATTTTCAACAATATATATACATATATATATATATATATATGACATCTATCAATCCCATGCAAATTTTTATGTAGCACATGGACTTTATGTTCTCAAATTCTTCTTTTCACTATTTGGTCTAAAGTCACATCATTTGTAATCTTGGCTCTCACTTTGTTGAGATTGAGCTCCTCGAGAAGATAGAAATGTGTGATCTCAAGCTTTATTTTTACTGATTTGATTGATCCTGATTAGTCAATACTAAAAATGGCATAGTAGTTCCAGATCATTGAATAGTTTTATTTATTTATTTTCCAATACACTTATAACTGTTGATTTTGCTTTGAGAAACTCTCATATTCTAATGACTATAAATACTTTAGAACATCAGAAAATCACCTTTGAAAGTTGCAAGACAAGGATATAGAAAAGAGGTGCTAAATATGCAGAACTATGAAAGGAGAATTGGATGTCTCCATGTTTGATTGCTAGAAATACCTCTTTTGCAGCTTTTTTCAACAGTTTCAAGCTAACAATAGGTTTTTTTTTTTGTGTGGGGCCTGTGTGTAAAGATAGTACTGACTAAAACCATAAGTTGATTTATCAAAAAATCAAATTTAAATACATATGCTATGTTACCATAGTTCTTCCACCATGATGTCGGTGTCATTACCATTGTGAGTAGGAGACAGAAAATACACTAAAAAATATGTTCGTAATCTTATTTTATCTAATTTTTATTTTGAGTGAAAATATCTCCTTTTGGATTGATTCTTTCACCACGATTTACTTTTTTAGGGGTTCGTTTTTGTCAACCAACAATTTTCTATTCTCATATCTTTCTAGTATCTTATCCCCAAGTGCAAATAATATACAAATTATGTGATAATTTTAAAATATATAAATCTCAAAATATAATACAATATTTTTGGACAAAACGATTTGAGACAAAAACATGGCCCCTGAGTGCACTATAGCTGGAAGAGGCCCCATCCCTAGCTAGATTCCTGCCTCCACAGCTCATTTCTTCTTCATATATCCTTTAAAGTAATAATAATAACATAAACATGATTGTTCCATTTTTTGGGCTTTGGATTTTACGTTGCAAGCTAAATTATACTTCAGTTCTTTCTAGTCTCTTCCCCAAATCATTCTGTCCATTTTTTCCCATGTAGTTAAATAATAGTCCCTACATGTATTATACATATATATGTACACACTAATACTAAGAACACATAATTAAAGCATAGAATAGATAATAAAAAGTGTAATGGTAGGTTGAGATTTATTCTGAATGTGGATCCCTTCATAACTAGTTTAATCTCAGCCTTTGTTTTCTGTGAACCATTCTATGGTCTGCTTTGTATTCCTACCTAGCACTGAAACAAATATAGTATTAATTATCTATCTACAATTTATCCATTTTTTACTTTACATAAATTCATGCATCAAATAACAAAAAGTTTATTTTTAATAAGAAAATAACGCAATGGGGTTGTTTGGGGTGTCCTAAATAAGTGCACTTTTTATCTTTTTAAACTAAAAAGTTGAGGAAAAAAATATGGATGTTTGAGTTAATTTTTTGTCTTTTTACAAAAAAATGTGTAATAAAAAATTGTATAAATAAAGTGTATAGGAGAAGAAAGTTGAGTAGGTTGTACGGTTGCCCTGCTAGGGCAGCGTGTCTTACACAGCAAATTATTGCCTCTTTCGGGGCAAAGTGTTTGGACAGTGATGGTCGGTCCGTGGAGGCCACCATAGGTCCCATTTCAATAATCTGAACCGTTCAATATATACAACTCATCGAGTATTATATGCATGTAAAAAATCACGTTGATCGGATATCGATAGATATATAATCGGATTAATTTTTTTTCAACAGTTAACTATCAAACCATCCGTTTTGTTTATACAAAACTGATTTGATCATATAGTTAACGATATCCGATCAACGTGATTTTTTACAAAAATATAGTACTCGACGAGTTCTACATATTGACCGGTTCAGATTATCAAAACGGAACCCTTAGTAGGCCGCCCAACATTACGAACAAACTTTGTGACTTTACATATGTATTTTTTTTTTTGACCCAAAAAGTATATGACCTACCTTCCTGCTAAGGCAATACGGTTGAGAGTGTAATTCAAACTTTTGTATTATAAAAATGTATAAAATATTTTTTTAATATTTTTTATTTGTGAATAGTAATAACTTTTTTTATTTTTTGTGAAATTTTTTAACTTTTTGAATTTTTTGGGACTTAGGTCTTGTTTGGGAACAGGCTAATTTAGTAACTTTTTGGCTATTTGGCTAAAAAGGTAGGTAAAAAAAAATTTATATGTTTGGGATGACTTTTTGGCTAATTACGAAAAGATGTGCAAAAAGTAGAGAGAAAAGAGAATCTTTGACTTTTTGGTATGAATTATTAATTTTTTAACTAAAAAGATAACTTTTTGACTTTTTGACTAAAAAGATAAGTCCCCAAACGGGCCTTCGTATCCGTTATATCTGAAAAATAATGATTCTCACCATGATTTTATGGTGAACTTTATACACATGATTTTACTGTGTAAATTCACATTAAAAAGAAAAAGATTTAGTTAAAAAGCACCCTAATTGGTTAACGAAGTTTGAATAAATTATATTTTTTTTATGACACAAACTTTTATAAAAAATATGTATATAGCATTTCAAAACTACTAAAGTGTAGCCTCTTTCCAATCTTGAAACCCATCATTTTCTCTCTCTCCAAGGCATACCGTAAGAGTCTCAAGACTTTCATCACACACACCCCCTATTAGGTTTTCATAAAGTCCACTATTGAGCATGATTTGTGATTGTGATGGTAATGGTATGGCATTTGCCTCACCTCATGAGTTCATGTTTCAAACCCATGAACTCAACCACCCTCCTAACATCCTCCCTTCATGTCCACCCCAAGACTTCCATGGTCACCCTCTCTCTCTCTCTCTCTCTCTCTCTCTCTCTCTCTCTCTCTCAATTAATGGATTGCTAACATTTGTGTTGGTTGCAGGTGCCCATATGAGGAGATCGATGTCGTTTTCGGGTATTGGGGGCAAGTGGGATCATCAAGAAATGCAAGTAGAAGATGACATGTCTGATGATGATGATGGAGGATCCACTTCACAAGTAGTGCTTGGAGAGAAGAAGAAGAGGCTAGGGATGGAACAAGTGAAGGCACTTGAGAAGAGCTTTCATGAGTTGGGTAACAAGCTTGATCCTGAGAGGAAATTGCAGTTGGCTAGGGCTTTGAATCTGCAACCAAGACAAGTTGCTATATGGTTCCAGAACAGGAGGGCTAGGTGGAAGACTAAGCAACTGGAAAAAGACTATGATCTCTTGAAGAGAAAGTTTGAGTCACTCAAGGCTGACAATGATGCCCTTAAGTCTCGTAACAATAAACTTCATGCTGAGGTTAGTCTTAATTCTAAAATTTGAATCAATGGTATCAATATAAATTGTGTCAGAATGAATCTGATTAAAATTTGACGGTGTTGATTTAAATTTTATGTCAGAATGAATCTGATTCAAATATTTCAAATTCTGGACACCTTTTTATTGTACTATTTTTGCAAAATTTAATAATTAACCAATTTGACTATGAATAAATTTTGGAAGTGAGTTTATGTTTTTTTTTTGGTAATTATAGTTTATGCGTTTTCAGTCTCTTTCTATGTGCTCAGATGTTTTATGTTGAGATAGGGAACATAAAATTTACAGAAATGCTAAGAAAAAATATCTAGAAAATTTTTCAAAATATAAATGTATGATGTGGACTTAAATTTTGTGTTATCAATCTCACACAGATATTTCAAATTCTGAATTTTTCCTTAAGTGTTTATTTTTTATTTTTCGAGTATGTAGTATATTTGGAAATTTTAATAAGCCAATTGCCAGTATGAATAAATTTTGAAATGAGTTATGGGTTTCTTCGGCATCTTAACTTTATGATATATGTAATTGAAGCTTGTGAAAATATTTTTTTTTCCTTTTGCAATAAAGGCTAAAACCTAACCAATCAAAGGCCTACAAGGCCTAGACTCTACAATTAAAATAAATTCTCATAACCCGAGAGCTTAGGTTAAAATTGAAACAACTTACAATCCGAAATTGTAGGTTAGCTACGAAATCTTGCTATACTTGCTCATGATTGGAAAAATTATAATTGTTACTTGAAAGTTTGTGATTAAATGTGCCTACTTCATTCATCACATTTGAAAACGTTTTACTTCATCCAGTTGATCAAAATTCTTACATTTTACTAAAAAGTTAGGTATTTGAGTCTAGTTAGACATTTCCTTTGCCGCAAGCTATAGCTTTCCTTGAACTAATCCAAAAAAAAAGTATGATAAAATATTAATTTAAGAAAAGCCGTATGGGATTTGGCTCCAACCATATGTATCCTAGTACTTGCGGAGTTTTAGTGCCCATAATGAGCTTAAAAGTCATAACCTTTTAATTTGCTTTTGAGTCAATTGATTCTTTCATTATGGTATGGAAGCTTCAAGTGTAACAGACCCTTTTGCTTATTGTCTTACAACCTCAATTAATTAGTTGTACCTGCCATCATTTTATTATATGATTTAAGGTTTATTGATTCATATGCAGTAATATTTTTTTATAAATACATGATTCATCATAATTGGGTGTGATCCAAATGTTGCAGTTATTGGCTCTAAAAGGTATAGAATCAAATGGAATTGGACCTATTAACCTCAACAAAGAAATTGAGGGTTCAATAGAGAGCTCATTAGATACGTATAAACATATATTCCATTCATCTACTGGAGCTACAAGTAGTGTTACTCATCTCCTCCAAAGCTCATCAAGATCAGACCTCCAACGTCGGAAAATTGATCAGACGGTTCCAGATGAAAGCTTCTGCAACATGTTCAGCAGCATTGAGGATCAGCCTAGTTTTTGGCCATGGCCAGAGCAGCAACATATCCATTGAAACCAAACCCAAACAACTGATTCAGAAACAGTATCACGAAAATGAAATGTGTGTGACTCACTATTCTAAATTTGAATCCACACCCATGTTTCATTTTGGGCAAATTATATCAGTGGTTCATGTAATTTGTCTCTTGTATCAATTTGTTTCTTTTTGTTTCAATTTTGCCATTTAATTTTTCAGTCTTTGTCAATATTGACCAATTGTTAGATAGTATCATTTAGTACTCTAGGTATGCACTATCATTTCCATACATATGCTGAGACATATTCATTTTGCAAAGGTTTGGAGCATTGAGGAAGAACAAACTATTTATCTTAATAATAATTATAACAGATTCATATAACATGTTGCATGACATCTGCCAAAGTGTGGGTCAGAGTCTCGTGTCTGCCAGAGGCCATGAGACAAAAAGATTTATAAAAAAAAAAAGAAAAGAAAAGAAAAGATTCTTTCGTACATTTTTTTTAAAAAAAATTAATTGAAGGTGCTGCTTTAGTGTTTCATGACTTCGTTCGTACCATATAAAAATGTATGGAAGTGCTTTGAAGAAGGTTCTTGTGATCTAGAGGAAATAGGTTGGCACTATTTTATTAATGGGTTAGTGGATTTTTTTTTAGGCTTATTTTAATATTAGGTAAGCAATGAGATTTGAACATAATTCTAATGTTTGCTATGATATTTATTTTAATTACTAGGTAAGAAATGAGATTTGAGCAAAAATCTAATGTCTGCTATGATATCATGTTAAATTGTCAATCATCAATTCATTAAAAAGCTTTAGACTATATTTTATATCCTTGTGAAAGTTTAAAAGAAAAAATCAAAATGCAGAGAAAGAGTAAGAAGAATGGAAGCAGGGGAAGGGGCCAAAGAGATGAAGACAGAAGAGAAGGGAAGAAAAGGATGGGGGTGGGTTCTGTTCTCCTTGGAAATGGGTCATTTTCATTGAAAGAGATATGTGTGCGCTGTGCATGTATGGATCTCTGACAAAGAAAAAAAAATGTTAGATGCTGCTGTGTGTATGCCAGAAAATCCATGTGCCTCACTGCCACTCCCTCTGCTCCTTATCTTTCAGCAAACATGAGGATGCATAAATGGATAGATGATGGATGCTAGTTTCATCAGTGGATTACTCATTTCAATTGTATCTGATTTTGTGATTAGATTCTGTACACGTAAAACAAATGTAAGATTTAGAATTCATCTTATTTTTTCTAAGAAGTCTCAATAACCAAATGGGAATAACCTACCGACCCACCTCTATCTTCCGTTTAAACAAACAAAACATAGTTGTGTTATGCACATCAAAAGAATTTCACAGAATAAGACGTGGATGTAACCCATAGTATTTCGCAGCTATAATTGCCAACACTTCATCTCACATATGTACATTTTGTGTCCACTACTTTATTATTTTAACAAAATAAAAATACAAATTTAGTATCGTTCTAGAGAACCTAAATCCCTAACCATATTTATGTGTGAACCTCAGCAAAACTTTGGTGGGAATTGTAAGGCAAAGAATTATTGCCCACCTATGTGGACCTAGAACACCAAAATAAAAGTATTAAAGATGATCCTTCTGAATTGGAGTCTAATGATCATTTGGTAGCTAGTTTTGGATTGTAAAGCATCTCCAGCAATGATAGACAAAATAGCTATTCAAAATTTCACTTTACTATTTTAGCTAGTCATTTTTTTAATATACACTCCAACAAGGCTATCTACTTTAGCTATCTTTTATTAAAATATTATTATACTTTAGATATCTTTTATTAAAATATTATTAAAAACAAAAATTTGAATTGAAAAATGATAAAAAAAATTGAGAGCTAGTGTACAGTACCTCGCCTTCCCTAGCGAGGTACTGTAGCAAAATGTTGGCTTGGCGTCATAGTGGCTAGGCTGCTGGAAAAGGGATTTATGCTTATTGACTAGCTATTGTATCATTTTTGGTAAAATGCCTTGGCTGCTGGAGATGCTCAAGGTTGCATAATAGCCATAAAAGGGTGGGCAGGCAGGCAGGTAGGTAGGTTGTGCTTGTAAGGCCCTGAGAGAATGGTTCATTCATGGACCATACAATGTCTGTGGCTTGTCATTCAGTTTATTGTATTGAAGGGTTTAGTTCACCGAATGTGAGAGGGAACATGCGTCCTATAGTGAGGCCTACTCTCGTAAGGTATATATTTCTCTCACATATTTTGGATTGGACTAGAATTGATGTAATAGTATTTAAAAAATGGAAAAAAAATTTGTAGTAGAAGACATGATCCTCTTGAATTTATATAGGATTTTTTTGAAAATATTATTAATTAAATGAATAAATAACTTACATCCGCAAGCTTACACATATACTAATAACAAACTAAACTTAATACTTGTAGAATAGATAAATTTTAAAAAATTAGAAAATTGAAAATTGATTCACAGAGAAATGTTGAGTAAAAAATAAATTAAAAATCTCAATTTCACGGTACTTTGAACAAATCTCACAACATATGACGAGCAGATTGAAAAAAGTTCCAAAAAGTTGAGAGTCTATGGTTGAGTCTAACCCATTAAATGATGGGTCAATCCAATTATGGGTACACAAATTTTGAGCAAAACTTTCGTTACCTTGAGCAGTGGCGGAGGCACATAGCGCTCAGGGGTCACGTGCCGCTGAGTTTTGGGATTTTTTTTTTTTTTTTTTTTTTTTTTTAACATGAAGAAAATATTTTAAATAAAAATATTATTTAAAGTGAAATGTCAATGACATTTTTTAAATTATGACAACAATAATGATTATTTTGATTAAAAATAAAAAGACTATGATAAGTCATATTATTATTTATGAAAATTTCAATATAATAGTGATGTCTATCATTATTGACATACAAATATAATTAATTTCAATGAAAAATATGAAATTTATTGGATTGTTAGTTACATCCGACATATGGAGTTTATCCTCCATGTGTTTCTTTTCATTCATAACTAAAATGACCATTATATAAATTATAATCAAGCAATACATCTTCAATTATAAAAAATAAAAAAATAAATTACAATAGGTCATAACTAATATCAGAATCAGTCATAATTAACTATTACTTGATATATAGTCATAACCAAAATAACAATCATAAGAAGTTATAACTAAATTATATCTAACACTATAATGTGTTATAACTAAAGACCATGAAGATCATAATTGCGACATATGATAGACACTTTTTTTGCGGTATGTTTTATAGAATTTCTCTACTAAAATATATCATTTCTATCTCAACTTGTCTTCTTTTTTAATTTTCCAATCCACCTATAAAATAATTACTCACCAATATTTGTATAAAATTTAATTTCAAATCCTTTAATTTAAAATTCACATTTATCCAAATGAACTCTTAGGTGCCGTTTGGTAACACTTACGTTTTCAGTTTTCTGTTTATATTTACAAAAATTTTAAAAACTCAAATAAAAACTTGTTTGGTAAACTTTTTGATTTATAAATCGGTGGTCTCAGTTTATAAATTTGGCCAAAAAATGAAAACACAAAAAATGTGTTTCCATTTTGAGTTTTCAGTTTTTTTTTTTTTTACCACCCAACACTAGCTACCACCCACCACCATTTTCCACCACCGTCTTCCGCCACCACCACCCACCGCCACCTGCCACCACCACTCACCACCACCACCCGCCACCACCACCCACCACCCGCCACCACCACCCACCAGCCACCCACCACCCACCTGTCACCCACTCGCCGCCACCACCACCACCACCACCACTACCACCACCACCACCACCCACCACCCACCTGCCATCCACCCGCCACCACCCGCCACTACCATCCACCGTCCGCCACCACCACCCGCCACCTACTTGCCACCACCACTCACCACCCACCTGCCACCACCATCCACCACCTGCTACCACCCGCCACCACCACCACCACCCACCTGCCACCACCACCCGCCACCACCACCACCAACCACCACCACCACCCACCCGCCACCCACCTACCACCACCACCCAGTCGCTACCACCTACCACCCGCCACCGTCACCCACCACCACCACCACCCCCGTTACCTACCTGCCACCCACCTACCACCACCACCCACTACCCGCACCACCACCACCACTACCACCCACTCGCTACCACCCACCACCCGTCACCGTCACCGTCACCCACCACCACCCACCACCACCACCACCACCACCACCACCCGCCACCACACCACCACCACCGCCACCCGCCACCACCTACCACCACCACCCACCACCGCCACCCGCCACCACCACCACCACCACCACCTGCCATCCGCCACCCACTTGCCACCACCACCCGCCGCCACCACCACCACCCACCACCACCACCCACTCGCTACCACCCACCACCCGTCACCGCCACCGCCCACCGTCACCCACCCACCCGCCACCACCGCCACCACCCATTCGCCACCACCCACCACCACCAGCTACACACCACCCACCGTCACCACTTTCTACCACCGTCTTCCGCCGCCACTTGTCATTTCTCACTCTTTTTTATATTTTTAATTTTTTTAAACATTTTGTCAATTACCAAACGCGTTTGTAGTTTATGTTTTTCTAAAAATAAACAAAAAATAAACAAAAACCAGTTTATAAAATTTTTGTAAATATAAACTGAAAACGTAAACGTTACCAAACGCAATATTTAAGTTTAGTAACATCTCATTGTTATTTATTATGAAAAAAAAAATTTAATGTTATCATTAATTTGTGTCTCATCTTCACTGAATTCCTTATTACGCCACTGCCATTGAGTACGCTTGCGATCTTGCTTCCACGCTTGCCACTCCCAAAGTTATAAAAACACTTCGGCCATATGTTCTACATGAACAACCCATAACAATACATAAAGTGAGATTCATTATTCATAAAAATATTCGATTAATTAATTGATCATCATGGAGATATGTATAGCAGATTTTTTGAAGCATATGTTAGTGACTAATACTATGGTGGCAATAATATCGAGGGCAAGTATGTCTAGGTATCATTAAAATAATTTGTTTAAGTTATTTAAACAAAGATTAGTGTAAGAAAGGTACAAGACATTATTAAAAGATGGAGAGATTGGTCAACTATTGAGGTTATATTAAGAATTATTTGATCAAACAAAACTCATTATAAAAGATGAACACTAGCTTGATCAATGAAAACCAATAAACTACTCACTCATTTCCAGGGGACATGTTTGGTTTATTCACAATGGTGAAGTACAAGTTTTGTATAAGATACATGAGATGCTTAGATTAAGCTTCTAATCATGGTATAAATTATTTTTTATCATATGTAAAAAAGTAGGGTGTAGGATGTGAGATGTGGAGCCCACCTCCTTCTGAGGTGGCCTTTTATATGATCATTAATGATAGGATGATCATTTTTTTATACATTATGATTAGCCGAGTTTCTTTTTGGCTCTGGCTTTCCTCCGGTCCTTAATCGAACTGGACGGTGCTGTTGGGCTCGTGGGGCCCATCACGGGTCTCGTTTTGAAAATCTGAACCGTTAATATGTAAAACTCGTCGAGTACTATATGCCTGTGAAAAATCAGGTTGATCGGATATCGATAGCTATGTGATCAAATCAGTTTTTATCAACCGTTAATTTATTCACCGTCCATTTTTTTAATACAAAACTGATTTGATCACATAGCTATCGATATCCGATCAACGTGATTTTTCACAGGCATATAGTACTCGACGAGTTCTACACATTGCACGGTTCAGATTTTCAAAACGGAATCCGTGGTGGACCCTCATGGACCCAACAACATCGTCCAATCCGATTAAGAACTGGACCAAAGCCAGGCCCTTTTTTTTTTTCTATTTCACACAGAGTCAATATTAAGTTGGCACTTTTTGTAAATTAACCATTTAGATTTTTCTCACCTACTTACAAACACAATATTAAATCCATGTAAAAAAAATGATCCAAATCTGTTCTTTAATTTAAGCTTTTAATCTATTAAATCCATGTAAAAAAAATGATCCAAATCTGTTCTTTAATTTAAGCTTTTAATCTATAAAAAGTGTAGATCTCATTTGTATGGAATTATTATTTTAAGTAGGAATATATTTAGTTTGTATGAAATTTGACATTAAAATTTATTTATTTTTGAATGGTTGGAAGTGAAATGGATGCAGATTGTGAAATGATTTATAATATATGTATTGTTTTGTTTTATTTATATACATGGTACATGTTGTACGGAATACATACAAGTTGTGGTTAATTATTTTAAAAAATAAAATAAAATGATATTTTTGACAACTAAACAATTGGTAGCAAAAAATAGAATAAATATTTTTAGCGACTAAATAGTTAGTAACTAAAAATAAAATAAAATGAAAACAAATCTTTTGACAACTAAATATTTAGTAGCCACCCAAAAAGCAAACTTTAGGCGACTAACACTTTAGTAGCTAAATAAAATGAAAAAAGAATTTTGGCAACTAAAATTTTAGTAGTAAAAAAAAAAAAAAGAGCAAAAAAACACTTTTGACGACTAAATATTTGGTAGCTAAAAAAAAATCATACTTTAGGCAATTAAAAACGTTAGTAGCTAAACAAAAATTAGACTTTAAGCGATTAAAACATTTAGTATCTAAAAAAAAAATAAGATGAATAACAAAAAAAAAATTGGCGAGCAAAACTTTTGTCGTCCTAAATAATATAAGTTTTTAGCAATAAAAAATTTTAATAGCTGCAAATGCAATATTAAATTTATTTGAAAACTTTTGACAATTAAAAAATTAGTCGCCAATTGAGAACCGTCGGTGACTAAACTTTTTTAGTTGCCAATTACCTTTGCCGACAATTATTCAATAACTAATCTGGCGACTAAAAATTTAGTCGCCAAAGGTGCCATTTGTTGTAGTGATATAGCACAAATCCGTTGCTTAGATTGTTCTCTCCCGTCCAAATCTAAACCGGAAAGAAACCGTTCTTTTATTTTACTCTTTTGTGACACTTCTTAGATCTATCTATCTATTTATACTATTATATAGGTTGGATTTGGTATCCAAATATTTTGTAGCTTCTCTTTCTACCACATGGCAAATTTTTATATCCTAAAAATAAAAAATTATTATTTGAAGGCATAAGCAAGGTTTGACCCCAAACCTTTTGGTTTCATTAAAAATACTTTTATCACTTAGACAGCATACATGTTATGATATTAATTTTTTTATTATTTATTTTTATTCTTACTTATTTGAATTGTACACGTATCGCGTGTGCCACCGGTTAGTATTGATATATGTGAGAATTATTAAATCCAAAACGTGTCACTTTTTATGTAATAAAATAAATATGGTAAAAAATATAAAAATATATTATTTAACGATTTTAATTATATTTCATTTGGTGCCTACATCTTGATTCTTATGTTTTAGCCTTTTGGGCCGATATGTCAAGGCCCAATGGCCGTTAAGTCACTATATCGGGTTTTGTCCAGGATTGGAGTAAGTGGCCCAACATGCCTGCTCGTTCCCATCTCAAGACCCATGGACGTATTGGTGATTTGGGCTTTTACAGCCCAATGCAATACAATTTAGCTAGGGCCATATATGGATCCAAGTTTTGGGTTGTGATTGGTCCACCTTTTGTAAGCTGTAACATCAATTCGTGAAGCAAATGTGTTGAATACTTTTTTGCATCATAGAAAATATATTCTAAGTTTTTTTGAGCGGAGAGAAAATTAAAATAAAATAGAGAACAAGAAGAACAAAAAGAAGAAAGAATGAGTAAAATAATTGAGTCAGCAATCAATTTATATTACATATACTCTTAAGTTTAAAAAAAAATAATCAATTCATATTAATACTTTTGTAAGAGGTATTTTGTAATGTAGTGATGTACTCGAACTTAGAGTTCTTACTCATGGATATGAGTATAAACCAGGATCCCCTCCTTTCTCAGTCCACTCCAGAATTTACATAAAGGCTTTAACTACTTTAAATCCTTATGTAAGGAAGAAAACTGCAACAGGAGAAACAGTATTAATTGAAACTAATCTGTATAACAGTCAGGTTGCCATACCTAGACAAATTTCGTGGTCACAAATCACATTCCCAGAACGATGGCACATCCCAAATGCTGTGCCACCTAGACCTATTATGCAGCATAACATTGATGATGTCATTCAGACACAAGGAGGTGATGTGTATCTCCAATTCCAGAGACCCATGCTAATCAGAAGTTCTTCTTCAAATGCTAGTTTTAGGACTGCTCCGCAAAGCTGTTCTAACAACAGTTTTAGAACTGCAGCTAGAAGCCTTTCTAATGCTAGTGACCAGTATAATCCCCCATACAGGGTAGATTTACCAGAATCAAGTAGACAGTCTGTAGACGCCATTCTTCAACAGATACCTTCTAGACCACCCAGTAGACCACCTAGTGATCCACAGGATGACCCCATGCAATCTGAAGTTCAAGGAATTCGACTTTCCCAAAATAAAATTCCTCATGGTGTTTACACAGTACCACCACCACCAGATAGCCCAACGGCCAGTGATATGAATTTCGACATTTGATGGATTTTACACCAGGAAGTGAAAATAGGAAAATATTAAACCAGGAATTTAACCAGGATAAAAATAAAGAATTTAGAAAATGGTATTTTGATAACCATAATCCAAAACAATTAGAACAGTATAAGACTCAATATTATCAACATCTGGAGCTTTATCAGAAACTTATACCATTTGTAGAATGGTATCAAACAGAAACCCAACTACAGTTGAACGTTATAGAAGACCAGTATAAAACATGGACTACAACTGAAGGACACGTTGTCAGTGCTATTCATCCGCCTCCTCAAGCATTAGAGTTAGCTCCTAATGGCGAAACAACCAGACAACCGTTAGTTGCTACTGCATATATTGATGCACAATCCGGAAGATTTGCTAAAAAAGAATACATCCAGTTAGCTGATTTTGGCCTAACAGTTCGCCAGCATAATTACACTAATTTGATTTGCCAAACCATGAGCAAACAATTAACCAGAATTGAGGAAGCCGTTTCTACTTTTAAAAATAGAAATCTAGCTCCACCAACGGTAGGATCTTCCGCTATCCATCCTGTTTCTATTAAACCGTCACCCGAAGTGACTAACTTTAAGTTAAAAGCTTCTAATACCGAATTCATGGATACTCTTCTACAACGAATGCAGAATTTACAAGTCCGACCCCCAGAACCAGGTCGACCTGATGTCCCCAGTGGTTCAATACAGATGCTTAGATCTGAACCATCCACTGCACCAGTAATAGATGAAGACATTTCACCTGAACAGATATATGAAATTCAAATGAATTTTCAAGAACCATCAACGGTAAATAAACTACATTCGTATAGTTCTTCCAGACCAGCCATGTTGCCAATGGGTAGAAACTATTACGCCAGACCAACTCCTCCTGATGTTCTTTATGAAGAAACTTACATCAATGATCAGGGAAGTTATCATGGCAAAACAATCTATGAATGGAATATAGATGGTGAATCCGAATATGGTATATACAAGAAATTACATCAGATGATGATGTTTGCAACCGTTTGTCGCCAATATAGTAATCAGGATCAAGCCATTGCTAAATTTATTATTAATGGCTTTACCGGTCAATTAAAAGGTTTGTGGGATAATATTCTCACCACAGCCCAACAGCTTGACATCCTTACTTCTGTTAAACTTGAAGTCGATCCAATGACTAATCAACCGGTTCAACAGCAAGATGCTATTTATACCCTCATCCAGACAATTATTCTCCATTTTATTGGCACCAGTACCAGTTCTGCTGATCGCGGTCGCGAACTTCTTCAGAATCTTCGCTGTCCATCTCTTACCCATTTTCGATGGTCTAAGGACGTCTTCCTCATCAAGGTCATGCAACGTCCTGATGGTAACAGTACCCATTGGAAAGCCAAATTTATTGATGGCCTTCCCACTCTCTTTGCCGAACGTGTTAGAAAAAAACTTCGGGACCGCCATGACCGGATGTCAATTCCTTACGAACAGTATACCTATGGACAATTATGCTCCATAATAACTGATGAAGGTCTTTCTCTTTGTAATGACCTTAAACTTCATTATCAGATGAAGCAACAGAATTTAACAGGAAGAAAAGAATTAGGCGAATTTTGTGAACAATTTGCCTATGAACCAGGTATTAAATATCCAGGGAAAACTAGAAAAATTTCCCATAAAAAACCGTATAAAGCTATTAGGAAAAAATCCTCTAAGTCTAGCCATCCGAATCCTAACAAGAAGTTTTATCCGAGAAAATATTCCCATAAAAAATTTCCTAAAGGGAAATCTAAATCAGAAATAAAATGTTATAAATGTGGACAAACAGGACATTATGCCAACCGGTGTAAATCAAAAGCTAAAGCCAAAGTTAATGAATTAACAATGGATTTAGAACTCAAGGAACAGATGCTCCAAGCCTTAGAAGCTGAAGAAAACTCAACAGAAGATGAGTCACCCTCAGAGGATGAGATTAACCAGTTATATTCTACTTCTGACAGTGAAGATGAACCAGAAGAACAATATGCCTATCCTTGTTCTAACCAGGATCAGATAAATGAAATTAACTACTGGAAATCTATTGTAGAAATGAATGGTTTAAACATAGGAGAATCCAGTAGTATCAATGTCTTAACAGATAACCAAAAGGATATCTTAGCCGTAGCCGATCAGATCAAGGATCCAGAAATGAAAATGAAATATTTAAAAATGTGTTATGAACACCAACAAACAACACCAGAAACACCAAATATACCCGATTACTCCTACAGTCTTCAAACTGTAATTAACCGAATCCAAACCAATCATTTGATTGAAAAACCAACAACCATACAGGATTTAAAAATGGAAATTAACATTTTAAAAACAGAAGTGAAACACTTGCAAACCGCCAGTGCAGCCGCCATAAAAGATATAAAATATCTGCATACTCAACTTCCGAAAAAACAATCTGAGACCAAAGAAGTTGAACCAGAACTTGCTACTGAATCCCAACCAGAAACTTCAACACCATATCTGTTATTAGTTAATCAAGTAACTTTTCAGAAATGGTATATAAAAATCTCTTTTATGATTAAACCCGATTTCATTATTAAAGATGCTATTGCTTTAGTCGATAGTGGAGCTGATATGAATTGTATCCAAGAAGGTATAGTTCCCACCAGATATTTTGAAAAGACTACCCAGAGTCTAACCAGTGCAAGCGGCAATTCTATGCAAATCAGGTATAAGATACCAGAAGCTTATATTTGTAATGAAGATCTCTGTCTCCCAACATCTTTTGTTTTAGTCAGAAATCTTGCAACAAATATTATTTTAGGCACTCCATTTTTATGTTTATTAATGCCTATCCAGAAAATTGATTCAACAGGTATTTATTCCCAATTACAGGGAAAATCTGTAGTCTTTGAGTTCATCACACAACCATACACAAAAGAATTAGATCAAATTAGGGATCTAGTTACTTTTAAACAGAATCAGATAAATTTTTTATCTAAAGAAGTCTCTTTCTTAACAACAGAACAAAGATTACAACAATCTTCTTTACAACAGAAAATTAAATTAATTGAAAAAGAATTTCAAACAGAAGTATGTGGCACTATTCCCAATGCTTTTTGGAACCGTAAGAAATATACAGTTACTTTACCATATGAACCCGACTTTGAAGAAAAATATATTCCAACTAGAGCTCGCCCTAGTCAGATGAAAAAGGAATATATGGAACTTTGCAAAACAGAAATTCAAAATCTTTTAGAAAAGAAATTAATCCGACCCAGTCACTCTCCTTGGAGTTGTACCGCTTTTTATGTCAATAAAAATGCTGAGATTAAACGAGGTGTTCCTCGCCTTGTTATCAATTATAAACCGTTAAATGAAAAATTAAAATGAATCTGATATCCCATTCCAAACAAAAAAGATCTTTTAGATCGTTTACAGGATGCAATCATATTTTCTAAATTTGATTTAAAATCAGGATATTGGCAAATTGAAATTGCCGAACAGGATCGTTATAAAACCGCTTTCACAGTACCCTTTGGGCATTATGAATGGAATGTTATGCCATTTGGTTTAAAGAATGCTCCATCAGAATTCCAACATATCATGAATGATATTTTTAATCCGTTTACTGAATTTACTTTATCATATATTGATGATGTTCTAATTTTCTCCTCATCAATTGAACAGCATATCAAACATCTTAATATTTTTAAGCATGTTATTCACAGAAATGGATTAGTGCTTTCTGCTCCAAAAATGCAACTTTTCCAGACAACAGTAAGATATCTTGGACATAATATTTCCAATGGAAGTATTATACCAATTAACCATAGTATTGAATTTGCTTCTAAATTTCCAAATGAAATAAAAGACAAAACCCAATTACAGAGATTCTTAGGAAGTCTCAATTATATCCGTGACTATTATCCCAATGTTGCAGCCGATTCCAGTATTCTATTTACCCGTCTTCGTAAAAATCCTCCTCCTTGGGGTAGAGAGCATATTACTGCAGTCCAGAAAATAAAAGCTAAAGTTAAACAGTTACCATGTTTACAGTTACCTAATCCTAATTGGAAGAAAATTGTGGAAACCGATGCTTCAAATGAAGGATTTGGTGGGATATTAAAGCAACTTAATCCCAAGACCCAGAAGGAAGAATTATTACGATTTCATTCTGGACATTGGAATAAAGCTGCTTTAAATTACCCGACTATTAAACAGGAATGTCTTGCCATTGTAAAATGTGTTGACAAATTTCAGGATGATCTGCTAAACCAGCATTTTATTATCAGAGTTGATTGCTCTGCTGCTAAACAGATTTTTAAAAAGGATGTTAAAAACTTAGCATCTAAACAGATATTCTTAACTTGGCAAAGTTATTTATCCAATTTCGATTTCATATTGAATATATCAAAGGGGAATCTAATTCTTTGCCTGATTTCTTAACCAGGGAATATCTACAGAAGTCCAGTCCTGAAGAGGACAATGACCAGCAAAGGCCATAGAGGTCGTGGCCGTGGACGAGGTGGTCCTACCCCTCGCTATGAATCCGAATATCCGGCCATTTCTCGAGGTCAAACCAGTAATCCATCAGCTAAGGACATTCTCCTTAAGACTGAAGATCTGTATACCCCCAACAGTATTACTGAGGAAACAGTCCTCTGGATAGAATCCGCAGATGAACAGTGGATGACTGACCCTTGGGAAATCAAGCGTCGTTATCTCACTACCCAACAGTCACCACCACATTTTGACCAGTATAGATATATCTATGAACAGATTCTAACAGAAACAGGAGCTTGCGAATTCAAGCATCATCTGCATGATCCAAATAAAACCACCAGTCCGATCTCCTTTAGTAAGATCACTATCCGTTCTATCATGCCTATTCTCAGTGGGGCATCCATCCGCATACCTTACGAGATCTTGATCTTCGTAATAAACAGACCAAATATACATACTGGGATTACGTCGATGCTTTTACCCAGGTCTTTTATTACCAAAATCCGATTAAAAATCACTCATGGTTTATCCGTGTTTGCCCTGATGTCCTCAAAAACGATGTCCCTAACTGGTTCCTCGTTTGGTGGGATAAATTTGGCATGTCTTTGGATATTTTACCAGAACCTATCCGTCTTGCTTTCAATGAGTGGAATTGTGCTTATTCCAAAGCCTATTCTTATCTCAATAAAAACAGAGATCTTTCAATCAGTAAATCACTTGTTCATTTCACAATCCGATTTAATATCCCATGGATTTGGAAATGGGAATTTGCATGTGATTATCAGAATAAAGTTCCCCGTTTAAAACGAATCTTTTTTGTGAAATGGTGGGATAAGGGTATGAACCCTATCATAACAGAAACTGTCGCAAAAATTAAACAGCATACTCAGACCTGTTTTGATTCCGTTAAACAGTCTGCTTTACCTGCACCATTACCAGCACTATCCAGTAATCATTTTCTTCAAATTCAAAAGGAATTACGCCAACAGAATCCTCATCTTTCAGAAAATGAAATAATCATTAAAAGCATGAATTATCTGAAAAAGCAATTTCTCCAAACAGTTCCTCAGCTTGATGACGTCTCTATGAGATCAGGCACCAGTCAGACCGCATCAGATACAGAAGGTGATCCAGCCGAACACGTGTTGGCAGGAGAATCACAAGATCCGGATGAGGACGAGGAAAGTAATCTCGGAGATTTTTGGGATTCTTTAACCGCAATTATTGCAGAAAAAATGGCCAAAGACAAAAGTAAAGGGAAGGGCCCCGAGCTTTAGAGCGTCGGCATAACAGGACAAAAGCTTTTACAAAAGCAGCAACCCCATTATCCAGAAAAGCAGCGATGCTGTCTCCACTATCCGTAAGCGTCAGCCGTGACATCAGCAAATAAGATAAGGCAATCCAAATGGCCAAGTCAGGAGTTGCCATCTGTATTCCTTTTTATCCGTTAGTTGTGTATAAAAGGGCAAGCTTCACCCTTGTTGAAGCAGGTCGAAAATTTTAAGTTTTCTTTTCTATCTTTTCTCCTCTTGTAATATCTCTCCAACCTCCCTCTTGTAAAATATTGTACTTCCTCAATAAAACTTCTCTTTTCTATGTATGCCCTCTGTTGATACGTTAGAACAATTATTGTGGTTGTTACAATTTTGGCAAAATCAGAAAGAGCATTATCATAATACACCCGTAGATTTATACACTCAACCGTATATCTCTGCTCGTCTAGCAGAGTGTGATCAGCGCATAGCAGACATCCAAGTGCTGATCAACGAACAGGTAGTGGCCTGGGCGGCCAGGAGGAATCCTCCTCCCCCGTAACAGTAAGTTTATGAGATCATATATGTGTTAATTTATTTTCTTTATATTTGTATTATGTTTATGTTTATTCCTGGGTGTGTGCCTTTGTAAGGTTAATTAATTGTTAAGGTTAGTGGGACGTCACTTAAGTCGCGTTAGGTTAGGTCATAGTGCTGGGTAAGCTTGTAGACCATATACCTGTAAGCCGTTTCCAGACGTGCTAGCCTCTACCTTTAGTGAGCACCTTTAATGGTATCAGAGCCAAGTTTAAATACAAAGATAATATTGATATAAATTAAATAAATTAGACATATATGATCAACATACAACCATGACTGAACCTCAAGAGAATACCGTAGCCATACCAGCAAATGAATCCGTAACCTCTGTAGGAGATACAGTATCCTCTCTAGCCGAAGCAGCCGAAATGGTAGCATACCAGGATGTTAAGGACGCTTTAGATAAATGGACAATACCACTTGTTGATCCAAAAACCATTTATCGAAAAGGACGTTTCCAGTTTTTCAGTAAAACTATCATCAAAACTTTTGAACATGCCTCATGTATTCAAAATAATGATGAGATAATCCGACTAATTAATATTAATGATTTTATTCCGTTTGTAAAAGACTATAAATACATCCATATTGGCTTAGTACAAATAGCCTTTAAACCTTTGACTCTCTTAGGGCAAAATACCAGTATTCAATGTACCCTTCGGGATGGTCGATGCCTCAACTGGAAAGCATCACTCATGGGAGCCATAGAAACCAGTCTTTCCCATGGACCAGTATATTTTGATATCTATCCAAATTTGAGCGTCTCCATGACTGACGCTAACATATCTGATGTACTCGAACTTAGAGTTCTTACTCATGGATATGAGTATAAACCAGGATCCCCTCCTTTCTCAATCCACTCCAGGTATATTTTGATATCTATCCAAATTTGTAAAAATCCAAGACGTTCCCATCTCAAGACGGGAACGAGCAGGCATGTTGGGCCACTTACTCCAATCCTGGACAAAACCCGATATAGTGACTTAACGGCCATTGGGCCTTGACATATCGGCCCAAAAGGCTAAAACATAAGAATCAAGATGTAGGCACCAAATGAAATATAATTAAAATGGTTAAATAATATATTTTTATATTTTTTACCATATTTATTTTATTACATAAAAAGTGACAGTTTTGGATTTAATAATTCTCACATATATCAATACTAACCGGTGGACAAACAGGTGATTTGGGTTTTTACAGCCCAATGCAATACAATTTAGCTAGGGCCATATATGGATCCAAGTTTTGGGTTGTGATTGGTCCACCTTTTGTAAGCTGTAACATCAATTCGTGAAGCAAATGTGTTGAATACTTTTTTGCATCATAGAAAATATATTTTAAGTTTTTTTGAGCGGAGAGAAAATTAAAATAAAATAGAGAACAAGAAGAACAAAAAGAAGAAAGAAAGAGTAAAATAATTGAGTCAGCAATCAATTTATATTACATATATACTCTTAAGTTTAAAAAATAATAATCAATTCATATTAATACTTTTGTAAGAGGCATTTTGTAATGTAGTGATGAAAAGTTACTTATAAAGTAAAGTTGTTGTTGATAAATAAATCAAAAAAGAAAAAAGAAAAAAGAAAAAAAGTAAAGTTGTTGCAATAATCACTCAAATTATCATCACCTAATAATTATTCGCATCTTTCACCTTTGACAGATGCGTTTTCACAATTTTTTCTAACTATATGTCCTCCACTATCCTCAACAACATTTATCATCAGAAATTAGTCCAAATGATGTTTTAAATTAATAATTATTTATTTAAATTATAGAACTCGTCATTTTTGTGTTAAAGTTTTAGAAAATAATATATTAGACCGACATTAATCAATAAATAGAATGGAGTATTACTCAAAAAAGACTAAATAATTTCTCATTTTTTTATAATTTCTTTTAACCTTCAATTGAACAAAAGAATGTCATATATCTTGTCCTTATAAAACATGTGCAAATATAGTCGATGTCCATACTTTTTTTTCTAGGAGAAATAATAAATAAATAAATAAACTCTTAACAAAATAAATACTGAATTTTTATTTTGTTAATTTAAATTTTAATCTTTTTATTTGTTTCAATTTAAACTATCTTACTGATGGAAAAATAGTATTTGAATTATTAAACTCAATGAAAAATTATATTTTGAACATTTTATGTACATGTACATCAATTTAATGACTAAAATACAATTTTTTAGTTAATTTTATTTAACAAAAATAGATAAACGATTTAGATTCAAAAAATCAAAAAATTAACCATTAGTATTTCAACAATGCTAAGGAATTACCAAAAAAAAAAAAAAAAATTTACTCAAAAAATAAAATATATAAACCACATTCATTATAAAAATGGTCCACGCAACACTAAATTGAATTCCCACCACACATTTCACTTTTGAATTAAATTTCTTCATACTTTTAACTTTTTTTCAGGTACAAATCTTATCCCAATAATAAGTAATTAATATCAAATATAAACATTTGGCGAAAAAGTTAAGAGGAGATAAAAAGCTTGAGGCACGATGTTTATCTAAATTTAGTATGGCAAGTTGATTTGTGTGTGGAGGTGGATATAGAATACTTCTTCAATTTGCACGAACCCTTAGATAATCTTTCTAGTGATAAATGAAATAAGAATGAAACTCTGGATGATGATATTGGAATTAGCATTCTAACGAGCAATTCAGTTTTTGTAGTAGGGGTGGTGTTTTTTAGAGTTTCTTGAGGTTCAAGGTTCTTTGCACATACTTCTTTCTCCTGGTCTATTTCCTTTTTTTGTAGAGCCACCTTCCTCGAGTTTTGCTCCATGCAGCTTAACCCTTCATCATCATTCTATTAGTGCCCATCCCTTTATTATACTTCCCCTTAACGGAGGGACATTCTGATTCCACTCGATGGGTCCATGTCGACTTGCCTGACATATTCGACTCTTATATTCGGCACAGGTACCTGTGATTCGGCACTCCATGACGTTTTCAAGCTCAATTGGACATTTGTTTGGCAAAGACACAATGCGGTGGGCTTAGCTTATTCAACTCATTTGAAATGGACTTAAGTCTTATTTGGCCCACAATTACTCGGCTCCCACAATTTGTAAGCAAACAAATTACAAAAATACTGTACATCATGAAATTTTAATTATAAATCTTACCTCAAAAATAAGTGTATAACATAAATTTAAAATTAGTGGAATATAATCTACATCCACAATAAATGTATACTATTGATTCATTTTTATTCAATAAAAAAAAATCAAATAAAAGGAAAGAAAAATTAAATTTTGCCAAGAAAATTCAAGGTAACGTTTGGTAGAATTTTAGAATTATGATTTGAAAATATAGTTGTATTTTGAGTTTGGGATTTTTGCAATTATTATTTGAATGTAGAAAATTTGTTTAATTATGAGTTTTGAATTGAATTTGAAATTTTTGATATAATATATGATATTTAATTAAAAAATTTATAACTCATAATCAAACACACAACTCAAAATTCTATTCAAAACTCATAAAAAATTTAAAAGAAATTCTAAAAATATTTTTTATTTAAAATATAAAATAACAGGTGCCAAAAAAAAACGAACACTGTTCCAGTCAACCGGCTGGTCAACTGACTGGCCGTTCGAGGAGACACCCGGAGAGGATGATTGGGTAAACGCGTTTGCAAAAGTGGATGTGCAATTAATTTTTAAAAATTATAACCAAATACCACACTCAAGCTAAGAGGTGAAATTAAAATTAAAAAATTCTAACAAACAAAGCCCAAATTTTGACAAAAAAATTCAAATTTTGTTAAGCGAGGTTAGGTTAAGGCTTGGTTTGGGGTATACTATAATACAAAAATTCAAAAAGTCACTATCATATTTAAGTCACATCATCTTATTTAAATCACATCACCTCTTTAACACATCATATCAAACCCAATCTATATAAGCCAATAAGTCAAAAAATGCACTTTTTTAAAACATCCCAAACCAACCCTAAGTCACCAGGGTGGACATTGGGTCAATAGCTCCATCAGCCTAGCTCAGCGTAGCCCATCTAAAAAGTACTGAAATTGGTGGTGTTTGGAAAGAGTTTTTTTGTTTTTGTTTTTGTTTATAGTTTTTTTTTTATAGTTTTTTGCTAAAAGATAAAATAGGTTAAAAAATCAAAAAAAATAAATTCACACAACATATCATATTAAATTCATAATCATTTCACGTTTTCTCATACAAACATCACATCCAACTATAAAAAAATCTAACTATCTTCCTAAACACAAAAAAAATTCCTCCAAAAATAATCAAAAACTAAAAAAACTTATTAAAATAACAGCTTCCCAAACACCCACAATATACAATTTATTTAGTTATAGTTTTGTTTAAATAAATTAAATGCTTTTTGAAAATGGAAATGCACCAATGAAAGTTTGAAGGGAAGATGTAATATTTTTTTTCATCTAATATATAAACAAAAATATTAGATATTTCAAAAAATTTATCAAAAATGTTACAAAATGTCTCAGATGGGTGTGAGACCCACATTATTTAGGTTCCACACCTATATGAAACATTTAATAAAATTTTGATAAAATTTTTAGAGTTTATAGTATGGGTAATGTTAGGAATACCAAATTTTCTACCAAATGAATGATCAAATGTCTCACATGGGTGTGGGACCCACATTATTTAGGTTCCACACCTATATGAAACATTTAATAAAATTTTGGTAAAATTTTTGAGTAATACTAGAGACCCAAATATTCTACCAAAAGTTTTACTAAATGTCTCACATGGGTGTGGGACCCACACAATGTGGGTCCCATGTGGGTCCCACACCCATGTGAGACATTTGGTAAAACTTTTGGTAGAATTTTTGGGGCCTTTAGCATTTTTGAAAATTTTTAGAGTCTATAGTATGGGTAATGTTAGGGATACGAAATTTTCTACCAAATGAATGACCAAATGTCTCACATGGGTGTGGGGTCCATAATTTTGTAAATCTCACATTCATATGAAACATTTGATCATTCATTTGATAAAAAATTTACATTTAATCATTCATTTGATAAAAAATTTAGGACCTATAACATTTTTCCTTTATCTATTTGTTCTAGGGTAAGTTTGTCAATGTCTACTATTGGTTAATAGAGGAAAAATAAACGTTTCATGATATTTCCATATAATTGAAAAACTTGTTGCTTAAGACCTGTTTGATAACCATTTCATTTTCAGTTTATATTTATAAAATTTTTAAAAATATCATAAAATCTTGTTGGATAATTTTTTTGATTTATAAATGGTTGTCTCAGTTTGTAAATTTGAAAAAAAAAAACGTAAATTCAAAAAATGAGCTTATGGTGTTTTTTAAACAGAAATTTAAATTTTGACTAACATTTTTTTTTTCAATTAGTTTTTTTTTCAAATATTTTTTTTCCAATTAATTTTTTTAATTAATTTTTTTTTCCAATTATAATGTGTATGATCCCATTGTCATAAATAATAAAAAATAAATATAAATATTTTAGGCCTGAATAAACATATTTTTTTGTTTATATTTTTAAAATTTTTCAAATATTCTGTTTAAACCAAACGCGTTTGTAATTTATATTTTTTTTAAAATAAACAAAAATCAATTAATAAAATTTTTATAAATATAAACAAAAAATATAAACGTTACCAAACGCTACCTTATTAATTTGGATGGCTGTAAATCAATTATAAATTATTTTTTAAAAAGTCAAATTATTATTTTTATCAGATAAATACAACAACGCTCACATTTTAGAAAGAAAAGAAGGGGTAATCAACCTTTACAACACATACCATGTTTGTTGACTGAATCAACACAAGACGTGAAAAAAATTTGCTTCGTTATCTCTATTTTTTTGAAAACAAAAATGTTTGAGAGTATTAAGGCTAGGTTTGGCATTCTTTAAAAAAGTCAAAAAATTAAAAAGTCACTATCTTATTTAAGTCACATCATTTTCTTTAAATCACATCACCTCTCTACTACATTACTTCAAACTCAACCAATATTTTGGCCAAGTTTGGGAAGTCTCAAAAAAGTCAAAAAGTCAAAAAGTTACTCAAAAGTTAAAAAGTTATCACTATTCACTAAAAGTCAACAATTACGGCTGCACAACTCCCAATTCTAATTTTCTCCTACAAACCAATTTTTACAATTTTTTATTACACATTTTTCCATAAAAAGTCAAAAAGTTAACCCAAACATTCATATTTTCAACCTCAACTTTTTGTCTAAAAAGACAAAAAAGTGCACTTATTTAGGACACCCCAAACAACCCTTTTATAAAAAGTCAAAAAGTGTACTTATTTAGAACATCTCAAACAACCCCTAAAAAGGAAGCATTCGGGGAGCACTAATGAGTTGGCTCCCCCCCGTGATGTAATAGGTGTCTCTCTTGTTTTATTTTTTTTTTCAATAAAGATTCGAACCCCCTTTGGGAGTCACCCCCTTTGGGGGTCACCCCCATGACCCCCTTTGCTTTTGATTGACCAATTTTTCCTTGTTTTTTTGGGCATTGATTTAGACCCCCTTAAAACATCCACCCCCACAACCCCCTCACACACATGGAGGTTGGGGATTGGGTGAGAAGAAAAAAAAAAGAAAAAAAAAAGAAAAAAAAAAGAAAAGTTGACCAATCAAAACTAAAGGGGTAAAGGGGTGACCCCAAAGGAGGTCTCAACCTTTATTCTTTTTTTTTTTCTTTTCTCCCAATCCCCAACCCCCACGTGTGTATGGGCGTGGGAGTTTTAAAGGGGTCTCAATCATGACCATTTTTTTTTTTTGGATAATGATACATCCCACTAAAAGTGGTGCTCTAAAACACCACTAATGAGTTGGCAAGCACTTTAAAAAAAAAAAAACAAAAAACAAGACACAAGCAGTGGGCCCCGTCTACTGCCACATCACTAGTGGTGTTTTTAGAGCACCACTTTTAGTGGTCTCAAGCATTATTGTTTTTTTTTTGGTTGACATTTCCACCTCTTTAGAGCTATTAGTGCTCTATTATTTAGAGCTCCCAATCATTTCTGTTTTGAAAATTGAGTTTTTACTTTTCGTATATTTTTATTTTTAATGATTTTTTAAAATATTTTTTTTAATTTTTTAGATATACTTAAAATGATAATATTTGTGAATTTAAAATATAAAAAAAGATTCACCAAATGCAAAAAAAAATTAAGAAAATGAAGATTTATTATATTTTCATATTGTAATGTATTCAATAAAATTTTAAAACATTTTTACTTTTTAAGTATATAAAAATTAAGTGAATTTAAAAAGTAAAAAAATTATTAAAATATTTTTAAAAATTACTAAAAATATAAAAATATGAATTAAGAACTAAAAAACCTATTTTTAAAAGTTTCAAACCAAAAGAGTGAGTAAAAATAATCTGATATAAATCACACCAAACGAAATAAAAAATAAAAAATAAAAAATAATTCAATTTATAAAGAATTTATACATAAATAAATTTTTTTTTTTTAAAATAAGGCCGGTCGGATCAACCCGGCCCGAACACAACAAATATGACAGCGTCCAAGAGAGTGGACCCCAGAAAAAGGACGGTTACATTGGGCTTTGCTAAATAGGCTCAAATTTTCAAGTGAAAAAGGGACCCCACAAACCTTCATCACCAATCATATCTCACAATTGACATTACTTCTGTCACCGCCAGTCGCTTTTACTTTTTCCTCTCTGTCTCCTTTGGAGCATCCTCCCTCTCTCTCTCTCACTGCTTTTCACGCAAAACGCACGTTTCTCTCTCTACACTCACTCTATTCTATCTTTCACATTCACTCACTCACTCTCTCTCTAGAACCACTGTTTTTCTTCGCTTGTCCTCGAAAGCAACCTGTGTCGTCGTCTTTTTCTTCGAAAACCCTTTTCTTTAGGGATTATATTCGAACCTCGATAGGTTTATTTATTTCTAGTGTCTCTCTTTGTGTTCTGTGTAGAGTATATACATATACATCTATACTATTATACATGTAAGACTGATAATTCGGACTCCATTTTCGACCATGAACCCTTCTTCAGCTTCTATAGATCAATGTCTAGGGTTTTCATGGCTCGGAATTTCACATTTCACACCAATGTTGCTTTCATAATCACTACCCTTCGTGGGTTTTGTGTTGCATGTGGTTTTTGTGATCTGGGTCGTTCCTATTCTTCGATTCACAGCCTCGTCATTCTGGGTTGGAGTGGTTTTGTGGTTTTCGATTCGGGTCTGTGTAGAATTTAAACCCTTTGCTCATGTATTAACATTATTGAGAGCTCTCTTGGGTGGTTCTTTGATTTTGCCTTTTTGAGTGGGTTTTGATGTTCAGAATCTTAGGATTAGGGTAAATTCTGTACAAGGGAGAGACATTTGATGGATTGAGGTTTTTATGTGGTACATGGGAATTGTAATTTAGGGTTTGGTTTGGTTTGGTTTGGAGGAAAATGGGGTTAGGTCTTGATGCTGATGCTGTTAAGGTCGGGACTTGGGATGTGGAGAAATCAAAGGAGAGGAAGAAGAAAGATGATGATGTGGAGGGGCCTGGGTGTTGGTTTAAATTCAGGTTATTTGGGAGGTGTATGACCTCAAGGTCCCAAATTGATAGCTCTATAAGTGGCTCTAGTGGTATTCTCTTGAAAACAATTTACTCTAAAATTTATTGTTTACGACTTTCGGTGAAATTGTTGGTGTATGCTGATAAGTATATTTTTAAATCTGTTGCGTTTATTGTCTATTATATGATTTTCTTGAATTGACGCGTGCTGTTGTGTTTAAATGAACATATGTTGGTCGATTCTTGCAGTGATCTTATTGCATTTGTGCCTGTTTAAGTGTACATTGGGTTTGATTCCATAATTTGATCTGAAGAGCGTGTTTTCTGTGATAATATTTGTTGCTGATAAATGTTGATCTTTATTATGGATTTTAGTTAACCTTTTGGTCTGACGAGAGTTTGTTTATATGATCAACTTCCATTTGTGTGTTTATCTATGTCGGATTCTTTACGTGCATGTTTTATTTTGTTCGTTGAAGTCCAACCTACCAAAATGTGATCAGTTGGTGATTTATCCAATCTTTAAATCTTAGTTACCTCTTATAAAAGGGAAAGAATTGGAAATTCTGTAATGGCTTGCCATTTTGGCCTGTTACGGCTCAGTGTCAGGTAGCCTGTCTGAGCAAGAAAACAAAAAAAATTAAAGAAAGAATGGATGAAAACGAAGAAGAACAAGTAGGTTTATAACACCATAAAGCGTATTTATGAGACACATGAGATTGTAAAATGATATGCATGTCTCACCACTGGATCATTCTGCAAGTTGTTTCATTTTTCACATAGATATGAGGCATTGATGGAACCTCTCCGATATAGAGGGGCACTTTTTTATTTAGCTCCTGGTAGGAGGGTTCTATTAATTGTAGTAATTAAGCCAGGGGGTTTTTAATTTAAAAAGAGGGAGAAGAGATGCAAAGAGCTAAAGAATTTCATGAGAATTGGAGATGTAAGATAGTAGAAAGAGGAGTGAAGAGCAGCAAGAAGAAATTGGGGAATGGATAGGATGGAACAGAGATCAACAAAAAGAGAAAAGAATAGCTCTAGAAGGGAGCAAGGGAAGAGAATAAAGAAGAAAAGATAAGAGGGTATACATTAAGAAGAAGAAGAAACAGAAAAAGAAGAGAGTGAAAGAGAGAGAGACAACTTAAAGTTGTCAAAGATTTATATCTTATTGAATTTGACCCCCACCTCAAAAACCACCTTTTCTTTCCCCGAGAAACCTCTTTCTTGCTTACAACTGTCAAATATTTATGTTATTGATTCCTGTGTAGTAAACCACCCTGGTTTCTCCCGAGCCCTATTTTTGACCTTATGGAAAACCTAGAAACACTAGAAACACAAAGCTAACTTCTATAATTAACAATACCCAACATAGAAATTCAAGTCATAAATTCCATTTCACACAATCCATAGAACTTTATAAAACTAGAAAAGCAACACAACTTTTAAGAAAAGATGCCTAATAAGTTAATAATAACTTAAACATCTGCTCCCGTATAATCTTCTCATGAGTCTATTGTCAAATGAGCCTTCAAAGGTATATTGCTGGAGTGGATTCAGGCATGACAAAAGGTGTATGACTTAATATTAGGATTAGGGTGCATCATGTTTATATGCTTTCATCTTGGGATGTGATTTATGGAATGTCATATTCATGTGTTTCTTGAGATAGAAGTTCAAAAAATATAGACAATCAAGAAGTTTGTTTAGAAAAATGAAAAACTATACCATGTGTTCTTGAGTTTTGGATCATCGTGTTCATATATAATGAAAATACCATGAATTTAGTAAGTTTATGATGGATCCATAATATAAATAAAAAAGGCATAATGCTCTTGATTTTATTCATATTTTGGATGCATACAAAGATTATGTGGTGTTGTGAAACTTGTTGGTAATCTTGTGAAATTCCTCTGGGTTGTTTTTTGTAACTTAGTGGCTCGAAAACTTTTGGCATCAGGTGCAACACCTTTTTTAAAGAAAACTATTTTTTTGCTATAAAAATGTCTTATTTTTTCATTTTGTATGCAAAAATAATAGATTATCAACTAAACCTAATTTGCAATAAAATTCTAAGCCAGAATGGCCAACAGTGTAGCATATTAATATTTAATAGAAATAAGTAATAAGGATTGTGGGCCCTTCGTGTCTAACATGCATTTGAAAGTGGATATGTAATTTGCGGATTTTAATGAGTCCTGCATATATGATGGCGTTGTTGCTTATCAATTTTGACTAAGCAATCAATACCTTGGCACTGTTTGACATAATAAGTGACCATGTATCTGATATATGCCCATGAGGATCATATGTCAAATTGGTATAGGAGTCTACATTTTAATATTTTAATAAAATTTCTTTTTCTTGCTGCTCCAAAAAAGAAAAATGAAAAAAATAGTGTCTACTTCTTCTCATTTATGATCCATATTTTGGTTAATATATTTGGTAAGTTTAACTTGTGTTTGAGATTATGTGAAAAGTCTACCCTTTGTTGTACGTGCAAGTGTGTGCTTGCTAAGTGTTGACCATTAAAGAAGTATTTTACATACAATGGGTTTTCAACATATTTTGCTAATTGTATATATATATATATATGTATGTAGGTCTTGTTTGGTAAAACTTATTGGCAGCTTTAAAAAAGCTGGCTTAAACAAAGAATCACAAACACAACTTCAAAAAAATTAGTTGCTTGAGCTGAAAAGCAAATAAGTTGAAAACCTAAGAAGTCATACTAAACACTCTATTTTTTCAAAGTACAACTTCTTAAGTATGTGATTTCTAATTTGAAGCTAAATCAATTGCAAATAAGTTTTATCAAACGGGCGATTGTATGATTCGAAGTATGAAAACTCAATATAAAAAAAATCCTCAAGTAATTGGGTTGAGTTGAGTTAAGAAAAAATAAATAAAAAAATCAGTCTTTGGTTTTGATCCTTTATTTTGTTGCACAAAGATTGTTTTCTATACTTATTTAATGCATTCAAATCTTGTGATGGTTACAAGAAATATGAACTTATAAATTGCTGCTATCCTTTACTGATAACATGTTTTTGTCATATTCCGCCATATTCGGAAACTATGCATGTTTCTTTGTATAGGATAGCCAATAGCTGACATTTGGTGTTTTTGCATGTAAAATAGTGGGGAGTAAATCTACAAATGGTACAAACAGAGACCAACCAGTTGCTCCAATTATATCATCTTCAACCACAAGCAATGCAGGAAGTACTCCATCCACTCCCAACATAGCCGAGGAACTGAAAATTTCTTCTCATCTTCGGAAGTTTGCTTTCAATGAGCTGAAGTCAGCAACAAGGAATTTTAGACCCGAGAGCCTTCTTGGGGAGGGAGGATTTGGCTGTGTTTTTAAAGGTTGGATCAATGAGAGCGGAACTACACCAGTGAGAGCTGGTACAGGGCTTACAGTTGCAGTAAAAACCCTTAATCATGATGGACTTCAGGGTCACAAGGAGTGGCTTGTATGAATATTTCCCTTTTTTGAAAGATTTAGTATCTTTGTTTTACTACACTTTTCTTATGATTGTAGTTCTTCTTACTTTCCATCTGGCAGGCTGAAGTGAATTTCCTTGGTGACCTTCTACATCCTAATTTGGTTAAATTAATTGGGTATTGCATTGAGGATGATCAACGTATGCTTGTGTACGAGTTCATGCCTCGTGGAAGCTTGGAAAACCACCTGTTCAGAAGTATGCAACTGCATTTGTTCTTCCTTTAAATATGTCCGTTGCATTGCACATTAATTGGCTCACTGCTAGTTATGTTTTAAATAAATAATGTATATCTCTTTGGTGGAATGCTCAAACTGTATGTCATGGCCAAGGAAATTTCTATCTTATAGGGGCTTTCCTTCACAATATTTCTTTTAGCAAGGTCATAACATCTAAAAATGAAAAGTGAAAAGTGATTTTTAAAGAGAACAAACTCAGATAAGCAGAGAAGTTTTGTTTCTGCATTTTTCTTATTCAGACATAGGATAAGATTTGGCTTTTCAGGAAGAGAAAAAAAAAGAAAAAAATCATGCTGGTAGAAAGCTATTATTCATGTAATACCTATTGTTCTGGACTTTCTGAGTAGTGGAGAAACATAATTTGTTGACGAGTAATCCTGACAAAGAAGTTATATTAACATTGGTTTAAGTTTTTTTCTTTAATACACTTTGCATAAGGTTTCCCTACTCTTAGAGAGAGAGATATCTTCGTACATCAAAATTTAATAGTTTGGTCAGACACCTCCTTATCGAGTCCTTTCATGAGTGCTGTCCTTTGGACTTTCCAAAAAGTAGGGAAACATAGGGTCCGTTTGGTTTAGTTTTAGAATTATGATTTGAGTGTGGAGTTATGTTTTGAGTTTTGAGTTTTTGAATTATGATTTGAAAAGAGAAAATTTATTTGATTATGAGTTTTGAAAATAGTTTTGGGATGATTTGTATTTTTTTTTTTTTAGATTGATTGATGTATAGAATGTGAGAGGAGAGATGAGAGAGAAAAAGCGATTGATTGATTGATTAATAATAATATAAAATAAAAAAAAGAGAAGAAAGGAGTTTTGAAAGTAATTTTGAATTGTATTTTAAAAATTTGTTTGGTTATAAATTTTGATTCAAATCATGATTTGAAAACAAAATTGAGTTTTGAAAATTAAACCAAACGCTACCATAATTTCTTGATATATTATTCCTGAAAAGGAAGTTACATTAACACATTTTAAGGGTTTTTTTTTTTTGGATATTCAATACACTTTGGGGTGGGTTTGCCTCTTCTTAGAGAAGAGTATCTTTGTACATCAAACGTGAGTAGTTTGATCAGACACTTCCCTGCATGGAGTGCTGTCACCTGGGTTTCAAGTGCTTCCATGGTCCTGGGGTGACTAGAATTTAGGCAAATGTTACTGTCCCTAAATTAATTGGCTTGGTAGAGCTGTTCAAGAGAATATGACATCCCCTAAAATGTGTCCCTAATTAGAGTAGCAAGGGAACCTGACTCTGTAGAGGTTTTTTGCTTTTTTTTTTAATGACTACTTTAACATGAAAATGCATAAAAATGTCCATAAAAATCTTCCACGGTACTGGTCAATTTGATACTGGTGACTTCTGAATGTGAGTTGTCCTCTTACAGTAACCATTATTTAGAGATCATTATCAATGTCAATGTGTTACAGCACAATTTTATTCATATTTACTGATTTTAGTGCCCTTTGGTAACAACCATGTTCTATGTGGTAGGGTCTCTGCCTCTTCCTTGGTCCATCAGAATGAAAATTGCACTTGGTGCTGCAAAGGGTCTTGCCTTTCTTCATGAGGAAGCTGAAAGGCCAGTCATATATCGAGATTTTAAAACCTCTAACATCCTTTTGGATGCAGTATGTGGCTTCAACTTTCCATAGAACAACATAGCATTCTCATAGTATTCTTATCATTTAATCTTGTTTCTTTTTCAAACTTGTTTTTCCAGGACTACAATGCGAAACTTTCTGATTTTGGACTTGCCAAAGATGGTCCAGAAGGAGATAAGACACATGTATCTACTAGAGTAATGGGAACGTATGGCTATGCAGCCCCAGAGTATGTGATGACAGGTCAGCATGGTTAATTATATGTTCTTTTTCTTTTTTGCATTTCTTTGAGAACTGTGTACCTATGCTCTCATGATTAGGGCTATTGTTATGCTAGATTTTTGTTAGCAGTCCTTGGGTCCGAATCGTCCCTCTCTCTCTCTCTCTCAATCTTATTTCATTAGGTCTCTGGACTGGATTTTCTCATATTCTATTGTTTCCTTTATAAGAAAGCAATACTTGAATGGATTATCCCATGTGATCCTTTTCAGGCATATTTCTCACTGTGCCATTAACTTGCTCTATCACCATAGTTTCCAAATAAGGGTTCACCTTAGAATCCCTTTATTTCTCCTTCTAAATGGTAAATAATATTTATTTTGAACTGTAAGATGCGGGGATGGTTTTGAGATAAAATGAAAATAATTGAGTATATGCATGCATAGAAACTAAAAAATATAGTGTGAGAATGAATTAGATATATGGCTGCAAATGAGCTGACTTAAGCCGAGCAGAATACTATGTTCTTTGGGCATGGTTTGGCTAAGATAAGATGTTTGGGTTCAGCTTGAATTGAACTCAGGCATGATGTGCTTTGTACCTTCCTTTGCCTGAAGAGTATGTCCAAACTATCCCTGCCACCTTAGCATCTCAGAAGATCAGCTTGAGTATCTCCATTGCTAGTTAGGGTCATTCTACTATCTCCATTGTCACTTGTAGCCACTTGTCCCTATATCACATGCTATCGGACATGTGGTGAGTTGCCTTCTGTGTTTTCTTATAAATAATGTCTCTCTGAGCAGCTTGGTGACTGATTTGCTGCTTCTAGATTCTCTCCATCACTGCCCTCTTTCCTTTGAAGGCTACCTCCGCTCCCACCCAACCCACTTCTAGTGGTCCAACACTAGCTCAATACATGGCATACTTCCTAGAAGGCTTCCTACACCAGCCAGCAGGCAGCCTACTCATCCCCAACCATTAACAGGTTGATTCATTAATGCTCTGTTTGGTAGGAGAGACAAGAAGGGAAGGGAAGAGAGAGTTCTATGGTCATCTTTTGAAGTTTTGTGAGTTTTTCTTGTATGGTAGACATTCTATTTACGTTTGGGAGAAAATAAGACATTGTTTTTTCAAACATGCAAGGAAAATCTGTAAATGAATCACAACAATGATAAGCATACTAAATGTGTAAATGGCTGATTTCACTTAGATGTGATTACAGCAGTCATTTTTTGGCTTAAGAGAGACAACAGAGGCTCTTTGTCTTGAGCTTATCCTAACGTGGTAGTTTATTTTTTCTAGTGCTGGTTTTAAGACTGGAGTTCCATGTCAAGATGTCAAGTGGGGCGCAATAGTTTCACTTTCATCCCTTTGTCCTTTTGCATGTAATTTTGTGCTTTGGGTATATTTCCCAAAGTACCCCCACCGCCAATTAACAGTTTAACCGCTAATACATCCTGTCACTCAATCTCTGTGGGGTCAATAATTTGTATCGGTTCAAAACTCCACTCCAACATGTATAAAATCCCATTTCCCACAATGTTTGTAATGCCTCTTCACACAACTACTATAAACCTTGTATTCTTTTCCCCCTAATTTTTCTCACATGTGAGCAATCACATCATGAGCCCCTTCTAGTATTACTTTCACAGAGAAGAAAAAAATCATTAAAAGAAAAAGTAACTAGGTATAACAACACAACTACTGAATTGATTGAACTCTCGAGTATTTAGCGAATGTAGTAATTTATGATTTTTGTTATAGTTGTCTCTTGATTTGTGATAGATCAGCTTTCTTCCTGTAAATATCTTCTCTCTTTTTTCTTTTTTTCTTCTTATTTCCTGTAACTAAGTATATCTAATACTGTCTATTTTGTGCCAGGACACCTGACATCCAAGAGTGACGTGTACAGCTTTGGAGTCGTTTTACTTGAAATGTTGACTGGCCGAAGATCCATGGACAAAACTCGACCAAATGGGGAGCATAACTTGGTAGAGTGGGCACGACCATGTCTCGGAGAGAGGAAAAAGTTCTATCGAATAATAGATCCCCGCCTTGAAGGTCGCTTCTCAATCAGAGGTTCTCAAAAAGCTGCTCAGTTGGCTGCTCGGTGCCTTACCGTGACCCAAAGGCAAGACCTCTGATGAGCGAAGTTGTTGAAGCCCTAAAGCCTTTACCCAACCTCATCGACATGGCCTGTTCTTCATCGTACTTCCAGGCTATGCAGGCTGAACGGACTGGGATCAACCCAAACACTAGAAATGGCATTAAAATGCAGACAGGAGTGGTATGGAAGAATGGGCAACCAAATCAGAGTCCCTCCGTGCCAAATGGCCCACATGCCTCTCCTTATAACTATAATTATCCTCACCGATCACCAAAACCTATGATCAAACAACCAGAACGTTGAGCTCAATAGCAAATCCATTTTTTGGCCCCATTTCCCTTCATTTTCATATGTTCTCTGTCAAAGGAATGGAATTGTTTTGGAAAGCTGAGAAATGCCAGATCGGGTCGAAGTTATGCTTGTTTGTATTTCTAGAGGGGTGAGAGAGGTTGGCGGAATTTTGCTCCATTTTGGTGCAGGGGGTGATCAGTGGGCTAGAAGTTGAGAGAATCATAAAGTCACTATTTTGTGGCCTTTTGTTTGTTTAGAAATTGGAGACTTAAAAACTTCAGTGTTCCCGAATTCTGTCTTTGATAAAATTTTCTTTCTTTCTTTCTTTTTTTTTTAATATTTTTTATTTTTATAGAAGGTAATTCCTTTATGCATATTTTTACTGTTATTCTTGCAATTTAATATTGTTAAGATTGATGTTAGGTATATGGTTTACTCCTAGGGGAGAATGCTAATGTTTGGTCACAGCCATTGTGTACGGCAGCTCAATGATGGACGACGACAATTGATAAAAGTCTAGTAACAGAAGACGAAAAGAAGGAAAAAATTGAGAATGAACGGGGTGAATCCAACTGGAGAAATGATTTAAGTTGAAATACATAGAACAACTTTCAGCCTCCCTCGTCCATCATCCCTGCCATTGCCAGCCCCTCCAACTTTTCACACTGACGGCCAGCCCTTCCGCCATCCCCTGCCACCCTAACCCCTCTTCAACCATCCCCAGCCCCTTTCGCAACAGCTCTAAGCTTTCTCCCGCCACCACCACCACCACATCACCACCAGTCCTTGCGACACTAGATCCCATCAAACAATCCTCAATTTCCTTTCAAAACCCTACATGTATCCCTCTTTCACTCGTGATCTCCCCTTTTTAAATCTTTAATGGTAGCAATTGGTGGTTGGTGGAACAAGGCTTGGCGGAGAGGAAGAAGAATGACAAAATCTTAAAAAATGGGGATTTCAAGACTTTTCTAATTAAAATTTTAAATCTCACCTCTATTGTAATTATAAAAAAATCTTTCATTTTTCTGTAAATTTTCAGAAATTTAAAAGAGAGAGAGAGAGAAAAAAAAAAAGAAAGCCTGCGTTTGGTTTAGTTTTGGAATTATGATTCCAATAAAAAAATTTCAAAACTCATAACTGAGCACACAATTCAAAACTACTCAAAACTCATTCCAAAAATTATTTTCAAAACTCAAAACCAAACTCTTTCCAAAATTCTATTTAAAAAAAAAATTCAAAAAATTATTTTTTTATTTTGTTTCTTAAAATTATTTTTAAAATCATGATTTCAGTATAGAGTCATGTTTTGAGTTATAAGTTTTGAAAAGAAAAAATTTATTTGATTATAAGTTTTGAAAAGAATTTTGAATTGCATTTTGAAATTATTTTTTTTAATATTTAAAAATTTTCTTAGAGTAAATATTTTATATTTTAAATATATATATATTTATTTATTTTAATGTGCATTGCATTTCATATATTTGTGTTATATTTTTTAAAAAATATTTTGTAAATATTTAGAAATTTATAAAATTTTATCTTTTTATTTTAAATATATAAATTTTTTTAGATATTTTATTTTATTTTATAAATATATTTTTAAATATTTTTCAATATTTTTTATATTTTTTAAAATTAAAAAAAAAATTGGCTCGCCCTATATATCTGAATCATAACAAATTATTTGGCCAATACTTAAAAAAAACAAAAAATATTTTTCTTCAAAAATAAAAATAAACAAAAAAATTTTGAATTTTTTTTTTTTCAAAAAAATATAAAATAAAAATAATTTAAAGGACAATTTTTTTTTTTAATTGAATTTTGAAAATATTTTTGAATAGAGTTTGGTTATAAGTTTTGTATTATGTGTTTCATTATGAATTTTGAAAATAATTTTTGAATTGAGTTTTGAGTTATGTGTTTGGTTACGATTTGAGTGTGGAGTTGTGTTTTGAGTTTAAAATATTAAAAATAGGGCAAATTATACTAATAGTCTCTATACTTTACCTCGTGTTACTTTGGTCCCTGTGTTTTCAATTTGCTCGATTTTGACCCTCAATTTTTAATTTCGTTTCATTTTAGTCCCATTGTTAACATCGGTTTAAATTGTTGACGGAAAACAAACACGTGAGGCGCATATGACCCTTTTTTAAGGACAATATGGACATTTTACTATCATTTCCTTGTTTCACCATCTTCTTCCTCTTAGACTCTTTGTAACAAAATCATTCTCTCTGTAACAAAATCATTTACCACCGTTGCCTTCCTCTACCACTAACATCATTCATAGCCAATCCCAACATCAACACCATCCACCTCTACCACACAAAAAACCCACTTAATTTCTCTTTCTCTTTCATAACCTTCATAGAGAGAGAGAGAGAGAGAAATGGGTGATGAAATTGAGAAGAATCTAAAAGCCAGACTAAACGATACTATCAAAGAAGTAGGCTCAACCAAACTTCTTTTCCCAGAAAAAATAGCCGGTGTGATGACTGGTTTTGTTTTACTTCGCTTTACTTTTGTCTTCCTTGGGTTTGTGATATCCGGAAGTTTTTCCTCAAATAAAATTCTTGTTCTTGTTCTTGTTTTTGTTCGGTGTTGGAATTCCATTTGTCTTGGAGGGTGCACGGTCAAGTTCGGAGTGCCCAGAGTTCGAACTAGAAAATTATGGGCTACTGGGCATGGATCGTACGTTTGGGGCCTTGAACCGCACGTGCGGGGTGGGGCTGCACGTGTGGGGGAGTGAGGCCGCACGTACGGGGAAGGGTGAGTTTTGGGAGGATGCACACTGCCTAAATTGCAGGTGCGGAAGGGGAGGTGCGGAGGCAGCCGCACGTGCGGGGATCAGAGCCACACGTGCGGGAGGCATGCTCCACACGTGCAGAGGAAAGTGCCGCACGTGCGGACGGGCCTGAATCCGAGGGGCTCTATTTTTTTTTTCTCTTTTTAGCTGTTTGTATCACTTTTTATGTATCTCTCTCTCTCTAAAAATATATTGCTCTCCCTTCTCTCTATATCTCTACCTCTAAACTAGATCAAAACCCTTGATCTTCTTCTATCCATTTGAGATTCAACCTTAGCTCCTTCATCAACGATTAAGAACTCCTCAAGAGTTACATTGTGTGCGGTGGAAATCTCTTTTCAACACCATCAAATCTAGGGTTTCATCTTCTTGTCTCCATTAAACTTCAGGTAGGGAGATTTCTTTGAGTTATATATATATTTATGCTTGATTTTGTTGATTGAAAGGTTTCTTTAATAATATTGAAAGTTTGGTCTTGTCTCATAAATATTGAGGGTTTTTAAAAAAGTGAGTTTAATCTATATCTCTCTCTAAACTATTTTCTTGAGGGTTTTAAATCACATGGTAAAAGAGGTGATGTTTTGGGGATGAACCTTTTTAAAAGATGAGAGAAATGTTGATTTTGGAGAAAAATCCTAGAAATTTGGGGTTGAAAAACATGTTAAGGATTTCATGAAATATTATTATTATTATTATCAATGTTAGCATTTTTTTTTTTTTTTTTTTTGTGTTAAATGAAATGAAGAAAGGGGGTTTTCTTAACAATGTTGATAAAGGAGAAATCGTGAGGGGTATGTGGACTAGTTGTTTTATTTATTATTGTTAAAATGTAGCTATTCTTGATGAATCTAAATGGATGCATGGTCATCTTGTGAATTTTACTTTTGGAGTGAGAAGTGGAAATTACAACCACTAATGGGATAGTGTATGGAAAAAGTGAGAATTGGAAAGATGCGTATTTCATTGATAGTTGTTACATTTAGTTGAACTTGTGGTATATGTTGGTTTATGTTAAAGGAAGGAAAATGGGATATGTGGTTGCCATTGTATTATTGTTAGGGTACTTAAAAAGGGATGGGTGTTATGAAACATTGACCATCATTGCATTACACATTCATACAATTGATTATAATGTATTTTGAATTGAGTTAGAAAAATAACTACTTTGAGGAAGGAATATTTTGAATTGAGAATTATGGAATTGTTTTGGGGTAAATACGTTGGTAAGTCCAGTTAGGGAGTGTAGATGAAATTGATAAGTTGGCCTGAGCGTCTGGGGTGAAAGACCGAAAACACACGCGAATGAGGTACCACTTCCCTTTCGGTTAGCAACCGGTAAAGTGGGATTATTGGTAGTGCTTATTGAGCCTATTTGCAGACACCAACATAGGGATTACCTGAGTCGTATTTACCACCCCATTAAAATGAATTGTGAGTTTGGAATCATTGAAATCTCAAACTAATGTTGAACATAGTAATTCTTTTAAAGCAAAAAGGGCATGTAAATGAAATTCTTCTATTGACATTGCATGGCATTTGCATTCAACATTGGAAACTTTGCATAAATGTATATACTTTGTTAAGAATTCTTTACTGGGCTTTATGCTCACTCCTATGAGATTTTGGTACAGGAAAAGACGTGGTGATCCCGCCAAGTTGAGGGCGAGGATATGTTGTGAAGAGTAATAACTCTGTTTTGTATGATTTTATTGTTAACCAAGGGCTATTCATGTATGGGTCCGAGAGGCCATTTTTGTGTAACCGGGTTAAGCCTTGGAAATTGTAAGCCCATGAGGGCACTTTATTATTTTTGGAACATTATGCTCTACATGCTATAGATTCGTGTATTTTTATATCATTGAATGTATAATCTGCATGTGGAACTTTTGTATAAATTTTGTTGATTAATGGCGTAATGATTGGAATATTGTTATTATTGTTTAGTAGACGTGGGTTGATATATTAGATTTATGTTAGATTATTTTGGGGCGTTACAGCTGGCCTTGGCCTTTCTACCAAGTTTCAGAAATTGAAGGAATCTCTCCAACCCACCACCACCACAACACCACCTTCAACTGCTACCAAACTCAATCGAGAAAAGTCTACAACTTCAACAATCTCTTAACCGAGTGGCACATGCAATCAAAGAATGTAATTTTCACTTTCAAGTTTGCTTCCAACTTAGATCGGGTCAACCTTCAAGACAAAGACAATGGCATGGCTTCGAATCGAGTACAACAAAGGGAAATTCAAGGGTCTATTGATGGAAACACCAATATAGGTTCATCAAATGGGGAAATTTCTCAACAATCGACCCATGAATCGATCTCATTAGATACCAAAACATAGACTTTTCGGTGGAGCGATCGATCTGTTGATGAAACCAAGGTTCATAGACTTGATGATAAAGTCAAGTCTCTACAGAGATTGCTTGTTCCAAACAACGATGATTCTGGGTTCACTGCTATTGGTAAGAAAGAGGAAATGAGGCGAAAAGTTAATGATGGAGGTTAGGGAAACAAGACAACGGAAGGCTAGGGGAGAAAGAGAGAGGTTAGGCTGAAAGAGGAAAATAATGTAGGCGACTGTTATGGCTGGACTAGAAGAGGGAAACAGGTGGTGTCAGGATTGGGATAGAAGAAGGTATTGTTTGGTAGCGGATGGTGGTAGTAGTGTTGTTTAGCAGTGGTGGTGGTGAAGTGAGATTGATGATAAACGGTGGAGGAGGAGGGAAAACAAAGGGTGTTGTAGAGATGGAATAGGGAAGGTTAGGATTGAAATGTCTGTTTTGCCCTTCAAAGTTGATCACATGTTGTGCACATAACTATTTTCTGTTAAATTTTTTTAATAGAGGTTATTGATTGGACTAAAATGAAACGAAATTAAAAATCGAGGGTTAAGATCGAGTAAATTGAAAACACAAAGACCAAAGTGACACAAGAGGTAAAGTACATAGACTATTAGTGTAATTTGCCCTTACAAAAATTAAAATATTTACAAAATAAAATAAAGTATTTAAAATTAAAAAATTAAAAAATATTTTAATATCAATTATACATTTAAAATAAAAATATATAATTTTTAAATTATATATTTAAAATAATTAAAATAAAAATATATAATTTTCTTAAACATTTTTAAATATTTAAAAAAATAAATCCAAAAAAATTTAAAATACAATTCAAAATTCAGAAACTCAAAACTCAAAATACAATTGAAAATTCTTTTCAAAATTCAAAATTTAAAAAATCTTTTCAAAACTCCTCTCAAAACTCTTAACCAAACAATTTTTTTCTTTTCAAAATTCAACTTATAATTTTATACATAAATCACAACTCCACACTCAAATCATAATTTCAAAACTAAGTAATGTTTTGAGAAGTTGATAAAAAAACTGACTTTTTAACTTTTTTTTGTGCTAAAAAAGTTAACTTTTCTTGTGACTTTTTTATAATTTTTTTGGCTAAAAAAATTAAAAAGTTAAAAAATTTGCTTTTTACGGTGTACCCAAAACACCCCTAAATGAAACGGAGAAAGTTTTGTCTTCCAAAACGCACCGTTTTGGTTATCCGCTCCAGCACGCTACAATAAGAACTCGAACTAGCTCGATCGAGAACTCTGATGGACACAAGTCAGAAAGGGTTTTTTCTCCATGATCTCTTCGCTCCATTGAATCCCTTTTACTGGTAATTCCTACTTATTCATCCTATTTTCATTATATATATATACACGCATACCCATATATTCAAATCCAATTTTTAACCTCTTTTTTTTTTTTTTAAATTTTAAGCTTTCAAACGTAGACCTTGGCGATCTCTGAATTGTGAAAATCTTAGTTTTTCCTTTCCAAAACCTATCAAATAGATCGATGTTGAGAAATCAATTCGAAACATAGATTTTCATTTACCAAAAAAAAAAAAAAAAAAGGGTTTCAATAGATATGCTGATTATAGCTTGATTGTTTTTGCTTAGCTATGTTGGGTTTATAATTGGGTGCAGATTGTGATGAGTGGTGAAATTTGAGGAGTGGAGTGGAGTAGTTTTTGTTTACTGGTGAAATCTTTGTAGTACAAGAAGAGAAAAATGGTGTTAGTGTTGGCAATTGGGGATCTTCACATCCCACATAGGGCACCCGATTTGCCTCCCAAGTTCAAATCCATGCTTGTTCCTGGCAAGATTCAGCACATTATTTGCACTGGCAATCTCTGTATCAAAGTAAATTCTTTACTTCTTATCAATCTGTTGTCTTTCTTCTGTTGCTGGTTATTTACCACTTTTCTCTATGTTAATTTCCAATTTAACCCACTTTGAATTGTGATGCTTACCCAATTATACACACAACAAGGGTTGTGTTTGTTTGGTTGTTGTTTGCCTTCACTATGATCTCTTATGTCATGTTTGGATCATAGATTTGGGTAGGGTAGAGATTTGGAAAGGAAAAGGAAAAGGCAAGGGAAGTGGATTTCATTAACATTCCTCTTACTTTTCTTTTCTCTTTCCAAATTTCTACCCAAATCTATGATCCAAACATAGTCTTAATAATGTTTTGGAATTGCAAAATCATGATAAAGCCACGGGATATTGCTTTTAGTTGAAAACTTCAAATTTTCATATCATGTTATATAGTCGATGGCCTAGCTGCTAGATCATTCCTACGAAGGTCTCTTCAGCTTACTAATGAAAGCTGTTTTGGGCATAATGGCATGTGGCTAATGGTACATTGGTTAGGTGGGCAATGAAGATGAGAATTGTGGAGTGGTTGGCATGGCAGAGAGAGATGACATTTTGAAGTTCCGAATGTCTAACCCCACCTAGACTGAGGAGGCCTGCACTAGTGTGGGCCAAATTGCTGAGAGCATTTTAGATGTGTTTCTAGACTTAGATGAGATTCGACTAACAAATGAGACTTCTGTTCTGCTAATTGGTTTTCTTCATGCATTACAAATGAGACTACTGTTTGGGCGCACAATATTGAACCCACAATGGAGGAGAAATCCAGGCATTTGATAGTTCTGTCTATCTTGCTAAAACCACACACATGTGTCTCTAATCAAACATACTTTTGTTGTTGTTTTCAAAATCAGGAAGTTCATGATTACTTGAAGAGCCTTTGCCCTAGCTTGCATGTTACTCGAGGTGAATATGATGAAGATGCCCGTTTCCCAGAAACCAAAACACTTACTATTGGACAATTCAAGCTTGGGTTATGCCATGGTCATCAGGTTTAATTTCCTTCTATCCTTATTTTAAGAAGTTTATGATGGTCATTGGTCACCAGTTTTGATTCTTTTCTTCTATTTGCTTAAGTACAGTGGTATGTTTTAAAAAACCTTGCAGATATATTTGCTCCAACATGTAGTAAAGGATTTAAAGTCTGTTAGGCATCTAGTCCAAGATATCATTGATATCAGAAATTATTTTCTAATAGTGTCATTATGTTTTGGAATTCTATAAATTGCTACTTGTCTTGCATGTCTACGCTGACTTTGTAGACATTAAGTTATGTGAGAAAAAAAAAAACCAATTTACTTGTTGCATGTGTTATTTAGCTATAACTGCCATAATTTTATAATTTCTTATTATTGATGAGCCTATTGTGTTACGACTCTGCTTGGAATTTGGAGAGTAGATTGTGATAGTGCTGTAGGAAAGTCTTTTACAAATGAGATTCAACGGAGAGTATATGCTACTTCCAAATGATGGGGAATTCCCTTTTTTCCTGTGTTGGGATGCCACTTTCTAGGATACTGGCAGCCATGTCATCTCATGTTTTTTTTTTTTTTTTCTCTCTTCAAAATCTCAAATGATACCCTGATCTATATACAATCGATATGCTGGATGGCTTCATCCGCTTGTCTAACATCATGATTAATTTCTCTGTTTAGTTTTTCTAAAATGAAATAAACAGATTATGCATCTTTTCTTTCTACCTGAGGATGAAATGTAAGTGAAGATGGTAATTGATGTTGTTGGATGAGACTCTGTCATCGTTATTGCAACCTTTGCATGCTGTGTGGTTAACTTAGAATAGAGATGTAATTGATGTTGTTGGATGAGACTCTGTCATCGTTATTGCAACCTTTGCATGCTGTGTGGTCAACTTAATAGAATAGAGATGTGGATTTCAAACAGGACAAGGCACAGACACGTAGTAAATTTTGACGTTGGACATGGACATGCCATTTATTACTTTATCCAAAAATATAAGTTGGACAAATTGTCATAATTTCTGATCTGACAATTGCTTGACAGGGATGATGAAGGTTATACTTTTTGCAACTACATTCTATTCCGCTACTAGAAGTTTCCATTGCATACTAGACCTTTTTCTTTCTTTCTTCATTTTATTCTTTTGGAGCATGCCTGTTACATTTACAATAATCTTAGGCATTGCTCTATGAAGGGGTGTTTATGCCACATGCCATTTGTTAGAGTGCCTGAAATTATTGGAAATTTGTTTACAAATTATGGACACTTCCAAGAAGCATCAAACACTTCTTTTCGGAGAGTCCAAGAAAGTGTCAGCATCAACATGAGCATGACTCCTTTTTAATAGTGTCCATACTATGACAAGTAGAAATGGACGGCTAGCTTAACATCAAGGAAGCCAGCTAAAGGGAAATTGCCTTTTTTTAATGGATTATGTAGTTTTCAACTAATTATCACTGTTCTCATGTTGCAAACACAGTGGTAGTGTGAATTTCCATACTATTTACCAGATCTGCTGGTTCATCATTTTTTTGAATGCCAAGTAGAATCAACAGCTATTAGTTATTTTTATTCATCTTTTTCATTTTGTATATTCTAACCCACCCAAAAGTACTAATCCATTCTATCCTTCCATTCTTTTGAAGGTCGTTCCATGGGGAGACCTTGATTCTCTAGCCATGCTCCAGAGACAGTTAGATGTCGACATTCTTGTTAGTGGTCACACCCATCAGTTCAAGGCCTACAAACACGAGGGTGGTGTTGTCATTAACCCCGGATCTGCTACTGGTGCCTACAGCAGCATCACGTACGATGTGAACCCAAGTTTTGTGCTCATGGACATCGATGGCCTGCGCGTTGTTGTCTATGTTTATGAACTCATTGATGGAGAAGTAAAGGTTGACAAGATTGATTTCAAGAAGACGGCCACAACCGCAATCCCTTCCGCACAGTGACCTTAGCTTCTGTTGGTATTTGAAGGCTTTGTTCTGCATCTGATTTTTTTTTTTTTCACCTCGTTTTTTAAATATTTGCCTGCCTACATTTTGTTGCTATCTTTTGTTTAAGGTATTGTGACACTGTTATTTTGGTTTCCATACATTTTTTAACTTTTTCGCAACTAGGTTTTTGTACAAATGCACGGTTAAAGTTTAAGTTTCATGATAAAGTCAATTTAGAAATTTATTTTTCCAAAATAAAAAAAGGCTTGATTGATGCATCAAAAATTATGTTCTTGAAGATCCAAGTTAACCAGACACTTGATCAGGGTTTTGGAAGTAAATAAGTTAGTTTTTGAACTCAGAATCATATTACAAGAAACAATGTTGATGCATTTGATCACGACAAACCAGCTTACACACGCTACAATATTTTAGCTTTGATTGTTCATTTCTCTACAATGAATTCTTGAATTTCAATTCCCGTGTGTCGAGCACCGCCTTGTATTCTTAGCAGAACTTCATCGCCAACTTTGAGTGATGTTACAGGTATTGCCGTAGTTTGATTTCCATTTTCTGCAGTGTAAAAAAAGAATGAATCTGGTTACAAAAGTCCAGAAAACTTGGAAAGAATTATGCATTCGGGATAGACCTCGTTGAGAGCAGATTAAGGCAACTGTTTCTGCATTCTGTAGAAGGATGCTATAAGCAGTGTGATTATCCGAATCTCTCTGCAGTGTCAAATGTTTTAAAAAATATTAGAAATTCACTCTGGCTACCTAAGCTGAGACAGTCTTAAAGACATATACAAGAATCACCTTTCTTCTTTAGGCAACCCTTCCAATTTTATACCCATCCCTAACCTCCCAAACTACAACCCTACCCCAACTCTAGCCATCACCAGCTCTGGCCAGCACCCTCCCCCCCTCCATCCCCAACTCCGGCAACCCTCCCTGCCCTTGCCCGGCCCTTCCCAGCCCATCCAGGCCACCTCGGTCTCTTCCTCAGCCACTCCCCAACCTCCCCCGTCCCTCCCTCGGCCCTTCTTGCCACCTTCGCAGGGTGAGGTGAGATCGCAGATCACAACAGCGGGGCTGGGGAGGTTGTTGGGAAAGGGGGCCACTGGAGGTGGTGGAGGGTGAGGAGGATGGGAAGCAGGGGCTGCCGAAAGCGGCCGTGGCATGAGAGAACATTAAGGTATATCGAGGTGACCAACCTTTGCTTCAACAAGGATTAGTGGTCTAGTTTCTATCTTCACACGCCCAACAACTGCAGTTCGTTGCCTACCGATTTGATCAACCACGATTACTTCTTTGCCTGCTTTTAACTCTGAAAGGTAGGAGGTCTTTCCTCCAGGAACAGCAACGTAGGCATGCACAGGCCCCTGTAAGTTTTCAAGCAACAGCAATATTAGGAAACAAATATGGGAAAATGACCATACATTTCCAGCGATCTCATGTTTGGAGCACAATGATAAGCAATTTATTTATAAATAAATAAAAGTTATATAATTCCCCAACCAACTGAATTTCATGTAATTTCTCAGGAAAATAAAGTGGGCTAATATGCCTCACAGGAGAGCGTAGGTCTCTAGACCCATTTTAACTAAAGAAAACAAGAAGCTGTGCTGGCATAATAATCTCAGTAATGCTGCGTAGCTCGAATTTGAGCTTGGCCCAAATGGCTCGAATTTTTCTTGCCGGTCATCCGGCAAAAAGTTGACAACCATGGTCGACAAGGTAACAACTACGGTAGACAAGTGTTTCACCCGGTTGTCCGGCCAATTGACCGTGAACAGTATTTCAAGCCATTCAGGGCAGCTCAATTCGAGCTACCAAAGATTTTCCATAATGTCACATATGGTGTTGAATGAATTTGATCTCAACTACCCTACAATTTGAAGGCGCAAATATGTCATGTACAATAAGTCACAACATAACAACATTATTTTATTCTGCTTCTTGATCTTCACTTTTTTTTTTAATTTTTGTACTCTATCAGGAGGCACTACTGGAGACGGTGAATTTCCTGAAATCCTTGAAAGGCAACCAAGTAAGGAAAAACTAGACTCATCGGAGCGAGCAGATTAGATGAGGAAAAAAATAGATCATTTAAAACAACATTAGCTGAGAAATAACATAAATGCAGTTTTATATAATTTTTACTAATTTCTAGCCATTTCATGGAAAGGGGAAATAATGTGAAATTAATAGAATACATTTTTGTATATAAGCAGCCCCAATCAGACACACCATTCATTAACTTGTGATGGCAACTGATGCATCAAAACAAACAAATCCTCAGCTATTCCAGGGAAAAACTCACTGCATTGACTCGAAAAGGCCTGCTGGAAATATAATTGGACTCCAAGCATTCCGAGTGAACAAGGAATAGCCCTCTCGCAAAAGATCCAACCTATAAAAATACTCATGCAATAAAAATGTCGGGTAATATATGGTTAATGGGAGTTGAGTAAAAATAGATCAAAAGCACAAAGAAATATAGATAGGATACTAGGAGCAAACCAAAAGTCCTTCACCAGGTTTCATGAGGCTACAGAGATCCACGCAAACTCGATCACCCATTCCAGCCATTTGAACTTGAGTTACAGTGGCTTTGGTCAGGTCCAATAGATTGTTTGCTTCATTTCTTCTGTCAAAATAGTCCTGATAATATTACCATTGATAAGGGGCATTGCTTTCACTAGCTAAGAAGCCCCACCCTAGATGGATATTACCTTCAGCTCAAGGACAGCCTTGACATCCTCAACTTTTAAAACAACTCCACCTAAACCTAGCTCCAAGGCCTACAAAAGCAGAAGCATGGAAGTGTATAGTCTGCATTTAAAGAGCCAAATTCACAATTACAGAAAATGACAATACTGAAGAATTTATGGGATCATTTATGAGCTCCTTGTTAAGTCTTTCACTTGCGAGTATCTATAAGTTACCTCAAGGAAAATTTGAGCTTCAGCAGGGGTTCTTGAGATGGCAAATACTGTTTTTTGACTGCTTTGAAAAGCTGCAACGATATTCTCTGCAGGTATCACCTAAGAAAGACATCCATTAAAAAGGATAATTGTGTATATTTTCTAACAACCGACTCAAAATTTTCATCCACCTATGCATATGCTAACTGATAAAAAGAAAGAAGCAAAAAAAGTAAAATGATTATGTAAGGGTTTGGTTTCAGAAAATCAAAAAATAGCCAAAAAGTCACTAAAAAGACCAAAAAGCCAAAGTACTAAACCAAAAAGTCAATGATTCCATTTCTTCTCTACGTTTTGCACGTATTTTCGTAAAAAGCCAAAAAATATCCCAAACATACTAATTTTTTTAACCTTATATTTTAGCCAAAAAGTTATTAAAATAGCCTATTCCATTAGGGATCATTGTACACAAAATGACCACTGTTGCATTGAGCAGACAGAAGAACATGCAAAATATCATTACAGTACTCAAGCTGGAAAAGGAGAAAGGGGAAAAAAAAAAAAAAAAGCCAAGTACAGGATTTTGGCAAGATTGAAGAAGAGCTAGTATAATCAACATGGTAATGTTAACTGAAAAATCATAATGAGTGTAGCATCAAAGTCATTGACAGTGTGGATATGATTTTAGAAGTTATGTCAACAACAGCTTGATAGAGTCATCAAAATGAATTGAGAAAACAGGTAAATTCTTTCACCAGTGCTCCCAACATATATGATGCCCTCTGTAATTTCATCAACTTTACAAAAAAGCAGTCCATAGATATGCATAGAAAGTCAGCACGCAGTAAATAAAGGCAAGTCAATGAACTAACCAAGTAATTATTGATGGGCATACCTGCCAATCTAGTAAATTAACAATAATATTCTCTACTTGTTCATCCTCTGGTTGGAGCTGCTCTAATTGGTCAGGAGAAGAAATCTCAGAAAAAGTGGCAACTCTTTTGTGCTCACTATCAAGTAGCTCTCCTTTTTCTATAAAGAGAGGATGTATCAATGCCATAGCTGTAGATTTGACAACCAATACAACACAATTAAAAATTTGAACATTTCTGTAGTGGCATTGAAGAGTAATATGCTTCAAATTGGTAGGAGGTGTCGAGTCGAGTACAGTAGTTCACAAAAATCCAGGCATGGCTAATGGCAATAGATGTAATGTGTGTGTTTGTCGAATATATAAGCTGTGTGTGAGCCGGAAAACTATAGATGTCTAATTTATCAAAAAACAAAAAAAAAAAAAAGCCTATAGATGTCTATGGTTGAAACTCGGAAAGTTTTGGTCATTTAATGAGCAGAAAAACATGCTTTATGCTTCCCCAAGCAAAAAGTGTTTTGGAAGTCATATAACTATGATAGACATGATATACTCATAAAATTCATAGGACAGACACTTTTCCTACACATTTTAGAAGTAAATAAAGACCAACAAGTTTGTAAGTTTCCATGCCAATATCTGACATGCAAATATGCATATTCTGTCAATAGGTTCCTCCACGTTGACATAAAGTTGTCCTATATATTTGGCAAAAGATATTTACGCTTATTTAGTGAATAAAATTTGTGAAGCCATTGCGTCAACCAAATAACTTAAAACTTCTCTCTGGAAAAACCTTATGCATGTATAGCTGCAAGGTAGTGTGCATTGATGTTTTGTGTCTGTTTGTCAGTTGGGTTGTGGCCCAGGGTAAGGGGTTGAGAGATGCTATTAGATCTTTTGAATAAAAGAAATAGAGACAGATTATGATCATTGGTAGAAGATAAGCCTATTGTGCATTCGCGTAGCGTCCAACAAAGCTGCTACGGGACATTACTAGAATTTTCCTTAAGCACAAGTGTTCCAACAGGCATACAAAGCAAAAACAAATATCCCCTCTAAAAAAAGTAACATGTTGATGAAGGGTTATGAAGTCAAGGATACTTGGCCTAAATCACTGATAGGATGAGCAACTGAACGTAATCAAGTCTTTTGGATAGTTGAGGCCTATAGAGAGTGGTGTATAAACATTTTTATAAGAAGTACATGTACAGCAGTCAAGGGTGTTACAGTTCATTGTATGCCAAATTCATTCCAAGCTGAAGTTTTGTGGAAAGTCTTTTTGAAGTTAGTGGTCTGGTGGAAGGAAGTGATTTAAAAAAAAGAAAAGAAAATCCCTAGCATAGCCAGAAGAATGGGTAAAGAAATACAAGTCCGCTTCGACATCTTCTTAACATAGCTTTCTCATATCTCTTTTGGTGCTGTAGTTGTTAGTCATGGCTTCAGTTATCAAATTTACATGACAAAATAAGCATGCATGCGTATTGGTAAAGTGAGTCAACAAATGTACAATGACTAGCTTCCCCCATGACATGACTTTACCTGAAAGAATGGTCTTTTTGGGGTTGAGGTTTGCTCCTGTCAAGTAGTGTGCATTTTATATTGTTACTCCATTTTACATCGGTTTTATTTAATTTTTGAACAATCAAGATCTACCATTACATGGCCTTGTTTGGGAAGTTGGTTATTTTAGTAGGCTAAATTTTTTGTGTTTGGGAAAATTGTTGGATTTTTTTTAGTTGGATGTGATGTTTGTGAGAGAAAAAGTGAAATGATTATGGATTTGATGTGACATTTTGTTTTATTAGCTATTTTAGCCTATTTTGTCTTTTTGTGAATTTTAGCCTAAAATAGCCCTTGCCAAACAAGGCCTTGCCTAGATGCATTACTTTTAAAACAATTCAGTTTGGTCCAAAGAACATTAACCATCTGATTCAACAAACATTTCCGGAACATTTGTCAAAATAATTCAACCATTGAATGTTTTTGTACGAAATGAAATAGCTAAAATGGTTAAATGATATTAATTATTTTGTCTATATTATCTCTACAATTACATTAATCAAATAGTAACAGTTCACTTTCACAAAAAATAGATTGTATGATAAAAAAAACTGACAGTACATGATCACATGGATCATAACTGCAGCAAAACACCCCCCCCCCCCCCCCCCCCCCCGGGTCTCTCTCTATCTCTCTCAGATAGTGTTTGGTTCGTGGGAATGAAGATAGGATGGAATGATCATTCCATCATAACACTAAAAAAAAAAATCAAGAAAATTACATTGGAATTGGAATCATAATTAACCGTTGTAAGTGAACGCGGTTAACAAATGAGCATTCCATTCCATTTCACATTCAATTCAGTTTACGAAACATAGCATTAGGGATATTTTCCTATTTCAGAGTTTCAAACTAGTGTTTAAATAAAGCAACTGGAAAGAAAAAAAGTTAATGTTGGCTACTTGAAGCTTTAGGTTTAAATTTTCTCCATCTAAACCCCAACAACAATTTCAACATGAAGAAGGACGAAGCATGAACAACAATCACACATAGAAACAAACGAAAAGCAAGATCTAACAAACAAAAAATCCCTAATCAGTTGAGAAAAGCTTACAGGACCACTCATTTTCAAGGTCTCGACAATGCGAGGGGAAGACAAAGGTGTTCCAGCCTCTCTCGACAGCGGCCGTCATGACATGCTTGTTCTGAGTCCAAATCCACACCACCTTCTTCGACACCGACATTGAAGAAGAAGAAAACGCACACAGAGCCACACAAGAATTAGAATTAGTCCGAAACTGATCTCTCTTGTCACGATAATCAATCAATCTGTAACTTTTCCATTTCCCTGATTGGCAAGAACAAAGCACACTATCAAAATCGAGTCAGTGATCTCTCTATACAGATACGTGATTCAGTACATAATCAAGTTCAACTAAAGTATAAATCTATGTAAGTACATATGAATATGGAGAGACCTAAGCTGGGGGGTATTCCAAGCAAAGAAAATGAAGGAAATAGCAGAGCCATGTTTCAATCAATCGGATTGCGAGTGATTTCTTTGAGGAATATATTATATCTAATTGGGCTTTGAATTTCGGTGCTCCGACTTCAACGTATTGGTCCGTAGCGAATGAAGCCTTGCCATAGCACCCTAGGTTGGTCTGGTGCTCTAGGCCTCGATTGGGGTTGATTTCTATCCCAGCTCTCAAATTTTAAAAAACATTTTACGTGTAAATAATTTTTTAGATTCAATTCATAGAGGATTTTTTTTCACCTTTAATAATTGGACAGACTTTCGCTAATGAACAATGAAATTGGTTCTGAATTAATAGATCCAATAAGCTGAATGCAAGTTACCAAATATATATATATATACATACCAACACAAAAAATAAAAGAAGCTAATAATGATAAGGGGATTTTTTTTAGGGTTCCTGATATTAAGATTTTATAGCATAAAGGACATTCAATATTTTCATAATATCTAAGGTCCCTCAAATCGATCCAGAAAAATTTCAACCCAGAGAAATTTCCATCCAGAGAAATTTCAAACCAGAGAAATTTGAAATTTCTCTGGTTTGTTCAATTTTTTTGATTTTCTATGTTTTGAAATTTCTCTAGAGTTGAAATTTCTCTAATTTGCTCACAAATAACTCTGTGATTTGTTCATAATTTTCTTTGTGTATTTGACTAATATTCTCTGATTTACTCATAATTTTCTCTATGTTTTAACCAAACCAGAGAAAATTGTGTTTGTTATTTTTCTGTGTTAATTTTCTCTGTGTGATGGCCAGAGAAATTTGTTGATTTTCTCTGGCCAAATCACATTCTTCCACTGTGATCAAATCACACATTCAATTTCAATCCACAATTTCAAGTAACCAAATCCATAATCTAAAAACTCAAAATGAATTCAAACCTTATCAAAATTTCTAACATTAACTGTCTTCAAACAAGACGCCTTAAACTCCATCAACAAATCTCTCTCCATCAATGCCAACTTCACCAACGCCTCTACTGCAGTCGACCCAGAGAAATTTCTATCTAGAGAAATTTCAAACCATTTCTCTAGTTTGTTCAATTTTTTTGTTTTCTTTGCTTTGAAATTTTTCTGGGTTGAATTTTCTCTAATTTGCTCACAAATATCTCTATGATTTGTTCACAATTTTCTCTGTGTATATTGATATTGCTTTGTAGAAGTTTGAGACCACCAAATACTACTGCATTGTCATTGATACTCCTGGCCATCGTGATTTCATCAACTTCACCACTGGTAGCTATTTCCAAAGAGGGTCAGACGCCTGAGCAGCATGCTTTGCTTGCCTTCACTCTTGGTGTTAAGCAAATTATGGGAATTTCTCTAGCCTTTTCCAGAGAAATTCTCTCTAGAGAAATTCCCGAATTTCTCTAGAGAGAATGAGAGATGAAATCGAACAACAGCACAAACCAAAATCGACAACATGAAGCTAGTTAAAAAGCAGCACCGGTGAGCACTGGTATGGTTTGAGGTCGACGCGAATGACCGTGACCGAGTTGAAATCGGCAAAGCAATGCAAACTAGGAGGCGCACGTGAGCTAAACCGCAGCACAACAACAGTTGGAGTAGGTCAACGACGCAATGTACTGACGGTTATGAGCGAATTGATGAGGTTGGAAGGATGCGTCGCTGAGTTGTCACGATGTCGGCGAGTAGGTCAGCGAAGACGGTGCTGATTGGCAAGCTGGTATGGTGTTGGTGTGAGCCAACAGCAACCTAGGTCGCGGTGTCGGTGTATTCGGAGTTGCTGTGATGGGCAGTGTGCAAACGATAGTGATCCTCGGCAGCGGTGAGAGATAGACGAAGCACTGGTTTGATGTAAAAGAGAGAGAGAGAGAGAGAGAGAGTGAGTGAGTGAGAAGAGAGAGACCAAACTCAGTTTTTGAAGCCCTTTCGTTTCTTCTTAAATTTCTTTGTGATATATGAGTTTGGGGTTGAAAGACCTTAGACATCATAAAATAACATTGTGGATCTCTTTCATTATTAAAAGTGAAAGAGAGACCTTAGACTAATTTTCCCTCATGATAAGTACTTAAAAATTAGGTGGGCTATTTAGCAGTAATTTGGCAATGGGATAATTTAGTTAAAAGCTTAAAAGATTATTAAAATAATTTAAAGATTTCTTTCTACTCTATATTTTGTTTTTGTTTTTTTGTTCTTATTTTTGTAAAAAATCAAAAGTTATTATTAAATATTTTAATTTTTTTACCTCATATTTTAATCAAAAATCACTAAAAATCCACCTCCCAAACAAATCCTGAGATGGGCAACTTTCAGATTGCATTTGGTTTAAGAATTTGAGGAGAGATTTACAAAAGAAAAAGAAATAGGAAGGCAAAGATTGAATTAAATAAAAGATTGGTTAACAAGCGCCTTAAGAACATTAGTTAACAATATTTAAATTAATTGTACATTATATGTTACGCACTCTCATATTATTAAGTACTTTAATGACACTCATTAACAAATCCATTAAGTTGTGTTTGGATTATAAATTTAGATAGGAATTTAGAAAAAAGAAAAAGAAGAGAAAAGGCGATTTTCATTCATATTTCATTTATCTTTTCTTTTTCCCTCTCTAAATCATTACCTAAATTGATGATCCAAACACAATTTTAAATAAAAGTTAAATTTTTATCTAAAAACCAAATTCATTGGTGCAAATTAGAGATTACATTTTGCTCACCTTTTTCGTTTTCGTTTTCAAACCTCTACTAAAATTCATAATTCAAACGGGCCTAAATAAAACTAAAATTTTATCTAAAACCAAATTCATTAGTGCAAATTGGAGACTATAGTAAAACTCCCAATTCCAAAGATAGTCAATATCTCAATTGTGGCCCGCACACAAGTTAATCTCCATCTTTCATATCTCTCCGCCCATGAAATGTCCACAAACTCTACAACAAAATTCATGCCAACTCAAGAACTTGTATTGAAACACAAACTGCTATTATCCACTATTGAATTATCATTTCCAAAATAGTTTCTGGATTTGATTCAGAAAACCCAGAAATCTTTTGTGAAAGAATCAAAATCTAAACTGTTCAAACACAAAAGCTTTAACAAGAAAACAACATGCTCAAGTTTTTACCACTTCCTCTGAAGTTCTAACATTATTAGGCCAAGATTATTCAATCGTTTTCGGCAATTTTTTTCTGAACAGAGGGAGAAAACAACAGAGAAGAAGGAAAGTAAATTAAAAAACAAATCTTCTCGCCTATTTCAAGGCTCGTAACAGATGATTTGGAAAATTCTGAAAATATAATTCTTGACTCGGAAGGTTTTATGTAGCCTTGGTTGAAAACTTGAACAGCATACGGTGCTCGTACTTCTTTCCAGGAAAAATAATCTGGGAAGGGAAATTAGGGTGGTTCACCGAGTCAGGAAATCCTTGCGTCTCCAAACACAAACCGGCATGATCTTGATAAACAAATCCACCTTTCCCTTTCACATCCTTGATAAAGTTACCGGTGTAAAACTGCATACCGGGCTGATTAGTAAATAGCTCCATTACTCTTCCCGACTTCTTATTGTGCACTATGGCAGCTTTCTTCAACCTTTTGCTATCAGCACGGTCAAGGACATAATTGATATCGTAACCATTAGGAAGCTTATTGATTTTGCTTGCAATGGTGGTGGGTTCAAGGAGGTCATAGGGTGTACCCTTCACAGAAGCAATTTTTCCAGTGGGGATGAGCCCCTTGTCAACAGGTGTTATGTGGGACCCAAATATCTGGATCTCGTTAGACAAGATATCGCCGCTATTGTGACCACCAAGGTTCCAATAGGCATGTTGTGCTAGGTTCACTGGAGTGGCCTTGTTTAGAGCTTTGGCTTTCATTGTCACAGACATTCCTTGTTCAACAAGGGCATAGGTCACAGTGACAAGAAGATTACCGGGAAATCCTGTATGACGCAAAAAATGGAATTGCATACGTAAGTCCATGCTTGATTGTGATCAGGGTTTTTTAAATATTAGCACGTAACGTGATTTTGGACTTCTAATATCATTATTCACTAATATATCGGCTAATACTATCTGATATCAACTATTGCCTGTTCAAAAAAAAAAAAAAAACTATTGCCTGATACCGTTATTTAAAACTATGACTGCGATAGATAATTATATTTGATTAGATAGTTTGGTACATCTTATATTCTGATCATATGATGATGGGTATATAGTACTTCATCAAACAATTTGTCTATTGTTGATCCCAAAAAAAAAAAACAACTTGTCTAATTTCTATTATCATAGCAAACCAATTATATTACATTAAATTAGTCAGTTTGTTACTTTTATCTAGTTGAATTCTATACATATATATTCAAGATTGATAGTAACAAGTGTACACAATTGAAGACAACCGGAAATGGTAAAGAAAGAGTCTATAAATATTAATGCTCACCTTCTTCACCATCAAAGCTGTGATAGCTAAAGGTGATATAAGGTGAATGACCTTCATAATGGTAATTTTTCACCTTCCAAACGACATCGCTGAATCCTATGGACCCACCTGGCATTTATAATATCATCGAAAGAAGACAAAGAAAAAAGATTAAAATATGCCCACACAAAAAACATGAAAGTTCTCTGTTTCCTCCTCAAATGGAATAAATTTCTAAGGAAATATGTACCATGAAGCATGTTTTTCCCTTCATTAGCAACTAGCTTATAATGTGTTCCATTTAAAGTAAATTGAGCACCCCCAATCCTGTTCGCAACACGTCCAACTGTGGCACCAAAATATGTTGTGTCGTTCTGGAGAAAACAACAAGTACATCATCAAGAGAGTATCATTAAAAAAATTATAATTCAAAAAACAAAGCCGCAAACATAAACGAACAGAGCTCAATAAATAATCAAGTGCTCAACAATTTGGCAGCATAATGATGAAGAGCCAGCACCAAAGCATAAAACATCTATATACATATATAATAATGGAGAGCTCAAATTGCACGTTGACGAGGGACCCATAAGAGGTGCATTGCTGGATCATTATTCTTTGTTGGTTCTAAGAAAGTGACAATTATATCATCCTGAGAGAGAGAGAGAGAGAGAGAGAGACCTTACCCAGTTGAACACCACGGATAATATAGAAAACAAATTATATTCCCTCAGCAACAACACCCCATTTTTAAGATCTTAATTAATGTTTGTATGTAAGGGTTCAAGAAAGTAGTTAGAATATTCGAAGATCTTCGAAGATTCTTCGAGAATATTATGAGAGGCTTAGATTCTTCAATGGTCTCGACTCAAGAACACAATAACACAAAGGAGATGATGGGGATAAGAGATTGGGTGAAGAAGAAGGCAAAATGGCTAGAGAGAGAATAATGGCAAGGCTCTCCTATGGATCTCCCACTTTCACTCTCAAGGTTGATAATGGAGATGGGAAATTAGTTCTTTCCCAAGAGTCCTCTCTCCAAAATCCCTCCCTTGTAAAGCTATGGGTGGGTGCTATTTATAGGCACCTCATGATGTAGGACGGAGCCCATGTGCAAGGCACATGGGAAGTATTCTCTCTAACCACTTTGTCCGAGGAGGTGACCTCTCCGAGGAGGTGATTTCTCCGAGGAAAGGTGACCTCTCCGAGGAGGTGAACTCTCCGAGGAGGTGATTTCTCCGAGGAGGTGACCTCTCCGAGGAGGTGAACTCTCCGAGGAGGTGATTTCTCCGAGGAGGTGACCTCTCCGAGGAAGTGAACTCTCCGAGGAGGTGATTTCTCCGAGGAGGTGACCTCTCCGAGGATGAGAAAAAACCCCGAAGAGGAGATCAATCCCTCGGCGAACCCTTCTTCTTAGCCACGCCTAACCAATGATCCCCAATCATCCCACAGGGTCAGGGGTAGTCCCAGAGGACGTCCTGCCGCATCAGGGTCAGGGGTAGTTCAAGAGAACGCCCTGCCGCAAAATATTGCCGAGTCTCAGGGACCCCCTAGATCGTGCCACCTCGACCCGGGTATAGGCTAGTTTAACCGAAAAGTGAATTTATCTCCACTCACCGTCCTCGGGATCGGGTCCTTTGTTCGAACTCCATTACGCCCATGGTTCTGGTACGTAGATCCCGGAAAGCTCCGAGCCCGCAAGTGTTCTGGGACTCATTAACGGAGCGACTTCTAGATTGCATTTGAATCCGTTCGAAGCCAAGTGCTTCGGACCTCTAGGTTCGTGGATCCGAACCCTTTCGAGTCCGAGTGCCTCGGATCTCTAGGCTTGCTTAATACCCTTTCGAGTCCGGGCCCGAGTAAGTCTCTAGGTTCGTGGATCCGAATCCTTTCGAGGCTTAGAGCCATTTAGCCCGTTTGATGGCGATGAATCCGGGCCCACCAATCTTGGACTTGCGATAAATTCAGGCCCACTAATCTTGGGCTATTGGGCCTAAATAATTTAGTGGGCTCAAATTAGCCCCTCTTACATTTGCCCCTTGCGTGTATGAGAAATTGTAATTTTCTCGGACATGCATAATTTTACCTCGTCAGCCATGCTTCACATTATATACAGGTATATACGATACAGACATGTACGGATCTATATACAGACATATACGGAGATATACACTCGTGTGGAATATGCCGTTTGCAACCGTCAGTGGGAATATGCCGTTACTGAGAAGGCATATTCCGTTTGCTGGTGTTAGCATACGCAAAAAGAAATGCATGGATGTGGAATGTGAGGTTTCGAACCCCTGACCTCAAGCGCGGCCTCCGAGTCCTTAACCACTTAGCCAAACCATTGAACCCCAGCCACACCTGTAACTCAAATGTTCAAACAAATATCTATATTACATACCTATACAATATATATCATATATGCATACACAATTCCCCCGCGTCTCTTGCCGCGTTTGGCACGCGGGCTCTGCTTTTGTATCGATTGGCCGACAAAAGCAGCCCCCTCGGTTTGCAAACCTGCCTCGACTCTCTCCCTCTCTTTGTCTTTCTCTCTCGTCTTCTTCTTCTCTTCAGTATCCGTCTTCCTCTTCTTAACCATTCTCTTCTTCATCACTCTCTTCCATCTCCCTCTTCATTACTCTCTCCTGTTTCCTCTTTCTCATCGAGAGAAACGAGAGACTGAACGGAGGAGAAGAGTTGTCTCAAAACTCAGTTTGTTCTCTCTGTATTTGTCTGACTCTCCTTTCCTGCTCTTTACATCTCTCACCACACATGGCCTCAACTCACCCCCTCACTCTCTTTCCGGACCTCAATGATCAGAGCTCCTCTGGGCCAAGTGTCCCTGCTCATACCCTTCCTAACTTTCCTGGACCGAGTGCCCCTGTTCCCATTCTTCCTAGCTTTCCTATGATATCGGTTGAGCAAATCATGGCTACTCAATCTGATATTGAGGCCAACCACTTCACACTAAGCTCTTGCATGGAGACCGTGACTGCGGTTACCAAATTATCTCACCGGTTACAGAATAGAACCATTGAAGTACAAAAGCTAAACTCCCAACTTTCTCTGCTCCAGAGCATGTACAAAGATGCGCGAGCAGAGATTTGCGCCCTAAAGGCAGAGAACAAAGAGTTGAAGCGAAAGGCCACCGTCATGACCCGACTCGGAGCACCTCCGTACTTCACTTTTGACAACCAACAGGGAGTCATATCCCTCGTCGGTCCTGCACATACTGAGGCAGAGCCTTCAAAGGTCAACCAGCAGGGAGTCAAATCCCCCGGCGGTCCTGTACGTACTGAGGCAGAGCCTTCAAAAGTCTCCCGAAGTGACAAAAAAAGGAAGGGCTCGGCGGGAGAGTCGAGTAAGTGAAGTCGGCATGTGGTCGACATCTGCGAAGACGAAGAAGAACAAGAGCAAGATCTGTGTTTTTTTTTTTTTTTTTTTTTTTTTTTTTTTTTTTATTTCTGGTTTTCTTCTTCTTTTTTTTTTTTGTATTTTTTTTAGAGTCTCTGTAATCGGGGATTTCCTCCCCTGACTGTAATAAAATCAGTTTCTTTTTTTTTGGTTTTGCTCATCACTGGCATATTTGAGCTCGAAAACAATTTGTTTGATTGAACTTGAGCATGATTGAATTTTTTTTAATTCCTTAAATCACTAAACATGAGTCCGAATTTTCTCTTGAACATCATGCATATTTCAAATTCTTTTAAAACATGTAAAGATTCATTTTCCTATCTCCAGAAAATAAATAAATAAACAAATGAATTAAAGCAATCATAGCACCCATTTGTTAATACCATTAAAATGATCACTTTTATGGGTTTGGAAAATACGGCAGGCATCTTTTATATATATATATATATATGGAATAGTTGAAGGTATATTAAAAGAAATATGCTTTTCTTTTTGCCTATTAGACAAGAACCTAATCAAAACTTTCCCTTCTTTTTTGCCTAAAGCCGCCGACCTCCTCCTTTAACATTCTTTAATTGGAGCAACAACTCAGTGCTCTTCTTTTATTATTATTTTTATCTTGATTTTCTGATTTTTGGCCTGCAACCATTTCGGCAGCACATGAGGCCACCGAAAGCACCAACTTTTCTCTCACTTTTATTATTATTTTTTTTTTTGTTGCGCAGCTGCTGCGGCTCTCTCCCTTTCTCTCTATATTGAGAGACCAACCCAGCCTATCATCTTCCTCAACGAAGCTCTGCTTCTGCAATACCGTGGACCACCCAGATTTCAACATTTTTTTTTTTTTTTTGATTTAATAATAATAATAAGAATAAGATAGTAATGGAGATATATATGGATATATGGATGTATATTAAAAGAAAGAATGTGGGGGGTGGTTGTCACGGTTTGATAAAATAAAAAGATAGAATCAGTGGGGAACACGGATTGGATTTGGTGGAAGAAAATGATACTGCTCCTTTTAAAAAATTGAATTACTTCCAATGCTTTGGCCCTTTGCTGGATATTGGAGCTCGCACCGTTGAATTGAAAAATCTTCTCTTTAGTGTCGAGGATCAAAACATCATCATGATTCGGTGAGGAACAAGAAAAAAGGACCTACTTTAATCGGACAACTCGTTTTCCTTTATAGCTGTATAACCGAGTTTCAAACTCTTCCTCCGCTGGTGTCTTAAATCCAGATGCAACACCACCCTCCAATGGTATAATACACGGCTTGAAGTAAGAAATTTATCAGACTCATGACCCTGGAGTTCTCAATTATTTGCACAGCCGCAACAGGTCTCTCTTTCTACAGCACCAATCCAGCTTCTTTCTTCTTCAAAGAAGCTCCGTATCTGTAATACCACAGGGCCACTTCATTTGCTCACTGCTCGTTGGTGCAACTCTGCTCACCATCAGTGCTTCCCTTCAATTTAATGATGCAGTCCCTCAGAGATCCAGGCACACCGTAGCTCTGTTCTGCTAGTGTTGACGCCGATCCCGCTGCGATGTTGCTGCTACAGATACTATCACGCCATGAGCCAACCGTGACCAACCAGAAACCATCTTCTCTGCTGCAACTTTACCGCCGACCTCGGCTGTCCAGCGCTTTGCCTTCGTCTTCGGCTATTCAGCGCGAACCACACGTCGCCCACTCAACGCGATATGTGTGGTTTTGCCTACCACCATCCAGCTCGTTATTCTCACAGCCCGGTGCTATTTTTCGGAGTTCGAATCATATAGATCTCAGTGATGAATCAGACTTCTTAGCTTTAACCTCGATAACTCAAGCAGAGATCTCAAGGATTTAGATATTGAATGTTCCACTACCCAAACTGAAAACTGCAAATATACCACCATCTATGTTCTTGGAGGAGAGAGCAGCAACAACCAGCTTATCAACAATCCCAAGCACATCCAGACCTGCAATTTGTCCAGCCAACTCTAGTTTTTTTTTTTTTTTTTTTTTTTTTTTTTTTTTTTTTGAGCATTATTGAAGTAAATTGGCGCAACTATTACAGCTTTTGAGACTCTTCACCCAAGATATGACTCGGCTATCCTTTTCGTCTTGTATATACATATATATTTTGTGGCAGTTTATGGGAAAAGTCTTGTTTCAGAATTCATGATTTCAATGACCCATATTTTTCTTTTAACAGGTTAGAGGCCGAAGTCGTGTGCCCATTGATTGTTATCGCAGAGCCAATCAATGTAATTTCCTCATGAACCCAGACTCCCCGAAGCTTGGTTTTGCCGAATAGTACCGACGCCGGCATCTCCATAACACCACTGCTGCTGTTGGCTTTCGAGAGTCACTGACGGTATCGTCTCCGTGACATCATCTGCAGCACATACCTCGACCACCCAACGTAGCTCACTGTTGGCTTCAACGATTCCAACGCAGACCACACACGTTTGCCCTCTCAACGCAATGTGTGTGGTTGCCGACTCTTCTGTGGTACCAGCGTTGCTTCTGGCTTCAACTTGTCCGACGCCGACCACGCACGTTCGCCCACTCAACACAACGTGTGTGGTCCTGCCTGGCCTAGCTCAGTCTTGTTGATCTTGATCGACGCCGACTCAGCTACATCTCCAACGCCGACTACACACGTTGCCCTTTCAACGCGACGTGTGTGTGGGCCTGTCTAGCACTGCTTAGCTCGGCAACGACCTCAGGTGTATCTGGCTCACATTTGTGGTCTTGCCACTACTTCCAGCCGTGCTCTTCTTCCATTGGCGTGAATCTGTGAGTAACTCTTTCAATTGTTTTCTTGATAATGTAAGAACATCATACTTGACTTTTATGTAACCGATGAAAATAAATGCTCGATACCCGAACTTAGCGAACAATTTGTTTGAAATGATGATGTAGTGCCATAGCAGAGAGTAAAACCATATATTGTTGATGTAACATCTATCTCGGTAACGCTTGAATCATAATCTGAACTCGATATTGCTTATGTCGTTTGGCGGTTATGCTATTTCAGGCGAATGAATTCTTGTGCGAAATCCACGACCTCGGGGCCCCTAGAACCCGCACTAATGAGAGCAAGGGCTGTTCCTCGGAAGTCCGAACAGAAGCAAAATTGTCTCTCGGGAGTCCGAAAGTAGCACACACCCTACTTTGGCAAGAAAGATTCCTCTGGAAGATAACCGAGTCTACCAAGCTTGCACCAACAGAAGTAAAGATTGTCTCTCAGAAGCTCCGAGCAGAAACTCCGAGCAGAAGCAAGGCTGTCATTCAGAAGTTCGAGCGGAAACAAGACTGTCCCTCGGAAGTCCGAGCAGAAGCAAAGCTCTCCCTCAGAAGTCCGAGGCTGTCCCCCGAGAGTCTGAATAGTAATACACATTCTACTTCAGCGAGAAAAAATCCCCAAAGCTTGCATTGACAGAAGTAAGGGCTATTCTTCGGAAGTCCGAGTGGGAGCACATATGCTACTTCAGCAAGAAAGACCCTCAAAGCTTGCATTGATGGAAGCCATGGCTGCTCTTCGGAGGTCCGAATGGAAGTACACTTCTGCTGTGTCAAGAAAACTCCCTTCAGGTTGGTAACTGAGTCTACTATTCCTCTTTCTTCTTTGAGGGGCAACAAAAATTGAAAATTGTTTCAAGCAACATAACACAATAAAGATATACGATGTAGAGAAAATAACTTCTGATGGAGATACATAATATGGAGGAAATAAATTTCTTCATGACATAAGAAAGATAGAACTTCTTGGATAATGCAGTAAATATAAATTGTAAATGTCGTAGATAGACTTCTTCTGCGGAATGTTGACATTTGCCTCTAGAGTTGCAAGATCATTTGGAAAGCTTTCACCAGTTGCTCGGGTTGTGGCCATCATGCACCATCATAGCCATGTCTTCTAAGATATCTTGGGGCCCTTGTTCTTTGAGCTTTAGCTCATCTGCTTTGACTTTCTTTCTAAAGATCTTCTTAAGTGTTCGGCACTTTTCTGTAGGATGTCCTAGTGATCGGTGGAAAATACAATAATTAGGACCCTCACGGTCCTTCTTCGACAAAAGCTCTTCGACATAAGGCAACTTCAGTTCCCCGTCTGCCACCCATTCTTTAACTAAGGCCTTTACCTCCTCAATACTACACGGAAAAGGAGTGTCATCTTCGCAGTATTTCCTCTTCTGACCTCTGAATTTTCTCCGAGGAGGTGACCTCTCCGAGGATGAGAAAAATCCCGAAGAGGAGATCAATCCCTCGGCGAACCCTTCTTCTTAGCCACACCTAACCAATGATCCCCAATCATCCCACAGGGTCAGGGGTAGTCCCAGAGGACGTCCTGCCGCATCAGGGTCAGGGGTAGTTCAAGAGAACGCCCTGCCGCAAAATATTGCCGAGTCTCAGGGACCCCCTAGATCGTGCCACCTCGACCGGGTATAGGCTAGTTTAACCGAAGAGTGAATTTATCTCCACTCACCGTCCTCGGGATCGGGTCCTTTGTTCGAACTCCATTACGCCCATGGTTCTGGTACGTAGATCCCGGAAAGCTCCGAGCCCGCAAGTGTTCTGGGACTCATTAACGGAGCGACTTCTAGATTGCATTTGAATCCGTTCGAAGCCAAGTGCTTCGGACCTCTAGGTTCGTGGATCCGAACCCTTTCGAGTCCGAGTGCCTCGGATCTCTAGGCTTGGTTAATACCCTTTCGAGTCCGGGCCCGAGTAAGTCTCTAGGTTTGTGGATCCAAACCCTTTCGAGGCTTAGAGCCATTTAGCCCGTTTGATGGCGATGAATCCGGGCCCACCAATCTTGGACTTGCGATAAATTCAGGCCCACTAATCTTGGGCTATTGGGCCTAAATAATTTAGTGGGCTCAAATTAGCCCCTCTTACAATGTTTACTGACATTTCTTGCTTACATTACATACTCACGTCCTATTAAAATATTGAAAACAACAATGGACTAAATTTATAATAATATTGCTGGTTAAAATATGAATATTCCAGACTTTATCAACAAACACTAGTTAATAAAATTACATGTTAAAGAAAGCAGAATGAATATAACACATCAGCTAGGTATATGCCTCTTCCATAAGAAAACAAATCACATGTTAATATCAAACAAAATGCCATTTAATTTAAGAGAAAGTAGACCATTCAGTCAATTTAGATGACTTTTAAGTCTCATACAAAAAATGACAAACATCAAATCAGACAAAATATCTCGACGTTGCAACACCTTCAACTTGTTAGATAGCAAAATAAAATTAGAGGAACCCTTTAGGAAATGAGAATAAGTAGTAGTACTTGAGGGTTTTGCTGAGAAACCCTCACCATTAAAAAATTCGCAAATATCGTTTATCTATTGTAACTTCTGCACTAATAAAATGTGTAACTTCTGCACTAATAAAATGTCCATATATGCTTCTTCAACCCTTAAACATTCACTTTCAATTGCCTAAATTCCAAGGGACACACATTTCCGACATCTAAGAAGAAAAAAAAACCTTCAATTCTCGTGTACAACTTTGAGGAATTTTTAACATCCCAAAATTTGGCTATCAAAATATGCATTTAAAAAAAAAAATAAAAAAATTCTTCCCAATTCTAAATGAAAATTCTTGAATTTTCAGACTGTAAGAAGATGTTGAATTGAATAACTCTACAAACCATGACTGTTAGCTAAAACTTCAAAATTTCGTCATTTGGGTATTCATAAATTTTGGTCAAAACATCAAAAGCACGTGTTTGACATTTGACAAAAAAGCATGGAAGTGGACAATGTGTCAATTATGAACATTAACTGTTTGCTGAAATTTCTGACCTTACAAGCTAATAATTTCCAAGGAAATAAATTGCCCATTACTAGTAAAATTCTGTACTAAGGGCACCCCTATTTTATATAAACTAGCAATACACCACCACAACATGTCAAAATGGCCTTCATTTATATATTAATATATTTATAATTAAAAATCAGAATATGGGTTTATCTTATCTGTTGGCTGATCTTTCAACCATATGGATAAAAACAAAATGGAAGAGTCAAATTGATTGATATAATCAAAGATCATGTCCAAATAAGATCAGATTCTCCCGAATAAAATATGTATATACAATAACAGTCCCTCAAGAAAAAGAAAAAATGATTTTGTTTCTCACTATTATATTTAGATGGGTAAAAAAGCAAATCATGTAGGAGTTGGACATCAGTGAGATATATTTTTGATTTCCCAACAAATCTCATCACTTTTAGTAAGAAATGAAATAAACAAAATAAGAGAGTTCTCTTTTTCGCCATTTCTCTTAATGTCTCACTATTTCTCACCAAATTTACAAACAAAAGAGTGATCTTTCTCTTCATTTCTTTTCAATTCTCACCAAAGCACCCATCCAAACAGGCCTTTACAATAAAGCAACAAGGGTTATTTCTCTGTGTGTGTGTGTGTGTGTGTTTCAGAGAGGAAGGGAAGGAGAAGTGTCAATAATTTTCTGTTGGAAAGGAAAAATGTAGAAATCCGAGGGAAAGGAGAAATCTTTCTCCACAGACCAATGTCGAATTCTAATTTTTTCTGGGAAGTAAGTAGAAATCAGAGGGGAGAGCAATCTCTCTCTCTCTCTCTCTAAAACTAAAAAGAAGAGAAATCTCACCATGTAGTCCTTGATTGAATCATACCCAAGAACAACATCCGCCAACTTTCCTGAAAAAAACACCACAAAGAAAAGAAAAGAAAAGAATCATTGAGAAAATATAGAAATTATACATACAAGTATAAACAACTGATTTCACAAATGGGACATACCATATTTATCAGGAAGAACAAGGGAGACAATGGTAGCACCCCAGTTGGTGAGCTTGAGAGAGAAATCTCCTATCTTCAGCTCATAAATCCCAACATCTAGCTTTGATTCTGAACAATTTGCAAAAACCCAAACAGCAATAATTGTGAAGGAGAACAATACAGAGATTTTCGACATTTATTTATTTCTTCTTTCTTTTTTTCTTTCTTTTGGTTCAAAGGAATGGTGTGAGAAGAAAAACGAGGAGTGAATGGGTTTCTACGGGTATAGGTATATAAAGCAAGAAAAGTGAATCTAGTGCTTTTAATTTTGAAGCAGCTATAAAAAGAAAGGTTTATCCAGAAAATTGGTACAGCGAAAATGACTAAGGTGGTGTTTGGGAAGTAAGTTCCTAAATTTTTTTCTCATTTTTTTCACTAAAAGATAAAAGTTTGGCAAAATCAAAAAAAACACATCCAAACAAAATATCACATCCAATCCCATAATCATTTCACTTTTTCTCTCACAAACATCACATCCAACTACATAAAAATCCAACTATCTTCCCAAACACTAAAATTTTTTATCTCATAAAAACCTACATCTCATAAAATCTACATAAAAACTCACTTCCCAAACACCCACTTAGCCTATGTTTGCGAAATAGTTTTTTTTTTTTTTTTTTTTTTGGGTTAAAATAGCAAAAAATAAATAGGGCAAATTACAAATACCCCCTCGAAATTTGATGAAAATATAGATTTCTCCATGAGATTTGAGAAATTATATCCCGCTCCTGAGCTTTATATTTCCATAACAAATTATCCCATGAGATTTTTATTTTCATACAGATTCTCCCTAATTTCCCTTAATTTGTTATGAAAATTTGACCCTTAGGGGGCAATTTGTAATTTCTCAAACCTCAGGGGGAATCTGTATTTTCACCAAACCTCGAGGGGGTGTTTGTAATTTGCCCAAATAAATAAAATAGACTTTTTAGTCCAATAAGACAAAACATCACATCCAATCCATAATCATTACATTCTTTCTCTCAAAAAAAACTAAAAAAGTCAAAAAAACCAAAAGCTCTTATCAAATCAGGCTTTTTAACCCCAGCCTAAAATAATAATAAAAAATTAAAAAGTCAACCCACTTCTCAAACAAAATCTTAAGCCAACTCCAAAAAAAAATTTCACAAATAGGAGTAAAAACGGATCTTTGATTAAGGCCGAAATGTACATCATTGAGGCCCTTAATTAGAATCTTTTAACTTCACTTGCTGGTCAAACCGTATACTTTATGTGTGTTGAATGTCAATCAGGTTGTACATCGTTGGAGTATAAAATGGGCAAAAAGACAAAATGTGGACAGAGTTGACTTTTTCTGAAAAAGTCAAACTGATGTTTTAAACCTGTTTGGAAGTGAGTAGAAGTATAAAAAGAAAAGGAAAAGACTTTTATAGGGTTCTGAAGTTGTTTTGACCTAAAGGGAGAGGCTAGGGTTTGGAGAAGGGAAGTCTACCAAAGCTTGAAGGACACTTCCATGGAGGTTTCTTCCTCATCTTCTTCCTCTTGCCACTCCTCCATGAGTGGCTAGTCGTCTTTTCTAGGGTTTTGATGAAACCCTAGCCATGTAATGGAATTTTTCATGAGCTTTAATTGTATATTGGTTTGAATAAATGTATGGATGTTTTAGAAGTTTATAAATAATTATTTCGTTCTTCTCTTCAAGCATTTTACTCTCTGTGATTGTTTAATGCTTTCCATACATTAGTATTCTTTGTGTTTGTATTCAAAGTATGAGACGAGTCATGCTATGAGAGACGGGTCGTTTTGCTAACTTAGTTTAGAGCAAACGACTCGTACTACTCGGGATGATTCGTGCCTGTACATTGAGTACAACAACCCTCTTGATCAATATTTCAAACTTGTAGTTGTGAAATATTGGGTTGTTCAAACCGAATTGCGATTGGTGGTTGATGTTAAGTCTCATTCATGTGGTTAGTGGTGAATTCTCTACCCTAGGATTTTTCCCCAATTCAGTAAACCTAATTTCATTTATTATTGATAATTTAATTCCTTAGTTTAATTTATTTGTTATTATATTAGGTTATGATCATTCAATCTTTTTATCAAAATTAATTTAGAAATTTAACAATTAAATTAGTTTAATTTCACAATAGTCCCTGTGGATCGATACCTGGACTTGCCATTATTCTGAAAGAATTTGGTATAGTTTAGTATTTAATTTTGGTGTGTTCAACGACCCATCAAATTTTGGCGCCGTTGCCGAGGACTTCTGGCGAAATTAGTTAATTTAAAGTTACATTCTTATTTTAATTTTTAGTTTAGGATTTTATACTTTTGGTGTTGCTAAGTGTGCAGAGCGTTTGAAATTGGAGCTATCATTGGAGTGCAAGTGGAGCGCAGTCGAGCTTAAAAAAAAAAACGCAGCACCAAAATGAGTAAACAGAAGCGAACACTCACAAGCAAAGCGCCAAAGTGCTAAAACGAAAGTCAAAGCTCAATTGGGGGTTGGAGACAACGTCTACACGCCAAGCACCCGCAAGACGAGTAAAGCGTCGAACTTATTGTGTGTGTGTCGGTAGTGTATGCACGGGTGTCGTTCTTGTCGCCCTGAATTGTGTTGTTTGGACCTTGAACTAAAAAGGACCCTTAGGAGACTTAGGGCCTCTACTCGTGTTCCTAGGCTTTCATATTCATATTCATACATTGAGCCATTAGAGATGGCAGATCCTAATGTCCCGAATGTGCCTAACCAGACCCTTAAGGATTATTTTACACCCACTGCATATACATCACCATCATGCATCCAATTGTCCAACACCACTGCTGCTCATTATGAGATTAAGTCCAATACCATACAAATGCTCCCATCATTCCATGGACTAACTCATGATGATCCTTATAAGCATTTGAATGAATTTCTGGAAATTTGCTCGACAGTGAAGATCCAGAATTTCACAAATGAAGCCTTAATGTTGCGATTGTTTCCATTCTCGTTAAAGGATAAAGCCAAACACTGGCTAAATTCTTTACCTGCTAATTCAATCACAACTTGGGACCAATTACAGCAACGGTTTTTGGAGAAGTACTTTCCCATAGGTAAAACCAACCAACTTAGGCAAGCCATCACAAACTTTGCTCAAATGGATGGCGAGCAATTCCATGAGACGTGGGAAAGACTTAGAGACCTTCTTCAACAGTGTCCCCACCACCAAGTGCCTGATTGGCAACTTGTTCAAACATTTTATTATGGCTTAACTGAGCCGCACCGCCAAATGGTGGATTCGTCCTGTGGTGGGACATTTATGTCTAAAAATGATGCCGAGGCATGGCAATTGTTTGAGAACTTAAGTGATAATTCCCTTCACCATGCCTCCGCAGCTCAGCAAGTCCGGCAACCCGTAGTTGGAGCCCCGAAAAGAGGGGGCATTTATGGTCGGACAAAACTTAGAGTTAGCCCAACAAGTAGAGGCACTATCCCGCAAGATAGACCACTTATTAGCTACGGGACATGCCCCTACCCAGCAAGATCAGCCTCAATTCCGAGAGGCATGTGTTATATGTGCGAGTCCTGCTCATGACTTGAGTGAGTGCCCTTCGGCGTCATAATTTCCGGAGTTAGTCCAAGAGCATGTGAATGTGGCTCAAGGATTCTCCAACCCGGGGTAATGACCCATACTCCCCCTATTGGAGGCGATTAAGCAAGTACCATCATATGCCAAATTTCTGAAGGACCTTTGTACGCAAAAGCGTAAATCTAGGACACATGTGTCCCAAAAGGTCCAATCACGGAGCAAGTAAGCTCCATCTTGTTGAATGACACACCTCCTAAGCTTAAGGACCCGGGTGCCCCAACCATTGCATGTATTATAGGGGACCATTTCATTGATAGGGCCTTATTAGATTTAGGGGCTAGTGTCAATTTATTGCCGTACTCTGTGTACGAGGAATTTGGGCTTGGCGAGTTGAAGCCCACTACTGTCACTCTTCAATTGGCTGACCGGTCCCTCAAAGTGCCATGTGGCATGATTGAGGATGTGCTAGTTAAGGTTGATAGGTTCTACTTCGCTGTTGACTTTTTGGTGTTAGATATGGAACCGATAGCCAGTTCTAAGAAACAAATCCCGGTGATCTTAGGTCGACCTTTCTTGGCTACGGCCAATGCATGCATCAATTGTCGGACCGGGGTTATGGAAGTTTCATTTGGCAACATGCAAGTGAAACTTAATGTTTTCCAAGCATCCCAACAACCTCATGAGAGAGAGGAGTGCTTATTAGTGGATGTTGTGGATAAGATTGTGGAGGAGGCTTTGCCCTCCATTCTTGTAGAGGACCCTTTAGAGGCTTGTCTGGCTCATTTTGGGTCTGAAAATTTTGATATAGATGGGTCAGTTGAGGAGGTGAATGTCTTGCTTAATTCTTCTTCTACACCGGATTTTCCTCCGTGGAAAGCCCGGTTTGAGTCACTTCCTCCTCTGTCGAGAGAGCCTGCCACACCATCTTTGGTCACACCACCTACACTTGAGTTGAAGCCACTTCCGGCTACACTCAAGTATGCATTTTTAGGGCCCCAGGAGACTTTACCAGTTATCATTGCATCTGACTTGACTGCTGAGCAGGAGAGTCAGTTAATGAGTGTTCTCGTGGCACATCAGAGTGCTATAGGTTGGTCAGTGGCTGATTTGAAAGGGATAGATCCCTCCGTGTGCATGCATTATATACACCTAGAGGAGGACACCAAACCTTCTCGCGAAATGCAACGGAGACTGAATCCTAACATGAAAGAGGTGGTGAAAAATGAGGTATTAAAATTGTTGGATGCGGGTATTATATACCCCATCTCAGATAGCAAGTGGGTGAGTCCCACACAAGTGGTGCCCAAGAAATCGGGCATCACCGTTGTTGAGAATGAGGGATGAGAGTTAGTTCCCACACGAACCACTACTGGGTGACGAGTGTGCATTGATTATAGGAGACTAAATTCCTCGATTAAAAAGGATCATTTTCCTTTACCCAGGGGTTTGATGGACCCATTTTATTATGATTGATAGATTGATTCCTTATTCTCTTTTCTTTCCCTTCTATGCTATTCTATTTTTCTTTATTCTCGTTATGCTTTATTTGCGTCTAGGAGACTTTAAATCCTCTAAAAGTGTAATTCCTTTGGTGTTAGCCGTGCCCGAACGGCATCTGACGGTCTGGTATAGCCACCTAACCGTGTTTGTAGTGAGTTCCTAGGAGACCAACTAAGACGGTGGAAACTAGAGTTCGAATGGCAAAGCCTAGAACACAAATGTTTGAGATTTCCGAGACTAGAGTCTGGTTTAAATACCCAGGGGTGTGGAGATTGCTTCAAAACTACCTCGGCTTGAACTCTGTATGGCAGCCCCATAGGTTGAGGTAGCTTTATGCGCCTCGATTCTGGATACCAAATCAACCTAGTCTGTCACCCTGTTAGAGAATAGGGAAAGTTACAAACACAGTTAGGGAGAAAAGTAGTACCCGTGATTTTCGCGTGAAGATTATACCTTTAGTAGGCATTCCGTTATTTTCTTATTTGCTATATTTATTTCGGATGTCAATTGAAGGTAGAAATGGTTAAGTATATTTGGGTTGTACTAGCCCGAAGGCTATAAACTACGCTGGGTTTTATTACCTGGGGGATTCTGAAGTGACAACTTTATGCCATAACTCTGACGCCTTTTGTTAGGTGCTGAGAGTTAGTTAAATAAATAAAAAAATAAAATAAATAAATGCTTTAATGTTTATTTTCTGTGTTTTAAAAAAAAAAATAGTTGTTATACTTGTTCAATTTAAAAATAAAAATAAAAAAATAATTTTTTTTTTGTTATACTTGTTCATTTGTAAATAAAAAAATAATAATAAAAAAAAAAGAAAAAAAAAAGAAGCACCTGGGTGAATTGTGCATCAAAACCACATTGCCTACTGTTTAATAAGCAAGTGCGCGGGGCACGTGCGTTGACTAGCCGCACATGCGGCTTGACTCCCGCACGTGCGGGACGCCGATTATTAGAAAAAAAAAAAAAGCATATTCAATCGCACAAGGGTGAATCGCCGCACGTGCGGCCTGGGCCCCGCACGTGCAGGAAAGTTGATGCGTGCGCTTGCTTTTGTTTTTATTTGTTTTTATTCTTATTATTATCATTATTTTTTTAATTTCATTTTTAATTTATTTAAGTAAATAAATACATAAATAAATTTTAAAAATAAATAAATAAATATACAATTATTTTATTTATAATTTTTTATTAAAAAAATAAAATCGAAATTTATTTTTTTTATTTGATTTTTATTTTCTATTTTCGTATAAAAAAAAAAAACAAAAACAAAAACAAAAACAAAAACCCTCCGAAATCATGGTGCTAACAATAATCTTAATTTTTTTTTATTTGCTATATTTGTTTAGTTTAAATTGTTTCATTACTGATTCTTATTAGTTTAATTAGTTTGTGGATTGTTTTATGTTTATTTTTAATTTTATTTGTTTAGTTAGTGATGTTATTTTTATTTTTTATATTCTATGATGTAATTTTTCATTTAATTATTAAGTAGTTTTGTTTTTATTTTATTTTATTTTCTTCTCTTCTATTAATTTCAAAAAAAAATGAAAAAAAAAATGTTTAGTTTAGATTATTTTATTCTATACTTTAGTCTCCTTTCTAGTTTAGTTATTTTAGTTTAGTTTAGTTTATTTTATAGTTTAGCTAATTTAATTTAAGGTCATTTTTCTTCATTTATTTAATTATTTTCGTTTTTTCTCTTCAAAAAAAAAAAAAAAATGAAGTGTGTATATGTTACTCTCTGCCTACCTGGATGTGCACCTACAATTCAGGTAATATTCTCTCATTTCTCTTTACTTTTCCATTGAGGACAATGTCATATTCAAGTTGGGGGATGAGGGTTATATTTTCTTTTATGCATTTTTATTTGGCTCATAATTCATGCTTATACCTGTTTCACTTGATTGCATTACTTCACTTGATGTAACTTTTTGCTAGTAGGGTGATGATATTTGCATATGTTTATTGGAGAGCATAGTAGACTTGTATGAAAAGGGTTTATTGGGTAGATACTTGCATGCGATATTTGCACGAGGATAATTGTATGTGTTTGTGGTATTAGTACACTTGTCATGAGTATGCCTTAATTCACATGAACACACTATCATAGCGATGATCTTTTTATTATAATCCCTGGTGTACATCATTGATAATAGCTAGAGTTGCAGAAAAGAATAAATGAGGAGCCAAGATTCTTACAAAAAAAAAAAAAAACGAAGGAAAAAAAAAACTTGACTTGTTTGGGTTCGTAGCTTTTTAACTCGAGTTATTAAGCCCGTAGGGTGTCTCTACACCTAATGCCCTAAAATCGTTTGGTTTGGGAGTCATTGGCCCAAAACTTGCTACATGGGTTAATTAGAAAGTTTAAGGGACTTGGACAATACACAGTTAAGGAAAAATAAAAAGAATGACTAGTTCGGATTCGTAGCCTTTTCAACTCGAGTTATTAAGCCCGTAGGGGTGTCTCTACACCTAATACCCTAAAACCGTCTGGTTTGGGAGTCATTGACCCAAAACTTGCTACATGGGTTGATTAGAAAGCTTAATGGATCAGGACATTGCATAGTCATTTAAAAAAAAAAATGAAAAAAAAATTTTTTTTTTGAGAATCTTGGCTGCAACAGATTAGTTTTTCTGTATATGTTGGGTGTTATTATGAGTTACACTGGGCTATTATAGCGGACAGTTAACTAATATGGAGATTGCACTTTACACTAAGAGTACTCATGACTTGTTTACTAGCATGCACAAGAACAGGAGACTTTACTTTTGTATTAACTGAATTGTGGTTTTGACTCAATAGGTTCCTTCATACTTGTCCACTGTGCCTTTAATGACTCATGATGTCTCAATATCACACTGTAGTGGCACATAAGTTGATTGTTAAGTGGAGTAGTGTGGTCATTTGTTGTTGAGTATATATGAATATGTTAATATTTGTGGGTATCATTTCTGGAAACCCTCACGAGACTTTATTCGTCCACTTGGGGTAACCTTGTAGTTTAAAGGCTTGTTGCATATGCTAAATGTAACCGTTTTTCCCACGAAAGAGGAAATAGATAGATTTTGATTAATTTAATTTTATTTTATTTTATTTTACTTGCTTGAGGACTAGCAAGTAGTAAGTTGGAGGATGTGATTAAGGCCGAAATGTACATCATTGAGGCCCTTAATTAGAATCTTTTAACTTCACTTGCTGGTCAAACCGTATACTTTATGTGTGTTGAATGTCAATCAGGTTGTACATCGTTGGAGCATAAAATGGGCAAAAAGACAAAATGTGGACAGAGTTGACTTTTTCTAAAAAAGTCAAACTGATGTTTTAAACCTGTTTGGAAGTGAGTAGAAGTATAAAAAGAAAAGGAAAAGGCTTTTCTAGGGTTCTGAAGTTGTTTTGACCTCAAGGGAGAGGCTAGGGTTTGGAGAAGGGGAGTCTACCAAAGCTTGAAGGACACTTCCATGGAGGTTTCTTCCTCATCTTCTTCCTCTTTCTACTCCTCAATGAGTGGTTAGTCGTCTTTTCTAGGGTTTTGATGAAATCCTAGCCATGTAATGGAATTTTTCATGAGCTTTAATTGTATATTGGTTTGAATAAATGTATGGATGTTTTAGAAGTTTATAAATAATTGTTTCGTTCTTCTCTTCAAGCATTTTACTCTCTGTGATTGTTTAATGCTTTCCATACATTAGTATTCTTTGTGTTTGTATTCAAAGTATGAGACGAGTCATGCTATGAGAGACGAGTCGTTTTGCTAACTTAGTTTAGAGCAAACGACTCGTACTACTCGGGATGATTCGTGCCTGTACATTGAATACAACAACCCTCTTGATCAATATTTCAAACTTGTAGTTGTGAAATATTGGGTTGTTCAAACAAATTGCGATTGGTGGTTGATGTTAAGTCTCATTCATGAGGTTAGTGGTGAATTCTCTACCCTAGGATTTTTCCCCAATTCAGTAAACCTAATTTCATTTATTATTGATAATTTAATTCCTTAGTTTAATTTTATTTGTTATTAAATTAGGTTATGATCATTCAATCTTTTTATCAAAATTAATTTAGGAATTTAATAATTAAATTAGTTTAATTTCACAATAGTCCCTGTGGATTGATACCTGGACTTGCCATTATTCTGAAAGAATTTGGTATAGTTTAGTATTTAATTTTGGTGTGTTCAACGACCCATCAGTCTTCCTTCGGGTCTAAGATCTGGATTAAATTATTCACCCCCAAAAAAATAAAAATCTGAATCAGAGAATATTATTTTATATTATTTATTTTGTCAGATTCTTTATGTATATTATTTATATAAAAAATTATATTAATTTAATAATTATAACTTATTTAATTTATTGTATTTGTCCATATAAAAAATGGAAAACAAATTATTTTTCAAAATGAACTATTTTTTTTTTGACAAATTGGTTAAATTGGACATGTTACCAATATCAAATCGGCCTAATTTTTTTTTATGGGTAAGAGCATCCGTTTCCGTCTTAGTAAATTTTGAATCAAATTATAACTCAAGATTCATTTTTGTATTTTAGCTAACCTCTTTTTTATGTACACACTCCATCAAACTCTCTATTGTAAAATTCTATTTTATGAAAATATTATTTTTTATTCTTTTATCTTTTTTAATTTAAATATATTTTTTTCCAATGCACCATAGCAACAAAGAGCAACAGCCGAAGGAGGCAAACCCACTGAGGGGCGGTTGACCGGTCATGCCAAAATTCAGCAAAACTTCCTTCTCTGTAGGGACATCTGGGTAGACATCCGGGAAGACGTCCGGTGGGTGAGAAAATATAAAAAAAAAATAGATTAACCTCTCTAAAAAAAAATAAACTATTGAAGAACTAATGAATTAAGATACTGTAGCAAATTCAACCAAAAGCTAGTATAGAAATAATTTGTTGAGACTGATGGAGCAAGAATTTTATGATTTGCTAACTATATTTAACCAAAAACTACATTTAGTGAAGCTAATGTGGATGCTCTGATATATATGAAAATTTCTACAAAATGAGATCATAAAAATATGGCCCCTAATAGGCTGTAAGGGTCCTGACAACACCTTCTAATCCATATCAGAACTAGTGGCAATCTAGACTCTAAAATAAAATTGAGTGATGTGTAAAAATGATGATTGACTAATAATTAAATAAGAAGAGAGAGAGAGAGATTATAATAATCTATCACATCATTGAATTTGGGACAAATTACACTAACAGTCCTTATAGTTTGGGGTTCCTGTCACTTTGGTCCCTGACTTTTCAATTGTGATACATTTAATCCTGAATTTTAAATCTTGTTGCAAATAAATGAAGATACTATTGCTCAATTTTAAGGGCAATGTTGTCAATTTGATAAAATATAAATTAATTTGACAAAAATAAATGCCAAACAAATATTTTTGAATTTTTAAAAATTATTTCTATCCACCAAAGATAAAATTATGTAAAATTGATAAATCTTTTACACATTTATTTATTTATTTATTTACCAAATTAATTTTTATTATGTGTTTCGATGATGATCATGTAATGAGTGATTTTTTTTTTTGTTTTCATTAAATTAGTTTCTATTTTTTCAAAAGTCAAATATGGTGACAACTTTGATATCATTATTAAATCAATCCATTAAATTAAAAAATCTAAAATTGAAAGTATTTAATATATTAAATATATCGATTACACATTAAGGCTAATAACCATCCATTACATGATCATTATTCAAACACATAATAAAAATTAATTTAGTAATAAATAAATGTGTAAAAAATTATTAATTTTACAAAATTTTATTTTTTGTGGATAGAAATAGTTTTTAAAATTTTGAAAATATTTTTTGATATTTTATTTTTGTCAAATTAATTTATATTTTATCAAATTGACGACTTTGTTCTTGAAATTGAGTAATGGTATTTTCAATTGTCCTTATTTAGAACAAGATTCGAAAATTAGAGTCAAATGTGTCACAATTGAAAAGTCAATGACCAAATTGATACAAGCCCCAAATTATAAGAATTATTAGTGTAATTCGTCATTGAATTTAAAAAGTGAGTTTAACTTTTGGATTAAAATAACACTACTCTTACTTAATTTTTTTTTAAAAATAAATTATTTAGGGTAAATTACACTTTTTTACTCTTATATTTAGTTCAAATTTCATTTTGATCCATATTATTGTTTTTAATTTGAACAATTTGATTCTTACACTTTTAATTCAGTTTTAATTTGATCATTATGTATAATTTTCCATTAACTTTTTTCCCGTATACACCTTAGGAAGTAATAAGTGTCATAAAATCAATAATTTTAACCTCTAATTTAAATGGAATAACCAAGTTAAAACTAAATTTAAAATTTAAAAATAAAATTATTCAATTTAAAACAATTTATAAACTAAAGTAAAATTTAAATAAAACAACAAAGATAAAAAGAAAAAAAATTAATTTATTCAATTGTTAATTAAGTCTATTAATTATAATAAACGATAATATAAAAAGAAATCAACAGTACCACAGAACATTTAGATGAAACTACACACCTTCAAAAGCATTTACCCCATATAGATACATGGATAAAAAGTTGACTCTTTAGTTTTTTTTTTTTTTTGGTGAAATTTTAACTTTTTTGCTTAAAAAAAATAGAATGATAATATGACTTTAAAAAGTCAAAAAATTAAAAAAATGACTTTTTATCATGTTGTCAAAACTCTCTATAACAGCATAGTTTCTAATTTCATTGGGTATTGGTTAATTTTCTAGATTCCAGTTCAGAGATTTTCTCTAGTTTTTGCAAGTATTTTTCTGGGTTCAAACCAGAAAATTTTTGTATATTCCCAATCACGATGTGCAATACACAAATCAATCACCAAAATAAGCAACAACAACAACCAACATACATATATTCAGAGAATTTCTCTGGACTTTCCAGAGAAATTCTCTGGATTCCAGTCTAGAGATTTTCTCTGGCTTTCCAGAGAATTTCTCTAGATTTGAAGCAATAGTAATGAAGAGTTCAAGAAACAGAGCATCTGCCTTCACTGTGATTTGCATTTGTCCATGGGAAGGCCAGAGAAATTCTTTGGATTTCTAGGGATTTTCTCTAGATCTCAAGAAACAGTAATGAAGAGTTCAAGAAACCCCAAAAAATTTCTCTGTTTTCCCAATCACGATGTGGAATGCACAAATCGATTACCAAAATAAGCAACAATAACAATCAATATACATATATCCAGAAAATTTCTCTAGACTTCCTAGAGAATCTCTCCAGAGAAATTTTGGGAAGGGCAGAGAAATTCTTTGAATTCCATTCTAGAGAGATTTTCTTTGGATTTCAAGAAATAGTAATGAAGAGTTCAAGGGACAGAGCATCTAGCTTTACTGTAATTTGCATTTGTCCATGAGAAGACTAGAGAAATTCTCTGGATTCCAATCTAGAGATTTTCTATGGATTTTGTCAGGATTTCAAGAAACAGTAATGAAGAGTTCAAGAAACACCAGAAAATTTCTCTGTCTTCCTAATCACGATGTGCAATACACAAATCGATCACTCAAATAAGCAACAACAACAACTAATATACATATATTCAGAAAGTTTCTCTAGACTTCCTAAGGAAGTCCAGAGAAACTCTCTGGATTCCAGTCTAAAGAATTTCTCTATATTTTCTCTGGATTTCAAGAAACAATAATGAAGAGTTCAAGGAACATAGCATCTAGCTTCACTATGATTTGCATTTATCCATATACATAATACATATACAACTCCTCAAACACTAAAACTTTAAATATGAAATTCAAGAACTTAATATCCCCAAATCTTTTAAGACCCACCAACACCATACAAAATTGTCAAATAAACCGAAATCACTTTGTTCATGGGATAGATTTTTAAGAAACACATATTTGCGTCAACTATATTGCAGAAAATAAAGAAAACAAAATAGGAAAAAACAGAGAGAGAGAGAGAGAGATAGAATATATACGACCGCGAAAGGAGATGTGGGAGAAGATGGCGGCGGCGGGAGGAGATGTAACTGTAAGAAAGAGTTGTCGGTAGCGGCGATGGAGATGGAGTTCATTGGAGAGAGAAGAGCAAGAGAGAGAGAGAGAGAGAGAGAGAGAGAGAGAGAGAGAGAGAAGGGGAGAGACCGATTTGATTTGAAATAATCAAATTTCTTTGTGATACATGGGTGTCAAGGTTGAGGGACCGTAGGCATCACAAAATAATATTGTGAATCTCTTTCATTACTAAAAATAAGATAGAGACCTTAGACTAATTTTCTCATGTTTTAAATGATAGTTGTTAATTTTTTTATATAATTAATTTGATGATTATAAAAGATAAAATAAAATAATAATGGTTTAAATGTGAGATTTTAATTATTTAAAAAATAAAAAAACATTTAAACCAAGTTTCAGAACACCGTTATAAAACAATATAAGTTATTTATTTTTTTATTTTTATAATTTAACCCGAACGGCGAAGTATTATTTTATTCTTTGATGATGAAATTGACAATTGTTTCTCTGTCCATAAATTTTTCAATGCACGAATTTTTTCTTTTCATTTTTCATTTCGTGAACAATTACATATTATATCCAACCCGACCAACCATCTCCGGACCAACTTCAACCCACAAATAGATTCGAAAAAATTCCCAAAACAATCAAATTCAAGATTCTTCTTCTAACATTTGGTCGAAAACTTATAAAGCATGCGATGCACATACTTGTTTCCGGGAAAAACAATCTGGGAAGGAAAATTGGGATGATTGACAGCATCAGGAAACCCTTGAGTCTCCAAACACAACCCAGCATTAGGTTGATAAACAAACCCACCTTTCCCCACAAAATCCTTGATAAAATCAGCAGTAAAAAACTGCATACCAGGCTGATTGGTAAGCACCTCCATCACTCTCCCGGACCTCATTTCGTGGACGATCGCCGCCGTCTTCAACCCATCGCCACCGTCGAGGACGTAGTTGATGTCGTAGCCGGAGGGAATGTTGGCGAAATTGGCGGCGATGATTGTGGGTTTGAGGAAATCGTAGGGTGTGCCTTGGACGCAGGTGATTTTGCCAGTGGGGATTTTGTCGGATTTGACTGGGGTAATGTTGGAGCCGAAGATTTGGACCTCGTTGGATAAGATGTCGCCGCTGTCGTGGCCGCCGAGGTTCCAGTAGGTGTGTTGAACGAGGTTTACTGGTGTTGGTTTGTTTAGAGCTTCGGCTTCCATTGTTACCGACAAGCCTTGTTCCGCGAGAGTGTATGTCACGCTGACGTCCAGATCACCAGGAAATCCTATGTAACCAGAAAAAATTCAGTGTAATTATGGATACGTGGTGTGTATAACCCACAATGGTTGGATTATTAAATAAATGCTTAAATTTTTTATATAGATATAAAGGTAAATCTTATATTTATGTGAGCCATTTGAATATTTGTTTGGTAGAAAATTTAGAATCTATAATTTAAAATGTACATGGATTACATTTAATTTTTCACATTTAAAATTTAAAATAAATCTAGGTTACACATTAAAATATCAAAAAAGGATCTTGGAAAATTAATTAGTGCTCGTTTGGCTAACATTTTAGGACTAAAAAAGGACAAAAAAAACAAAATAAGTTATATAAACCAATAAGATAAACTATCACTTTTTATCTATAATCATTACATTTTTTCTCTTATAAAAGTCAAAAAAATTCTCAAAATAAAAACCAAACAAAACTAAAAAAGTCAAGCTAAAAAAGTCTCAGATTAAAAAAATTGACTATATTAGCCAATGCCAAACGACCCCTTACCATGATAAATTTTTTTTTTCAAATCAACATTAAAGTATCCTGTTTTCAAAAGACAATTTCCTTAACTAGCATAGTGTGATAAAAAAAAAAAAATGATCGTATATATATTTGTTTTTTTTTTTGTTTTAAAAAAAATGGTTCTAATATGGTAAGAATCCTATCAATATGAATGTACTGTTAGAAAATTTTTAATTGCAAAATGTTTTTATTTGATTTAATTTTTAGAATTTGGATTTTGGATTTATTTTTAAAAAATTATAAATTAATTTGACAAAAATATATATAAATATATGTAGAAATATGGTTTGGAAATACTCTATGGATCCTGTAGAACGCTCATGATTCTCAGCTAGTCACCTGAAAACGAATGAACACTCCGGTCGGAGGTGCCGGAATTAGCACTCCGACGGACAAGTCAATATGTACTCTCTTGTTTGCTTGTATATCAAGTTAATCTTATTTGTTCTCACATACCTGATGCTCCTCTTATTTATACTCGTCCTTGATATTGGTGGTTGGGCCCACCTTTCGACTAACCTATAATTGCTTACTCGACCAATCTGTCCTACCTATTCGTACTCGGCCCCTTTTACAGCTGATTCTACGGCCGATTTGGTTATTCGGCCTCTATGTCCCTCCAAGAAGAAGCCGTTATATAGTATATAACTTGATTTCTTTCTTTAAATTAACTCGGCTTTCCTACGTAAGAAAATTATTCAGCTTTTACAATTGCCCCCCAAACATCCTATTAATGTCAGTTATTCGGCATGTTTGGTCTTGAACTTAGAGGGTCAAAAAATAAAGCGGTTTCCCTCATTCCAACGCAAGCGTCATAACGCCTACTCTTTTTAAGAATTATTATAATCTCCCGCCCCTTCGTACGCTTCATTTATTTAATACGATTTGAAACCGTGTTGTCTCTTCGATTGTATGCTTTTTTTAGTACACAAAGTTTCTTGTTGCCTATCAGTACACCTCCCTCGCTTCACGACCTCTGCAACTTCATTCCGTCCCTCATTATCCTCTTCATTTCTTATAAGTTTTTCTATCCTCCATTTCGACTCTCATTTTCTTGTTTGTTTTTAGTTTAGAGTATTCCCTTTACTGGCTATGATAGCGAAACATCTGAAAGCCCTTCTTTCTGCGGATCGAGTTTCTGATTTCCGTCGCCATTTTTCCATTCTTGACGACGTCCATTTGTCACTCTTGGCAAAGAGCGTAGTTGACATGGAGAGGACTGATGAGAGTACAATCATCTTTCCTCTCCTGTCAATCGCTGAGGGCGGAGTCCGTTTCCCCCTTCATCCATTTTTTAGGGTCGTCCTTCGCCATTGGGGTTTAATCCCTTCTCAGCCTAACGTAAATTTTTATCGAGTAATAATGGGAATCGTAGAACAAAACCGACGCCTTAGGCTTAACCTTGGAATCCCTCCTATTCGGCATTGTTATGCCTTGGCCAAATCCTCTGGCCGGCAGGGGCGCTACTTCCTCAGGGCCAAGGACACCGACCATCATTTGGTGACTATGCTTGCCAGCTCTAGCAAGCGTGTTAATAATGTCATGGTCGTTGTCCGCGGCAACTGGGACTTCGGCAAGAGTGAAGATCGCCTAGATCTAGTGCCCAGGTGAAGAGGCAAACCAGGTGGCTGTTTAATCCCCCACGTATATTTGTTAAATATTTACCTGGTTCAAATTCTACGTATTTACTATTTTATTTGTGCAGGAAACGATTTGAAAAAAGTTTTCATCTCGGCCGACGATGCTATACTTGCGCAGATCAGAACCGTACTCTAGTTCTTTGGCCGTCCGAATCTCCAGAAGCAAGGGAGGGCGGCCCACATTCTTCAGAGATATGAGCCGACTTACGCTACATTTTCGGCCGCAGATAACATACCGATTCTGAGAGGTGAACAGTAGCTTACGACGCTTATTTTTCCGAACTTCAAGAACCTTAGGCAGATAGGTCTTGAAGCTTCAAATTCAGAGCCAGTGGACGAACAACCAGCCAAAAGAGTCGCTGAGCAGCCGAATCAACCCTCATTGGATAGATCTGACGGACTAGAGGAGGAGGTTGACGCGACAATAAATTTGGCTTTTGAAGAAGCTGGCCTCAATCCTCCATCCACTTTAGGCCGAGCGGACGTGTCCTTCGAAGATATTTTCACCGACTTAGGGGACCTACCCGGCTCATATCTTGACAACATGGCTGGTGAGTCGCTAACTCAAATGGCCAGGAAGAAAAATGCCAAGAGGATAGCTGCCCATAGGAGAGCCGAAGCCGAGCGATCTGAACCTCCACCCCCTCCACCCAACGCTAGGGAAGAATCTCCACCACCTGCTCCTGTTAAGGAGACGGCTCAGACTGATATGGCCGAAACGGAGCCTGTTGTCGATCAACAGGAGGGCCAAGTGACGGAGCAGAGGGAGGAAAAACGTCTGGCCGAACCTAAAGCCGATTATTCCGAAAACCTAGTTGATAAACGACCGCGCATGGAAGAATCGGACCTGGTTGTGCCGTTTATAATACAACCAAGGATAAAGAACGTGCAGGTTGCTTCCGATGCATCGGCTGTAAAAGACGCCAACGTGGCATTGAGCTTGGCCTCCTCTATTTCTCTATCGGTTGACAGAGCAACCTTTAGGGCAGAGCCGGATCTACTGTCCATAGCATTAGCCGCTCAATCGGCGATATTGGTACATGATCCTTGTTTATAATTTTGCAAGGTTAAACAAATTTTTTTTTTATATCAGTTATCTTACTAATTCCTTGTTTTGTAGGCGACGGGAAGGATAGCTGAGATTGTCCGTCGCCAACATGACGCTATCGAACAGATTAGCTTTCTCACAGCCGAAGTGGAAAATGAAAAGGGCAAGGCAGTAGAGGCCTCTCTCAGAGCCGAGTCTGAGGCCATGAAAGCGGCAGAAGAAAAAGCGAGGGCCGATGCCGAAGCAAATAAGGCCAAGCGTTTTGACCAACTGAGATTAGCCGCCGAAGAAAGGGCGAACGCAAATGAAGAAGCGCTCAAATTGGCCAACGAGACGATTGCCAAGCTGGAGGCCGATTTGGAGGACTCGAAGAGGGCGATGGCAAACGTCAAATCCGAGATTTCCAAGTCATTCCAAGCTGGCAAGGATGCAGCCTTGGAGAACTATGTAGAGAAAGTGCCTAGGTTCAAGAATAGGGGATTCAAACACGGCTGGCTCAAAGCCTTAGCTGCCGCTAACGTGGTATCGAAGTAGCCGATTCCGTACGAGCAGATAGACGTTGAGCCGCTGGAGTCTGACCCTGAAGACGACCTAGGGTCAAAGTAATTTTCATTTTGTTTTTGTATCTTATGTATGTAGGTTTTGTTAGATTTGTTAGGTTGTTGACTATTTATTTTTGTTAGAAACTAACGTATGGTAGTTTTCATTTGTAAAATGACTTCTATTTGTATTCAGTTTATAAATGAAAATTGCCTTTGCCTTTCTGCCTGCTGTATGTGTTTGTTAACGGCTAAGTAAAATGTAAAAACACAAAATGAGATGAATGGAACAAACTACTGAATTAATTCGGCGCTAAAATAGCTGCATAGCTCTGCGATTTAGCCGAATAGATTAGTAAATTTGGCCTTGCCACCACTAAACTTCTATTTGTATTCAGACCTCGTTTGGGAACAGGCTAATTTAGTAACTTTTTGGCTATTTGGCTAAAATATGAGCTAAAAAAAACTAGTATGTTTGAAATAAATTTTTGACTTTTTACAGAAAAATGTGCAAAAAGTAGAGAGAAAAGGGAATCTTTGACTTTTTGGTATGGGTTGTTGGCTTTTTGACTTTTTTAGTAACTTTTTGACTTTTTAGATAAACGGGCTGGTTCCCAAACGAGGCCTCAATTTATGAATAAAAATTGCCTTTGCCTTTCTGCCTGCTCTATGTGTTTGTTAACGGCCAAGTAAGATGTAAAAACATGAAATGAGATTAATGGAACAAACTACTGAATTAATTCAGCGCTAAAATAGTTGCATAGCTCTGCGATTTAGTCGAATAGATTAGTAAATTTGCCCTTGACACCACTAACGAATAAAACCGCCGAATAGATTAATTAATCGGCCATTACCCCAACAAATTGAACAGGACCACCGAACAACGACAGTTCACGAATTGGCTGGGGCACATTAATATTTCGGCGCACAGCTTTGACATTAGACCAAATGTATTAATGAATTTTTATTCTGAATATATTAATGAATCTGTTCTTGTCCCAGCAAATTAATGAACAGGACCGCCGACCAACGGCAGTTCGCGAATTGGCTGGGACACATTATCATTTCGATGCATAGCTCTGATATTAGGCCGAATAGATTAATGAATCTACCCTTGCCCCAGCAAATTAATGAACTGGACCGTAGAACATCGACAGTTCGTAGCGCGAAGCATTGAAGAGAATGCTTTGGGAACGCTACATCCACAATTAATAAGAGGGGTGGGGGCTGCGTGCGTTTAGGGTCTATGTTGATGTCCAAATTTGGCAGATCACAGGAGGGAGAAAAGTAGTGCATTTGAACTAGATGTCTAGAAGACTATTCTTCAACAACAGAGGAGAGGGTAGGACACTAACTGAGCTGGATTCAACGATGAATTGAGGTGGCGAACTGTTGCGAACAGGAAATAGAAGGCGGGGGAGCGCGAGAGGCGCCATTCTCCGCGTCGTCGAAGCAGGTCACCACGGAAGGAAAGACAACAGCGGGGGAACTCCCCTCGTTCGCGAAGTGAGATCAGTGGGCCACCACGCCCGTTGAGTTTTTCAGTCTTCGTGGGGAACAAACCGATGACGGAGGCGGATTTGATCATCCGCGATCTAAACGTGGCAGTTGAATTCGCTCGACAGATTTTTCCGCCGCAAGTCCAACAGTCGATGGTTGGGCGGCTTGATTTCGAAGTTTTTCATAAGGGCGTCCATGGAGCGACGAAAGGGCTATATACTTCATATGAAATCGGCATGCGTCTCCGTGCTGCACGTCAGGAGATAGAGCAAAAAGATGAGCGCATTCGAAACTTTAAAGCGCGCGTAGAGAAAGTCGAGCGAGAACTAAAACTGGCAAAAGCTGCCGAAAATCATTCGGCAGATCAAGGTAACCCGATTATAGAGGAAAGGGTGACCCAACGGCTGCTAAGCCAGGCCAGTGCCGACCGAGATACGGCGAGCATGTTCGCTAAAGAAGCGATAAGGACGAAGGCCTATAATGAGGGATTTTTTGACGGTTGGAAGATTGGTATAGAGAAGACGAAGGAAAAGCTGGCCGAGGAGGTCTGTCGATGCGAAAATCATGGATTCAAGCATGGGTGGACCAAGGCTCTACAGGTAGCGGGCATTGATTCGGCGTCACCTCTATATCAGAGTTATAATTTGCCCTTCGTGGCTTTTGAAGCCGAAAAGACTGACGATGAAGACGATGCCGAATAATATATTTCTCTTCAATTTTTTGTTTTTTTTTAAATTTTTTTTTAACACATGTATTGAATGAAACAGATCAAAGATATAAATGACTTATTACAAATTTGATGCAAATCATGTATTTACGATCTATTGAATGAAACATCTTATTTTGAATGTCTGTATATGATTTCAATTATTGTTAGTAAATTAAGTCATGACCATCAATTACTGTCAATCGCGTTTGCGGCGGCCAACTGTGATGTCGACAAAGCGCTCCGATTCCGGGTGTTTATTCAGCCCAATCGTGACATACACAAAAGGGGCTTCGAATTCGGAGGCTCTTATTTTGGCCAATCGTGTCATCCACGAAGGGCGCTCAGAATCCGAAGGCTTATTCGGCCCAAACGTATCATTTACGGATAGGGCTCTGAATGTGGAGACTTGTTTTGGCCAATCGTGATATCCGCGAAGGGCGCTCCGAATCCAGAGTCTTATTCAGCCCAAACGTGTCATTCACGGATGAGGCTCCGAATTCGGAGGCTTTTATTTTGGCCAATCGTGTTATCCACGAAGAGCACTCCAAATCCGGAGGCTTATTTGGCCCAAACGTGTCATTCACGAATGGGGCTCCGAATTCGGAGACTTTTATTTTGGCCAATCGTGTTATCCACGAAGGGCACTCCAAATCCGGAGGCTTATTCGGCCCAAACGTGTCATTCACGGATGGGGCACTGAATACGGAGACTTGTTTTGGCCAATCGTGATATCCACGAAGGGCGCTCCGAATTCGGAGGTTTATTCGGCCTAAACGTGTCATTCACAGATGGGGCTCCGAATGCGAAGACTTGTTTTGGCCAATCGTAATATCCACGAAGGGCGCTCCAAATCCGAAGGCTTATTCGGCCCAAACGTGTCATTCACGGATGGGGCTCTGAATTCGAAGGCTTTTATTTTGGCCAATCGTGTTACCTACGAAGGGCGCTCCAAATCTGGAGGCTTATTCGGCCCAAACGTGTTATTCACGGATGAGGCTCCGAATTCGGAGACTTTTATTTTGGCCAATTGTGACGTCCACAAAGAGCGCTTCGAATCCGGAGGCTTATTCGGCCCAAATATGCCATTCACGAATGGGTTCCGAATACGGAGACTTGTTTTGGCCAGTCGTTATCCACGAAGGGCGCTCCGAATCCGGAGGCTTTTGATTTACCGAACTAAATTTCACATAGCCAGGAAATAAGAGGCCTTGCATTGTAAAAGTGAAAGTTCTACATGGCGAACATTCAAAACAAGTTATCATGCCCTACAAGTCGAGTTAATGATAAAATTTACGCAAATGCGTGGAATTCCAAGGACGTGGCAGATTTCTTCCAGACATGTCTTTGAGCCGATATGCCCTTGTGTCAATGATCAACTCAACCTGATAGGGGCCGTCCCAATTGGGACCTAACTTTCCGTCAGTGGGGCTCCTAGTAACGGGAAAAACTTTCTTGAGGACCAATTCTCCGGGTATATAACGATGCAGCTGCACGCGTTGATTATATGATCTAGCGAGCTACTGCTGATACCGCGCCATAGATGCGAGGGCACGGTCTTGGCGTTCCTCGATCAGAGTCAGATCCAATGCTAACATCATGTCATTACGGCCCAAGTCGAAGACCTTCGTTTTCAGAGTGGGTAAGCCAATCTCCAGGGGGATAATTGCCTGGGTTCCAAAGCATAGGGCGAACGACGTTTCCCCAGTGGACCGCCTTGGTGCAGTGCGATGAGCCCACAACACACTGGGGAGCTCTTCGACCCCCCTGCCTCTAGCTTTCTCCAACTGTTTCTTGATGCTATCTAAAATGGCTTTGTTGGAGGCTTCAGCTTGACCATTGCTCTGCGGATAAGCCGAGGTGGAGAAATAAGGCTGAATACCATATGTGCTGCATAATTCTCGGTAGACGCCACAATCAAACTGGGTGCCGTTGTCTGAAATAAGTGCCCTTGGAATGCCTAATCGTGTTATGATATTTTTCCATACAAAACGCCTAACATCAAAATCTCGAATGTGTGTTAGTGCCTCCGTTTCGACCCATTTTGTGAAATAATCTGTCGCGATAATCAAAAATCACTTGTTCCTTGGGGCCCATGGCAATGGTCCAACGATATCAAGTCCCTATTGAGCGAACGACCAAGGACTGGTGATAGAGCTTAACTCTTCAGTAGGCAAATGAGTTAAAGGGGAAAACTTCTAGCACTGTTCATATTTCTTGACGTAACACTCGGCATCAGCTCTCATGGTCGGCCAATAGTACCCTTGTGTTACAGCTCGATGGGCCAAAGAACGCCCGCCAGAATGGGCACCACAACTACCTTCATGTATTTCAGTCAAGAGTTCCTCGACTTTATCCGGATGAATGCATTCTAGGTATGGACCAAAAATGGATTTTTTGTAGAGCTTTCCTTGCAGATCTAAGTAATATCGCAGAGCTTTGTTTCGCAGTTTGTGTGCTTCTTTCCTGTCCGTCAGGAGCTACTCGGAAGATAGGAATGCAGTGATAGGGTCCATCCAACTTGGACTTGATTCTATGATATTGATCTGAATTGACTTCGAAGGGGCAATGCTCAGCTCAGGGATGAATCCTACTTCAATTGTCCATTTAATTTCTAAGTTGATGGCGGAGGCTAGGCAAGCCAGGGCGTCTGCATGTGTGTTCTGATCCTAGGTTATTTGATTCAATTCATGATGGTCGAATTTTGCCAGCAAAGAATTCGCTGTTTTCATGTAGGCTGCCATACGGTCATTTTTGGCTACGTATTCCCCCTTCAATTGGTTGATGACTAGTTTTGAGTCACAGAAGATAAGTAGACGCCGAGCACCAAGGAAAAGTGCATTTCGTAAGCCGATTAACAATGCTTCGTATTCGACCTCATTGTTCGATGCTTCGAAGCCCAGTTTGACAGCCTGCTCAATTATTGCCCCGTCAGGAGCTATGATCACTACGCCCGCCCCACTGCCACGTTGGTTGGATGACTCGTCACAGTACAACTGCCAAATGTCCCCAATGTATATTCTCCAGTTCAACTTAGGTTGAATTTGATCAGACTTAAAGTCGGCGAGACACCCAATGAATTCGGCCACAAAGTCAGCGAGCACTTGCCTCTTAATTGAGGTTCTAGGTAGAAATTGGATATCATAGTGGCTGAGTTCCAGAGCCCATTTTGAAATGCACCGTGCTTCCGCGCTACGGAGCACTAACCGGAGGGGGTAGTCCGTTAGTACCCCAATAATATGCCCCTGAAAGTAATGCATCAGTTTTCTTGCTGCCATGACGAAAGCAAGAACGAGTTTTTCCAACGGAAGGTAACGTGTTTCGGCGTCAACCATTGCTTTTGTGACAACCCTACCACGTATAGTAATTATCACTTAATTAATTTAAGGAGATTTGAATTTTAATTACTCATTATGTTGATTTAATTTGGGATTTACGAAAGTTATGGTGACTGATTTGTATATGATTTTATTAAGGATTTATGTTGGAATTTGAAATTGAAAGCCTAATGGTTCAAGAGAGTATAATTGGTAAATTGAGTTATCTTAATTTTAAATATCGGACCATATGAGAGTTTAATTAAATATTTGATTTGGTTTAGTAAAATTGAGATTTTATTAATTGGGTCCGAATCGGAGTGAATAAGCTATGAAGATTGGGAATTAAGATGATTACGAATTAAATTCATTTATGAAGTGCCTAATTTGAATATGTAATTTATTGACGAAATTTTGAATCTAATCAGAAATTGAAGGCTTAAATGATTTAAGGAACCAGAATTGCAGATGAAAATAAATTTAATTTAACATTTGGAGCCTTTTAGAAGTCTGATTAAAAATCTGATTCGGATTGATAAAATTAAATAAAATTAATTGAGCCTTAATGGAAGTCAAATTAAACTAATTAAATTATGTGGAATTTGTGATTAGTTATGATTAATTAATTACATGTTAACCAAGATTTATTAAGACTAAGTGTTGCTTAATTAAAATTAATCCTAAGCATAAATTGCCTTATAGAACAAACTAGAATTGTGGGTATGGGTGCACTGAGAAATTTAGGTGGGTGTACTGAGAAATTTGGTTGTGATTTGTGTGTGTGTGTGTGTACGCGTAAGGTGAAGGCAACAAATGATATATATATAAAAATATATTAATATATGAGTTCAAGAAAGTGTATAGTTTCATTAGGCTCAAAAAAACATTTGGAGAAGAAAAAAAGAGAGGAAGAACAGCCGAGAGAGAGAGAGGGTGTGGGTGTGGGTGTGTGTGTGTGTTGACTGCTGGGAACAAAAGAAGGAAAGAAAATGTAACTAAAGGAAGAAAGGCCAAGGAAAAAGCTAGGAAAGTGAAAGGAAGAAAAAGAGAGAATCAAAGCTCAACAAGAAATTCAACAAATCAAGACTCCAAGTAAGGTATTGAAAATTAAATCTTGTAGATAAATCATCTAGCAACTAAAATCAAAAAGGATTTGGGTTCAATTTCATATCATTTGGAAGAAATTAGCAAGAAGATGAAGAAAATTGAGCTAGGCTCATGTTTATGGAAATGAATTATTTTGAGTTTAATTTTTGTAATCTTGCATGAGATTAAGTTCCATTGTTACATGCATGAGGGAAATCTATGAGTATTTGAATCTATATCTACATGCATCATGGATTTTGAAGAAATTGAGCCATTTAAGTTCATATTTTGAAGAGAAAAAAGAAATGTTTTATGAATGTTTATGGAAATTTAGAGTTAATCCTAATGCTAGATAAAGTTTTGATTTTATAATTAGATTTTTACTCCATGCAAGTAATGTAATTTAAAATTTTATTTAAATTCAACGTATTTTGGAACATCCATGATTATGAATTAAGTTGAGGTTACAAATTAAGTTAAGTTCAAGATTATGGAAATTAGTTTGAAAATTTATAAGAATACAAAATTAGTAATTTTGATGTTAATTTCATACATGTGAATGATTTTATGAGGAGTTTATGACTTTAATTTCACGTTTTGAAGAAAAATAGAAAGAGCTTGAAGTCAATTTTATGCAACTAAAAAGAAAATGAGAAATTAGAGCCATGTTCAATTTATGAAGATTAATTTAGAGATTAATCACCTTGGGTTTGAAATTTGGCTTGATATGGAGAAAATGAGTTGAAACTAAATTTGGGCAATTGGAGCATGATTTTGAATAAATGATTTCTAATTGAAAGTGTTTACTAAATTATACAATGGTTCTCCATATTTGTGTACTAAAAATACATGTTTTGAGGCTTTGAATATCAAATTTGAACTTCAATTACAATTTTAGAAATTTCAGAATTTATACTATCCGCTCGAGCGAGGAAAGTCTTGCTCGAGCATGAAAATCGAGCTCCCAGAAGTTTTTTTCAAAATTTTACAATCCGCTCGAGCGACCAAAGTGGCGCTCGAGCGAAGACCCTATTTTCAGCAATTTTTGACTAACTCATTTAAATGCATAATTGCATCCTCATGACATTCTAAATATTCTTAGGCACTAATTGGACCCGCATAGTCATGGAATAAACTAGAAACACATAAAGAGAGTTGAATTAAGATGAAATGAATATTGAACGGTACTTCTATTGTGTTTTTGTTATGTGATTTATATAGGTGGGCATCCGAGGCCTTATATCGACTTAACCCACTGTGAGTAACAATGTTGTAAAGCTATGTTCAATTACAATTATTTTCTGAATGATTAACTGTACTGCTTTCTGAAATGATATTGTTTACCGAATGAATGTTTGTCCTATTTTACGAACTGTAGTCATGGCATCCATAGCAATTGACTGTTACTGCTACTGCTACTGTTACTGTTACTGTTATTGCTACTGTTACAGAGATCTCTGTCAGTTCCAATGTTTGGAACTAATACTGTTTACTGTTTCGATGGCCATCAACTGACTATTCGGTCTATTAAGACCTACTGTACTGTTCTGCTATTGGATGTACCACGTATGACTGCTATGATTTTTAAATGACTGATATGACATGAAATATGAGACACTGATCGAATAACTGATCTACAGATGCAATTGACTGTTTTAATTACTGATAGGACATTCATTCTTAACCCCTTTACACATTCGTTATTCACTGGGCTTTAGTTCATAGTTTATTGTATATATGTAGGTGGTCAGGCACCGGAGCAAAGTTAGCAGCGTCAGCCTAATTTCATTTTGTCAAGCCAACCTATTGTGCCTCACCACAAGGTTCTAAACCGTTATTGTCAAGGCTTTGTTTTGGGTGGTCTAAATCCATCTCTTTTGAATGAATGTCATATGGAGTCAAGTGAATATTTCATAAGCTATTTTGGCTTTGGGATTTAATTCCCCAACATGTCTTTTATTTTGTACTTAGACGTGTTTTGGACTTCAGTTTTTACAGATATAGTGAGTATGGGCTTGGACTTATGTCTGTATTGGTATATATATATATATATATAAGTTGTTTGTGTATTTAAGTCCTCACAGCTCTTTGGATATTATGTTTTAATATTTATAGGCTTCCGCCGGCCTTTCTTACTGTATAATTGCTATTATTGTTAAGCAGGTCTTTGATAATCGCGGATTACTGGCCGGTTACGATGCTAAACCCTTAGGGGCGGGTTTGGGTCGTGACAGCTTTGCTCACATAGTAAACTGGCCGTTGCTTCCCAAGTTCTTCCTTTAACAGTACGACGATGATCGCCCGGTCGAAAACTGCCAGATATAAAACAAGCGGATCACTTGCCGAAGGTATTGTCAAAAGTGACACTGATCGGAGGTAAATCTTCAAACCGCCCAAAGCAGCTTCACACTTGGGGGTCCATTTAAAAGCTTTACCTTGCCGAAGGGTATGAAAGAATTGTCGGCAGCTATCTGTGGAACGACTAATGAACCTGTTGAGTGCGGCGGCCATTCCCATCAGCTTCTGAACCTTTTTGACCGACCGAGGAGAGCCAAGTTCTATAATTGCTGTGATTTGCCTCGGGTTGGCTTCGATTCCGCTGTGGTTAACAATGTAGCCAAGGAATTTGCCGGATTCGATGCCAAATACACATTTGGAAGCGTTCAGCTTCATTTTGTATTTGCGAAGAATGCTGAATGTCTCTTCCAGATCGGCTAGAGGAGTTTGCTCTTCCTTGGACTTGACCACCATATCGTCGATGTATATTTCCATGGTACGGCCGAGTTACTCCTTAAACATGGCAGTCACTAGTCTGTAGTAGGTTGCCTGTGACAACCCTCACCACTGTTTACTGATAATACCACTGATTACTGCTAAACTGTGACTGAACATGATTAAGTAACTGATTTGACTGACATTCTGAACTGATTGATTGAGTGTATTAGTTTAAATGCATTTCTATCTGTTTGACTGTTAATTGATCTGTTCATGTTTTAAGTGTCGAACTATGAATTGAAGGCCTTATCGGCGGCCGAATCTGAAATTGATTAGTGTTTCATGTCAATTAGAATTTATGTGATTTTATGGTATGTTTAATTGAAATGTGATTTAGAATGATTAAATTAGATTAAATAATGGTGAATTACATTAGTTGGCTTATTTACCAATTTGTCATTTAGTGGGCCACTTGTTAAGACACCTTTGAGACTTGATTCACACACTTTTCCTTAGCCATTTTGAGACCAAAAAACGTAGGAGAGAGTGAGAGAGGAGAAGTTTGGTTTCATCTAGAGAATTATGTGGAGAATTGAAAGTGAATTGGCAAATTGAGCTTGTATACCTTGAATTCAAGACCTAAGGTAGGATATTTATCTTCTTGATTGTGAATTTAAGTCATTTCTTGCATGGTTCATGGAAGATTAGTGTTAAAGTCAAGAATTAGTTTAAATGTTGAATTGAGTAGTAAATCATGCATGAATGTACATGTTCTAGCATTTTGAGGTTGTTTTCATGGAAATTGCTACATGCATGTCCATATCTTGATTATAGTTCATGAATTCAGCATGTTTTTGGAATGATTGACTCATTTGTTCTTGTATTAGAAACTTTGAAGTTGATTAAATTCATACATGTTGCATGTACATCATGTTCTTGAAGTTTTGTTTGGAAATAGGTTCAATTGAACTACCTTTGGGCTTTGATTTTGCAAATTGATCTTTGAAACATGTCATATTATGAGTTTTAAAGTGTTTTCCAGAAAATTAGCCCAAAAGGATCGAATTTGATGCTTTAAATGTTGAGTTTCATGCTTGGAGACAAATCTGAAAATTCCAGATTTTGGATCCACGCTCGAGCGGGGAACTCCACGCTCGAGCGTACACTCTGAGTTCATGCAGTCCGCTCGAGCGGGGAAAGTAACGCTCGAGCGTGAAATGCGCGTACCTAGTACTTTGCATGTGTTTACAGTCCGCTCGAGCGGGGGAATGCACGCTCGAGCGAGGACTTGTGTCTCACGCTCGAGCAGGGGTCGAGCGCCCGTCGAGCGTGAATTTCATGCATCCAATACTTTTGCAGTCCGCTCGAGCGAGGAAAGTCATGCTCGAGCATATCTCTTTTGTCTGCATGTCCGCTCGAGCGGAGAAAGCCACGCTCGAGCGGGACCCCTGTTTCAGCAAAAATTTGAAAAGTGTTTTAAAGTATATCTTTGCATCCTCATTCTATCATAGGCATTCCTAGGCCTAGTTTAAGGCATCTTAATAAGGATAATGCTATAGAACCACACCGAGTCAAGATAGGGACTAAGTTATTGTTTCCCAAACGTGCAACTTAGTGTGTGTTTATCCTGTAACTGTGTAGGGTTGGCATCCGATGACGCTCACTAGCCTATCTGTAGCCCAGAACTCTGTGAATAACAATGTTGTAAAGATATATTCAATCATGAATATTTTCTGAATGATCAACTGTACTGCTTTCTGAAACGATATTTCTTACTGAATGAATGCTTGTCCTATTTGCGAACTGTATTCGTGGCATCCACAGCAATTTACTGTTACTGTACTGTACTGCTACTGTCACAGAGATCTCTGTCGGTTCCCATGTTTGGAACCACTACTGTTTACTGATATGATGGCCATCAACTGACTGTTCAGTCTGTTAAGACCTACTGTACTGTTTTGCTATGAGATGTACCACATATGACTGCTATGACTGAATGACTGATATACTGTTATAACTGACTGTTTTAAATACTGAAAGGACATTCATTCTTAACCTCTTTACGCATATGTTATTCACTGGGCTTTAGCTCACTGTTTATGTATATATGTAGGTGTCCAGGCACCGGATCGAAGCTAGGAGCGTTGGGTTAAACTCCCTTTTTGTCAAGCCAGCCAACGTGCCTCACTGCCAGGTTCCAAGTGTGTTCAAGCTTAGGCTTTTTGGGGTGTCTCAGTTCACCCTTCTGTCTATGTTTTGTAATACTGTATAAACTTGTACTGTACTGTTATGGTAGAGATTTGGTTCCTAACCTGAATGCCTGTATTTGATGTATGTACATACTGTCTTTGTTCCAAATGTGAATATGTTATAAAAAGTCTTTTTGCATGCAGACTGTCGCAGCTCATTGGACATCTTTCATTTACTGTTTTGGCTTCCGCCAGCCCCTGTACTTTGTATTACTGCCTTTACTGTTAAGCAGGCCTTCGGTAATCACGGATTACTGGCCGGTTACGGTGCTAAACCCATAGGGACGGGTTTGGGTCGTGACATTGCCCCTGTATTCTTCAGCCCGAAACGCATAACCTTATAGCAATAGGTTCCTTTTGGGGTGAGGAATGCAGTTTTTTCTTGGTCCTCCGGATGCATGGCAATTTGATGGTAGCCTCTGTAGGCATCCAGGAAGCTCATACGTTAATGATGTGCCGTTGCATCTATGAGTTGGTCTATTCTGGAGAGGGGAAAGCAATCCTTGGGAGAAGCTTTGTTTAAGTCTGTGAAATCCACATAAACACGCCAAGTTCCATTTTTCTTCTTTACAACTGCAGTATTCGACAGCCATGTAAGATAGGTCACTTCGCGGATTGCCCTGGCATCAAGTAACTGATCAACTTCTTCAACAACGGCAGTAGTATGCTCCACGGCTACCCGCCGGTTTTTCTGAATAATTGGCATATATTTTGGATCAACGTTTAAGCGGTGTTGGGACACAGATGGATCCACCCCTGGCATCTCATATGGTGACCATGCAAATACATTAAGGTTGCCGAGTAAGAAGGATATTAGCTCTTGCCTGTCGACTTTATTCAGGGAAGCGCCGACCATGAAGAACTTGTCAGGATTCCCGTCAATTTCAACCTGATCCAGGGCTCCGGTTGCCTTTTCACTTGAGAGCCGCCCAACGTCATCGAGGCTCTCCCGATCCGGCACCTCAATTAAAGTCACTTCCAGCTATCTTGGTGTCTTTACAGCAAGATGATAACATGCATGCGCCGATTTCTGGAAACCTCGAATTTGCTCTATGTCGCATTCAGTCGGCAAGCGAAGTAGTTGATGATAGGTGTGGCACGGCCTGCATGGTATACAACCAAGTTCATCCCATGATGAGATTATACGGCGAAGGAAGCTTGACAACCAGAAATTCTACATCCACTGATCGGGAGCCCGCCTGAACTGGTAGTGTGATTTTGCCCAAAGGATATTCCGGATTAGCGTTGAAGCCGAATAACGGGTAATCAACCGGAGACAGATCCGACTTAGTGAAGCTGAGTTTAACGAAGGTCTTGTAGTACATTACTTCCGAAGTATTTCCCTGGTCAATGACAATACGTTTAACGGTGAATCAGTTTACGCGTAGTTCAATGACTAAGGGATCAGTGTGGGGGAGCGTTACATCGACCAAATCAGAATCATCGAAACTAATACTTGCAGCTTGATGGGGCCGTTTCGCTGGTATGATTTGCTTTTGGGGGTTAGGCTGCAACTGAATTGTATGTATTGCGGATGCCGTCGGCAAGCTGTATATCATATGAATTATGCCGAGTTGAGGTAAATCCTACCGTAAAGCTACTATTTTTGTTGAATTGTTCTTTCGAACGTGTTGCATAAGCTAACCGTCTTGCACCAACTCCTTAAGGTGGTCCTTCAACACATAACAACTGTCAATGTCATGACCGTGGTCTTTGTGATATTCGCACCGCCTATCCCGTCTCTTCGTGTCGGAAGGTCCCACCATCTTGGGTGGCCATTTAAATAACGGAAGGTGTTGAACTTTAGACATAACCGTACTGATCGGCTCCGATAACTCCGTATATTTCTTGTCTGCGCGCCTTATGAGCCTGCTATCCACTTGAAGTTGCTCATTAGCTCGATGTAAACATTGGTCATTTGATCGACGCGAATCTCGTCTTTTGTCTCATTTAGCCCGATTCCATGGTTCAGGGCTCCATGATGGTACAACGTTTATCGGCTGAACGATTTCAGATGGGGCCGTCTTATTGGCCTTGTGCTCGGCTTTGACCTGCAGGGCATCATCTTCCACTTTGCAATATTCCTCGACTTTCTTTATTAACAACCAGACTATTTCGGGGGGTCGTCTGGTCAAGGAGCTGCGGAGGGCACTATCAGGATGCAATCCCATCTTAAGGCGGTGATGGCCATGGAGTCATTGCAGGCATCATCTACTAGATTAAAGCATTCCCAATAGCGCGCCGAATATGCACGAAGGGTTTCTCTTGGTTGATGCATTGCCCAGAGAGAATCGGCTTGCTTCGGCTGGATTTCATTGGTGATGAACCTTACCCTGAAGGATTTTTGGAGTTGGTGGAAGCTCTCAATCGATGCCGATTCCAATTTATAATACCATCTGACGGCCAGTGGTCCCAAACTGCTCAGAAATATTCGACACATGAGGGTCTCGTCGTCTACATGAAGCGTCATGGCTTGTTTATAATGACGAATGTGATCAGTGGGGTCCGATTTTCCATCGTACAGGGTGAATGATGGCGCTTTGAACTTTTTGGGTAGCACTGCCCTTGTGATCCGTCGCACAAAGGGGTCATGTTGATCGTCTTCATCTGAATCATGTCTTCTTCGCTTATTCCGCGCACGCGGACTTCCTCCGGAAGAACTGGAGTCCCTTCTTTTTGGATTCTGGAGATAATGAGTTAGAATCACTACCACTATCATGTCTTCGAATTCGAGGTCGTCGACCATCCTTTCCCAAAGGTCGTCCCCGATCTTGGCACGCTGCCTGTTGGGATTTTGCCACCTCCAGGGCCGAATCCTATCGAAGGCGCTCATTCTTAGCCATCATGTTTTCCAACCTCCGTTCATTTTGCTTCGCCTGATCCATAATCGTTTGCATTATCTCATATACTGATGTCGAGGGTGAGGTCTGGGCAACTGAGTTGAAGTTCAAGGTCCTTCGTGCGACAATGTTCTCTGGCCCAAGCATGTTTCTTAGAGTGGTATCATCTCGTGGCGTAAGGTCGTCAGCGACTACCGAAGGATCTTCTGTCACGCCCGCCATGAATCTGCTTGAGTATTCCCACAGACAACGCCAATTGTGGAAATATGGTTTGAAAATACTTTATGGATCCTGTAGGACGCTCTTGATCCTCAGCTAGTCACTTGAAAAGGAATGAACACTCCAGTCGGGGGTGCCGGAATTAGCACTCCGACGAACAAGTCAGTGTGTACTCTCTTGTTTGCTTGTATCTTAAGTTAATCTTATTTGTTCTCACATACCTTTTCTTAGTTGATGCTCCTCTTATTTATACTCGTCCTTGATATTGGTGGTTGAGCCCACCTTTCGACCAACGTATGATTGCTTACTCGGCCAATCTGTCCTACATATTCGTACTTGGCCCCTTTTACAGCTGATTCTACGGCTGATTTGGTTATTCGGCCTCTATGTCCCTCCAGGATAGAGCCGTATAATATATAACTTGATTTCTTTCTTTAAATTAACTCGGCTTTCCTACGTAAGAATATTATTCGGCTCCCACAATAGATATTTGAATTTTAAAATATTATTTTATGCTTCATAAAAAATCATATGAAAATAATTAGTGTTTGATTTTATTTTATTTTTTTAATTTTCACCAACTAAATTTTAATTTTTAAAAAGAAGATATATTCAAAAAACACTCAATCAATATATGTATATATATATATCTTTGAAACATGTCCAATATACTGTTTGATAAGGAAAATGTCTCGTAGCTCAAATTTTGTGGCTCAAAAGTGGCTCAAATGGCCAAAACGACATCGTTTTGACCATTTTTGTGTTGTTCTGTACTCAAAACGACGTCGTTTTGGCCATTTGAGCCACTTTTGAGCCACAAAATTTGAGTTACGTAGCATTGCCGGTTTGATAAATTCCCACGTTCAAATTGAAAATTTTATAAAACATTAAATTTGAAGGAAAATAAAGAGTTATCCAAAAACAAGAGAAGAGAAGGGTGCAAGGTAACAAAGGTATTTTATATAAAACAATTTAATTAAGATAGCTTTTAAAGTTGTCTTATTTTCTATACAAATTGATAGAAGAAAAAATATTTCAAAGCAATGAATGTACTAGGGATGCAACTTGGCCAGGCTCAACACGAGTAATCCGAACCTAACTCAAATTTTTTTAAGGATTGGACAAGATATATTCAAATTCAGTACGGATTTAGGCAAAAATTTAGAAGTCCGAATTATACATATATAGATATATAAAATTATTAAATATACATATAAATTATTAGTTTTTGTGTGATATTAAAATAATTTAGATTATTAAATCATATTGAATATATATTATCTATATAAATAACATAAAATTTTACTTTTTGTTATTTTCAATTATAAATTGTAAAGACTACTATAGCAGCATTTCTTTTACATTATTTAAATTATTTGTTTTGATGGTATTAATGATTTTCTATATAAAAAAATGTAAATAGTCAAATTTAAATAATTTAATAATGTAGCTACACACAAAAAAAAAAAAAAAAATTTGAAATTCATTTACAATTCAGGCAATTCGGATAATTCGGGTTTGACTAGGATCGGGCTTAGACATACACCTTCAGGTTACAATTCGGGCTTGAGCAGACCTAAGCAAGTCTCAGTATAATTTGAGCTGAGCTTGGACAACCTCCTAACCCAACCAAAGCCACCCTAATTGCACCCCTAAGAACAACAGAATTAGGTAAGAGCCTCCAGTTGTATGTATATTGATCATTTTGTCAAATGTGTAATCAACATTTAATAAAATTGGAAAGTCGTTTGTTATTTTATGTAGTTTAATGATGCACATTGATTAATTATTCGAGATTGACTTGTAACAAGCGCATAATCAGAGAAGAAAACAGCTAAAGACAGAGTGGACAAATATAATATTATTCCTCACCTTGGTCACCATCACAGCTGTGATAGGTAAAGGTTATACAAGGTGAATCCCCTTTATTGTTGTAATTTTTCACCTTCCAAACGACGTCGCTGAATCCTTGCGGCCCACCTGCCATTCATATAATCAAGTTCAATATTAAAAAAAATACAATAAATGGAGTTATTTTTTTGATGGGAAAGAAAGCAGTTATTAAAAAAATTAAAAATGAAGGTCCTATGGTTTCAGTAATACTACCGATTATTTAAAAAAAAATTATTCAGGAAATAGAAATAATACTTTGAAAATTAATACGAAAATTATTCAGGAAATAGAAATAATACTTTGAAAATTATTCATTTCTACATAATTTTATATTTTGGGAGGCTAGAAATAATTTTTAAAAATTTTAAAATATTTTTTGATATTTTTTTTTTTATAAAATTAGTTTTCATTTTTTTTTAAAAAAAAATTGAATTTTTTTTTTTCTCAAAAACTAACCAAACAAGACCCACGTAATTGGGTGTCTATCCAATAATATTTTATAAATTTTTACTATATTCCTTATTGGAGGATGATTGAGACCCCCTTCAATCACCACCCCCACCCCCCCCAACACACACACACACGTGGCGACTGGTGATTGGAGGAGAAAGAAAAAACAAAAAAGAAAAAGTGACTAATCAGGTGAAGAGGAGGTCAAGGGGTGGGAAAAAAAAAAAGTCCAAGTCATTATTGATCCCTTATTTTCCAACTTATGTAATCATTTGGCCATCATTATTGAACAAACACACCATCAACATAAAATTTTGGAAAGATTCATAAATAAAAAGTAAATCAAAGAATATGTACCATGAACCATGTTTCTTCCTTCATTACAAGCAAGTTTATAATGGGTTCCCTTTAAAGTAAACTGAGCACCATCAATCCTGTTAGCAACACGTCCAACTATGGCACCAAAATATCTCTGGACAAAAATGACATGTTTATCAAATTATCAAATATATATATATATATATTAAAGGGGGCAGTGTGAATCATTTGCTGTTGGCAAAAAAAAAAAAAAAAAAAGAGTAGAAATTAAAGGGCAAACAAAGACCTCTCTCTCTCTCTCTCTCTAAAGCAAAGATTTGCCTCCGAAAAACAAGAAAAATTGATTACAAAATTTTAATTAGTAATTTTACAATTGAAAAAGCAAAAAAATAAAATTAAAAAAATAAAATAAATTTTATTAAAACTAATATTTTAAATATTAAAAGATTTTAATTTAAAATTTCGCCTTAGAACCAAAAAAGATTGGAACATCCATTATCTCACCATGTAGTGCTCAATAGAATCAAATCCAAGAACAACATCGGCCAATTTTCCTGGAAAGAACAAATAAAAAGAAAAGAAAAGAAAGATAAAGAATTTTGTTAGATAATCTGGAAAGTATATATAAATGAGTGATTCACTGATAGGATTGTGATCATTTTCATTGCGTATACCATTTTTGTCAGGGACAAAGAGAGAGATAATGGTGGCACCCTTATTGGTGAGATTGACGGAGATATCTCCTCTCTTCAGCTCATAGATCCCAAAATGTGCATTTGTTTTTGAACAAAACAAAACAATTGTAAAACAAAACAACATACAAGTTTTCGACATTTTGTTTTTCTTTCAATTCCTGTCCCGCTCCCAATAGATAGGAGGAGTTCAAGAAAATATTGTTACGTGTTGGCCGTCTCCTCCTAAAAAAACAAAAAACAAGGAGCGGGTAAATGCCTGAATGAATTCAGGCCTTAATTATATATGGAGATTGGAGATGGAGTTGTAATTTGGGAGATTTATCCAAAAAATTCGGAGAACAATAGTATGCATGATGAAAGACGATAAAAACAAAAATGAATTCTTTATTTAGGACGTCAAGGACAATAACTTGTCCCTTGAATAGGAGAACGACAACAATGTCATAGAGTAATAAAAAGTATTTAAAAAATAGGATTAAATTTGTTTTACTTATTTAATTAAGTCTTTCTATCTTTTAAAAATAGACATTTAATGGTTATGTAATTTTGGACTAAATTGTAATGTTAATACTGTTACCAAAAAATGACTTTATTATACCTTATTGTTTTGTTTTTTTTCCCTTTTATCTTCTCCTTCTATTTTTTTCTATTAAACAATTACTTTGAATTTGACCATGTATAATCACTTAATTTTTAACTTCATTTCTAATTTAATCTCATATTTCAAAATATATATATATATATATATATATATTGAGGTGGTAGTAGTTGACAGAAGAGGGAGTGATGGTAGGGTTGGGTGTTGAGAGGGGGTTGCGAGGGTGTAGATTAAGGGAGAAGGAGCAGCGGTAGCTAAACGCGTGAGTTGCAATGGTGTGGGTAAGGAAAGAGGGAGTGACCATACCATAGGCCATGGTGGTAAAAGTAGGTGGCGGGTGATGGCAGAGAGGTGGTTGGAGGCAGAATAGGGTGGTTGGGGGTGCTTTTTGGGTTAGCATTTAGTTTTTAAGAAGGAGGTGATTAGAGGTAGATCCCGTTTGTTTGGGGTTATAAAGAGGAGATTGAGATTGATAGCGAGGTGTGACCCACTATGTTTGTGTTTATTTTGGGAGATGGAGAGGGGATTCGCAATTCTCTCCGGATTATGAATCCCCTTGGAGAGGGGATTCGGATGGGCTCACAACACTTGGTATTAGAAAAATAGTCTGCCGGACTATTTTTTTTTATTTTTTACATGTTGGACATTTTTTTTAGAACATTAATATTTAATTTTTTGTATTTTTTGTTAAGTAAAAATCATTGTTTTATTTGTTTTATTTTTTTGGAAATTTTTTATTTATTTTTTATTTTTTACATGTTGGACATTTTTTTTAACATTAATGTTTAATATTTTTTTATTTGTTTTATTATTTTATATTTATTTTATATAAAAATAATTTAACAATCCCTCCACCAATAACTATCATCAAAACAAACACAATTTTACTTCATTCTTTCACTATCAATTCCCTCATTATGAATCTCTTACATTCTACTTCTAAAAATAAACGAGACTTAAGATTTCTTGGAAAGAAGATAAAATTAAGGGTAATTTTGACTTCTAAATTGTATTTTAACATATGAATTTATCTTTTCCATATCAACTCTAAATTTAATGTGTGTAGCACAAATTCTATCAATTTAAACTGAATTATTGATGGCCTAAACCACAAGAGTTAAAAATAATAATAATAATTTTTTTGGGGACAACCATAAAGAGGATCATGGGCCCCTTGTCCCCTGTTTGCTTCGTCCATTGTAATGATTATTAAAGTCAACTCCACCCCATTAGTTAGAACAGAGTACGGTTCTTTATTTTAATCAATCTAACATGTTTGAACGAAGGAATTTTTCCTATAAGTATGACCCTAAGCATTTGCTGCAAGAATTTTTCCTAGGGTAGTAAGAAGGGGTTGCGGTGGTGTGGGTAAGGAGAGAGGGAGTAGCCATACCCATAGGCTGGGGAGGTAAAAAGAGGTTGCGAGGATGATGGGGGGAGATGGCGGGTGATGGTAGGCGGCAAGGGGTGATTGGGATACTCTTAACGGTTAACATTAATTTTTAAAACACAATAATATTAGGTATTTTAAAATTTTGTGGCTCAAATGCCTCAAATCATTCAAAACGACGTCGTTTTGAGTGTAAATGAATGTAAAACGACGTCGTTTTGACAGATTTGAGCCATTTGAGCCACAAAATTTTGAGCTACCAAACATTTTCCTTTAAAACAAGGCAATTAGGGTTAAGGTTGTTTGGAATGAAGACCAAATTAAGGGTAAATTTGACTTTAAAATTGTATTTTAACTTACGAATTTGACTTTTAAATAATAATATTTATTGTGTTTGGTTTTAGTTTTTTTGTAGGGCGAATTACACTAAAAGTCCCTATAGTTTAGGTCTTGTGTCACTTTGATTCCTGACTTTTTAATTATGACACATTTGACCCTAAATTTTAAATCTTGTTCCAAATAAGAACAATTAAATATATCATTACTCAATTTTAAGGACAAAGTCATCAATTTGATATAATATAAATCAATTTAACAAAAATAAATGTCAAAAAATATTTTTTAATTTTAAAAATTTATTTCTATCCACCCATAATAAAATTATGTAAAATTGATAAATCTTTCACACGTCTATTTTTTTTTTACCAAATTATTTTTTATTATATGTTTAGATGATGATCATGTAATGGGTGGTTATAAGAGTATCAGGATGAGGGACTTTAGACTACAAAAGAAAATATTGTGGACTTATTTCATTACTAAAAATTGGAGGGGGATGGTAGACTAATTTTCCCTATTAAATATATGGATTACACATTAAAAGCCTAGCAACCACCCATTACACGATCATTATCCAAACACATAATAAAAATTAATTTAGTAAATAAATAAATAAATGTGTAAAAGATTTCTTAATTTTACATAATTTTATCTTTGGTAGGTAGAAATAATTTTTAAAAATTTAAAAATATTTTTTTGGACATTTATTTTTGTCAAATTAGTTTATATTTTATCAAATTGACGAATTTGCCCTTGAAATTGAGCAATGGTATCTTCAATTATTCTTATTTGGAACAATATTCAAAATTTAGGGTCAAATATGTTACAATTGAAAAGTTAGGGACCAAAGTGATACAAGCCCCAAACTATAGGGACTGTTACTGTAATTTACCCTTTTTTGTATTCAATTTTTTAGAAATTAAATTTTTGTTTTTCATATTTTTTTGTTTTTAGAAAATATTTTTAAAATTTTAATTATTTTTTAAACTTTTTTAGATGCACCTTACTTAGATATATTTAAAAAATAAAATATTTGTAAAAAAATATTTTAAAAAATAATAAATACACAAGAATATGAAAAATATACTGAATTCTCGTATTTTTTTTATATTTTTGATATTTAGTGAATTTTCTAAAAAAAATTTTACAAATATTATACTTTTTAAGTGTATTTATGTTAGGTGTATTTAAAAATTAAAAAAAAAATTTGCTTAGAATATTAAAAAAAATTCAATACAAAGTAAAAAATTTCAATTTTCTAAAAAGGTGAATTCTTATAGGCCAAACCAAATTGCACTCTAAAAATTAGGTTGGATACTCCAATTTATTGAATTTTTTTATTACTATTAATTCCTTATTTAAAATGGCAAAAAAGTACTTGACAATAAAAAAAAAAGTTAAATAAAAATATTTTTGACACGCCATTCATTATCAATCCTAATATTCATTTTATGTCGCCTCTTCTTACTCTCGTCACTTTCATCTTTTTCAAAATGGATAAATTACAAATAGATCTCCTGAGATTTACTTAAATTACAAATTACCACCTGTAATTCTAAAAATTATATTATACCCCCTATGGTTTCTAATTTCATAAATCTTTTTATTAATAAATCATCAAGTTAATTAACAATTTTTAATAATGTTAAAATTTTATTTCAATTAATAATTCAAATAATTTTATTATTATATAAGTGAACAGTTAGAAATTTTATTTTTTCAATTAATTTTGTTAAATAAAAATTCTAACAATGAAGTATTTGTAATTTTTCAAACCACAAAGGGCAATTCGTATTTTAAGCAAATATTATGGATGTATTTGTAATTTACCCTTTCAAAATTATATCGGCAGCACTATCCTAGAAAAAGAAAAACTCAAAAGTAGAAGTGCACGAATTCAAAATTTATCCTTTCATTTATCATCATCATTTTGACAGTGTAGATTTGTATTTGAATCTCATGGGTTTGGGAGAATGATTTCAAAAATCTTGTCATAGTTCTTATTTATATGCCGTGTTGTTGAGACCATTCTGAATCAATAATTCATTAAAATTTCGTAAGAGTATTTCTACTAGTACTTGTTCAATTAGATCATACTCAACAAATTGCTTTGAAGTATAATTATTGTTGTGCCGATTAAAGCTGATTTTATGGCTGTTGTTGAAAAATAAATTCTTAGGATAACTCTAATTTTTCCCCAACAATGCTAGGTATCATGAAAAACCTTCCATGAAAATAATCATGAAAGCTTTGTGACCTTTGAATTACACTTAGAATAAATCACCATACACTAATCAAGGTAATCCAAAGATCATGACTCTTTCATGATCATTTTCATGAAAAAAATTTCATGATCCCTAACTTTTCTCATTTTTCCCATATCAACTCCAATTTTGATGCATGTAGCACAAATTCTGTCAATTAAACAAAATTATTGATGGCCAAAACTCTTGGCCTGGTTTGGCTAGAAGTTATTTGGTTAAAATAAGTAATAAAGATAAAATAGGTTAAAATAATCAGTAAGACAAAATGTCATCTCCAATCCATAATCATTTTATTTTTTCTCTCACAATCATCCAATCAACTACACAAAAAAAAAATAAATAAATAACTATCATCCCAAATATAATATTTTTAGTCAGGCTAAAATAGTTAAAAAATCAAAATAATCAATTAATATAACCTATTCCCAAACAGAATGAAAGATTATTAAAAAAATTTAAAAGACATTGAGAAAAAATACTTTATTAATAATAATAATTTTTTTTGGGATAACCTTGAAGAGGATCATGGCCCCCTTGTATATAATTATTGAAGTAAACTCCACCTCATTGGTTACAACAGAGTAAGGTTCTCTATTTTAATCAATCTAACATGTTTGAACAAAAGAATTTTTCCTATAAGTATGACCCCAAGAATTGCACAACTACATAAAAGCTATTTTGCTTCCATGGCACCTCTTCAAGCCTGCAACAATTCTTTTGTCCTTCTTCTATGCCTCCTTTGTCTACACACCATCTTTCCTAGTGCAATTTCAAAAGTAAGTCTCTCTCTCTCTACCAGTGATTTAAATATATCGTATATTGCCTGATATGCATTGATATTTTATACTCTTGATACTCATATTGATCAATAAAGAGCATATTTGGTTGTCTTATTATAAATTAAAAGTTGATAATTAATAAAAGAGAAGTCAAAAGCGCTCGTCCCAGCTTTTAGATTCATTTTTTTCCAATTATTTTGTCCTAATAAGCCAAAACCTATAAATAATTCAAATAAGCTACACTACCTAATATGGATTGTATCACCACTATATGCATCCTAATACTGCTCTTCATACACACATTACACGAAATTTTTGTTAAGAAAAAAAAAATCAGAAACACAAAAATCGAATCACAACCCTTTCACGAGAAGGGCCAAATTCTGCAATTAGTTTCTGTGTAAGTAAAATAACTATTTTGTTAATATAATCTGGTTTTGATCATGGTAGGCAAACGGAGAGGAAGATTGGCTAAACCATGGCGGAGATATATACAACCGTAGATACGCTTACAACGAAACCAAGATCAGCCCATCAACTGTCTCAAATCTTAGTCTCAAGTGGCAGTTCTTTGCAGGGAAGGACATAAGTGCCACTCCTGCAATCTTCGACGACATGCTGTACTTTCCGAGCTGGAATGGTTACCTTTATGCAGTTAAAGCACAGGATGGGTCACTTATTTGGAAACAGAACTTGCAAAACCTAACTGGGTTTCAGCCAACTGGGTTTGTTGGTAATGTCAATACCACTGTTTCGAGATCGACTCCGACAGTCGCAGGTAACTTGCTTATCATCGGAATCTATGGCCCGGCGGTGGTTATAGCTGTTGAAAGGTGGAGTGGGAAGCTTGTTTGGTCTACACAGCTCGATCCCCACCCTGCTGGTGTTATCACTATGTCTGGAACTTTTTACAATGGGTTAGTAGTTGCTACCTTCATTTTACTTGAATTTTACTCAGAAATATATGGTCGAAACTCGTTTTATGACCTCACAAAATATCAATTGATGCCTTGTTTGTCAAGTGGATTTTTTAGTCAAAAAGTTATTAAAAAAATTAAAAAGTCAACAACTTATACCAAAAATTCAAAAAGTCATCCTAAACATATTAGTTTTTTTTACATCATATTTTAATCAAAAAATTACTTAAAAAAACATGTTCCCAAATGAGTACATTATCAACTTCGGACAAATTTCTTGGTAGTTTTATTGTTTCTAATTAGAGTAAATTTTTTGCATAATTGATTTTTTTTAATGAAAATAGTATACAAACTCATTTTTTAAACTCATTTTCTAGACCCAATAATATATAACTGATTTGATTGGCTAATGATTAAAGAATATATGAAATATTACATTTAATATCTTAATTGATTGTTACATGACTGGATTTGAAAATTAAATTTAATTTTTAGTCTTAAATAGTGATGTTCTTTTTTTAATTACTTTTTTTATTATTATTAAATACAAAGGTGGTGGGATCTGAACTAATAAATAGATATGAGATGATGTGAGACTCATAGTCGTTGGGAAAGGAGAGTCCTATTTTTATATCCCATTGGAGGTCACATTCATGGAGGATTGTGGCTTATTCAAAAAATATATATATATATAGTTACTCGATGAATTCACATTTCTTAAAATTATATCATTGAGACTTTTTAATTAAACAAAATGTTTGAATTACATTGACACCAAAAAAAATAGTGTTGAGATTCTTGATAATAAGTTTTTGATCTCTGTTATCCAAATATTAGCGTTAAAAAAATCAGGTTAATTGCTTTAATGATCCTCAAAGTATAGATTTTGTTGTACTTTTAGTCTCCAAATTTTTTAATTTGTTCCACTTTAATCCCATTAACAAAATGAGAGCTATTTTTGGGTTGGAATTATCTCATATTGAGATCTCAATATGATGAGGGGTTTATAGCGCCCACTACGAGTCCCGTTTCGATGATCCAAGCCGTTCATTTTGTAAATCTCTCAATGTATAATATTCATAAAAAAAATTAAGTCAATCTGATAATCGTAACATTTTCATTTTATTACATTTATCTCTAAAAATATGGATGGTCTATTTCAAATATATATTTGTAATCTATTTTTTCGGAGACAAATGTAATAAAATGAAAAAATTACGATTATTAGATCGAACTAATTTTTTTCATAGATATTATATACATTGAGGGCCCTACAAAATAAACGATTTAGATTATCGAAACCAAATTTGTGATCGGCCCTATAATTCCCTCAAGTTCTCTCATATTAAGATGTGATCTCCACATAAGAGAAGTCTAATCCTTTTTAAAATTTTACATAAAGTCTTGATAAAATTATAATGACCAAATACACACATGATCTCGAAATATGCATTTTGTAACATTTTGATTTCTAAAATATGGCTTTTGCTTCATTTTAGTCTCTAAAATATATACTTGATTTTTTATCCTCAATCTTTTTTAATAAAATTTTGAAAATATCACCCTCCCGTTAACGCACAAGTGTATACAGATCAAATACTTTGTGACAAAATAAAACAATTAAAATATTGGAATTGAAGTATAACAATACGTATCCTTGGAGAACCATTTGTATAATTAACTCAAAAAAATTTGATAAAAATTTGTTTATATATATTATTTTCCTTATATTTAATAAAGGGATATTTCATTTTTTAGTACCCATAGACAGTTTCCTATTGTTCATTACAAGATTTAACACTTATAAACTTAGATAGTTTTATCCATAGATGTAAATAAATAAATAAGTTGCAATTCTTCTTATCATTGTTTTTTTTTTTTTTTAAATGAAATTCTTCTTATCATTGTTAATAGCAGTTGAGTCTAATTATTGAGATTATTAATCCAAAACCTTTGACAAGATTAATTTATACTAATACCTAAATTTGTCAGATCCATGAATGCCTTTATTTTAATGCATCATAAGTTGTATAGGAACATCTCTACTAAATTATCAATTTTTTCACCATAATAAAGGAGAAAATAAATAATTTAATAAATAAATTATAAAAAATTAAAAAAAACTCTCATAATAAGTATACGTATTTCAGCAATCTGAGTGAATAGCAAAAAGACATGAAAATAATATAAAACTGACTTATTTTTTAATTTAATTAGTGCGCCATGCAAAAAAGAAAATTTATTTAAAACAAGATTCGGTGTGTTTGGTTTGAGTTTTCTGAATTAAATTTTTAAAAAATTGAGTTTTTTGGTATTCATATTTTTTGTTTTTAGTGAATATTTTTAAAAGTTTAAACATTTTTTTTACTTTTTTAGATGTACCTTACTTAGATGAATCTGAAAAGTAAAAAATTTGTGAAAAAATATTTTTTAAAACTAATAAATACATAAAAATACAAAAAATGTACTGAATCCTTTTTTTTTTTTTTGTATTTTTGGTATTTAGTGAATTTTTAAAAGATTTTTTTTACAATTTTTTTACTTTTTAGGTGTATTTATGTTAGGTGTGTCTAAAAAGTAAAAAAATTGCTTAAAATATTAAAAAAATTCAGGAAAAACAAAAAAAAACACGGAAAATAAGAAAGTAGAATTTTCTGAAAAATGTTTTTGAAAAAATGGAACCAAGCGAGCTAATTTATTTTTATAAAATAATAAATGAAGAGCATCTCCAACCTACTAGGCATATAATGCTTGTTAGTCAAAATGTCTAATGTGACTAACTTTTTTCAACTCCAATACACGAGGCATGTGATTAGGCATTTTGGTTCAGCTCACATTCACTAGCTACATGTAGCTAGCCTTCAAGGCTAGGCAAAATATATTTAATCATTGGGATTATTTTCCTCCATCTTTGTTGTTGACGTGACATTCTATAAAGTTAATAGTATTTGGATGAATAGATAAATAAAGAGCATGGTTGGAGTAGAAACATGAAACAATTGACAGGCAAAATAAAATGTATACTTTTAAGTAATATTTAGATAGATAAAATACTTACTACCGTTGGAGATGCCCTTAACAAATAAAATAATATAGAATTTATTAATTAATATATATTTTTTATTTTATTTTTAAATAATATTTGGGTTCAGCCGCAATTTTAGCTCACCCAACGTTGGGTTGGCTGGAAAGTTAAATTTTACTTGACGTTGAAGGCATTTAACAGAAAATTATTAAATAATTTTAAAATACCATCCAATATCATATAACTAATGTCATATTATATTTTAAAAATATTTAATAATTTCTTAACATATAGCATAGTTCAAATCACTAGTTATTTAATCCTCGTACCACATGCTCGTTGTGCCTAGTTGCATGTGCCCAATTGATAAAAACATATTAATTAAAAAAATAAAACATTCATGGTACATGTAAAATTATTCACAAATTATATTTTTTTTAATGCATAGACTTCATTTAGAATGTACAATCCAATATTTGTTTTCTTGTAATCAATGCCGAAATGAAAACATTAAAAAAAATTACAATTGAAATAATCTTCTTATTTATTTTCTTTTATTTCTCTCCTATTGTTTTTTCTCTTAATCATCCCACCACCACAACCATCCATTGCCACCCCAGTAGCACCACTTAAAATCACCATCACTCTCCATCACCACATCAGAAAATGATCTTCAATTAACCCAACCTATTCATTTAATGAACGGGTTTAAATTGAATAGTTGAAATGCATAATTTGTTCTAACTCACTCATGAATCCAATCCATCCATATATTTTGATCTAACTGAATTCTCTATTGTTAATTAGAGGAACACTAATATTAGGGATTAATTCTAAACAAATTATTAAATATTATACGCAATATTTACATATATAGTTAGAGGACTCATATCACATAAGACAAGACCCACACTCATATAAATATTATGTAAAATATTTAATACTAATTTATTTAGAGTTTTGGTATTTTGGTTAGGAGAAAAGTTAGGGATTATGAAAATTTTTTCATGAAAGAGTTATGAGCATTGGATTACCTTGATTAGTGTGTGGTGCTTTATTTTAAGTGTAATCCAAGGGTCACAAAACTTTCATGATTATTTTCATGAAAGGTTTTTCATGATACCTAGCATTGCTGTTTTGTTAGAGGTATGCTCACATCACAGGCATGGGGGGCCTATTGTACGTACAGTCCAAGGATGTTATTTTTGAGTCATGAATTTCACCAACCCAAAAGTCGTTTTATTATTTGATTAGCAACAAACCCAAACCCAAACCCAATAATATTACTGAATTTTTAGTTGGTTACGAACAGAGCATTTTACGTGGGAACATCATCACTAGAAGAAGGACTCAACATCACCCAATGCTGCACCTTCCAAGGCAGCTTCGCCAAGCTAAACATCACCACCGGCGCCATCGCATGGCAAACCTTGGTGCTACCAAACAACAACGGCTCCCTCGGACAATACGCCGGAGCAGCCATCTGGGGAAGCAGCCCTTCCATCGACATCCCCCGAAACCTCGTCTACATCGCCACCGGAAACCTCTACTCCGTTCCTGCAAACATAAGTCTCTGTCAGCAAAAACAGAACAACCAAACGGTCCCTACTCAACCCGACCAGTGTGTCGAGCCCGACAACCATTCCAACTCCATTCTGGGATTGGATTTGGATTCTGGGAAGATTGTTTGGTATACGCAATTAGGGGGTTATGATGTTTGGTTTTTTGCGTGTTTTTTGAATCCTACGAATCCGAGTTGTCCGCCCGGGCCGAGTACGGATTCGGATTTCGGAGAAGCTCCCATGATGTTGAGTGTGGAGGTTAATGGGACGAAGAGAGATGTGGTGGTTGCTGTGCAGAAGAATGGCTTTGCGTGGGCTTTGGATCGGAACAATGGCAGTATCATCTGGTCTACGGTCAGTTCACTCCTTTCACAATATAACCTCTCTTATTTTTCGGAAAATTTCAAATTAGTGGGGGTTTGAAAAAATAATTGTAAACTTTTCTGTAAGTATGTAATTTTTTTTTCCTGATTACCCTGGGCTGCAATTATCCTTTTATTTTTTCATCACTTTTTATTTTATTTTTAATTTTTTTTGGCACTTAGGCGAGATATCTATTTTTGAAATTCTTAGGCATGTCGTCCCCTAACTTAAATCTGTGTTTGGTTGAGCTTTCCAAACATAATTCCATAATATGATTTGAATGCTCTATTTGTTTACAATTTTCAAATCCACTCTTCAAAACACGCCTACCCGGTCATCCTCCTCGATGTCTCCCAGGATGTCCGGCCGATTGATCGGAACAGTACTCTTTTTTTTTTTCTTTTTTTTTTTTGCAGCTGTTATTTTTCTATTTTTAATACAAAAATATTTTGGAAATTTTTTAAATTTTTTTTATAAGTTTTGAATATAATTTTTGGTTGTGTGTTTAGTTATGAGTTGTAAATTTTTTAATCAAATATAATATGTCACATCACTCTTTTCAAAAATCTTTTCAAAACTCATAACCAAACAAATTTTTCACACTCAAATCATAATTCAAAACTCACAAACTCAAAATACAATTCTATTCTCAAATCATAATTCTAAAACTCTATCAAATGCAACCTAAATTTTTTTTGACCAAAAAGATATTATTTGTCCAATAAGACACCTTGTTCAAAATTTCCATCTATCACTTAGCTATGCAACTATCTATATTTAAATATCCAACTATTTATACATATATCACCAATCTGTCTAACTATCTGTTTAAATGTCTCATTATCTGTACACGTGTTATTTATCTCTTCAATTCTCACTTACCTGTCCAACTCCTGCTACTACCCGCTAATGACTTTCAACAACTTTTTAATACGTGTTCTTCTCACCAATAAAATTAATAGTTGGACTTAATGCCTAATGCACCCCTCAACTTAGATTTACTAACAAATTTTTTTTTTTGTCACTAGAATATTTATATTTACAAATATCAAAATAATTAACAATTAACTATTAAGAGAGTTCAAAACACAAATATGTAAACTCTACACCAACAATCACTACATAATATAAGAAAGGAGCTCCATAATAACAGTTTGGATATACTGTCACTCCCTACGACAACACTAAAAACAAGCTTTCAAGTGTGATATAGAATGTTATAAAAGACAAAAGTGAAATCTTTCCTAACACTAATTGATTTTAGGAGACATAATAAAACTCAAATTAAATAATTAATTTTTATTTTTGACAAAAAAAAAAGGATAATTGTTGTGAGCATTTAGCATGAGATTCACCTTAAATCTCACTATCCTAATCCACACTAGTCAAGGGTTCATATTTCTAAATTTTTGGTCTTAAGATTTTTCGTATAATTTTTTGCATAAAAAATGTATAGACAGAAAAATTTAGACAGAGAATCTTTAGAAGTGGATTCCATATCATTATATGATCATGTTTGTTTTAAGAGATGAGTTTATGAGATGCCTAACACCCTGTACTCCACGTCTCTTTTTTGGTACCATGAAATTATATTTATGTAATTACGAATACGATGAGATTGAGTGATAATAAGTGTTCAGGTGGCTGGACCTGGCGGATTTGGTGGAGGAGGGACATGGGGAGCAGCCACTGACGTAAACCGAGTCTACACCAACATTGGCAACAGCAACGGCAAGATCTTCACTCTGAAACCATCCAACCAAACCACTACATCCGGCGGATGGGTGGCGATGGACGCTCGCAACGGCCAAATCTTGTGGTCCACAGCCAACCCCAACATTAACACCACATCTAGTGGTCCTGTGACTATAGCCAATGGTGTCCTCTTTGCTGGTTCCACGTACCAAACAGGACCCCTATACGCCATGAATGCCGAAACTGGTAAAATTCTATGGTCCTATGATACCGGAGCCACCGTGTATGGTGGCGTGTCGGTGAGCAAGGGTTGCGTTTACGTGGGGAATGGATATAAGGTCGGCTTTTTTGCGGGTAATCCATTTTTCACTGCAGGAACCTCACTATTTGCCTTTTGTGTTTGACGAATGAATTTGTTTTCTATCTTATGGAATGATATGTTATCTATTTTCCGTAAGAATAGAGTAAATTCCATTCTTATTGAAAATTTGTAGACAAAGTTGTTTATGTGACAATATTCTTTTTATAAATAAAAATCATCTTTATCGTGTTTTGTTTTAAAAGATGTTTACAATATGTTGCGTATGAATTTTTTATTTATATATTATTATTTAAGAGGAAAATAGCCATGTTATTTATTGACGAGTGTGAGGGTGTTTGATAACTTGATTCAATATTTAAAATTGAATATATTAAATAATTACATTTGATATCACTTAAAAATTTAAATACTTCATAAAATATAAATTAAAATTTAAGAAAATTTTAAGTCTTATGAAATTTACTTAATTCTAACTGAATTTATAAATATTAAACATAAGTATCGTATACACTATTATAAATTTACCACCACCACCGCCACCACTACTACCACTACCGCTATCACCACCACCATTACTATCACCACGTTCATCATCATTGTTATTGGTGTCATATGCACCACCATTGCCACTGCCACTGCCATCACTACTGCTATCACTACCACCACCATCACTACTGCCACCACTATCACTGCTGCCACCAACAACACCACCACCACCACCATCGCCGTCACCACCGCCACCACCGCCGCCACAACTTTCATCATCATTGTCATTGTTACTATAAACACCATTATCATTTTACTACCATTGTTATCGCTACTGCTAACACCACCACCATAATACCATCACCATCACAATATAAAAATTAAAATATACAATTTAAAAATAATAAATTTCAAATTTGTTCTTATACATATCAAATAACTTATTTTTAATTCAACACTCAAATTTTTATCAAATAATTTTTTTAATTAAAAAATTCAACATTCAGTTGTCAATACTAAATTTTTAATCTTCAATTTTCAATTTTATTAAACACCACCTACCTTAAACAATGAAAACTTTAAATTTAAGAACATAAGCCTAAACTGCAATTATAACATTGGTTGAAATTAACATTTCCATTCCATTCCATTAAATATAAACATGAAATTATAAATCAATAGACCAGAGAAGCGAACCAGTTGTGTACTAATTTTGTTGTATAATCTCATTGACGGGCTCAAACCAAGGTCTTTAGACTATTGGTTGCGAATTCAACTCCTATAGAAAGGAGTGTGATATCCTTTCTCATAGCATTGACAGCGTTTCTTTAGTTTCAATCTATATATTTCCTCATTTTTAAGAAACACATTTGAGTTGTTTTCTGAGCACAAAAATATAAATGATGAAATTTTAGATTTTTTTTTTTTTTTTTTGGACGAGGTGACTCTAAGATGGCTTTACAGTTTACACCAAAGCAACTCACTTCATGTCCTCTTTCATGCTGTAATATCCATATAGCAAGACTGGGCAGAGTAAATAGTATCCAATTAAATGAGTGGATGCATCCCAAAACTAGTAACAAGCATGCTATGAAAATTTCATCACCAAAAAACACAGAATATAGGAGTTTCATGACATGCAATGAAATGTTCCTGTAGTGCCAAAGAGGAAAGAGAACCTAGTAGTACCCAAGAAATATAGCATTCCTACATCCATGACAAGGATTTTCCAGCCAGAAAGATTATCCTGTTCAATTTTCAGGCAATCAAATATACCATTAATTTATGACCATATAAACTGGGAACTCTCACCCAAAAAATAAAAGTTAGACGGAAGACAAAATATGCAATTTCCAGAGAGGTATTGTTTATCAAGCACGTTCAAGGTTTCTCGCTTCTTACAATGTTGTAGAAAAACAAAACGCTAAAAGAACAAAGCACACAGATAATGTTAAACAAACCAACACACACTGGGGGTATATGACTATACATTCCCTTATGGCGAACCTAAATGGCATGGAAAAAAAAAAAAAAGGCACATCATAGTTATTTGTCAAAGTTTGATTCCATGTTTGACACCAGAATTTCGCAGAACCTCATCAAGTGATGAACTACAACCAAGCAGTCACTTTTTCACCTTCTAATTCCATAATATTCCAAAAGCAGCATGCCAGACTCACCTCCTCCACCCGGGCTGGATCACCTTCTCTGAAATATAGAGTTGAAATACACAAAATCATTCAGATAATCAAAACCAATTAGTTAAACATACATTCTAATTTTGATTACTGTTAGACAATGTCAAGAATAACATATTAGGACTCCAGTTTGATTTCTTACTGGAAATGCAACACAGGAAACATAGGCAATGAGAGAGAATTAAAAACAAACAAATTATATATATATAAACCAACCATCTTAAATTATCCCCAGACTTCATAACTTACTGAACTATCACACATACCGTATAACATTGGCATGCCCCAGAACCATTGATGTTGTTCATAATTTAAATATAGCAGTTCAAACCAAATAAGACTAGCCCATGATGATAACGGGTACCAATAAATTGCATATGTGACACGAATAACTGCCAATGCTTTCAGGCATTACCTTCTTTAGAGGACCAAAGTGATCTATCACTTCTACTTCCTCCTGTGCCATTTGCTTGTACTGCTGGCCTCTGAACCCGAGGTGACAGTGAGATCACTTTTCCATTCGTGGAAGATGGCAGGGATTGACGCCTGGCAAGACCATTTTCAGCCCCATCTTGACCCAACCTTGGCGATCCTTGAGCTCTAAGTTTTGCCTTTGCAGATTCAGTTGCTGCCATATAGCTTGGCACGGTTGGAGTGTTCTGTGAGACATTCTCAGGATATTCCTGTTTTCCGGGGAAAGATTTCCTCCTCTTGGTTTTCTGGTTCTCCTTAGACTGATCTTCCTTGGAGCTTAACTCCTCGTTCACCTTATCACCATTCATGACCTTTTCACCACTTTCTGAAGAAAGCAGTTCGACAGCAGGATGATCATCATGCAGCATTTCAACTGGTTCATCCAATGCCAATGGCTTTGGAGGTGGTTCTACCACAGGCTGTTCAGAGACTGCAACAGTTAAATCACTAGTTTTCTCTGAAGATTTATTTATACCCTGCTCAGAAACAACCGGAGCAGGAGAGCTTGACACTTTTTTCAGACTGCGTTGCAGCTTCTCAGTTACAGCTTCTGACTTGTCAGTAGCCTCTTCAGCTGATACAGATATTTTTTTCAGACTGCGTTTAACCCTCTCAAGTTCATTTTGAGGTTGTTCTTGGACTGGTTCTGTTTGATGGGTCAGAGCTTTCCTTTGGTTTCGTTTGGGTTTCTCATACTCAGAGGTGGAATGCAATGAATTACCATCACCATTTAATGCAGGGACTCTCTGGACACCTCTTTTTTGCCTTCCCGATTCTCTTTCTACAGTTTGCATGTTAGCTTGCTTTTTTTGAGGCTTTGAGTTAAGACTTTTCTTTGGTCGGGCAAGTGGTTCCCAGAAGCGGGATGATGACCACCGTTCAAGCCAGCTCCAAACTGAATTTGGTTCAACTAGATCATACCGGAGGCTGAGAGGCATAACAGTAGGCAACGAAGCAACAAGCTAAAACAAGCAACATGGAAAGTCAACTCACAATTCATATAGCAATGGGATACTACAGAAAATTTTATATTTCTGCACTCATATCATTTTTCTCTTCAAACTTGTTTCAATACAAAGTTTAGATATATGATATTCTAAAAAACATTTCAGAAACATACAAGTTACTTCAACAAAGCTGAGCTGTCTCAGCCATGCATGTCCAGCAAGGGCATGGCCATTACAAGCACCATTTTGTACTATCCATAAGGTTATCAGAGCTATTCACTCAAAAATTAGATTATATCTTTCAAATTTAAGCATATATAGTCCGTAGGTTATATTACTTCTCTGCATACAATGGTGAAATTAGGCACTACATCAGAAAGAAACATCACACAGGAAGGAGGAAGATCTAACAGTAATACAAACAATGGACAACTTCAAGTATTGTAGCATTGTACTCATGGGTAAGAAACTGAGTAGGTGTTTGGCATGCACTAAAAAAGTGCACTTTTTTTTTGCATACATACACTTATTTAGGTCACATCTATCAACATCTCCTCTCTACTTTTCTACCCAATTTCTCTACTTTTCTACACATTTTTTTTATAAAAAGTCAAAAAGTGCTCTTATTTAGAACATCTCAAACCACTCCTGAATTTACGAAAGTATTCAAGGTACCACAAAGGGTTGAATATACCTTAATAACAAATGCATTTCTCGATAGCTTCTCTGACCGAAGAAATGAATTTTTTGATTTTGAGTCCAACTGTTTACGCTCCTTCTGAAGCAAAATAACACAGATGGAATTAGTCGAATCACAAGGCCAACAAGAAGTAATAAGCTTTTATCAGCAAAGAAATGCCATTTGGGCAGCAAATAAGACGTTGAGATGGATTACTTGCATAATATCTATTGGGCTTGTAGCACCAATCAATATTAAGAAGAGAAGTAAGAGACAATGGCTTTACCAGTAAGAAGTGATATAAGTTTGAGTTGAAGGCTGTAAAATGACCGGGAAGTTGGAAAGGACAAGACTAAATAGTAAGTATACAGGGGCCTACTAATGATATGATAACCTGATTATGTTAGAGAAAATATGGTGCAAAATGGGGACAGAATGATAAAAAGGATCTCTCTAGCAGGCTAGTGAAAAATCATTTCGTGAAGGCTTGTTGACTAGGCTTTTTCAAACAGATATGATTAATGATTTTACAAGAAATGGCCCAAATATAGAGAGAGTAATTACTATACAGGTCAAATTGTCCTATCTGGACACTGCCACCCCATAAACCTGGTATGCAAGTGAATCAGAAAAGAAAAAGAAAAAAAAAGAAGAAAACATCAAGAAGGATATGAAGAAAAAAATCAGTACAACAGAGACCACAAGAAATGAAAATCTAATCACAAAAGAATCAGAGACAAAAAAAGTCGAGGATGTAAAAGCTAATTTGTGTGCTTTGAGGGATTACCATGGATTCTCCTGTTGTGCACTTCTTAAGCACCTGACACCCAGCATCAGAAAGTCTGACTCGTCGGCCGCGAACTAGTGCCTGAAAATTAACAATCGCTTGCATGCAACACAAAGTAGCAACAGCCTGTCTCCTAACCAAGTGCCCACGAATAAGTGCTTGCAGCCTTATGATTCCCTTGAGGGCCCGAAATGCCCGGCGTGCCTTCACAGATAGATATATTCACATTAAATCAATGCAGAGAGAGTGGTGGATGGTGAAGGGATGAAGGAGGAGAGGGGTAAGATGGGTGAGTTAGAGAGAATAAGTTGGAGAAGCTGGGTATAACTCATGGGCTCAACCCATTGAACCCAATGTAATAAGAACAAAATTAGAATTTTATTTCACAGAGGAATTGAACCATTAAATAATTAACAGACTTCTAACAATGTGGGCTAAATTGTTATGAAAGTTAAAAATTTAAGGGAGGAGGGTGTAATTATATCAATATTATGTAGTTCATTGTATTTTTCCTAAACCTCAAGGAAAGTCAATGTAATTTACGCAAATACAAAGTAATAATAGGAAAAATTAGAAAAATTCTTACTGCTAACCATTCATCCAAATCACATTATTAAGCATCCCAATAAATTTTGCATTGAATATGTACATTAACAAGATAAAACTAACACTGTTTTTGCAAAACAGCTTAAGGACACAAAATTAAAATTTGGTAAACGTGACCAAAATTACAAGTAAAATCCTTCCCTAGGAATATAAGAGAAAACAGAATTCAGAATTGTTAAAGACATCATTGCAAATCACTTGTTCAACAGGACTGCATTGGTATAAATAAATTTTTATTATTAGATACCTCATAATACCTGTGTGGTGAAAAATTGTGATAACGCAATTTAAAAGTAAAATAAATAAGAATGCTATAGCAAAGAACGAGAGAATCAGCCTCACTATATCCTGAACATGAAGGTTGTATGATCAATTGCATTACTTTATGCTATAATATTACCAGGTAGCCCCTAAAAGCTGCTTGTGCCTTTGTGGCAGCTTGCTCTATCTCACCATTTCTTGCTGAGTTCAATCCCACAGCATCTTCTGTATCTGATCCGTGATTTCTAGGCAATAAAAATGTCTCATTAGTACCGCTTTCCAAATCTGAGTTTCCACCAGTGGTCTGAGATGGCAGATCTGCAATTGCAGGAGGATCCACAGCCAACACTCCAGAAGGAGCCTTTTTCTCAATTGCAGCATTCTTCACATGAGAAGAGAATTGCAAATCAGAACTTACATATGTTAATACTTGCAATATAAATGGAAGAATATTACTACCAAAATAAAGTTATCAGCTTTCTTTGAGCTATAGGCTAGCTAAACAGCAAAAGATAGTTTTTTTGGAATAATCAAATTACTCAACAAAATAAGCAGAGGGAGGGTCAAACTGCTTAAGAGATAAGATGTACGGTAAAACTTCAAGCATACCAAGCATCAAAAAAGAACTCAAATAAAGCAACTTATAGGAAAAGGATTTGATTTCAGTGCAGCTTATCTTGATGTTACGTAGTTCATTAAACTAATATAATATGTGACTGTAATTCAGGTTCACTGATAGACAATCAGAAAGCCCAGAAGCTGAGGCAAGTTTTGAATAAATTTTTATCCAGAACCAAGATACAGCTCTTAATAATCATGAGAAAATCCCTTTAGACATAATTATTTGTATTGGGGTTCCAGAATAGCATTTCTATAGAGCAAAAACTAAGCATGTATTAGTTCAAATCAAAACCCATTGTGAATTGTAGAAGCTTATGAGCAATTGATAGAATTCCCATACAAAGCTGGAGAATCCAGATTCTGTACAAAAAACACACTCTTCTTCACCAAGCTTGAATGCATGCACAGTCATATCACAATCATGAACAACTGCAACGAATTAAAGAGGTCCAACAGTATGAACAGCTTACTAAAACCTCTCTTACTTTTGGAAAACTAGATCTGGATGACTTCTTCCCAAAAAGAACAGTCTTGATCCATTTCCCTGGAGACTTCCCCATTGTTCAAAAGTTACAATGAAAGTAGAGGAACTCGAGCCCTACACGGTTCCAAAAATTAAAATCTCAAAAATATGGCACAAGCCAAAAATTGAACTTGGAAAATAATAAGAAAAAATAAGTAAAGAAAAAAGAATAAACAAGGGCTATCAAGATTGAGATGTAAACATTTATTCAAATTAACATAAAGTAAATAATACGGTCAAGCTCAATCTAACTTTTTTTAAAGCATATAAAAACCAGATAGCCTGCAAGTAGCATAAAACTGGCAATGTAAACGATACTTTAAATAATAACTAACCGCAATAATTCAAAAAGAAAACGTAATAGACCATCAAATTATAGTTACAGCCAGCCACATAAGTTAAGACATTATCAATATCTTTCATGAGTAGATCATCTGCTATGTTGACCATTAACAATACAACAGCTGAAGCATTAGTCCAGTAAACTTGAAGTTCAATACCCATTATTTATTTATTTATTTATTTATTTCGTGTCCCATCGAACTACTATGAACATAAAAAGTAGAGATCACCATCAAATCAAAATACTAAAGGTTTTACCCTTTATTTGATTTGAACAACAACCTAAATGAACACAATACCAAACCCTAGCAAACTACATTCACACTCAAATGACTAAATATACCAAAATTTCCACACAACAGAAATACAAATTGAAGAACAATATAACAAAAATCTGAAAACTTGTAAAGATCTACACAAGAAGAGAATAGAAAATTCCCCCAAAAAGAGTACAAATTTATGCACAAATCAGAGACGAGGAGGTAAAGAAAAGGTTTGAGATCTGGGACATACCTGAGCAACGAAGAGGTTTGAGACCGAAGAACTAGCATTCCTGGAGCGCAAATTGAAGAGGGAAGAGATCAGATGAAAGAGAGTAAAGAAAATGTAGAGAAAAAGAGAGAGAGAGAAAGCATAAAAAAGATTGATTCAAAGTGGTTTGAAGTGAAGGATTGATTGAAATGCAAGTAAAACAAAAACTATTATACCATTTGAGAGTTAGGTTTCCGCAGCCATGGACATCGACATGGACCCCTCCATCTCCATCGTTTTCCTCTCTCTACCCCCCTCTCTCTCTCCTCTCTGTACATGTGTACAGGATAAATTACACTGTCCTAATGCCCTGTTTAGTATGGTTTATTTCCAACTTATTTCAGTTTTTAGTTTAATTTAACTTATTTTGATGTGTTTTGTTTAGTTTAACAATACAATTTATAGTTTTTTATAAGTCAAAAATCAACTTGTTTTTTTAGTGAGGGAGGAAAAACTTAATTTATAAGTCAAAAATTAACTTATATTCACAGTTATAAGTTACAACTTGTTAAACTATAAGTTATAATCACTTTCCCACAACTCTATTAAACGGTCCAAATTATACTTTTAAAATTATAAATCTCACCAATCATATAAATTATAAAATTTTAAAATATTTAAAATTATGTTACATTATAAATTAATATATTAATTAATACATATAATTTTATTTAAAAAATTATTTAATGTTTTTGAAACAATGTTATGTTTCGTTTACAAATTAATACTTAAAATTTTATATCTTTAAATTTTAAGATAAATAGTTCTCATATTAATAACTCTTTATATGAAAGATAAATTACAAGTACATTCTTTGAGATTTGCTTAAAATATGAATTGTTTCTTGTGATTTGAAAAATTACAAATATCTCTTTGTCAGAATTTTTTATTTAACAGAACTAATTGAAAAAAGTGAAATTTCTAACTGTTCACCTATATAATACTAAAATTATTAATTAAAATAAAATTTTAATATTATTAAAAACTGTTAATTAACTTGATAATTTATTAATAAAAGAATTTATTTGTTATGAAATTAAAAATTTTAGATGACATAATATAATTTTTAAAATTATAAAAAATAATTTATAATTTAAATAAATTTTAAAAATATATTTATAATTTATCCTTATTTAAAACATTATATTATCCTAACTTACTTCACGGGTATTTAATAATTTCTCATGCATATACATGAAGGTATTTAAATTTCTCATGCATATACATGAAGGTATTTAAACATTGGTAGTATCTGAGTGAAGTTATTGAGTGACTTTATTTAAGTAAAGTTGGGGGACACCTCAAAATCGGAATTTGAATTTTCAGACACACAGAGACACTTGTAACCACGGCTCTTTGCTTGCAGAGCTGTTGGTAGTTTCCAGCGCCACCAAACTCTTCTAAAAAATTTAAGTTGAATTATAGATCTCAATAATTTGATTTAATTTTTATTAATTTTTATTAAAAATAAATTTTCATAAAATTATCGTTAAAATTAATTTTTTTTGATGATATTTTACCAACAGAGCTAAAAATTGATAATTAGTAACTTTTTGTCACAATTTTTATAAATTGTCACTAAAATTTACAATTAATGACTTTTTCTATAACGAATTTTTTAAACGGTCACTGAAAGTTGAAAATTAATAATTTTTTTTTTGTAACGATTTTTTTTAAATATTGCTAAAACTTATAATCAGTGACATTTGTGACAAAATTTTTAAATTGTCACTAAAAATTAACAATTAGTAACGTTTTTAATAATATTTGATTAAAAATATCATTAATTATCATGACACGGTTTCATCAACTTCCAATTTCTAGTGAGTCAACTCAACCCAATGAAAAATATTTTTTTACAAGTTGGATAGTTTCATTTGATGTGCAACAAAATATGATTATTGTACGGACATAAAAAAAAATACCGTATTTAATGATAAAGAATTCCAATAAAGAAGATGATTAGTACCACCGTGCGGTCGCTATCTACAAGACAAAACACCCCCAATCGTAGTTGGGGGCCTCCAACGCCCAAGTCAGTCCTCCAATATTATAAAAATATTTAATGGACTAATTCATATAGAGAAATTGCGTATCTCAACCCATGAGGGTATTGCCTATTTATAAATATCCAGTAACTTACTTATCAAGTAGTTTGGATGTTTCAGAAGCACTATCCCAAACAATCTTCGGTTGTTTAGGACTTCTATAACGATAAAATTTCATATCCTGATGAGTTTTGCATAACATAAAATACTAATGTAGTGGCAATGCCTAGACCCATATAATTTTTGTAGTTATTTTTATTCCCTCTTAATTGCCCCAAGCTTTCATTTTCTTTGAACTTAGTGAAAAAGTGAAGTTTTTCTGTTGTTCTGATAAAAATAGTCGTGTAATATTTCCTAGCTAAAACCATACATGGGTGTTAGGGCTTATTCCAAGACTTATTCCGAAAATGCCTAACCATGCTGAAACTTATTCCAAGAATGCCTAGCCTCGTTAGAACTTATTCCAAAAATATCTTGTTAGGACTTATTCCAAGAATGCCTAGACTTGTTAGAACTTATTTCGAAAATGTCTTGCTAGGACTTAATCTAAGAATACCTAACCTCCTTGGGACTTATTTTGAAAATGTCTAATCTTGTTAGGATTTATTCCAAGAATGACTAATCTTGTTAGGAACTACCAAAACACCAACTTGCTTATTGGCAAGCAAAACCCGCTCGGCAAGGAATCTCACTGTTGGACAAACACCAACCTATTCTACAAAAAATTTCAAAGTTGGTCAAACCTGTCAACTCACTTTGCCGAGCAAAACCGACTCGACAAACATTTTCCAATTTTGTCAAACCAACCTACTTTGCTGAGCAAAACTCGTTCAACAAAGATTTTTGAAGTTGGTCAAACCTGTCAACCTACTTTGCTCGACAAAGATTTTCAAAATTGGTCAAACATGTCAATTTACTTCACCAAGCAACACCCGCTCAACAAAAAATTTTCAAGTTAGTCAAACCTACCAACCTATTTTGCTCGACAAAGATTTTCTAAATTGGTCAAACCTGCCAATCTACTTCACCAAGCAAAACCTGCTCGACAAAGATTTTCCAATTTGATCGAACCTACCAACCTACTTTACTGAGCAAAACTTGTAACAACCCCAAAAATTTAAGTAGTTCCTTAAATTTTATATTAGTTATAAATGAAAAGAAGTATAATTTTATTCATGATTATTTAAAGTCAACATATAATATATGTATGTATATATATGATACTAAGGCCTTGTTTGTCGTCTCCTAAAAAAGTCAAAAAGTCACTATTCTATTTAAGTCACATCATCTCTCTATCACATCACTTCAAATCCAACCCATACCCAACTCATATTTCATAAAAAATCAAAAAGTACACTTATTTAGATCATCCAAAACCACGCCTAAGCAACTATCTAAACTTATCCATTTAAGAGATAAGCTTCAATTGAGAGCGTAATGATGGCTGTAACATAGAGAGGCTACGTGTTTGGCTACATAGCACCAAAACTTGCTGAGCAAGTATGATATCTTAATATAAAAGGTGTGGTGGTGTCATGAACAAGAGGAAAAAAGAAAACAAACAAAGAAAATAAAAAAAAATATTGGAAGTCAAGAGGGTCTTTGATAGTGAAAATAAAGAGTGAGGTATTAATTTTCAAGTGAGTTATATCATACCTTGAGTTACTATAATATATCTTGCGTATGTTTTGAGTTACTATAATTTGTTTTACGTAAATTGTGTTTTAATTATGTTATTTATTTTACAAACCTTATTTTACATACTAAGGAAAACTCATGGATATAACTATTTTTTAAAATGTGTTTTGAGTAATTATTTTATAAGTATCATTACGGAGGTCCCGTGCCTTGGGGGACATAAATAAACCATTGGCTTCTGATTGGACACCTTGGGGCCCTCTGTTGTCATGGATCTATTGACCTCTGTTCTGTATGGAGCAAAGTGCTATGTGGAGTTAAGTGCTACACTATTGTGAGAGCTACCTCTATAATCCGTACGAGCCACCTCTTGAATCCATATCTCTGTATTGTCATGAATCCATTGACCTCTGTTCTGACTGTCACTCCTGTGACCTTTGTTTTGTTCGGTTCGGTACCGTGGTTATGTTACGACCTGCTCCCTCCCCGTACCCAAGGGTTAAGTATCGTGATGGCCAGTAACTGAAGTTATCTCCGACCAATTCTTGAACAAATAAATAAACGCGAGCGGAAATAATATTTTAGTGAGGGTACCAAAATAATCATCGGAACTTCTATTTTTATTACAAAATTTATTGACAAAAAATGTCGATATTTACATATAAAAATATCATAAAAGTGTTGTGTGTGTCTATTCCGCAACCCTGCATCTAAGACTTTCCAAAAGCTATTTCTAAATTGCGTTGTTTCCTGAAAATTGGTAAACAACTATAAGCACATGGCAGAGTGAGAAATATTATGCTAAGAGTATAAGGGACAGAAAATAACCATGAATAGTTATGTAACTAAAATATTTAAGATAATTTAGTCTGAACAAATAATCATTCAAGTAGCAAAAATGAGATTATGTAAATAAATAACCATAATCACGGTACCGAACAGAATAAAACAGAGGTCACAGGAGAGACAGTCAGAACAGAGGTACGGATTCAATAGATGGCTCGTACGGATTCAATAGATGACTCGTACGGATTATAGAGGTGGCTCCCACAATAATGTAGCACTTATCTCCACACAGCACTTTACTCCGCATAGAATTTAAGTAGAAAAACTGAGATTATGTAAATAAATAACCATAACCACGGTACAGAACATAACAGAACAGATGCATGGACTCAAGAGGTGGCTCTACGAACTTTAGAGATGGCTCCCACAATAGTGTAGCACTTAGTTTCGTACAGCACTTTGCTCCACACCAGAAATCAGAGGGTCAATAGATCCACGACAGATAGAGGGTCACAAAGTGACCAAACAAAAGCCGATAGTTATTTACTCCCAAGGCGTGAGACTCCCGTGGTGGTACTTACAAAACATAATTGTTTATAAGGTTATAGTCAAATATTTTTTAAAAATTAAACAAACATATCCATGGGTTTCATTTTAAGCAAATAGGGTTCAAAAAATAATTCACGTAATTGAAATATTAATATAATTTATAATAATTTATAAAACATAACTTGTATAAAATAAATTATGGTAAGTCAAAACATACATAAAATATATTATGCTAACTCAAAATATAATATAACTCACATTAAAATTAATACCTTACTATTTCTTTCCACTGCCAAAGACTCTTCTAATTTTCATTATTGTCTTTCCTTTTTTTTCACTTCATTTTCCCTCATTCCTTTCGTTTCCTTTTCTTTCACCCCATCAAATTCTCTCTTTTATCGAGAGATAGCCGTGGCCCCAAGCCACCAAGTGGCCACGTGTCGTATTCCCGTCAATACGAAATTAATTTAAGCTTATCTCTAACTTATTCAATGGATAAACTTAACTTAGTTATTTAATTATACTTTGACCCCTAAATTTTTAATAATTATATTATTTTATAAAATTACACATAATAATACAAAATTAATCGTATATTTTTCTAACTGTGATTAAATAATATTAGTATAAATTTTACAGAATAATTAAAAATCTGAGTTGTTACAAGTTATGGTTATTTATTTACATAATTTTTGTATTTTAGTTCCTGCCACTTTGATTAATTTGTTTATTCAAATTATGTTATGTTAATATTTTCGCTTAAATTACTATCCATGGTTATTTTGTGTCCCTTACACTTTTGGCATAATATTATGTGCTTATAGATGTTACCAATTTTTAAGAAACAATACAATACAGAAATAACTTTTGAAGAGTCTTAGACACAGGGTTACGGAATAGACACACGCAACATTTTTATAGTATTCATAATTCTATTCATCATATGTAAATATTGGTCTTTTTGGTCAATAAATTTTATTATAAAATAAAAGTTCCAATGATTATTTTGGTACTCACACTTAAATATTTTTTCGCTCGCGTTTAGTAATTTGTTTAAGAATTGGCTGAAGGTAACTTCAGTTACTGGCCATCACGATACTTAACACTTGAGTACGGGGAGCGGGTCGTGACAAGTGGTATCAGGGCTTAGATTTTTTAAATTATTTTTATAAAAACATAGGAGCATAATACATATGCACAAATAGGATGAGCGAAATGTTAAACTACATTACAAGTTGTATTCAAATTAAATATTTGTATAGTTATAATCGTAATATATATAAATATGATATTTTATTAAATTTTATAATTAAAAATGAGTGATTTGTCACTATATATATAATTGTATATATTTTTTTGTACATGAAAAGAGAAAAAAAAAAAAATAACAACATAAAATAAAATAAAATAAAATAGCGGTAGTGTATATAGTGCGTTGTAAGGTTGTGTTGAGACTAGTGTATGAAGTTGACAATTCATGATTTTTATTTATTTTTACTTTGTAATTTTTTTGTTTTTAGATAATGATTAGTAATATTTTATATTAGATTAATTATCAAATTTATTATTGATATATATATATATATTTATCAGAGTGCGTAGCGGATGACTTACACATATAACAAATTTCGGGGATGAAATTTTAAAAAAAGAGAAGATTATAACAATCTGAAAATTTAAGTAATTTCTTAAATTTTATATTAGTTATAAATGAGAAAAATATAATTTTATATATAATTAATTAAAGTCAACATATAATATATATATATATATATAAGATACTAAACAACTGTCTAAACTTAAAACTTATCCATTTAAAACTTATCCATTTAAGGGATAAGCTTCAATTGAGAGTATAATGATGGTTGTAACATAGAGAGGGTACGTGTTTGGCCACGTGGCACCAAAACGTGCTGAGCAAATATGATGTCAATATAAAAGGACTGGTGGTGTTGTGAACAAGAGGAAAAAAGAAAACAAACAAAGAAAAGGGAAGAAAATATTAGAAGTCAAGTGGGTTTTTGATAGTGAAAAGAAATAGTGAGATATTATTAGGTGAGTTATATTATACCTTGAGTTACCATAATATATTTTATGTATATTTTGAGTTACCATAATTATATTAATATTTCAATTACGTATTTTTTAACTCTATTTGTTTAAATTGAAACTCATGAATATGTTTGTTTGAATTTTAGAAATTATTTGATAATGATTTTATAAAGAATTATTTCTGTAAGTATCATCACGAGAGTCCCATGCTTTGGGGACTTAAATAAACTATTGGCTTCTGATTGGTCACCTTGCGGCCCTCTGTTGTCATGGATCTATTGATCTCTGTTCTATATAAAGCAAAGTGTTGTGCGGAGCTAAGTGCTACACTATTATGTGAACCACCTCTAGAATTCGTACGAGCCATCTCTTGAATCCATATCTCTATATTATCATGAATTCATTGACCTTTGTTCTGATTATCACTCCTGTGACCTCTGTTCTGTTCGGTACCGTGGTTATGATTATTTATTTACATAATTTTTGTATTTCAGTTCCTGCCACTTTGATTAATTTGTTTATTCAAATTAAGTTATGTTAATGTTTTCGCTTAAATAACTATTCATGATTATTTTGTGTCTCTTATACTCTTGGCATAATATTTCTCACTCTGCCATGTGCTTATAGTTGTTACCAATTTTTAAGAAATAATGCAATTCAAAAATAATTTTTGGAGTGTCTTAAACGTGGGGCTGCGGAATAGACACACATAGCACTTTTATAATATTTATAATTCTATTCTTCATATGTAAATATCGGCATTTTTTATCAATAAATTTTGTTATAAAATAATGTTCTAATGATTATTTTGGTACCCACACAAATTTTTTTTCTCTCGCGTTTAGTAATTTGTTTAAGAATTGGCCGGAGGTAACTTCAGTTACTGGACATCACGATACTTAACCCTTAAGTACAGGGAGCAGATCGTGACAAAATCCACTCGACAAAGATTTTCAAAATTGATCAAATCTGCCAACCTACTTCGCCAAGCAAAACCCGCTCGACAAACATTTTTCAAGTTGGTCAAACCTGCCAATCTATTTCACCAAGCAAAATTAACAAAGATTTTTCAAATTGGTCAAATCTGCCAATCTATCTCTTGCCCAAATCAACTTGGCAAGGAGATAAAAATTTTAACCAAGGGGTAGCATAATTTATTTTACCCCGTGCTCTATAAATATTTGACCAAATAACGGTCTCCTTCCAGCACAGTAAAATAATGCATAAAATTGATGCTCCACGCAAAAATCCAACGTAATATATAAAATTTATGCTCTATAGCATAATAATTGATAGTAATACCTTAGGTGCCGTTTGGTAACACTTACGTTTTCAGTTTATATTTACAAAAATTTTAAAAACTCAAATAAAAACTTGTTTGGTAAATTTCTGATTTATAAATCAGAGGTCTCAGTTTATAAATTTGGCCAAAAAATGTAAACTCAAAAGATGTGTTTCCGTTTTGAGTTTTTTTTTTTTACCACCCAACACTAGCCATCACCCGCCACCATTTTCCACCACCGTCTTCCGCCACCACCACCCACCCCCTACCACCATCTGCCACCACCACCCGCCACCCCACCACCACCCACCTGCTACCCACCCCTCGCCACCACCACCACCACCACCACTCACTCGCCACTACCATTCATTTGCCTGCCACCACCGCCCACCACCACCACTCACCACCCACCTGCCACCACTATCCACCACCCACCTGCCACCGCCACCACCACCCCCCAACCACTTGCCACCCACCTGCCATCACCATCCATTCGCTCGCCACCTACCCGCCACCACCCACCTACCACCACCATCCACCCCCGCCACGGCCACCACCAGCCACCACCCACCCACCAGCCACCCCACCTATCACCACCACCCACCATTCACCACCACCACCACCACCACTACCACCACCATCACCCATTACCCACCGCCACCACCACCCATCACCCACTTGTCACCACCACCCACCATCCGCCACCACCGCCACCACCCGCTCGCCACCACCTACCATCCGTCACCGTCACCCACCCACCGCCACCACCGCCCGCCTGCCACCACCCGCCATCCACCACCCCTGCCACCACCATCCACCCACCTGTCACCACCGCTTTCCACCACCGTCTTCCGCCACCACCACCCACCCACCGCCACTTACCACCACTTTTCACCACCGTCTTCTGGCACCATCACCCACCACCTGCCAACATTTTCCACTACTGTCTTCCGCCACCACCACCCGCCATCATTTTCCACCACCGTCTTCCGCCGCCACCACTCGTCACCACCCATCACTCGCCACTACTTGCCATTTCTCATTATTTTTTATATTTTTAAAATTTTTTAGACATTTTGTCTAAACCAAACGCATTTGTAGTTTATGTTTTTCTAAAAATAAACAAAAACCAGTTTATAAAATTTTTGTAAATATAAAGTGAAAACGTAAACGTTACCAAATAGGCCCTTAGTGTCTAGAATGATAATGCATAAAATCGATGTACCGCAAATAATAAAAATCCAATATAATTGATCTTTCATATCTCCATGATTGGAATAATAATACATATAATCTGTAATTGATAATAATATTTCCATATTCGGCATAACAATCGATGCATTCTGGAAATTTAATTAAAAACTTCCCTGTTATTCATAAGAGAAGCCAGTTGACGGCGCTCTATTCTCAGTTTGGAATTCATGATCTACATCTATTTGTCAAATAATCTACATTGCTTGCTATGACTGATCAGGACCAAGTTTGGTTGCTTGCTATTTAATCATAAATAATTATAAGCAATCCTTATCCTATAAGATGTGCTATTGGCAAGCAATAATAGTAATTTGATGTTAGGCTTGCTGTAATCGGGCTGTGAAGCCATGCTATAGTTGGGAGTTGCTCGATGAAGAACACTAGAAAAAGATGATGGTCAACCCAAAACGCTGTCAACGTTCCTTTGTGCTTTTAGCATTGACCGCCTTGCTCAAACAATGAAATACCAAGTAAGCACTGCGACAACTTAGTTTTCTTCTTCATTGATTTCAGTCGTTTCCCACAGACGCTGTCAATTGTACAGACATAAAAAATATCGTGTTTGATGATAAAGAAATCTAACAAAGAAGATGATCAGCATCACCACGCGATTATTATTTGCAAGACAAAACACACCCAGCCATAGCCGGGGACCCTCCGATCCGACGCCCAAGTCAGTCCTCAAATATTATCAAAATATTTAATGAACTAATTCATATAGAGAAATTGCGTACCTCAACTCATGAGGTATTACCTATTTATAATATCCAGTGACCTACTTATCAAGTAGTTTAGATGTTTCAGAAGTTATATCCCAAAAATCTCTAGTTGTTTAGGTCTTCTATAACGATAAGATTTTATATCCTGATGCGTTTTGTATAACATAAAATACCTAGTGTTTGATAAGAATTTGACAACTGTCATACATGTGATAATCCATAACTATGCCACGTGGCAATGCCTAGACCCATATAATTCTTGTGATTATTTTTATTCCCTCTCAGTTATGATTAGAGATTAGCTGAGCAGTAAAAATTTTAAAATAAAATTTTAGATCTCAAATTAGAATAATTCTAATGGACTACTAAGAAATTTGTCTAATTGTCAATTTCAAAGTCATCGAATTAGTGAGGGTTTGTAGGTGTCTTTGTTTGGGTAAGTTAAAAATTTATTTAGCATACATTGTGACAAAATTATGAAAGGTATCAATTTTAAAACACCATCCTATAGATACCTTTGATACTGTTTTCATTTGTTTTTATGTTCTTAAATAAAATAAAAAATAATGTAAGCTACAACGAAAAAACAGAAGAAAAAAAAAAAGTAAAAATAATATGAAAAACTTATTAGGCATACTCTTTCTAAAAGTTATTTTCAGGATTTAAAAAATATATATATAAAAAAAATAGATGGTATGTTGAAGAATCATAGGAAAGAAAGGCAATATGGATGTTTTGTGCAGATTAAATAAGCTGTTTATAACTTATTTTAATTTAAAAATATGTATTAGACTATTTGATATAACTATTTATAATTTATTAGATAAAAATAATTTAAATAAATTAAAAAAACAAATATCTAAACTGGAAAAGTACTTTTAACTTTTGATTATAAATTTTTAATTTATAATAAATTATACTAACTAGTCCCAAGGTATAGAGAAAGAGAATTTAATTACCTTTCCATGTGGGATCGTAGGATGTGTTAGGTACACAACATTGATATATCCACCGACAACTTAAAGTCAATTGCATTAACCAAATATCCAGGCTGTAAGAAGTTGAGCTTTCACTATTCATTCATACAATAAGGTTGCAATATACCAGCCAAAACTAAACAAAACCTTTAATAAAATAGGATTCCCCATCAAGAGCAATCGACAGTATAGCTAGGACATTTAAATAATGTAATCCACCAGCTAGTGTGACCAAAGGACAAAACAAAGTTGAACTAAATTCCTAAACAACAAATCTCTGGTAATGTTTAGTCCAGTGAATAAAAGTCAAGCGAATGATCATTCTATCATCATAGTTATTTTTATGTCGGTTCACTAAAAGTTATAAAATGCGATCATTCCATATAAAAAGGCCTTAAAAAAAAAAAAAACCATTCATGTCCATTCCAACAAATTAAACACTCCTTTATAATTTCGATCCTCAATTTGCTTTTACTTGCACAAACCAGTCATAAAATTGTGAAACCTACAAAAAGGTAACAATACACCTCATACAAGAGAATTGTGTCCAGTTCTATAATTAATTTTTGCGTTCCTAAACTTTTAGTGAAGAAGATATGGCCATTGCCATCATGATTTCATGAATCTTCATACCAATTCTCCATGTTCCCAAGTGCATCTAGAAGTAGAAGAGTTCATCATCACCAATTCATAAGCAATGGGAGAGCTTTGAGAAATTCTGGAATGTGAATCAGCAAAATTAAGAGACCCAAGGCATCATTTCACTCTGGTATTGGATACTGTAACTGAATGACAAAAAACACAAGTGGCCCCTAACAGTCATAAATAGCCCATTTGTGCAGAGCTATGTTTTTGTTTGAGGTGTACTATATAATTACACTTTTTGGTCACATCACCTCTCTATTTTTCTGTACATATTTTCGTAAAAAATAAAAAAAAAAATACACTTATTTAAATCATTCTAAACAACCCAAGGGCGAGGTCCAATGGTGACCTACTAATCACTAATTTCTGTGTTGGAAAACTAATAAAAAATTTGCCTGGTTCTCAGGCATTTGCAATCACAAAACAATCAATCACAAACCTGAACACCTACTCTCAGTAAAGGATTAACCACAAAAAAGACCCAAAATATTTTTTATAAAAATTCAAGTGTTTCAAGGCCAATTTGATACAACAAATCACTATGTGCACAAACTCCATGATGCAACCAACAAAAACAGATTATAACAAGGTAGAGAAGATTTATGTCCCGAACATATGAAACTATAACACAATACTTTCTATTACATTTGTAATTAATACAGCAATGATACACAAACACCAGAGAAAATCAGACCAGCCACCTACAATGAGGAAGAGTAGTGATTTGAACCAGCTTAATTACGTCCTATAGCACCCAAAGCAAGAGAGATTTAGTCTTCTGTCCAGCTCTGCTCAACAATTTCACGCACCCTCTGGTTGTATTCACGCTTGTTCTCACTAAACAACAATGCTGCTTCTGAATTTGCAGGTGAGTTTGCATTTGGATCACAGAGCATTGACCGAAATGAGAAAAAGGGGAAACCTGCATTTGGGCTTGGGTTTGGGTTTGGATCACAGAGCAATGACTGCAATGAGAAAAATGGGAAAAATCAAAAAACATCATATCTGAACTAGTGACCAGTAGCTTTGTGGAATCAAAACATTCCTAGAAGTTATATCTATTTGGTATGGTAGAGTCATGCTTGAACAATTGACAAACTGCTGAGTTTATTACATTGCCCAGTATGAATTTAATACACACCACGCATAAACATGTGCCCCAAGTTGTTATGTTATATCTATGAGCCTGTTAACAATTAATGAAAGGTTGGCCGCTATTTTGCCACACCAAATCCAAGGGATAGTATGCATGGAGTGGCCAACATGGGTTCAATTCTGCTACCTTATAAAAATTTGTTTAAAAAAAAAGAGTAAAAGTTCTGTTAAATAAAGTGAATGGATAGGTATGCACAAACCAATCAACTTTATTTTGCTGCTCTCAAATATTTTTGTATTTCATTCTAGATTTCTCATATTTTATATTACCTACATAGAGGAAAGTGGAAACCATAAAGAAAAAAATAAATAGCACAAGCCAAAGGAGATATGTTTTCTGCTAGCATACTCTAAATTGGTTGCAGACTGGACGCCCTTTTTTCCCAAAATCAACAAACATGAGTCTGTCATACTCCACCAAAAAACTGACAGAAAAAGTTCTTTTGGATAACTCTTTTTCAAGCAAATTAACTACAACAGCTTCAGTTTACCATTTCAAGCAAATTAACTACAACAGCTTCAGTTTACCATTTCACTAATCATTTGAAACTAGTATCTTTAAATCAAAATCAAAGGGTGATTTTTTACTACGGGCAATATCATCTGACCATTCCTAGCAATAGATATTTTTGAACCATATATGCACTCCATCGTACCTGGATAGATGTCAGTATAGCAGCTATATCATATATTGGACTCCACTGATTTTGTAGAATATCCAGACAAATACTTCCATCTGCATAAACTGGTCCAAGCACAAAACAATAGTATGAGCAACTAGCATAGGCATATATCTTAGTGAAATTATGTTTCACCACATAAGAGAGGAAATCAAATATCAAGGAGCAATCAAAAGACACAAAGAAAGCAGGATTCTGTGCAACAAGCTCCGGTGGATATGGCACGAAGTGTAATAGAAGCATGCAAACTAATAAATCCCAAAAAAGTAATAGGAACTTCTAAAGACAAGTTTAAAGCAATGTTGGCAATCCTAAGAGGAGCAAACAGTATTGAAGTTAATATTAGTAGCAGAGCATGACTTCTGAGGATGCAGTGGATGTGGCACAACTAAAGTAGCTGCAACATTTTTACAGCGAACCATTTAACTTCTATTGTTAAAAAGGGAAGATAAAGATGCAGATCCAAACCATACATATTGAACACATTCAAAATCACTACTGAAAGCAAAGGCCAAAATATTAACTATTGGTTGGTCTTAAATAAGAATCTTTAAAAAAAAAAACCAAGACGCTGTAGTTCAAAGCCCAACTTACTGTTTGGATGGAACATTCGTGAAATAAACCTCACTATTGGTGGCTTATTTGGATAATCCTCTGTAAACTGCAGCGTCAACTTAAATGTACCTGAAAACTTAAAGTAACATATAATGTAGCAGGTGCTATCACATATTGGGGGAAAAAAACTGCACTTATTTTAAAACATTTTTTTCCAAAGATGAAATGTAGAGAGCATACAGAAGAATAGATCAGCAAACCTCCTAGATGATCTGATGTGAAAGAGCTGCGGGGATTTCAGAATAACTTAAGACAGCGGAATCAAATTCAGACGAAAGGTATCAGATTAGCAAGCAAACGCTAGTGCTGAATTTCGTTACAACAGTAAAAGGCACTGCCTTTTGGAACAGGCCATGTCGTTTTGGTGCAGGATACAAACCAGTAGACATTGTTTGTGGGAAAAATAGTTTTGTGTATTATGTTCAGCCAAAACAATTTGATGGAAAACCACAAGTGGAACTAATTTGATTTTGCACCAACGTCCACCCAATAAAATATAACTTAAACCGCATAGAACCATGTAATAATCATTCACAATGCATTCAAAACTTGTGTGTGTGATAGATTAAACTATAACTAGACGAGTGTAATTTGGTGTCATTGAGCAAAGTGCATAGATTTCTCTAGAACATGTACTAAACAAATTAACTTATATCATATCGACAAAAATAGCATCATCGCTGAAAATATAAGTGCAAGAATTTGCTCACCTCCGTCCCAAGGAGTGTCGTCGGGACTGCAATGCAAGACAGACAAAAAAGAAATGAGAGGTCTTTCTGATTCAAAAATTATATAAAAATACATGAAAATATCTATGGGAGTCTAATTTCATCCATAGGCATACCCAAATATAACACCATGCCAAAGCATTATATTGTTGTCATAGGGAGCGCCGCTAATACCAGCGGGAGGGTCATGATGCAACCTCTTGAAATCCCTCATCAACCTTTTCTTGGCCGGAGTCAACATCCTCACCACCTAATACCCAATCAAAACAAATCAAATCAAAGTCAATAATTCTTCTAGCTCCCATAATAAGCTAGTGGAGATATCTGGACTGGACATAGATTAACACTATGTTTGGATTAAAAAATAAAATAAAATAAAATCTTGTTTGGTTAAGTTGGAATCTTGTTTGACTAGACTACTTATTACCAAAATAACTTTTAATACAATCCAGCCCACACAGAGAAAACCCTGGATCGCCAGTGAAAAAACTATATATAATATTCCAACTGTTGCTTCACTGGGCTTAGAATTCGTAAGCTTTTATGTGTATAATAAATACACAAATTTAGAGAGAGAGAGAGAGAGAGAGATTACTGAGAAGCAGAAGTGGAAGTGGCACGAAAGTTTTCAGAATGAATTGGATTGGCTGAGATGAGGCGTGGTCTACAATTGTCTGCTTCAGAGTCTTCTTCACTGTACCCGCGTCTGAAGTCTTCACGCTGTGTCCGCGTTTCGAACTAATGAGATGAAATTTGTTGCTTGAAATGTCAGCTGTTGACTTAAGACGTGTGCTTGACTCGCATAATCATGTAGTCGTAGCACGTATAATTCAAGTCAGGATTAAGATTTTTATTTTTTTTTTCTCTATAAATATTAGGGAGTTAATAAAAGATTGGGACACAAAATTTAAGGCCTCTTTTGCAACTTGAATTTTTTTTATTAAAATAACTATAAAAAAATTTAAATATTTTATTAAAAAAAAGAGTATACTTCTTCATAATTAATAATTTTTTAGTAAAATAACTATAAAAAAATTTAAATATTTTATTTTAAAAAAAATATACATCTTCATAATTAATAATTTTTTAGTAAAATAACTATAAAAAAAAATTAAATATTTTATTAAAAAAAAAGTATACATCTCCATAATTAATAATTTTTTATACAATTAAAAAATCATCTCTAGTTTGTAGACCTTTGATTTTAAAATGATAAATTTAAATTTAATTAGATCATTTTGTTGACTTTCTAGAAGGGAATGGAAGTTAAGATAAAGAAAAATGCAAAAACATGAAAATTATTTTGTAATTACTATAACTCCAATAATTTAAAATTAAAATTTAAGAACGAAATCACATTTTAAAAACTGAACATCTTAGTTGTCAATAAATGTCATTACTGTATTTTTCATAACAAGACCAAAATTTTTTCTCACGAAATTATTAGTGACATTTTAAATATTTAGCTTTAAAAACAAATGCTCAATTTTTTATATTTTGTCCGTCCTCTAGTCCTTTATCTTTCCCAACTTGTTTGCAAACAAAAAACTGTACCACGCGGCCCCCATTATGTGCAAATATTGAGGCCCATGGAAAGAGACATCTGGTTGCAAAACATCAAACGTTAGGGCAGGCAGATCCTATGTTCCAAAACCAGAAGATCCTAAAACTTCTCTCTATTTCTAATTCACTCAATAGTGTGTTGGATTATGTGAATTGGGACAAGGAAACACAATTTAGGACAGAAAATCCTCAACCCATGCCACTTATATGGTCTCCCAAGCAACTGCAACAAAGTTTGAGAGACGGGGGAAGCATGTCCACGTGTCCAAGGAAGGACGGGCAGAGGTACACGCACAAATTATATAAATGGGGCAGAGTCTCCATGCATAGGTTTGAAACCCTTACACACTAAGGGCGTGTTTGATTCACCAGATTAGGGGGGGACTATCCACTATTTGAATTGTAATTCAAATAGTGTTCCTTATCCGCCGTTTGATTTTTTTTTCAGTCTACCAGACTCCATGTCCGGTCGGACTCCTCATCCCCCATATGGGGGATTCCACTGTCTGGGGGGGGTGTGGGATAATATTGGTAGGATTATTTACTGTTTGGATTAGAGGGGTGAGATGACCATTTTGCCCTCTGTAATTGTGGCACAGATCATTTATGGAGTGCTGTTGTTGTGTCAATAAGACCATGAAGTGTTGGATATAAATATTGGAAAAATATATGTTTCAAACATTGGAAAAAAAAAATGGTGCTAAAAAAAAAAACATTGAAAAAATTAAATAATTAATTGTGGTCCACTAATCAATTATAAATAAAGATTACATTTAAAGACAGATTTAATTTGTTATTTTATTGATGTTTTATTTTAAAATTTTGTTTATATTTTATTTAATTTCATTATTTAAATATTAATAGATGTTTTATTTAATTTCATTGTTTAATTATTATTATTTTTAAAAACAAATTTATTTAAAATTTTAATTAAAAAAATAACATATATTTTTATTGATATTTTATTTATTTAATTTAAAAAAATAAATTTATTTAATTGTGTAAAAAATAAAATAAAATAAATTTTTATTTAGGCCTTGTTTGGCATGATCTAAAAAAGTTAAAAAGTCACTATCCTATTTAAGTCACATCATCTTATTTAAGTCACATCACCTCTCTAACACATCACTTCAAACCCAACCCATATCCAACCTATATTTCATAAAAAGTCAAAAAGTGCATTTATTTAGATCATCCCAAACCACCCCTTAATCTAGCTAAAAATAATTAAATATTAAAGATATGTTTAATATTGCTATTACTTAGTAAATAATTGAAAAAGGGTAAAATAGTCCTTTGTTCATTTATTCTATCCAGTTCGTCCAATCAAACGTTGGATTCACTAAAAATAATCCTTTCCAGACATCTAATCCCATGAAAAAACAAACACAGCATATATATTCAATCCAACCAAATAGTCCGGGAGATTTACAGTTCCAGAACTCAAGTCCGATGGATTCTAATTCCCCCTTATTCAGTCCGTCCAATCAAACACACCCTAAGATCTCTTGGTCATCAGAACTCTCTCTCTTTGGTTATCAGATCTCTTTCGTCTTCTCTCTCTAAAATTGTGCTAACTTTGACCATCGAAGGGGTATTCTGGCCACCATCCGCCGGATAACTTACCGTCGTTGTATTCTCAGGTTACTCAGCCTGTGTTTGGGAAGGGAAAGTTGGGCTATTTTAGCCAAGTGAGGACAAAACAGGCTTAATTAGCCAAGTGAGGACAAAAAGTTGTGAGGTGCTGGGCAACAATCAAGGGCAACGTAAATTTACGAAATTACCCCACATGAATTATGGGCAACGCCTCAGCACATGAAAAGTAAAAAAAAAAACCTTTTCCCAAGAAAATCCTTTTCCCAGGAAAAAACAAAGAAAGTTGAAAAAAAAAAAAATTTAAAACATTTTCTTGTTTTTTGTTAAAATATTTTATAAAAATAAATTCAAACTCTATTTATAAAAATATTTTTAAATATTTTAATTTTTTTGTTATGTATTTGATTATGATTTAAATGTAGAGTTGTGAAAGTAGTATGGAGTTTTGAGTTATGTGTTTGGTTATGAGTTTTAAAAATAATTTATTAATTGAGTTTTATTTTATGTGTTTGGTTACGATTTGAGTGTAGAGTTGTTTTCAAATTGAAAATATTAACATTTTAAATTATTTAAATTTTTTTGTTAAAATTATTTTTTGAATATTTAAATTATTTAAATTTTTACGATTTAAATTTTTTGAATATTTATTTTAAATTTTTGCCAAGGTAAATTTTTTAGATTATTTACATTATTTAAATATTTAAAATAAAATTAAAATTAAAAATTAATTAAGTTTTGTTTTATGTGTTTGGTTACGATTTGAATGTAGAGTTATTTTCAAATTGAAAATATTAACATTTTAAATTATTTAAATTTTTTTGTTAAAATATTTTTTTGAATATTTAAATTATTTAAATTTTTACGATTTAAATTTTTTGAATATTTATTTTAATTTTTTGCTTATTAAATTTTTTAGATTAATTACATTATTTAAATATTTAAAATAAAAATAAAAATAAAATTTTAATTAAATTATTTAAAATAGGCAGGACAATAAAATAAAACCTCACTTTTTATCATTTCACAAAAAATGAAAAAAAAATTAAAATAACAATAAAATAAAAAACACATGAAAAAATCATTTGCAAAAAAAAAAAAAACTTAAAATACATAAATTATTTTAAAAAAAATACGCCTCATTCAAAAATATTTAAAAATATATAAAAAATTACAAAAACATAAATTCAAAAAAAAAAAAGAACGACAAAAATAAACCTCATCCAAAAAGAAAAGAAAAATAGAAATTATCATTTGCCATGTAATTTATAAATAAATAAAACACATAAAAAATATATAAAAAAAAAACATAAAAACATAAATTATCATTCGCCACGTAATTTACAAATAAATGAAACACATAAATAAAAAAAATGTTATTGTATACCAATAAAAATAAATAAGGCAAAAAACGTAAATTAAAAAATAAGAACTAATTAATGTATAAAAAAATAAAAATGACAAAAACATAAATTTAAAAAAAAAAAAAAAAGAAATATTTTACCAAAATACGTGAAAATAAAATCCAAAAAAAAAATTTAAGCAAAATACGCCAAATCCAAACCCAAATAAAAAAAATAAAAAATAAAAAATAAAAAAAAAGTTAGCAAAAAAAGCCAAATCCAAACCGAAAATAAGAAAAAAAAAAAAAAAAAAAAAACCAACAACAACAACAAGGGCACTTTGGTAAATGAACAGGACACCTCACCAAAAAGTCAAAAAAGTCAAAAAGCCAAAAAATCCTTCCCAAATCAGGATTTTTAACCCCAGATTAAAATAATCAAAAAAATTAAAAAATCAACCCACTTCGTCAAAGTGAAGCAAAGTCTCGACACGAGAAATATGGAAAACGACGAGTATTTACTCCCCCATACAAGTATCATATCAAAATTTGATAAAAGTACCGTTTGAATAAGCCATCCTTTGCTGCCATATATGTAAGGTAAGCATGTCCAAACAACTACTTAATTTGAACTTAAAAGGTGAAAATAAGAGAACAAGAAGAAGCATAAAGATAGGTAATTCTCAAGACAAATGTGCACTATTTAACTTTTTGGTCAATGCAATTTCAAACTACTTTCGGTGCACTTCGACCAATCATCTATTTTCTTTTCATTCTATCAGATTATTTACATATAAAACTAATTCAACAGGGAAAAAAAAAAAGAAAAAAAAAAAAAAGCACAAGGAAAAGCAGAGGACAACATGGAACAATGGGGTGAAAGATGAGAAGTATGTCGTTGATGTATCAGTTGTCCACAATCTTAGGGCCGCTATAAATTCCTCCAACTACAGTCAAGTCCTCGGGATTCTCCTCCCTCTCTTGAAGCCAGGCATATCGTTCTCTCTCCTCCTCCGGCACCGACACTCCATCCACTGAGAGAGAGAGAGAGAGAGTGTTTGTTTGGACAAAATTGAACAATCAGGATTTCATGCCAATACTAAGAAGAAATTATAAAGAATTGTTTGAAATAAAAATGGAGTAGCAATTCCAAATCATCTATGAATTAAAACACCCAAAGTAATAAAAAAGAGTTGTAGAAACCTATGAAGCACAGATACTTCAAATAGGAAGACGTATTCATATCGTATCCGTATTGAATATCGATACTCCTTGAATACTTACGAATAAGTATCAGATACTTATTAAAAGTATCAGATACTTCTTAATTAATTTTTTATTAATTTTGAAGTATTGCATACTTAGTTTTGAAGTACTCGATGCTCCAAATCACATATTATCAGATATTTCTTAATTAATTTTGAAGTATCAAATGCTCCAAATCACATATTACTCCTTTTACGAAATTAGAATTGTATCATTTCTTGCATAACATCATAATATGATATAATTGCGATGAAAAATAGAATATTTTTATAATACTTTACTTAGTTTTTTTTATAAAAATAACATAATAAGTTAAAGTAATAGAATTCATCAAATTGACATATCTTCATTGTATAATGCATGTTCCCTATAACCAGAAGTAAGGATTAAGAAGATAATATAACAATAGTAAAATTAAATATCAATAAATAAATAAGCAAATAAACTTGTATAGAAAATTTTTTGACTAGTGCAAAAGGAAAAAGCATAGGATTAAGTTGTGGATTGTTTTGATATTATAATATCAACATATTAGACTTGATATTGAAATGAAATATTTGCAAGACCTATTAAAAATTTAAAAACTAAATTAGCTATTGCCTTAAATTAATACATAATTCTTAAATATTAATATTTTGCATCATAAAGTTACTGTGGTTTCTCAACATTCTTGAGAATATGTGTAACTCACTGCTAATAATTTATTTATTTTTTACAAATGTATCCTAACCGTACCCGTATCTTACTTTTTTAGATTTTGCTATATTACCGTATCCGTATCGTATTACATCCGTACCTCGCATCCGTATAAATTACTTTAAAGGGTTTCTATTTCCTATTTTCGTGTCTTCTTTCTCTATTGATTCTCTTCCCGATAATGATCCAAGCAGCCTATAGGAGTTGGGTTTTTTAATTTTTGGTTTTTGGGTTTTTATTGTTTTAATTTTTTCTATTCTCTATAGAGAATGATCTAAGCAGCCTACAGCGGTTGGGTTTTCTATTTTTTGATTCCGGGTCTTCTTTTTCTTTTGATACTCTTCCAGATAATGATATAAGCAGGCCAACAGAGGTTGGAATTTTTATTTATTTTGTTAATTTCAGGTCTTTTTCTTTTGATTCTCTTCTAGAAAATGATCAGCCTATAAAGGTTAGTGTTCTTTTTTTACCCTCTTATTTTCTTCTAAAAATTTAAGGTTTCTCGTAAAAAGCAATACCAAAATGTCAAGACAAAATTATGGGGAAAAATAAAGCAGAAACTGTACCTGAGAAACTAGAAAATGGGAAGTCAAGGTAGTATGCACAGTGCCTTCCGTCAGGATCACAGTATGGCGGGCCCAAAACATCTAGCACGGCGCAAGGTGTCAATGCAGTAAAGCAGTGCATATTACCCCCATCAGCTGGATAAAGGATAGAAGTGTTGGGAGCGGTAAAGTCAGAGTTGACCTTGACTTTCGCCAACCGTACTCCCGGAGGATTGGCTGTATTTGTTGACAAAACTTGCTATCAACACTCAAATATTTCTCAAGAAATAGGAGTAAAAAGAAGAAAGAAAGAAAATAAAAGAAATAAAAAAAAAAAACCCATAAAGGATGCATATGAAAATGAAGGATTTAACTGAACTGAACCGAACCATTACAATTGATGCGGCTCTCGTATAGCATATAATGTCCATCATATGACCTGTTTGGTGTAGCTTTTCTTAAGCATAATTATAAAGTGGTGTAGTTTTTCTCAAGAATAATCATAAAGTAAAAATTAAAAGCACCATTTCCCAAGCTTGCAAACAATTAGCTTATTTAATTTATTTCTAATAAATTATATGCAGAAGCCACACCAAATAACAAACTCCCAAAATAAAAATAAATAATAAGGGAAGTTATATGCCGGGTCTATAAAATGCATCAAACTGCCCCATGATTAGGCATAGTGGCATGGGTGGAGCAATCGTTTCAAAATATCCTTTATTACAATACTATTAAATGAATATTTTCCATTTTTTTCTCTGGGAAAATTTAGTGCCTGGGATTAGAATCTCACAGCACATCCATCCTAATCATAATCTTTATGATTGCTCACAAATCATAAATTAAGTGACTCATCAAGTGGATTCACTAGAAATGGCAAACTATACTAATGCAAACTATCCTTCTTACTGTTAGGTTGTGGAATGATGAACACTCCGGCAAAACTAACTTTAAACTTTCGCTTCTAATCAAAATCAAACAACTATCACAAACATAAACAAAGACTATCACAAACATAAACAAAAACTAACTTTAAAGACGCTTATTTGTCCACAAGCGTGAGAAGAAGGTATAAATTGCTCCCATATTCCAAAAGCACAGCAAGTATACTATACACATAGCAAAGACCTAAACAAACTTACCGTCGGAAGTGACATCGACTGCCCAGTCATATGATTTGATGTGCATGGTTCCGAAGAGAAGCTTGCTGAACACCGTCATTCCAGGATGGTTATGGAGCGGAAGCACAGCTGATGGTGGCAAGCAGAAGATCCCAATCTGCAATGACCAATTTAGTGAGGACTCAAAGAGGTAAAGATAGCAACAATCAGAACTGTATGAGTCAACTTCAATGCACAAGGTTGTGCCACAGTCTCATTCTGTATGTAGAGAGACTATTTCCATGGTTTAAAAGCATAGCATCAGGTTGCAAATTGCAATGTAGCAATCTTACCACTGCACCAAAGCAAAACCACTTTTTTCTCCCCTCTTTCCCCACACCTCACACAATCCAAAATCAAAGTAAATCCCGTACTGATGACGAAGAAGAAGAAAATTACAAGTTTCTCCAATGCAAAATTACGAGATGGGTAATTAAAGATACTCAAGAAAATGCAAAATTACGCTCTGGGTACTGAAGAAAGATCAGAAAAACACCCTAAGAAGATGTGCCAAACCGAATACTGACGGAGGTTTTAGCAACAATCAGAACTGTACAAGTCAACTACCCTAGTCTCTCCCAGAAAGGCAGTCTCAATGCACAAGGTTGCAATGTAGCAATCTATCTTATCATTGCACCAAAACAAACACACTTTTTTCTCCGCTCTTTCCCCTACACCCAAACAAATAAACAAACAAACAAACACTTTTCTACTGACGAGGAAGAAGAAGAAATGAACTCAAAGTGCACATACCGAGAACTTGTCACATGCATGGAGGTGTAAATATGTTATTCTTGGAAGCTGATCAGTAGTTGTCCTCCTGAAACATAACATATTTGGGCTCAGGCCAACATCCCGTTCAGTCATGCCATCTACACGTAGTAAGCAAGTCATTTAGCACACAAATGACAAAACAAAAGGAAAAGGGTGAGCAGAAATAGAACCCACAAGGAAGGAGTCAAACTAGTAGGATAAGAAAATACAAAAGGCGAGAACACTTTAAATCTACTCTTTTGCCAATTTTTTTGGAAGTGTTTGAAGACAATGAAGTTCCAGATCTAATTAATCTAGTTGCAATCATGCCCCATCAATGTATGAAATATTTGCTACGCATTTTTGGAAGCATAATGGGTTAACTGATAGCCAAAAGGCGGATAAAATAGTATGGAAATGGCATCAAAATGAAAATGCAAGTCCAAAACACAGGGAGTTCAAGCCATAATAAAAAACAATGGCATACAAATTATAGGTTCAGCCTTATTTCCAGCACACGGAATCCTCTGTCCCAAACACTCAAGAGTCGAGATAGTCAAGCTTTGTCTACTTCAAAATTTTTAAGATTCTCATATGATTCAATAACTTTGAGTGTTTTGAGAGAGTGATTGATAAATTTGAGAACAAAAGATCTTTGATTGAAGAGAAAGAAAACCAACCAATCACTAACAAAGTTAAAAGTAAAAAAGTGATATTATGTCAGTTTTAACTGATTAACAAGTGTAAGGATTGAAATGATATAGCCACATTGTTTGTAACAAAACTATCCAAATAAAACCACACAGTAGTTGTGAGATGAAAACAAAATCCAAAACCGGACAAAGCCTAGTAAAAAGGCAAACCCCACCAAAATTCAGTGAACATTTCGCACAAAATCAAAAAGAACCAAAACAAGGAAAAACGTGTTAGGGTTTCTCACAAGAAAACAAAAAAGTTGCTGGCTTGCCACTCAAAATTATAGCTGACAAACAACAAGCAGCCAATTGGTCATAGTCAAGTTCGAGAAACAGTCAATTGTGTAAAAACAAACCCCGAAGTTTCACCAAAAAAAAAAAGAAGCAAGCCTCAATTTACAACAATGCTAGAAATACAGAATCCGAACCGGACACACAGAAAACACATAGATGAACAAGATTTGACTTCCCAAAAATTCCATCCATCCCGTTTGTTTGTGTTTGGTTTCTCCATTTATTTTGCTCAATTAGATCACCAAGACAAATGTTAACCCAGTGAATGAAGTGCTCTTACCGAGTGTAATTTTCGATCTTACTATTGTAAGATGCATCTTACTATCGATTGAATAATTAATACAAATACTAATAATAATCACCATTGAAACTTGTCACTGATGGGGCCCAATTCACTCCTTAAGGCAATCCAATTTTCAAGTTTAGTGACCAATCCATATCAAGATAACCACATTTTTAACAATTTTGATCAAATCACCACTGTCTAAAACTAGAATAACAGGGCAATGACATACACACATACAAAACAAAACAAAAAAAAAATTGATAAAAACCATACCCAACACTGATTTCAGCCGTTGAATATCATCGGCAGGAGGGATAATGTCGGGCCCACCAGTAGCAAACACTTCCTTACATATATCATATAGCTTCTGCACCTGAGACATTTTCCTCTGCCGTCTACGGCTCTTCCTCGACTTGCTATTCTTCGTCTCGCTAGCCAATTCCAAACACTCCTTACCTTTCTGATTAATCAGAGTTCTCTCAATCCCCATTCAATCTCAACAAATTCAATTTCGAGACCCAGAAAACCCCCCAACAAAGATCAATTTTTTCTTTTTTATTTTTTTGAAAAAAACAGAGACAACAGATAGGATAGAAATTGAAGGAAATTGCGAGATGGGTAATTCAAGAAACTCAAGAAAACGCAGAATTACGATCTGGGTAACCAAAGAAAGATCAGAAAAATACCAGAACAGAGGACAGGAGCAGGGTGGAGAGAGAGAAACTGATAAACATGGATGAGGAATTGATGATGCTATTGCTATATATATGTGTGTGTATGTGTGTGTATGTGTTAGGTAACTGTACTAAAATACTGTAATAGTAGTTTTTGATGATGTTGAGGTGAGAAGGAAAGAGAGAGATGTGAAGTTTTGCATCTCTCTGTTGATGAAGGTGATGGGAAGAAGAGGGTAGAATAGAAGTAGTAGGGGTGGGATGGGGATGGGGGGTTTAAAAGGGAGACAGAGGCTAGGGTTAGCTGATAGAGAAGTACAGTTGGTTTTTTCAACAGAGGAGGAGAGAGGAGAGAGAAGAGGAAAACCATGGGCCATGTTTTAGATTTCCTATGGGCTGTTCCAAACAGCGGATTTTTATCCATACCTCAAATTCTCACTCTCACCCCCTCCTTTTAGATTTATTTTCTGATACTTTGCCCCTCATTTTGGCAGTTTTGACACCTTCTTGTGACAACTAGAATGTATTTAGATATGGAAAAAATTGTTAGAGGTTTTAAATATTTTATTAATATTTTTATTAAATATTTTATATGAGCGGGTTTCACGTCAGGTAAGTTCTATATGGATCCAACACTCCATATTTTGGTAAAATATTTAATAAAATTTTTGTGATGTCTAATATTTTTATTCAAATATATTATATAATTAAAAAAAACGATTTTAATTACACCTTGACCATTAGGGATTGAGAAATTTTGGATTTGGCCACTGTGTATTACAAAAATCTTTTCATTGTAATTCTATTTTCCCTTTTTTTTTTTTGGTTGGAAAAACTGGAAACTCTATCAAATAATTTAACTAGAGTATCATTATTTACTCACAATAAAAATATATATATTCATTTTGTTTGGTTTTGAATTTTTTTAAAAAAATTATTAAATTTTTAATATGTATTTTTGTATATTTTAGTTTTTTTATATAGATATACCTAATTTAAATGTACTTAAAAAGTAAAATATTTATGAAGAAATCTTTAAAAAAATCAATAAATGAAAAAAAGTACAAAAATATATTGAATTTTTATATTTTTAATATTTAGTGAACTTTATTAAAAAAATTCACAAATTTTTATATTTTTTAAGTGTATCTAAATAGTGGTTCTAAAATTTTTTAAAAATAATATTTAAAAATTTCACTAAAAATATAAAATATGAATTCAAAATTCAAATTTTGTTTTGAAAACTCCAAAACCAAACAAACTTTTATTTTTTCATCCATTCCAAAAGAAAAAAGTTTTTTAAATCCCTGGTTACGATTGAACCGCGAGCACTCCAATCAAATTATATTTTTAAAATACTCACTTACTATTCTATTACTTTTTACTTATTTATTTTTCTTTTTAACCTATACACAAATATATATATATATATATATACACATGATATGTATGTATACTCTCTACTTTTTAGAATTTGGACAGCTTCTCTCAAATAACTAGCCTGGAGTCCGGATCCTCTCCAGCCAAGGGATCTCTCCGGTCCTCCGGTCAAGGGCCACGATTTGGCCACGTGGCCCATTTGAAGATCAACGGCTCAGATTTAAAAAAAAATAATTCGTTTTTCACCAAAAACTTCTTCTTCCTTGAATTTTTGAACACAGAAATCTTCAAAAATCTTTGAATTTTTGAACCCTGAGGAATTCTGCGTTTTTTTCTTCTTCTTCCTTGAATTTTTGAACACAAAAATCTTCAAAAAATCTTTGAATTTCTGCACGCAGAGGAATTCTGCGTTTTTTTCTTCTTCTTCCTTGAATTTTTGAACACAGAAATCTGTAATTTGGGTTTTGTAAAAAATTAAAAGTTAAAAATTAAAATTGAGTATTCTGAAATGTTGGGTTGTTTTGGGACTGTGCGTCGGAGCTTCAGCGAGAAGAAAAGAAGAGGAAGAGAGGAGGCGAGAGAGGAGAGAAGAGGAAGAGAGAAGGGGGCGGTCGGTGATGGCCCCTTTCCAGATCTGGATTTTTGAGGAGGAAGAGAGAAGGGGGCGGTCGGTTGCTGTTGAAGATGATGAAGATGTTGAAGATGATGAAGATGATGATGATGTTTAATCTGGGTTGCTCTGGAACATCATCAAGAACAACGCGAAAAAACATCTTCATCATCTAAACGTGAAAAGTGAAATTTTTTTTAATGTTGATCTGGAAAAGTGAAATTTCATCATCATTTAAATGAAAATGTTTAGATGTTTAAATGAAATGTTTAGATGAAATTTCACTTTTCTTCAGTTCATTTAAACATTTAGATGGCGATGAAGATGTTTAATGTTGATCTGGAAAAGTGAAAATGTTTAGATGGCGAAGATGTTCTTGATGATGAAGATGTTGATCTGGAAAATGGCGATGAAGATGTTGATCTGGAAAATGGCGATGAAGATGTTTAATGTTGATCTGGAAAAATGAAAATGTTTAGATGGCAAAGATGTTCTTGATAATGAAGATGTTGATCTGGAAAATGTTTCTTCATCATCTAAATGTTGATCTGGAAAAGTGAAATTTCATCATCATCTTGATGAATCCAAAAGGAATTTTGGAAAATCTGTTAAATGATAGTTGGAAAATCTCACCAATACAAAATAAAAATTCCTCTCACTCTCTTCTCTTCATTTCTTCTGTTTCTTCTTCCAAACAGACTTGAACAGATCAGATCTTCATCCTCTGTTCTTCTTCCATTTCAGAAAAAACGAAATTTTTTTTTTTTAATCTGAGCCGTAGATCTTCAAATGGGCCACGTGGCCAAATCGTGGCCCTTGACCGGAGGACCGGAGGGATCCCTTGGCTGGAGAGGATCCGGACTCACTAGCCTGTAATCTCTTTTGGGTTTTCGCAGCCATTGTTAGGATGGAGGTTTGTTAAATTATTATTTATATTTGTAGTCATTATTAATCAGACAGATTAGATTGTTATCCCAAAATATATATATATATATATATATATATATTTATGTCAACAGGTTTTATTGAAAATTTGTAAAATGTAAATCGCAAACCAATTCACATCCATCTGTCAATCCACCAATCCGGCAGACGGTTACCGAACCGTGAGCATCCCTAGTCAATAGTGTACACAAATTTATTAGTGATAATTTAAGTGTTTCTAAGAGTATCTCTATCAAATAAAAAAATTATTATATACAGTGTAAGTAAATTTTGAACTCAAAATTTTGAATTTCATTAAGAACATACTTATCACTTAAATAATATAGGTATTATAGTTTACCAAAAAATATATATATATACATTATAATATTAAATTTTTTATTATTTATTTTTTTTAGTAGTTATCTGAATTACACATGCATCACGTGTGTCACTCACTAATTAAGATAATAATAACATAGAAAGGTATCAGGTGACATCCACCTTTCCACACTCAAAAATTTATACTTATTCATAGCTAACTCTAATGGTCATCATTCCGAAGTGGTGGTAGGTAGGGGTGTGCGCAGTGCGGTTCGGGCGGTTTGAGAGTAAAATTACAAATCGCATGGCGGATTAGCGGATTGACAAATTGCGATTTGGGCGGATTGGCGTATTGAAGAATATTTTAGCTAATTATCATACATGTACGGGAAAGAAATAAACCTTCTCGTATAATCCTGTTGATCAAGTCTGCGCTCCTCCGTACGACGTCGCTTTATCACCTGAAAACACAAACGTGAGCTAGCCGGCGGGTGTGTGCCGGAAACCTCTCCGATGCCTAAGTCAGTAAGCTTGACAAGTAGACAGATGCTCTGTGTATTTAGAAAAACAAAGTTGTGTTACCTCTCCATAGGTGATGTTTGTGGGCTTTTATAGGTTTCGTGTGGCACAATCCTAGTAGGACTCTTACTCCTCCATGTAGAGTCCTCCTGGGATTCATACTCCTGGAAGACAGCGCTTATCCCCCAACACCCCCCTCACTGCTTAAACCAAGTGAGATGGTTTTACCCTGGCCGAACTCCAATATGACCGAAGTAAATGATAGTTTGGCTCTTACCTACTTTTCCCTTACCTCGGTTCTCTCATGCTAAGACCGAGCTATCCATAAGAGAAATGAGCCGAACTAACATCAATACCAAGTCCCTTCCAAGGACTCAGCACACCTCGGTTTTCATGCGCCTTGACCGAACTCACGGCCGAAGACCGAACTTCACTCAACACATTCCCAACCGAAGTACAAATAAGGCCTCAAGCAACTGTACTAATTATCTCGGCTCTGAGACCGGTCTAACTTCAACACTACTTCTCCAGACCGGAGTAACTTATATGGTCATTCTACTCGGCCCTTCGTAGTGCAGCCCAAACCGGCCCATTACTTGGTGGCCCAGCTCGGCCCAAACCGTGCTAATTACCCTCTCAATACATTTGCATGATATATAATACTAATTTATATTTTTTAGATATATAACACAAAATAATTTTACATAATATGTTTCATATATATAACCACTAATTTGTAATAAATTTAATATCTTAAATCTCTCTTATACTCATTTTTACATTGATATTTCATTAAAAATTAAAAAATATATATGTGTTAACTATAGCGGAGCGGAGCGGTTCGGTTGGCAGATTATAAATTTTAAAATTTAAACCATGGTTAGCGATTAGAGTGGTGCGAATTGATGCGAATCGATACGATTTTAGTGAATTGGACAGCATTTTGCACAACCCTAGTAGTAGGTTTGTGCCTTTAATAGAAAAACATTTCCTTGTTTAAATATAGGTGTAAATTTTGAAAAATATATAAAGGCGTCAACAAAAATTAGGAGAACCTCTATTTGCATATCTCTCCTTTTTTTTTTTTTTTTTCCTTTTTTTTTTGCGCGCTAAGTTCACATTATTTTGTGGGTTTGGTCATCATTGTTGAGACAATAACAACTAAACAATTAATTTTTATTCCATAGTTAATATTAAAATTAAAAGAATTGTGTGAACTAAAAAGTTTTATAATGTGTAAATAAAAAAAAAATCAAAATTAAAGTGATAAAATGAATTTGAAATTGTAAATCTGCCTAATCACACCCATTTAAAACTAGTTTATGTTTGTCCAATGTTGACCAAAAAGTTTATGCTCGTCCAAAATCATAAACGGATTTAAAAGAGTTAATAAGTGAAAGACAAAGAATAGTCCATCTCTTAGGCCAAGTTTGGGAAGTTTAGAATAAGTGTACTTTTTGACTTTTCTTGTATTATGTGTAGAAAAAGTAGAGAGAAGATGTTGATTGATGTGACCCAAAAAAGATAAAAAGATGAGATAAGTGCACTTATATTGGGATGCCAAACTTAAAAAAAGGAAAAAGAAAAAAAAGATTAGTCCATCTTTTCTTGTGTGCACATATCACAGTTATCATTAAGATTATTGAATAATGTCTAGCTGTGACACTATAGTACGCCTCGTTAACAACATGTTTGCAGTAAACTAAACTGTCTCAAAATGTTAAAAGGATAATTTGTTTTTTTTTTGTTTTGCTTTTGTAACACCTCAACTGTGTCCTCAATTTGTGCATGCATCTTTCAAACATGTTTACTTTCTTGTAAAGTGTGTTTTAAAAGCGTTTTTTTTTAATGTAATGTTTGAATTATTTTGAGAAGATGATTAAAAATTAATTTTTTAGATTTTGAGATGGTTTGGAATGATTTAAATAAGTGTATTTTTTGATTTTTTATGAAATATGAGTTCGGTTTAAAGTGATGTGATAGAGATGTGATATAACTTAAATAAGATAATGTAACTTAAATAGAATAGTCACTTTTTGATTTTTTTAGGTTAAGACCAAACAAGGCCATTTGGGAAGAAGGATTGGGTTGGGTTGGGTTTGAGGCTATTTTAGTTACAAAAAGACAAAACAAGTTTTTTAGCCTAATAAGACAAAATATTATATCTAACTCATAATCATTACATTATTTATCTCATAAAAAAACAAAAAAAATCAAAAAATCATTTCCAAACGGAGTTTTTTAGCCCCAGGCTAATATAACAAAAAAGTCAAAAAGCCAACTCACTTCTCAAACGAATCCTTAATTTTTTTTATTTTTTTTAAAAAGAGGTGTAAAAAATATGAGAAATGATGTAACTCAAAATATGTTAAAAGTTAGAAGATGACTTTTAATTTTCTTCTCAAAATAGCCATTTAAGGAACAAAAACAAAAGAAAGAAAGAAAATAAATAACATGTCAGCATAAAGGTTGAAAAAAAAAATTTATTATCAAAGTCAATTTTTTTCACACATATATAATTATTCTTGAAAAATACACCTGAATAGTAATCATTTTTATAAATAAAATAATAATAATAATAATAATAATAATAAAAAAGATAGTAACTCACATTCAAGAACTCAAAATGTATCCAAAAGTAATTTATGTAATGAAGATTAAATTTATAAAGTGTGAGATATATGAATGAAATGAATTTGAGCCATTAATTACTATTTCTGATTAAATTTTGGATAAAAGATTCTAAATTTATAGTTTCTTGTTATCCAAGTTTGGCATTAAGGTAGAACTGAACTTTATAGCAGGCTCTTAAGAGAGTATAATAATTAAATAATGTAATGTTTATCATAGTTTTATATTATATTATATATGTCAATATATTATTAATATATAAAGACATGTTAGAGATAAAAATTTTACTAAATGTCTCACATATGAGATCTACTTGTGGCGTGAGTCTTACACTTACATGAAATATTTAATAAAATTTTTGATAAGTCTTTTGAGATTTCTAATATTAATTTTAATATAATAAGTTATAAACTGTGATATTATATGAAAAGATCAAATGATAGAAATTTCAATAGATTTGACTACGTAGACAAATTTTGAATCACATTTTAAGATCATTTGTTAACGCTTATGATTCTCATTTTTGGGATTATTTTTTAAGAAATAAAAAACCAAAATTTGTTTGATATATTATTTTTATTTTTAAAAAATAAAATTATATTCAAATTTTTAAAGATAAAAACAAATGTTTTCATTTATTTGTAAAGAAAATTCCATTCCCTGTATTCTATATTGCCACCGGTTATCATATACCATCATTACCGATCACCATTATTCATCGTTGATAAATTTTAATTATCTTTTGATAACTCTAGTAATCAATAGTGATTATCATAATCTGTGATGATATTCTTATTACCAATTTTACCATTCATTTTTATTTGTTTTTATTTTTAATTTTAAAAAAGTTGCCCATGTCGGTATAGAAGCCATGATTTGAATACGCACGAATGTTAGATTAAAAAGCAAAGAATGAAAATAATGAAAGGGTGTCCCATTCCTCTCTAGAAGCTCTCTAAAATTTGGTTGCATAAATATAAGATCTTGGAAGGTGTGAACTACTTATATGCCAAATGGATTCGAATATACGAGATGGGTTGGTCACGTAGGCATATTGAGACCAAGTTTGGCATCCTTAAAAAAATTCAAAAAGTTAAAAAGTCACTATCCTATTTAAGTCACATCATCTTATTTAAGTCACATCACCTCTCTAACACATCACTTCAAACCCAACCCAAATCCAACCCATATTTCATAAAAAGTCAAAAAGTACACTTATTTAGTCTTCCCAAACTTGACCTGAGTGACTCCTCTTGACCTGATACAATTTACGGTCCATGCTTAATGTCGTAATCAAACCTTAACTGCTGCCACGTGGTGCCCTGGTATCACCCGCGGCCTTAATGGATGAGCTGCTGATGTGTGCAGCAGGATGGCAAAACGGCGATGGGGATGGACATGGACCACTGTGCGTTGCGCTGCTTTTGACTTTGGATAATGATGTTCTTTTTTCATTTTGAAAATTGCTTATCATATAAATAATTTTTTTTTAATTTTTTTTTTTTAGGTATTGATATGATTAATGTGAATCTTTTATTTTAAAATAAAATAAGGAGATTTATTAAAAAAACAAATTTTAAGTATTTATATTCTAATTAGTCTCTAATATATTCTTATATTCCAATAAGTCATATTATTTAACATTTGATATATCAAATCATAATTCTCATATTTAAGGTATTTTATAGATGTTTCTGCCCTTACAAATATTTTTTAAACGGTTAGCAATTTGGTGATGTGAATATTTAAATTTTACAACGTGAGTATTTACATTGACGTGTGAATGTTCACATTGATATTGTGAATATTCACATTGACGTGTTAATATTTACATTAACGGTATGAACATTCACATCACAAAATATTTACACTGTAAATGTAAATGTAAATATTATTAGGAGTATTTTGGTAATTATGTCACCCATAGAACTTATTGGAATATAAGAAATCAATGTCAACTAAATGGAATATAAGTAGGTGAAAAGAGATTTATGAAAAAAGTGTCCCAATAAAATATCTTTAAATATGAATTTATTTATAATAATAGTATTATCATATTATTTTTGTCAAATTTTTTTAATGAATTTTATATACAAATAAAATTATCCTAATTATATTAGTGGTGATGGGGTAACAACAATAGGTAAAGGTGTAGGTGGTGGGATAGTGGTACTAACAATGACGATGGTGGTTAGGTGGAGGTAGTGGGGCAGAGATAGAAGACGTGGGGGTAGGGAGTGATAGCGGCAATGACATTTATACGATTTTAATTCGAAAAATGTTTTTCAATTTTTAAAAATGTAAAATATTTGTTGTTTAAATACACTTATTTTTTATTGACTATGAAAAATATTTGTCGCACAAACAAGAAGAGTGTAAATAAAAATTATTATACAGATATAATTTTTCAAAATAAATATTGTTTATAAAGTGATGTAATATACTATAATAGAATAATCAAAAAATTATTATAAATTATTATACCACCCTATTTAGTTTTCTATACGTTTTTTTATAAAGAGTTAAAAAATCAATTAAAATAAGATTTAATTCAAAATATATATATAGTTGTATAATATTATATTTTACAATTTTTTAATAATTGGGGTGATATGCAACAACAAAAATTTTAGAATTTAAAATAGTACCTACGGGGACATATTTTTTGGTAGTCCACATGGCCGAGGTTGTTAGCCGAGATGCCACGTAGGCGGACCATGATGCCGAGATATGGTGCGATAATATCGGAATCTAAGATATTTGGATAGAGGACTAGAATCCTAGATGACATCAAACTATCTATTTGGATAGAGGACTAGAGTCCTAGATTGGGAGAGGACTTCAGTTTGGATAAAGATAAGACTCTTAGAGAGTTAATCCCAATCCTACTGGGAGTTCAAGATTAGTGGTAATCCAGATTCCATTGAAGCTAGGCTTCTATTGGGATTAGGTTTGTGTTGGCTATAAAAGGGAGGCATCCTCATGGGTCTAAGGTATGCTTTTCTATGCTCTGTCTAGTGAGTTAAGCACTATTGGTTATATTTGAGAGATATTTTACTGACTTTATCGTCGGAGTGCCCCTGGGTGGATAAACCACCGCGAGATTCTTATATTTCTGTGACAGGTTGTTCGGGCTTAATCTATTCTGTCAGTGCTCTCCAACTGAGTTCCCCTTTTTGGTTGTGTGATCGGAAATCAACACCCATAATTTGGTGCTGTCTGTGGAAACTTAAGGAGAATAGATAGCCAACAATGAGCAGGGAGTAAAGATTGGGGACGACATCCCTGGTGGGGGTAGTAAACTTGCCAATCTAAACGTGGAAGAAGAAAACCGTAATGAAGGAGCACGAGATCAGAATCCTGAGGAGAATAACATCGGCCAAAAGGGAGACGCACCGAAGAAAGCAGGCCGAGATAAGTACTACCGCAAAAGCAACCTTCAGGTATGGAGGGACAGATGCCGGAGAAAAGACGAGAAAACTAAAAGACATGGCAAATAAGTTGATAGATCTACAAACAGTGGTCAACCCCATGATGCAGAACAACGTGATGCAACTAACATCCCTATTACAAGACATGTTGGCACCAGCAACCAAAACTGGTGCCCAGAAAACAAGATCACGGCCTAGATGAGTAGGTTTGAGAAGACAAAAGCTCAGCCTAAGTGAGCAAATCCCGGATCTCAGATCCTAGAAGACAAGATCTCGGCTTAGATGAGTAGGTCCGAGAAGATAATAGCTCAGCCTAAGTGAGCAGATCCCGGATTCCAGATCCTAAAAGACAAGATCTCGGCCTAGATGAGTAGGTCCGAAGAGACAAGAGCTCAGCCTAAGTGAGCAGATCCGGATTCCAGATCCCAAATCCCAAATCCTAAAAGACAAGATCTCAGCCAAGAAGATTAAGTCCAAGAAGATAAGAGCTCAGCCTAAGTGAGCAGATTCCGGATTCTAGATCTCGAATCCCGGATTCCAGTACTTGACGATGTTTCTAAGCAAAACATGACAAATAACTTAGACTTATTATATGGCAGAGTTGAATTATACTTGCATATAATAGAGTTGAACTAAGTTGGCGATATTTTTGAGCGAAACATGACGAATAACTTAGATTTGTTATATGGCAGAGTTGAATTATATTTGCATATAATAGAGTTGAACTAAGTTGGTGATATTTCTAAGCGAAACATGACGAATAACTTAGACTTATTATATGACAGAGTTGAATTATACTTGCATATAATAGAGTTGAATTAAGTTGGCGATGTTTCTGAGCGAAACATGACGAATAACTTAGACTTATTATATGGCAGAGTTGAATTATACTTGCATATAATAGAGTTGAACTAAGTTGGCGATATTTCTAAGCGAAACATGACGAATAACTTAGACTTGTTATATGGCAGAATTGAATTATATTTGCATATAATAGAGTTGAACTAAGTTGGCGATGTTTCTAAGCAAAACATGACAAATAATTTAGACTTATTATATGGCAGAGTTGAATTATACTTGCATATAATAGAGTTGAACTAAGTTGGCGATGTTTCTAAGTGAAACATGATAAATAACTTAGATTTATTATATGACAGAGTTGAATTATACTTGCATATAATAGAGTTTAACTAAGTTGGATTAACATGGACCTGTTATATCGACAGAATCAGACACAGATTCGAACTAAGTGTATATCAGTCAAATTAACAGAGAGACCAAGGTTGGTAATCTCAGCCAGTCTTTGTTTGAATCTGACCTTGACGACAAGGTCAAAGCCATATGCTTAATGAGAACCCAAGTGGAACTTAAGTTCACATTAGAGGGCAGAGGGTTGGAGAATGATGCTTGGAAGTTAGAATTTACAAGCTAAGATTGGTTTAACACTTGTTGAAATTTTAAGAAAAATTTACAAGTTGAAATTAAGCCGAGGTTATGTCAAAGGAATATTGGTTTAACACTTGTTGAAATTTTAAGAAAAATTTACAAGTTGAAATTAAGCCGAGGTTATGTCAAAGGAATATTGGTTTAACACTTGTTGAAATTTTAAGAAAAATTTACAAGTTGAAGTTAAGCCGAGGTTATGTCAAAGGAAGATTGGTTTAACACTAGTTGAAATTTTAAGAAAAATTTACAAGTTGAAGTTAAGCCGAGGTTATGTCAAAGGAAGATTGGTTTAACACTTGTTTAAATTTTAAGAAAAATTTACAAGTTGAAGTTAAGCCGAGGTTATGTTAAAGGAAGTTGGTTTAACACTTGTTGAAATTTTAAAAAAAGTTTACAAGTTGAAGTTAACCCAATGTTATGTTGAAATAATAGAAGACAGAGGTCCTGATAAGTAAAGAGTGAAGTGGCAAGTTGTAAATAATACTTGTGAAAATATTATGATAAATATTTTCAAGTGTTAGGTCATAGGGGTGAGCAGCGGATATACCGATCCGCCAAAACCGACCGAACCGAACCAATCCGCCGCATTTTGGACGGATGCGTGATGACGAGCGGACGGTTGCGGATTGATTTTCTCCAATCCGCCAATTTGGCGGACGGATGGCGGATTTGAGATTTCTTTGGCCGCAACCGAACCGCCAAACCGCCAAATCGCGAGCACCCCTAGTAATTTATAAGATTTTGTATTTTCAACTTGTTTAAATATTATGTTTGTGTTTTCAATTGAAAAAAAAGTTTAAATATTCTGTTGAAAAAAGTTTTCAACTTGAATATATTTTTTGAATTGAAAAAAATAAACATATTATTTATCTATATTTTTTGTTTTAAATCTAGCTTTAAAATAATAAATAGAAAATATGATATATGCTGGTTGGTTTTTGTTTTCAAAAACATATGTAGATGTAACAATATAGAGACATACAATCTCTACTACTGCTCTGTTCATGGTTTTGGTGGTTTGAATTATTATTATATTTTAAGAATCATAAATTGTAATACTTTATGTGGATGAATCATGCTGTGATTGTAATATGTGGATGAGGCATGCAGTGATCGTGATATTCTAAAATTTCAAACTTTCTTTCTTTAGATAAGACATACAGTGATTGTAATACTTTTTTTAAGTCATTGACTGTAATATTTTCTTTCTTTTTTTTTTTTTTTTTTTTTTTGAGGAAGTGCACAAGTTGAATTATGTTGAAAATTTATAAAATTTTAAACCGCCAAACCGATTCACATCCATCCGCCAAACCGCCAATCCACTCAATCCACATCCGCCGGATTGGCGGACGAATGCGGATTGATTTTCTTCAATCCGCCAATTTGGCGGACGGATGGCGGATTGGAAGTTCCATGGCCGCAACCAACCCGCGCCCACCCCTATTAGGTTAAAGCCAAGATAAAACTGCTAGTGGGTATAGCCGAAGCATTCGGCACCGAGAAGATTACACAATTAAGGTATACGTTGAAGACATGCAAAATATTCTAAGTATGAAAACATGCAAAGCATCGAAGAAAAGCAATAAGCATACATGATGAAAGCAATATTCAACACTTAGAAGAAAATAGAAGGCTTGTATTGAAAAGGGACAGCTTATTCAAGTACATAAATAGGCACATCGGTCTGACAAAACAGATACTGTTCAAAATAGGGAAGAAAATTACAAAGAAAAAGATATAATGGAAAGAAAAATTCCTAAGTACTAGGATCATGTGCATTGATCTCAGACTATTCAACCTCGGCTGTTGGCATTGTCTCGGTCTTGGCAGATAGCTGGGCAGACTTCTCGGCCGTGATTTCGGCGTCGATTTCTAGAAGAGTCTGGTCTAGGCTTTTTGCAGCGATAGTGATATCAGTTTCAGAAGTGTCGGCCTTCTTTGGTAAGGTGCTCTTGGAGACCTCATCCTTGTCCTCCTCAATCAAGTCCAGGACTTGATCATTTAGAGTAGAGGACTTGGGCCCCAGCAGCTCCTTCAGATTCTTTCTCGGCAACCTCAGCCTCGGCCTCTTCCTTGTCTCCGGCCTCCTCCTCTTCGGCCTCTTCTACTTCCTTGGCCTCATCCTCAGATTAATTGGGAGAGGAAGGAAAAGGGACATTGAGCTGACCCATATCACGGAGGGGGAGAGTCCTCGGGACAAACATCTTTTTGAGGGTTGTCATCCAGTCAAGATAGTAACCTTTGTTGTAGGCCATGTTGAATTGTTTTTTCAGCCTTAGCAATGGCCTCGGCTTTGGCAGCAGTAACTTGGTCCACTTGCTTCATGTGCTTGTCTTTCGAGATATTGAGTTACTGGAGGCATGAGCATGTCGGATTGACTATAAGGAGATGGAGTGGATTGCACAGTTATGACATTAGGGATGTCAACAAGAAGGTCTTCTACGACAAAAGTTCGGCGAGACATGTCGTCGTTGGTTATGACGATGGTTACTCACAGATAAGGCGATTGAAAATTATCAAGGTCTAAGGCTGGAAGCTTAGGACCTCGGTGTTTCCTGTTCCTGGTTCTAGTTGCAAGATTGTCGCTATGTCGATGTTTACATTGCCATTGAAATGGTGGGTTGATACGTGGAGCAGTTGATGAAGTGCTTGGTTGCTAGCCTGGTTCAGCTAATAAAGTTTGAACCTGGGGCACGAATGGATTATTCATGACAATGAATGCTTCAAGAACAACGATGATGGTTTGCAGAGGCAAAAAGAGAGAGTCTGGGGACACAGTTAGAGACAAAATAAAAAAGATGGCAAAAAGTTATGATTTCAAGTCCTTAGGCAACGTGCTCGTGCTGATGTTAGACGGCTGGGGGCAAAACTGATGCGACACGATGGAGACGTGATTAGTACACTCCAATCTGATGATGATCTTGATTGAGAAGTACGATCTCAGTTGAGATGATCTCGGTAGAGGTGATGATCTCGGTTGAGATGACGATCTCGGTTGACATGACGATTTCAGTTGAGATGTTGATCTCGGTTGAGATGTTGAATTTGGATGGGAGCAGAACTTGTTTATTATTGGTTTCTTAAGAGATGATACTAGGATCTTGATGTTCTTGAACTAGCAAGTCATGATCTCTGCTAGTAGCGTGATCTCTGTTGGACCTGGATGAGATAAAACATGATGGTTCTTGGTTCTTGATTCTTGATTTTTGATTCTTGACGAGTGGACATATGAGTCCTTATTTCTTGGCATCGACAAGTCACGATCTCGGTCGGAAGAGTACATGTATAGATTCCATCACCTCAGTTTGTCAAGGTAATAGAACCTATGGGGCAGTTGTGGAGACATATTTTTGGGTAGTCCACGTGACCGAGATTGTCAGTCGAGATGCCACGTGGGCGGACCATGATGCCGAGATATGGTGCGATAATACCGGAATCTGAGATATGCAGATAGAGGACTAGAATCCTAGATGACATCAAACTATCTATATGGATAGAGGATTAGAGTCCTAGATTGAGAGAGGACTTCAGTTTGGATAAAGATAAGACTCTTAGAGAGTTAATCTCAATCCTACTGGGAGTCCAAAATTAGCAGTAATCCAGATTCCATTGAAGCTAGGCTTCTATTGGGATTAGATTTGTGTTGGCTATAAAAGGGAGGCACCCTCATGGGTCTAAGGTATGTTTTTTATGCTCTGTCTAGTGAGTTAAGTACTATTGATTATCTTTGAGAGATATTTTACTGACTTGATCGTCGGAGTGCCCCCGGGTGGACGAACCACCGCGGGATTCTTATATTTATGTGACAGGCTATTCAGGCTTAATCTATTTTGCCAGTGCTCTCAAACTGAGTTCCCCTTTTTGATTGTGTGATCGGAAATCAACACCCACAGTACCCATTATAATTATATGATGATTACCACATCAAATAAAAAAAATATCAAATTTATTTATTTGTATTGAATTATTTATTTATATAGGTGAAAAATTAGGTAGTTGCGCAAACCCATTTTTATAATTATGCTAGAGACAAACAACTGAAATACATAAAAATATCAACAGAAACGGTGTACGATCTAAATTCATTTCCTTCCGTACATAATACATGAGTTGAAGTTAAATCACATACTATTTTTTAAAAATATTTTTTGTATTTTTAAATTTTGATCCCAAACGTTATTGATATTTTTATATGCTTAGAGCCAAATTTGTTAAAATTTATAATTGGGCTATTTTTGTTATTGGGCTTGATGCACAAGCAATATGGGTTGGAGGAGTTCAGTTTTGTTATAATATTGAACCCAATTCATTCACCTAGGCCGAAAGCTTCACGGACTTTAACTGCTCGTAGCAAGGCTTAGTTAAGGGCCTAGTTATTTTGTTAGCCCATCATTTGGAGGCTTAATCTTGTATTATAAGCCCATTGGGTTGGTTTTTTTGGTTACAATTTAGACAATAAAAATGAAGGGAGAATTTCAAATGAGTGTTTAAGTTAAAAAATAATTATAAATTAATGATAAAATTTATAAATATTAATAATTATAATTATAATTTTTTTCACACGTGTGTAATAATTTTTTTGCAAATTCCCCCTGCATGTAATTTTTCCAAAAATAAATAAGCCCAACCCAAAGTACATCAAAACTTTTTAGTTTTCACTCTATTTCCTTCTTTTAAATGCACTTTGTTATAAATTAATATTTATATTTATATATAATCACCCTTAAAATTTTTAGACAACATTGCCCCATCCCATTATTATTACAATTTATAAAATATACATAAATTAATTATAATTATGTTTTTAGAAAAGCTACAAAGTTAGAAAATTTAATTTTAAAATTAAATAAGTTATAAAATAAAGTTTATTAGTACATATTTAAATTTAGTGTGATGTGAGACATTTTTCAGAAGTTAGCTTATTCATTAAAAATAAACCTACAAAAAAATAATGGTAAATAAATTAAAATTTTAATACACTTATTTTCTCTTTTTGTTTTTTGGCCTTTTTAATGACTTGTTACATAAAAAGGAAAATTGATTAATTGAATTTCTTTTGGTTGGAAATTAGATTTTTTTTTTTTGGAACTCTGGTTGGAAATTAGTTTGAAAAATGAGTTGCAACCCTTTTATTAAAATAAGTTTTTTAAGCCAATAAATTGGTGTTTTAGCCATGCCCAAATGAAACTTGAATTTGATTCACATATTTTAATTTCTAATAACTTTTTAAACTACTTTTTCTAACTCTATAACATTTTTTTTTTAATTGTTTATATTTCAAAATGTAAATGAATGGATAACTGTTCTTACAAAATTCTAACAATCGTAAAGTTTTTTACCCTCATTAATTCTATACTCCTACTGGTTAAATCCTTTGATTTTATTTGTTTATTTATTTAATTTTTTGTAAGGGGTTATCTTGAAAATTATGTCTGTCTACCTGTGCATTGAATTTAAAAAATTCCTATAACTTTTTAACTAGCTAATTTTAGCAATTTTAAAAACAAGAATTTGTTTGTTACTGTCACGACCTAAACCCGCCCATGTAGGTTTAGCATCGTAACCGGCCAGTAATCCGTCGATTACCGAAGGCCTCAGAACATATTAGCAAATAATAAGGGGCTGAGGAAGCAATAATATAAAATAGATAAGGTCCAATGAGCTATGATAACGTACATGGGACAGAACATTTTAAAACTTATATATATACATAAGCTTGCCAGTCAACAGACACCCATATTTACAAAGTATTTACAGAAATGTACTTCCCAAGATCTGACTGTACAAAACATATACACTGACTAGCATGAATACAAAAACAGCCATAGCGTTAGGCTTCGTTCGGAACCTCCTCGGGAGGCACAACAGTTGGCTGACAAAACAGAACAGAAGGCCGTCAACTCTGGTCTTGGTCATGTGCCGTCTCACCTACATACATAATATAAACTGTGAGCGAAAGCCCAGTGAATAATAATAGAGCAAAGGGTTTCAATGAATGAGTTCGTACTGATTTAGAAATCACAATTCAGAGTTGTATCAAATTCATCATTTGTCTAGATCATATATATAGACAGAAATCATAAGTCATGATTAAGTTTACGTGATACATCCATCAGCATTAACAGAACAGAACGCATACGCGTGAGGTTACGAGTAACCAGTTCCATAAAGGAACCTTCGGATCCGGGTAACATAACAGAAGCTGAGCCCCCGTGACAGGGCCTCCGGTACGGGTAACAGAGTGCAGACATAAATAAGTTCCATAGAGGAACCTCCGATACCGGGTAACAGCCAACATATATCACATGATGCTAAAGATGTCACGAATACATATTAGAAATTGAACAATCATTCATTATACAGAACATATCATTTCGGAAAACAGCTCTCGTTTTATCACACAGAAAATAGATATAGTTGAACATAACTTTACTAAATTATTACTCACTGTTGGCCTTGAAACAGACAGACGGAGTAGATTGATCACACGACACGCGGCACGTGACCTACATAACACATAACGGACACACACTTGAAACACACATTCTAATCACACAAAACTTACGTCGTTGGTTTTTAATGTGTTTCTAATCTTAAATCCTCACTATAGAGTCTTAAACATGGCCTAAGAATGCCTAGGATGAAATGAGGATGCAAAGATGCTTTGGAAAGCATTTTTCAAAATTTGCTGAAAACAGGGGTCTCGCTCGAGCGTAGCTTCCTTCGCTTGAGCAAGCTTGTCAAAACAGAGGGGTCGCTCGAGCGTAGACTTCTTTGCTCGAGCGGTCTGTAAAAAATGCAAAAGTACTGGTTGTTGAATTTTTACGCTCGATGCCCGCTTGATGCTCGCTCGAGCGTGAGACACACCATTCGCTCGAGCGTAGGTCTCGTCGCTCGAGCGTGCATCTGCGTGCACCAAAAACCTGAGAGCTTGCAATTTACGCTCGAGCCACCATTCCTTCGCTCGAGCGGAGCTCTGAACAAACGATGGTCGCTCGAGCGTGGAATCCTTCGCTCGAGCGAGGAAGCCAAATTCTGGAATTTCCAGATTTGCCTCCCAAGCTCAAACCAAGCATTCAACACCTCAAAACTCAACCTCTTGGGCCCATTTTCTGGAAAACACTAGTAAACTCATAGTATAAGATGTTTCAAAGATCAATTTGTAGAATCAAAGCCCAAAGGTGAGTCAATTGAACACAATTCAAACAAACTTCCAAGAAATATTAAAGAACAAAACATGCAAGTGTTCATTTGAATTCAATGCTCCAAAAATGTAACCAAATGCAAGATTAAACTCAAAATCATGATGAACTCATGGACTATAACTAGACTATGGTCTTGCATGCAAGAATTTCCATGAAAACACTTCAAAATGTTATGATATGAACATGCATGCATGGATTATTACCCAATTCAACATTTTAACCCAATTCTAGACTTTAAACTCTAATCTTCCATGAACCATGCAAGAATTAATCTTAAATGCACAATTGAAAGGGAAATCTCCTACCTTAAATCTTGAATTCCAAGTCTAGGAGCTCAAATTTGCAAAGCCTCCTCAAATCTCCTAAGGTTCCAAGCCAAAACTCTTGTTGAACTCAAATTCCTACCTCACCCTCTCTCTCCTACGTTTTTGGTCTCACAAATGGCTGAGGAAATAAATGTAAAGAATGTGCTAATTGAGTCCCTAACAAGTATATGGAAATGGCCACTCAATGACAAGTTGGTAATTAAAGCAACTCATATAATTCAACATTATTTAATCAAGTTTAATCGTACCAAATCAAATTTTAATTAAACCTACCATAAAATCACATAAAATCTAACTAACATAAATCATTAATCAATTTCAGAATCGGGCGCCGATAAGGCTTTCAATTCGCAGTTCAAAGTCGCAACACGAACAGATCATTTTATGGCAAACAGATAGAAACACAAAGATAATGCAATACTTATGCAAATTACTTTCGGATTCCTTCTGAATTACTGTTAAGCATAATTAATCATGAATTAGCATTAATCGGAGGTCGGGTTATTACAGTTGCTAAATGGAGATCTGAAAATGAAAATGAAATTGTTAGCTGCCTAGTCATTATTAGGCTTTACCTTTTTAAATTTTCATTTATATTTTCGGTGTAAGCCAACCTACCTTTTGATTGTCGTTTAACTAATATGAATATTTTGTTCAGAAACCAAACTTTGCAAAATAATCAAAATGCTTCTTATGGTTACCTACCATGTTGGTCGAAAAAGACTAACTTCAACAATCCACTATTAAAACAATTTAGATAATAATTGAGAGGGTAATTTATATTCATAAATTGGGCCGGGCTAGGTGTTGGGCCGAGGTAAGCTCAAGAATGATACCCAGTAGGAAAGGAGAAGTATGGGTAGTTCGGTTGCCGAATGGGCATCCGTAGCTCGGTTGTGGCAAGTATCGAGATAGTCCGGTCCAGGATAGTAGACCGGACGTAGAGTCATACCGGTTCTTGTATACTAAGTCGGTCGTATATTGACACCGGTTCGGACTCGTTAGTCCGGCTTGGTCACCCCCTATTTCGGTTAACCTTTCTTATGTTTAGCTCGGTCATGGCATGGGAAACCGAGGTAAAAGAAAGGTTTGGTTGCCCCTTTAGTTCGGTTCAAATTCTCTTATGGATAGCTCGGTCATAGCATGGGGAGACCGAGGTAAGAAAAGTGAAGGTAAAGTCCGGACTATGGGCTACTTCGGTTGCGAAGGAGCTCGGCCATATTAAAGCCATCTCACTTGGCTTATGCAGTGAGGAGGGTGTTGGAGGATAAGCATTATCTTCCACGAGTATGAATCCTAGGAGGACTCTGCGCAAGGAGGAGTAATCCTAGAAGGACTCTACGCATGGAGGAATGCGAATCCTAGGAGGACTCTACGCATGAAGAAGTTAGAGTCCTACTAGGATTGTGCCATGCGAAACCTATAAAAGCTCACCAATATCACCTTTGCAAAGGTAATGCATCAATAATTCCTGAATACACAGAGCTTTTGCCTTTGTCTTACTTACTGACTTAGGCATCGGAGAGGTTTCCGGCACACACCCGCCGGCTAGCTCACGTTTGTATTTTCAGGCGACAAAGCGACGTCGTACGGAGGAACGCAGACTTGATCAACAGGATTATACGAGAAGGTATATTTCTTTCCCGTACAATTGGCGCCGTCTGTGGGAAATCAGACAAGAACAACCTCTTGATCAAGCTTTTTCTCCCTAAAAATCAATGGCGAACAACGAAGAATTACCTCAGTCCGCCGTCGACGGACTAACTCCAGAAGGGGGTGCAAGGCGCGAAGGCCTACCCGTGGTCACTCCCATGGCAAACCTGGAACCACACAGACAAAATTCCAGGAGGGATGCAAGGGGACGAAGGCGGAATAACAGCCCTCATCCCTCTCGTTCGCAAAGCCCAGAAAGACAAAGACGCAGAATTGATCCTCAAACTTTGGAGATCGCGTCAGGGAACAAGACGAATTGATCCGTCGGATGGCAGCAGACATGGAATCTCTGAAACGTCAGGTGAAAGGAAAAGAAGTGGCGACAGGAGAGGGGCGCACGAACAAGACGCCCCCTCGCCACTCGGAAAGTCGTAGTAGGAATACTACACCCTCACAAGGGGAGAACAAGAGCCTCAGGACAGGCGACACGCAATCTAGATCTTCCAGAACTCGTCACTCCAGGTCTGAGAGGGCGAGGTCAGAAAGGTCACACACCGGAGGAAGCACATACTGGCCCTCGCATACGCACCAGACAAGGTCCAGGCAGACAGAGTTGCCCAGATCGTCCGACCTACGGACCGTGCTAGAAGAGAAAGCACGGTGGAAGGAGGACGCTAGAGCGCGCGATCCACACAGAGTTTCTGCCTTACAGCGGTTGGCTCCTCGGACGCATGGAAGCGTCGAGGTTGGAATGCCAATACCGCGCCCGGCCTACGAACCAGCGGACAAGGCATTGGCGAGGCTGCAGACCTCACCATTCGTCCCAGCAATAGAGAACGCGCCCCTACCGTCAGGCTTCCTACAGCCCAAATTCACAACATATGAGGGGAAGACGGACCCTTACTCACACTTAAGCCACTTTCGCCAGGTCATGGCTGTATACCGGCGGAATGAGGCCTTGATGTGCATCCTATTCCCCTCAAGCCTAGGTGACTTAGGCCTGACTTGGTTTGAGAAGCTTCCAGAGGGCAGCATAGCCTCCTGGGCGCAACTGGCGGAGGCGTTTGTAACGCGATTCAGAACAAACACGAAAACCCCAGTGGAGATCGACCAGTTACTCTCCATCGACATGGGTGATAAGGAGACCCTAAGGTCATATAACAGCCGCTACTGGGAGACATTCAACCAGATTGGGGACTGCCCAACCAATCTCGCCATTGCGCAATATAAAAGAGGCCTCCCAGTCGGGAACAGACTTAGGGATTCTATCACCATGACGCCACCCCTCACCATGGAGGCCCTGATGGAGAGAGTGCACCAGCACATCAGGGTGGAAGAGGATGGCGCTCGTGCCAAAGCAAAATCTGGCACGGTCGCAGCACCAGAGAAGAAGGCCTCAGCAAAGGTCAACGCAGTAGACCGTCCGAACAGAAACGGACGTGGCAAAAGAGACAATGGAGAGGACCAAGATAAAAGATGGCTGAGAGTCCGCACTGCCATCACCACGGTCTGCAAGAAACCAATCTACCGTATACTTAGTGAGATTCGAGACGAACCTTTCGTCAAGTGGCCAGCTAAGTTAGGCGAAGCTCAGAAGGACTACGATGACAGATCGAGGTGCACCTTCCACAAAGAAAAGGGGCACCGCACTGAGAATTGCACACCATTGAGACAGCATTTGGAAGAATTAGTGGCAGCGGGTCACCTGGACAAATACATAGAAGGAGGGGCACAGCCAGCCCCCCAAGATCACAACAAACCCAATGGAATGCCGATCGACGCCCCGCCACAAGGCATCATCAACGTGATCCATGGAGTCTTTGAACCAGAGCGAGTATGCGAGCTCAGAGGTTCAATCAAAAAGGCAGAGCACTTGAGAGAGGTGCTAAGTGCCCAACCAGTCGTCAAAAAGGGGAGGACAGAAGCCACAAACATCATGTCCTTTTCGGATAAAGACTTGGACAGAATATATTGCCCGCACAACGATGCCTTGGTCGTCACTCTCCGAGTCAAGGATTTTGACGTCAAGCGGATTCTGATTGACCAAGGTAGCTCGTGCGAAATCATGTACTACGAAACTTTCAAGCAACTCAAGTTGCAAGACAAGGACTTAGCCCCTGCCGTATCTCCTTTGATTGGATTCAATTCTATGCCAGAGTGGCCAGTCGGCAAAATCATTCTCCCAGTCAGAGCAGGGAGTGTGACAAAGCAAGTGGAGTTCTGGGTGTTAAAGGTTCCCTCCACCTACAACATTATCTTGGGCAGAACATGGCTGCACGCCATGCGCTCGGTAGCGTCCTCCTACCACCAAGTGATGCGGTTTCCCAACGACCGGAGTAATTGAAGAAGTATATGGGGACCAGATTATGTCCAAGCAGTGCTTCGTCGCAACGAATGGCAGCCGCGCTGCCAAAGGATATGTTCATTCGGTTGAAGAACCGGAGAGTAATGAACTATTCGCGGATGTTGGCAAAGCGGCTGATCAAAAAGCAGTGGAGGACTTGGTAGAAGTCAGAATAGATGAGAAGAACCCGGAAAAGTTCTTCTTACTTGGATCGTCGTTGTCCAGCACTGAGAGATTGGAAGTCTTGGAATTTCTGACCTCCAACATCGAAGTGTTCGCCTGGACCCCATACGACATGCCAGGCATTGATCCCAACTTCATCTGCCATCAACTCAATGTCCACCCTTCTGCTAGACCGGTCATTCAACGCACGCGCAGATCGGCACTCCACTACGCCGAGATAGTGGCAGAAGAGGTGGGTAACTTGTTAGAAGCAGGGGCAATCAGAGAGGTCCATTACCCAAGATGGATCTCCAACACCGTCGTAGTGCCAAAGAAGAATGGCAAGTGGCGCGTCTGCGTCGACTACAAGACGGTCAACAAAGCGTGCCCAAAGGACAGTTTCCCCTGCCAAGGATAGATCAATTGGTGGACCTAACAGCAGGCTTAGCTTCCTTGACGCATACAGAGGCTACCATCAGATAGCCATGCACGAACCAGATCAGGAAGTAACGTCCTTCACCACTCCAAGAGGACTATATTGTTACAAGGTCATGCCCTTTGGCCTAAAGAACGCAGGGGCGACGTTTCAGAGAATGGTTACCAAGATGTTTGAGCCATTGTTAGGCAGAACAATGGAGGCTTACATCGACGACATGGTGGTCAAAAGCAAGGATGCGGATGACCATCTAAAGGACCTAAATGAGATGTTCCAGATCCTGAAGCAACACAAACTGCGCCTTAACGCTTCTAAGTGCGCATTCGGCGTAGGGTCTGGCAAGTTTCTGGGGTTCCTGGTGACCAATCGGGGTATCGAGGCAGACCCCTCCCAAATCAGGGCAATTCAGGAGTTAGAGAGGCCTAACTCAGTGAAAGAAGTGCAGCATCTCACCGGCATGGCGGCAGCACTTAACCGATTCATCAGCCGGTCTTCAGACAGATTGCGTCCATTCTTTCAGTCATTAAAAGCTAAGTTTGAGTGGGACGAAGAATGCGACCGAGCTCTGGAGAGTTTGAAGGCATACATGTCTTCTCCACCATTACTGGTCACTCCAATACCTGGAGAAGAACTCTTCCTCTACCTGGCAGTCTCTCAGCACGCAGTAAGTGCGGTGTTGGTTCGGGCAGATGGAATCCAACATCTACCTATCTTCTATGTCAGCAAGACATTGCTGGGAGCCGAAACAAGGTATTTACCTCTAGAGAAGCTAGCGCTGGCCTTAATGATGGCCTCCAGGAAATTGGCGCACTACTTTCACGCCCACACCATTGTCGTCCTCACAGCCTTTCCCTAAAAGCTTTGTTTGAGAGGGCAAACTTTTCTGGGCGGATTTTGAAGTGGGCAGTGGAGTTGGGACAATATGATGTGAAGTTCCAACCCAGAACCGCAGTAAAGGCCCAATCTTTGGCAGACTTCGTCGCAGAGTTCACTCCTGGAAGCCACCAAGTCTGCCCAATCGATCTGACTGACACAACCGAACTAGGGATGGAGATTGACGCCGGCATAGCGCAACCCCTAGTGCCGGTTACTCAGCCAGAACCCAAGGCAGACCAGAGTAGGGAAAGCGAGGAAGCGGACCTTGCTACGCCAAGTCAAAACTCAACAACAAATGACTTGGTCCCATCGGAAGACAAGGGGCAGACTGCAACCATGGATCATGAAGAAAGCTCCAGCGACATTCCAGACCCCACAACATCATCTGATCCCTCCATATGCTGGAAGTTGTTTGTAGGGAGATGTGGAAGCTCTTTGTGGATGGAGCATCTAACCGACATGGCGCAGGACTTGGCATAGTCCTCATCTCTCCAGACGGCCTGGTCATGGAACAAGCTATCAATCTCGGCTTCCCAGCATCGAATAATGAAGCAGAGTATGAAGCGCTTCTTGCAGGGCTCAAATCAGCAGCCTACATGAAGGCCACCGAACTAATGGTCTACAGCGACTCACAATTGGTGGTAAATCAAATTTCTGGTGATTACGAAGCAAAGGATGAAAGAATGGCTAAGTACCAAGACTTAGTCAGGACAGAGATCAAGAAGTTTGAAGTAGTAAGAATAGAACAGATTGGCAGGGAGGCGAACAGCAGAGCGGACGAACTAGCAGGCTTCGCCTCAATGGCGGATACCTCCATCCCTCATCCACTATTGATCGACTACCTTCCTAGACCAAGTATCGAAGACCCAGAAGCTGAAGAGGTATGTTGTGCGGAGTTAGGTCCCTCTTGGATGGATCCCATCATACTGTTCCTGAAAGACGGCACTCTACCAGAAGAAAAGAAAGAAGCCAACAGAATAAGAGCAAAATCGCAACGATTCTGGCTCTCTCCATCCTTAGCATTATACAAGAAGTCGTTTTCAGGACCTTACTTAAAGTGTGTTCACCCCAGCAAGGTGGAAGCGTTCCTGTTCGAAATACATGAGGGGGTATGTGGCAGCCATCAAGGAGGAAGATCATTGGCATACCGAGCTATTTCACAAGGATACTGGTGGCCATACATGCAAGCGGATTCAGAGAAGTATGTTAAAAAATGCGAAAAGTGTCAGAAGTTTGCGCACCAAATACACCAACCTGCCAGAGAGCTACTACCATTGACTAGCCCATGGCCTTTCGCAATGTGGGGCTTAGACATAGTAGGTCCACTTCCAACAGCACCTGGCAACAGGAAGTTCTTTCTTGCGGCAACAGACTACTTCACCAAGTGGGTGGAAGCAGAAGCTTTGGCGTCAATCAAGGAAAAAGATGTGAAGAAGTTTGTTTGGCAGAACATCATTACACGTTTCGGCATACCAAAAGCATTGATCTCAGACAATGGCACTCAGTTTGACGGCAGGATTTTCAGAAGCTTTTGCGAGGAATACAAGATAGAATTCTACAATTCTACACCGGCGTATCCCCAAGCAAATGGACAGGCAGAAGCGTCAAACAAAGTAGTCTTGGACGGATTGAAGAAAAGGTTGGAAAAAGCCAAAGGCAAGTGGGCAGACGAACTTCCCCACGTTTTATGGGCTTATCGCACCACACCACGGCGGTCAACAGGAGAAACTCCATTCTCCTTAGCTTATGGCATGGAAGCAGTCATCCCCTTAGAAGTTGGCCTTCCTACAATTCGGAGCGAAAACTTTGATCCAGACCTAAATGGGGAAGCCATCGCATTAGAACTTGACTTGGCAGAAGAAAGAAGAGACAAGGCATTGGTTCACATCGCCTCCTACCAGCAAGAATTGTCCAGGAAATACAACAAAACAGTACACCCAAGACAGTTCAAAATCGGCGATTGGGTACTTCGCAAGGTGATGGGAAACACATTGGTTCCAGGGGATGGCAAGTTGGGACCTAACTGGGAAGGACCTTACAAAGTGGTCGGACTAGCAGGCAAAGGGGCATACCACTTGGAAGATGAGTACGGCAAAGCAATTCCTAGGCCTTGGAACACTGCCAATCTTAAGATATTTTACTTTTAGCTTTTTCCCTTTAAGTATGTGTAATTTTTTATTTACTTTCTCAATAAAACAAGACAATTCTTTTTCGCATTATTGTTTTCAGTAGAAAACAGCTTTCGAAAGTTTGCATTGTAAACATAGTTGGCCGGAATAACCAACCATTTACCCTTCCTAAGCCCAGGATTAGGATCCAGGCTGCAGGACGTTTGGTCGGAATAACCAAACACTTTTCTAAGTTGGCCGAAAAAACCAACTTAGAGGTTGGCTGAATTAAACCAACACCCTTCCTAAGCCCAGGATTAGGATCCAGGCTGCAGGACGTTTGGTCGGAATAACCAAACACTTTTCTAAGTTGGCCGAAAAAACCAACTTAGAGGTTGGCTGGATTAAACCAACACCCTTCCTAAGCCCAGGATTAGGATCCAGGCTGCAGGACGTTTGGTCGGAATAACCAAACACTTTTCTAAGTTGGCTGAAAAAACCAACTTAGAGGTTGGCGGGATTAAACCAACTCTTGTTACTCTTCAGCCGAAGTAAGTTATATCGGCTGAAGAGTGGTTGGCTGGATTAAACCAACTCTTTGTACTCTTCAGCCGAAGTAAGTTATATCGGCTGAAGAGTGGTTGGCTGGATTAAACCAATACTTCTTTATTACTCTTCAGCCGAAGTGAGTTACATCGGCTGAAGAGTGGTTGGCTTGTAAGTTAGATATCTAACCGAGATCACAGTTGTAACTTAGCAGATTGGAATTTATTACAAAGGCAAGCAAGCAAGTTCAGAACCGGAATGAAAGTTAAAGATTTTTTCATTTAAATCAAAAGCAAATACAAGTAGTGGCCGGAGCCCGGTTACAGGTTCGGAATAAAAGAAGAAAAAAGTACGAGAAACAGTCATCCTAGGAGTGCATCAAGTTCGGCATCAAATCCGCATCAGCAGTTGCCTGGAGGCCGGTTTGAGGAAGGAGCTCGGTTTGGACCGTGGTATCAGTTGGCAGAACAGAGTTAGCCGGTATCTCGCTAGATAAATCCACTGTTGGCTCCAACCGAGCCGCCTGATTGCTTTGTTGTCCGATGGTAACCGGGGTCAGAGATGGCTCCCCCTCATCATCATCATCATCATCATCATCATCATCATCATCTTCTTCGTCACCAGACCCTTCTAGGAATGCTTTTTGGAGATCGTCTGCATATTGCTTGAGCGAAGCCGGAATAGAGTACGGTGGAGCGTTGTAAGCGTCGGTGTCAGGAGTACAACCGAGCTTCTCCACCGCACTCCGCCAACCGCACTTGAAGAAGAGATCTTTCGCCGCGCCGCATTGAAGCATGTATGCGTCTTCAGCCTCCTTGAAGCCTTGCTTTTTGGCCTTTTTCACTCCGGCCTTCAGTTGGTCTATTTCGGCGTTTTTCTTTGTTTCTAGCTGGGCCATCTCCCACAGATAGTGGTCTTTCACTTCGGTCACGGCCTTTTGTTTATCACTTTCAGCCGAGGTTACCAGTCCGGTGAGACGTGATAAATCGGCCTCCAGCTCGGCCGCCCTGTTCTGAGCTCGTGTTAGCTCGGCAGTTTTGGTTTCGGTCTCTTTCATGGCCTGCCTTGTGGTTTTGCGAAGTTCCATCACCTGCCGGTGTGCAATCGTGGTTTTCTGAAGAGCCTGCAAAAGTATGATGAGTTTTTTGTTAACCGAGCTGGAAGTTGGACAAATTCTAAAGACAAATAGAGGACAGTATTACTTACCATGATCAGGGACTTCGAAGCCGACCGAAGTGACTTCACCTCGGTGTTGAGCCGCTTTCGATGGTGCTCCATGTCTTTTGGAAGGCAGACACCTCTGGCCAGGTTGAGGGCCAGAAGGTGATCCTTCTCTGCGACAACGGAGTCACCTTCGTTGATAGCTCGGTTGTTGAAGACTAGGGGGGGAGCCCACTGGGGGGTTTCAGACCGGTTTGATGACTCCGGCTGGGGGTTCGGTTGGGTGACTGCTGGTGGGCTTGGTGGCAGTATGTTCTCATCCTCATCAACAAGTTGTGGCCCGGTTTGGCTAGTCCGGGCACGCTTGTTTCGGCGAGAGGCAGAAGGCTGCTGGGATGGAAGAGCCACCACGGCCTCGGTTGATTGGCCGGTTTGTGGTACCTCGGCTGGGTTTGTTTCGGTGAGCATGGCCCTCAGTCTGCTTTTCTTCGCCATCTCTTGTTCAGCAGTTAGTCGCACAAGGACGATTTCGGGCAAGGTTGGGTCCGGTTCTGGATCGTCCTCAAGAAGGAAGTCGGTCACCTTGCCTTTACGGCGACCGGAGTATCTGTAGGTCGGTTGGAATTTTAGGAGTTTCTCCCAAGATCTCTCCTTGACCCGGAGTGCGGCCCGGAGTACTGGGATGCTGGGATAGTTGTAGTTGAAGATGAGGTGAGACTTGTCTGCAAAAGAAAAGAAAGCAAGTGTTAGTCCGGTTCAGAGAAGAAAAGCCGAAATATAAAAGAAAAGGCGGAATAGAAACCGAAGTATGTATACCGGGTTCCCCCTTCTTGTAATTTATTCTTCGGCCTGGGATGCGGGCTTCGAGGTCTTCGAAATTCCCAGATACCCAGAAGAAGTCGTCATCATTAACGTCTTTATCCGGTGTGTGCTTTATTATCTTTTCTCTACCTCGGCGCACTCTCAAATAGTAGCACCAGCCTTGGTTTTTGGATCCTATTGAGTACTGATGTAGTATCTCGGCCAGACCTAGGTTCAGACCGGTTTGTTGGTTCAGAGCATCTATGCCCATTATTATTCGGTATGTGTTGGTGGATAGTTGGGTTGGGCAAAGTCTAGTCTGCCTAAGAAATTCACATATAAGGGGCTGAACTGGGAATCTGAGTCCGGTCTCGATTATTGACTGGAGGGTGAATGGCACGAAGCCTTCTTTATCCCAGGGGTCTACTCCTTTTTCGGCTAAGGTAAGGTTTACATCGGCTGGAATGTTGAAATCCTTACGGAATTCGGCCAGGCCTCCTGGGGTTTCTACTAAGAATCTGTACTTCCCCATTATTCTATAACTTATGAATAACTTATTGCGGTCGAGTAAGTGTGCTCAGTAGCTCGGCTGAGCACAGGGAAGTGCCTGGCGACCTAAGTCTGCAAGGTGGAAAACAAGGTGTTAAGCACAGATTGAGACCGTGCTACAAAAAACAGAGCAAGAAAAGACGAGTCCTATTTCGGCTCTACAGGGTGCTATGTTATCTACATCGGTTTCTAAAAGGTGCTCGCTATCTCGGTTTCTGAAAGTTTTTCTTATCTCGGTTTCACTTTTGGTTTTTCTTACTTCGGTTAGGCCTCAAGGGGCAGCTTTCTGAGTTCGGTTTTGGAACTCAGAAGGCTGGCTTGGCCCCCAAAGGCTTAGCTCGGTCGGGAACTAAAGTACCTATTTCAAGTATATTTTCATTTCGGCTAAAGTGAATCAGATGCTTTTTTATTTGAAACTACTGTGAAATCTACAAGTGCTAGTTCGGTTCCAGTTTGCCTATATGGCAAAAACAGTTCCTAGTTCGGTTGAGTGCGCTTTGTGGATCAAATGATTGTTCTACCAGCATTTCATGATATTCATAGTGTTCATGTGAAGTTATTCTCAGGAACGGAGTGTAAAAGTGTTTTGTGAAAACACACTGTAGACTGGTTGAACACATGCGGCAACAGAGGAAACAAAGAAGAAATGCACAAGTACTTACTTGACAAAGAGGAAGAAGAACGAGGAGCAAGAACAGCAGCAGCAAGGATGCACAAGCTCAGGAACAGGAAGAACACAGAGAGAGTGACGCTGAAGAGAGAGGAATTGAATAGTGGTGTGATAATAGAAATGGGGTGTTTTGTGTAAGAGATATTTTTGGAAAGAGTAAAGGCGGGAACTGTTTAAATTTTTCGAAGTACGAGGACGGCGCTACAGCTGGTGAGGAGCAATCTGAATGGGCCACGTGTCAGGAAGGACAATCGATTCAGTTGCTGTAAATTGAAGAGACGTTTTTGACCGGACGTTCTTAGATCGGCTTAAGTATAGCTCGGCTGGATAGGCTAAACAGTTTTTAGCCCGGTTGGAAGGGCTTGAAAGTTGTTAGCTCGGCTGGAATGGCTAACTGGTTTGTTAGCTCGGCTGGAGAGGCTAGAACTCTAGCTCGGTTGTTAAATTAGTAATCCCTATCAAGCTTCGCAGATGGAATTAAGGGGCAATTGAGAGGGTAATTTATATTCATAAATTGGGCCGGGCTAGGTGTTGGGCCGAGGTAAGCTCAAGAATGATACCCAGTAGGAAAGGAGAAGTATGGGTAGTTCGGTTGCCGAATGGGCATCCGTAGCTCGGTTGTGGCAAGTATCGAGATAGTCCGGTCCAGGATAGTAGACCGGACGTAGAGTCATACCGGTTCTTGTATACTAAGTCGGTCGTATATTGACACCGGTTCGGACTCGTTAGTCCGGCTTGGTCACCCCTATTTCGGTTAACCTTCTTATGTTTAGCTCGGTCATGGCATGGGAAACTGAGGTAAGAGAGGTAAAAGAAAGGTTTGGTTGCCCCTTTAGTTCGGTTCAAATTCTCTTATGGATAGCTCGGTCATAGCATGGGGAGACCGAGGTAAGAAAAGTGAAGGTAAAGTCCGGACTATGGGCTACTTCGGTTGCGAAGGAGCTCGGCCATATTAAAGCCATCTCACTTGGCTTATGCAGTGAGGAGGGTATTGGAGGATGAGCATTATCTTCCACGAGTATGAATCCTAGGAGGACTCTGCGCAAGGAGGAGTAATCCTAGAAGGACTCTACGCATGGAGGAATGCGAATCCTAGGAGGACTCTACGCATGGAGAAGTTAGAGTCCTACTAGGATTGTGCCATGCGAAACCTATAAAAGCTCACCAATATCACCTTTGCAAAGGTAATGCATCAATAATTCCTGAATACACAGAGCTTTTGCCTTTGTCTTACATACTGACTTAGGCGTCGGAGAGGTTTCCGGCACACACCCGCCGGCTAGCTCACGTTTGCATTTTCAGGTGACAAAGCGACGTCGTACGGAGGAACGCAGACTTGATCAACAGGATTATACGAGAAGGTATATTTCTTTCCCGTACAATAATCAAAAAGGGTATCCATACACTAATTAATTCTAAATAAACTAAACTTCAACAAACTAGTATTAAAAAAATTGAATTTGGATAGCAAGTAATCCATCCACTAATTAAATGATGATCCACAAAAACCATAATTAAAAGAAGCATGTTGGTAATTGCACCCACATAATTTCCTGAAACCTTCTAACTAATTTTAAATTTTGTAAAAAAAATCAAAACACTTTTAATACCAAAATTAACCTTAACCCTCTCCCCTAATAATAATAATAGTAATAATAACTAAACCCTAATCCAATCCTCCATGCTTAACTTCTCAATCCTTCTCCGCTATCCTAATCTTTTATTTTTTATCTTTGATTGTTTCAAACCCTTACTAATCACTTCGTGACTTTCCTTTCTTATTACTATTTTTTTTATTTTTTCTCATCACTATCCTTGCCACTATATATCTACAAATCCCTCAAAATCACAATAAAGAGAAAGATATAGAGATCATGCAGGTTGAGAAGACAAAAAGGGATGGTAGGATAGCAATTAGGAGGATGTAAGGAGGGACTCGGTGCATATATGAAAGGAGAGGGGCTAAGGGTTTTGTTTAGAACCAGAAAAGAACAAGAGAACGTGGCTAGGGAGTAACGCTATATTTGGATTGAGTAATTTGGAGAGAAGAGAAAAGAAATAAAGAGATATGTATTTATCTTACTTGTTTGGATAACTTAAGTGGAGAGAAATGGGAAGAAATTGAGAGAAACTCATTTCTCTTATAAGCCTCATTTTCAATCTTCTCAAAAGTGGAGAGATTGAGAGTGAAAAGAAATCACTATTTTCATAATACCAATTTTGTCCCTATAAAAATAAAAGAAATAAAATAATTGAAAATATAAAAAGGTTATTTTGGTAATATAAAATAAAATAATTTTTTTTTTCTCATAATGAAATCTAACTACTACAACATTTTTTTAGTTTAGTGACATTTGAAAGTGCCACAAAATTATTGGTTTAATGACATTTTTTAGTCTTGTGGCATTTTGGACAAGTGTCATTTGTATCCGTGCCACGGTAGACACTAGTGTCACAGTAGATACTTGCAAGTGCCACTACACCATAATGGCTAAAAACTTTCAATGACATTTTGATGTCATGGTAGATATTATTTGTGGCACTATCAAGCGCCATTAAAAAAAGAGTTAGTGACACTTATAAGTGTTATTACACCATCAAGACTAAAACCTTTCAGTGACACTTTAATGTCATGATAGGCACTATTCGTGACGCTATCAAGTGCCATTCGCGACGAAAATTCGTTGTAGAACAATTTGATCCGCTCTTGCGGAGACTCGAACTGCCAACCTCCCGCACCATAAACCTTATACACCACACTCTTCCCACTACACCTCTATAGCACTACATGATTATATATGCAACATATATTATTTATATAGTACATACATCCATATTAATATAAAAGTATATGTATAAACATAATTATTTTATTGAACGTAATTTATGTAGAATAACCTATTTACTAGCAAAATAAAAAAAGACAACTTTTGGCGACTAAAAATATTTTTTAGTCGCCAATTCTATACTTTTGGCTACTAATTGTTTTTTAGTTGCTAAAAAACTTAACTTTTGCCGACCAAAATCGGATTTGGTTGCCGAAGATGCACTTTCAGCTATCAAAATTTTGGTCGCCAAAAAATTTAATTCTCGCCTTAGGATTTTAGTTCTTCTGCACTAAAAATAACTACTTTTGGCAACTAAACTTATTTTTTAGTCGCCAATTGTAGACTTTTGGCTACTAAAATTTTTTTAGTCACCAAAAAACTTTACTTTTAGCTACTAAAATTTTTTTAGTCGGTAAAACCCATATAATCAGCGACCAAACTTAGTTTTAGTCGCCAATTGTAGACTTTTGGCTACTAATACTGTTTTGGTTGCTGGAAGCTATACTTTCAACGACCAAATTTTTTTTGGTTAGGAAATTTAGTCGCCGAATGTGCTTTTTCCTGTAGTGTATATTGAGTTTAATTTATTTATCTTTAATCATTTACTGCATTTTAAAATTTTAGAAAATATATTGGCATTTTTTATTTTTTCAAAAATGCCATTATAAGCTTGGAAAGTTTTTGACTTAGTGGCATTTATCTAAATGCTATAAAATATTTGTTTATGACACTTTTCACCTAAGTGCCATAAAAAGTAATTTGTACCTACCTAGTGTCCTGACATTTTTTAAAAAATGCCATTGCTACTAAAGTTTAGTGACATTTGCTGGTAAATGTCACGAACATAATTTTTTGTGTCATTATTTTATAAAATGCCATAAAATTGATGTGACATTTCTTTATTGAAATGCCATTAGAGCCTTATATGTTTATGGTCCTGTGGCATTTTTCTAAAACATTTAATGTCAATTTTTATTTTTGTGACATTTTCTAAAAACATGCCACTAGTGTAGTGTCACTAAAGTATAAATTTGTTGTAGTGACATTTTTGTTGTAGTGAAGTGACACTTTTTTTAATTGAAATGCCACTAGAGCCTTGTATGTTTGTGGCTCTATGACGTTTTTCTAAAAAATGCCACCAAATATTCTTTTTGTGACACTTTTTAAGAATATGCCACTAGTATGGTGTCACTAAAATATGTTTTTGTTGTAGTGAACAAAACAAAAATGAGAGAAATCACAATCATTTATTTTATTTTATTTTTTCTTTATCCAAATAAAAAAGAAAAAAATTACAATCATTTCTTTTCATTTCTTTTGTTTTATAACTTAAGTAAACATTTCTTTTCTTTTCCTCCTAAGTTTCCAAAGATAGTGTAAGATATGGTAATCAAAGGGCAAAAAAATAAATAAGAAAGTTGTCATAGAGTTTAAAATAATTCGGTCATTCTAAAAACAAACAATCCATTAACGAGTTCATACTTTTTAACTTAATTACTCAAAGCAACTGGGTTCATTACTTTACAACCCCCCCGCCCCCCAAAAAAAAATTAAAAATGTGTTTGTTTCAGTTTTTTTTAAAATTGAATTTTTTATTTTTTTAGTGAATATTTTTAAAATTTTAAGTATTTATTTTTTACTTTTTAGATGTACCTTACTTAGATGTATCTAAAAAGTAAAATATTTGTGAAAAAATATTTTAAAAAATTAATAAATATACAAAAATACAAAGAATATATTGAATTTTCGTATTTTTTTGTATTTTTGGTATGTAGTGAATTTTTTTCACTAAAATTATATTTTTTAAGTGCATTTGTGTTAGATGTGTCTAAAAATTAAAAAATTATTTTACATATTTAAAAAATTTAATAAAAATAAAAAATATAAAAATAAATTTTTTTAAAAAGTATTTTCAAAAAACTAAAAACAAACATGATGATTATTTTGTTAAAAAAATCATAATAAGAAATATTATGTACTTTACCCCATTATTTTTTACGTGAACTCAGACTTTCTAAGGGTATCCACAATGGGATAGCCAAAATTGTTTGTTAAAGTGTGTTATATGACAAAAAGTGATAAAAGTGGGGCCCAAAAATATTTGTTAAAATGTGTTAAGAGTTTGTTAATTTTAGAGAGTGAGTGGTGGTGCAATCGATGTGTTAGAGCATCTCCAACGCATGAGGTAAATGGGGAGAATTAGGCATTTTACCTATTGAAGCTGCATTTTTAGGACTCCAAATGGTGAGGCATTTTGCCCCTTCTCGTTTTGGCTCTCCACATGTAGCCAGCCTCCATTGCTAGGCAAAGTGTGTTCCCGCCAGGTGACTCTCTTTCCCTTTCTTTTTCTCTCTTTTTCTCTCTTTCCCATTCTTCTCCATCAACGATCTCTCTCAATCCACCTCCTGCCCCTTCCATGATTCATACCCAGATTTCTCCCCATATTACCATACTAACGCCATTGCCATAACCCTTTTCAAGTGTAGAATTTAAAAATCAATTAAACAATTTCGATAGTGAGTGAGTGAGAGAGAGAGAGAGAGAGAGTTGTGACCATTCAACGATGCTGGAGACATAGATGGCCCAGGTGGGCAAAGAGAGGGCATTTGGGGGTTCATAGAGCGGCAAAGAAGAAGAACCCATCATCAATGGAAGCTCGACAGCAGAGGCGGGTTCCACTACTAGGGTGAGGGCAAACCCAGCAACACCCAAAAGAGAAGCAGCCATGGCTTTGTTGTTTTTGAATATACTGTAAATGATGGTTTTTGAGGAATGGGTTCGTTGAATTGGGTGAGAAACAATACCAATCTCATTGAATTTGTGAAGAGGAAAGGGTCTTTGAGGAGCCAGTAAAGGTCGCTACTGCCATGACTCTGAGTGAGGTGAGTGCGTGTGTGTGTGTCAAGCAATGACCCCCAATACAATTTGAGGACCCATTTCTCAATCAAATACACACCATAAATAAATAAATAAAAGTGATTAAAAAGTTTTTATATATATTAAAAATAAAAGATAAAAATTAGAGGAAATCACAAATACATTACTTAAAATTTATTTAAAATACGATTTGATTCCTATTATTTTAAAATTACTCTTTGGAATTGATAGGAAATGATTCTATTTTTCTCTTATAATAGTTTTCTTTTCAAAATTAATGTTTATAATAATTTTTTTTTAAAAAAATTAGTTAAATTAGTTTGATTGGTTAGCTAAAATAAAGAGTATGATTGGAGTGTACACTAGCTAAACTAGATAGACAAAATAGAGAAGGTAGTTTTCTGTGTACTTTGAGGAGCCATTTTAGAGAGTATGGTTGGAGATCCTCTTAAGGGGTGTGTTAAGGTGTGTTTTAAATATATATATATGTGTATATAATAAATAAAATAAATAAATAATTTAGTTTAATAAAAAATTTCAAGCCCAAAATTAAATTTTAAGTCCAAAAAAAAATTCCCAACAAGTTAAAATAAAAAATAAAAAAAAATTCCGTTGACCGGGTCAACCGGTCGGTCAACCCATAAAAACACAAACACACTCCCTCCGCTAGTTAAAACCATCGCTGCAGTTAACAAGCGTTTTAACACACCTTGCTAACACACACCACTAACACACACACTAACTGATCCACTGCAGCACCAAACAACACACCTTGCTAGCTAAAACTTACCAACTAACACTAACACTCTCCTTAGTGTGTCCATTGTGGATGCTCTAAATGGCCGAAACCGAGAACAGAGGTAAACGTATACCGGTTTATGATTGAAAAGCGGTCCAATTACTGATAAAATCCCCAAACGGTGAAGCGGTCATTTTTTGTCTTGTTTAGTATAATTGTTAAAACAGATTATAGATTATAACTTAACAAATTATAGATTATAATTTTAATTAGAAGTTGTTAATCTGTTTAATGTAATTGTTGGATTATAAATTTAAGTTACTGAGTAGTATTTGTTAAATAAGTTATGAAATAGTTTTTTCAATTAATTTTTATTTTTTATTATTCACTACTTGTTTACATTTCTCATAAAAAATAATAATAATAATTTATAATTCATTTGAGTCTTTTTTCTATTTTTTTTTTAAAAAAAATCTAAGAATATAATCATAAATTAACATGTTCATAGTAAAAATTGATAATCAGAAATAATGGATGAACAGCTTTTTAGAATTAATTTTTTTGAGTTAAAATAAGTTTTATTTAAAATAAATTTAATCAAATAATCTAAAATAACTTTTCAAAAATTAAAAATTTATAAGTTGGTTAAAAAAAACCAAACAAACACTCCCGTGTTCGCATCTAATAGGAAAACATGCTGATCAAATACACAATAATACTTGATAAAAAAAAAAAACACAATAATACAGAATTGAATAAAAAATAAAAAGAACAATATAGAGAAGTCAAAAGCGGTAGCATAGAATAGAATCGAAACCACCACGTGTACTCTCAACCAACCACAGCTACACAGCATTATCTATTTATCTACCTATGCCGGTGATTTAATCACTGCTCCGTCAAGCCCATTTGGGTCCTAAATTCCTAGCATACGATTTACCAAATCAAATTTGTACACTTACCAAAAAAAAAAAAATCAAATTTGTACACCAATAAGAAGAAGAAGAAAGTGGCTGAGAGAGAGACCTCGCAAAAGCTGAGATTTTTAGAGAGAGAGAGAGAGAGAGAGAGAAGGGGGGCCATAATCGATCTGTGAATGGTTTGTTTCATAGTTTTAATGGCGGCATCGATCAGATATGTTGTATTGATGTGTATATTTACAGTGGCGTCTTCGATTCGATATGCCGCTTCATCTTCTGTATCTGCATCGACGTGTTCTCCTCAATCCAATTCATTTATTCACGATCTACAGGGTCAATGCCCCCTTACGATCTCCTATTCTTCGCCTATTCAGGTATGAGTATTTTTTTCAATTCAATTATCTCTGTGTAGATGCCCCTTTCGATCTATTCATTTTTGTTTACTTCTTCTTCTTCTTCTCTTTTTTTTTTTTTTTCAATTAAATTTTCCCCATTTTATCCCTTTTTTTTTTTTTGTATATTAATTACATGGGTTGGTGTTTATTTTGCAGTTTAGGGCCTATCAATTCATTGTGTTTTTATGGTTGATAAATAATCGTGTTTGTTTTTATTTTTATTGTGAGTTATATAAACTTTTTTAGGATTTTATGCCTGTGATTTTTTTGTTGGCATCAAGGAGGATTAAAAATATCTCTTTCCCCATCATCCACGCATTACCACGTTTTGTTGTTGGGTCCGAACTTGCTTTGTCTCGTGGCTTAATTTAGGGTTTTAGGATATTATATGCACTTGTTTGTATAACCATATAAATCCTAGATATCTACTAGGACAACCTTTAATTTGTTTGAATATGGTGATATATGAATACCTTGGTATCTCCCTCCTGTTTGAGTGAAATGAATGCGTGTGGCGATTGTATCACTGGGATGATGCGCAAAATTCATGCCAGAAATTATGCATGAATTGACATACTCTGCCAAAGGGTTTGCTAGTGCTTCACTGAGTCTGTAATGAGCAAGGATTTGCAAACCCCAAAGGGTTGGTCTGGTGGTGAAGGCCTGGGGCCTGGGATTTGCTCTCTCCATGGTCTCAGGTTTGAGACCTCCTAGGCAAACAATCAAAGCCCCAGCTTTAATTGGGCCCTGCTAGTGGATGGTGGGATTGGTCCTCGGCAACAGTTCGTCCATTGGGGCTAGATACCAAGTTCAAAAAAAAAAAAAAAAAAGAAAAGAAAAAAAATGTAGGATTTGCATATCTGCATTTCCTTTGCATATGGGCATGAATGGGAAGTCATGTTGGGCTGTTAATTGAGAGAGGATTTTATTTAAGGATTCAGCCTAAACATAGGAGGCCACTTCTGAAGATGTTTTGCACTGCTCCCAAACCTGTCAAAGTGCCCCGAAAATTGACCTAAATGATAATGATTATACTTGTTTCATCAGGAACCCAACATGTCCTTTTTTTCTTTCCTACTCCGATGAAATGTAAAATCCGTACCAAGGCTTTGTGGTCTTTAGCACCTATGTTTAGACAACCTTGATAGCTGGATCTGGAGATTTTGAATGCATTCGTCTCCATTTCTGTTTGGTTCATTTGCTACAAGCTTCCCCCCACGTCATTTTTTCTCTATGTATAAGAAATAATTCTTGAAACCTACTTACTTACTGAAGTATGTGGAAGCCCAGCCATGCTTTATGACATAAAATATTGTAGGTGTGAGGCTATATGTTTCAAGCTGAATATGCTGGATTAATAATGACCAGAAGAGGACAAAAAACTAGGATTGAAGTTTTGGTGAAGAGACTTGCAGACTGGCAGATTAGAGCTAATGGGTGGGAACACATTGTTTGGTAAATCTATAAATTAAGAAGACGTGCCTTTATATATGTTAAGGCCTGATCATGAATTGATATCACCATCAAAATTGTAACACCCATTAAGAAGATGTGCCTTTATATATGTTAAGGCCCGTTTGGTAAGTCTATAAATTAAGATGATGTGCCTTTATATATGTTAAGGCCTAATCATGAATTGATAACACCATCAAGATCGTAACCCCCATTAAGAAAATATGCCTTTATATATGTTAAGGCTTGATTATGAATTGATAACCCCATCAAGATTGTAAAATGAACCATTAAAATGGTTGCATGTTCCATTCTACTTATTCGTGGTAAGTTTTGTTTTGTGTAATAATTTGTAACTTTTGCACTCTGTGGTTCTATCGGAATGGTCAAACCAATAAGGTTAATTCATTCATGTCGATGATTAATGAAGTTTCCATTGCTTCATTTCAGCATTTATTTATCTCTCTTTCTGGTGAGAAGTTTTCCGTCATATGTTAGGATGTAGAATTCTGGTGAAAACTCTGGTCTGTTGGTAGCAATGTTTTTCCACTAGGAAGTTATAAAAATTAACTGAGGATTTTTGGTGGATGTTTACCCCATACTTATAGAGAATAGTCATGTGTACCACCAGTTTGCCCATGGTCGTTTTGAGCTGAGGTTGAGAGTGGAATAGGATTGGCTTCCCTTTGAAGCTGGATATCTGTTCTGCTGTTATAATTTTCCTGTTGCCTTTCCACTTCATCTTGGTTGTACTCTCAATATTTGTGCAATTTCATGGACTATAATACATCTTCCCTCAATGAAAGGATGAAATGCTTTATGTTTGTTAACTTGAAATTATTATTTATTATTATTATTTGGCCGTTACAATTATTGAATCTGAAATCACCTGTAAAACTTGCAGAGATTGACATGTTTTTGCATCTGCACAATAAATAGGGTCTGCTTATTACTTGTACTCTCATAGTTTTCTAAACAATCAAACTATTATATGGGCCAACTTGAATAATAGAATTTGGAACCACCCAATAGTAAATATGAATTGTCAAAAAATTATCTCATGGGCCCTTTTTTTTAGTTTTTAATCAAATTTAATATTCAATTCATGATCTGCTTTGTCTTTTTTGTTTGCTTATGTTAATGATGGTGGTGGTGGTGATCTTTGTTGATTAATCAAATTTAATATTTAATTCAAGATCTGCTTTGTCTTTTTTGTTTTGCTTATGTTAATGGTGGTGTTGGTGGTGGTGATCTTTGTTGATTAAAATGACTGGTTTTTGTAGAATGTGTCAGGGATTTAAAATTTGCACATGAATTACTTAGAACACCTGACAACATGTAGATTTATGTATGTTTTTTGTATTTTATTTCATTTTTACATTTTGACGTTCTCGTATAATTTTTGTTCCCTTCAAAGTTGGACGGGGAATCTCTTGACAGAGCTTTGAGCTCTAGTCAGACAAATGTATATACTGCTGCTTTGTTCTATGCCTCATGGTGCCCTTTTTCAAGTGGTGTTCGATCCAAGTTTGCTGTCCTCAGTTCAATGTTTCCTCAAATCAAACATGTAGTGGTTGAACAATCTTCTGCCGTGCCAAGGTGGGTATTGTAGTCTGATCTTCTGTTTTATTATTATTTACTTGTTCAGATGGATTATATTATGTTGCAGTCATTATGTCTGCTGAGAATATAGATCAGAATGCTTGTATAGTGCACTGTCTGCCAGTTTCTGTAACTTAGGAGAAATTTGATTGTTTTTTGCATATTGTAGCTAGTACACTTTACATTATAGACCTGGCTCGGATGTGTCAAAAAATATATATTATAGATATATATATATATATATTTTCTGAAAAGAAGAACAATACTCATAATAATATTCTTGTTCAATAATAATTTGTGCTGGCTGATTTTCGGTATGTATCAGTTTGTATTGTTTGCAATCTTCTCAAATCTGGTCTGTAGTTTGCTATTCCTCTTCAGCTTGCAACTGCTTCCTCCAAAGGGTTCACATCATCTACGCGTTTGACAGGAGCAGTTTTATTTTTATTTATTTATTTTTTTTCAACAATCGTTATAGTACTGTGAGTCTCTGACATTTGAATTTGGAGACATGGATAGGGCATGTGGAAGCATTGCTATAGTACTCCATATGAGTGGTAGTAGTTGATCCGGTCACATTTATTTAAATGAAGTGCCATGTCCTGCTCTAATCCTCACATTTTAATGATTGGCTATATCAGCATACCATGTCATGTCCACATCTTGTGTCCATATCAATACAAAACATGCTTTCAGCTTTTTCCTTTCTGAGTTATCTGGGCTCTACAATCACCAACCACATTGATCATCTCTGGATTTGAAGGGGTGCTTGTGTTTCTAGCTAAAAACAAAAATGAGGTATTATGTCTCATATCCCTTCCCCGTCTGTCTGCTATTATTAAAGATTGGCTGTATAAAGCATGTCATGCCCGTGTCTTTATTTCCTTATTGGTACTGCATAGGCTTTCAACTCTGCCTGATAAAAAAATAAAAAAATTCTGCCTTGTTTGAGTTATCCTGGCTTTATGGTCGCCAATCATATTTGATAACCTCTCAATTTGATGGGGTGCTTGTCTTTATCGCTGAAAGGAAGAAAATAAAGGGAAAATTGCACATAAGTGGGATGGTCTTAAAAGTTAAAATAATTGCACTATAGGTGGAATCTTTTTTGGTGCAAGTATGACACACAAAAGATTTACACCAAACACAGAAAAGACTCGCACCATACACATAAGAGACTTGCACCTTCCCACTGTCCAACGGAAATGCAATTTCCCCAAAAATAAAAACAAAACCCTGGTTTTTGGTTGAGTAACAGAACTGCATTTCTCAGCAGTGATGTGGTGGGATAAAGTGCGTGTCTTTACAGATATTGGAGGCTTGCATGGGAGTGAAGTTAAAATCTCGAATTTTGAGTTGGAATATTATTTTTTGGTTTCATGATTGAGGAAACTCTATAATTCATATGAAGTAGATTGGGTTCTTGGGGTTTGGTTAACAAGCCAGTAATTTGACATATGGTATGCCATGGTGTATATCAAAAGCTGTCTATTCAACACGAGAAAATGTAGGGAATTGCTTCTCCATAATATTTTTGGCATTTGCATAAAATAAGCTGACTTGGTTGGTGTTTTATATGTATGCAGTGTTCTTTCAAGATACGGAATTCATAGCTTGCCTGCAATATTGATAGTGAACCGGACATCAAGGGCACGGTATCATGGTCCAAAAGCTCTCCCCTCGTTTGTGGACTTCTATAAGAGAGCTACAGGTAGTGCTTCTAAATAAACTACTTAAAAAACTATCTCCAAATATTCTATGTTGTTTCCTTCTTTTTGTTCATTTGTCATCTTCCTTTTCCTTAATGACTCCATTAAATTATGGGATTGGAGGTCAATGTCCATTTGTGTTTCATGCCCTGCATTTTATTTTCTTGGTTAAATTAGCTACGGCCTTACCCTGTATCTTTGTTTCTGTCTCAGGACTTGACTCGGTAGTGGATGTGACTGAAGAACAAGGGAGCTACTCCGAAAGTGGTCATAAAGCACTTAACCCATGGAAAGGAAACTCTTTGAAGGAGATATTGTTTAGGGAACCTTATCTAATTTTCTCGGTGTTGTTCCTCTTTTTAAGGGTATTCCTATATTTCTTCCCAGAGATAATATCCCGTTTAATCACTCTGTGGGTTGCTTGCATACCGCATCTAAAGGTCAGAATCTTTGGAGAGACGAGGCAACTTTTGGGGCGTGTTCTCCACCTGATTGATGTAAAGAGAGTCTGGAGCAAGCTGAAGCTGTGCAAAACCAGGAAATTTCAAAATGGAGCTAGGAGTGCTCGGGTATGGGCATCATCTTTGGCATCTGTCTCATTGGGTGAGACTTCCCCGGCAAGATCGGTTGCCTCTGGGGACTCCTAGAACTTGATGAATGGGTTTCACCTCAAATTGAACCAAGGACGACTTTTGATCATGAGGAGCATACTTCTATGATGGTCACAGAGGGTTTTAACTTTTTTGTTAGTTCTACTTTTCTCACAAATTTTTTTTTTTTTTGGGGTTGAAATGTTGTCTTGAATTTATCTATATATCTATAGAACTGAAGGTGTTCTGTTGTTTGTGTGCTCCGAGGGAACTAAGATAACAAAGATGTAAATTTGAGAAGATTAATCTTTTTATGTATATTATCTTAGCATTTGAATGGGCGTGCTACTTTTGAAATGCGTTAAGGATTGTACTACCTATATATGTTGTGACTAACAGGGTTGAGTTTAGGTTGATCAATATTAGACTGGGTTTGAGCTGACATAACGTAGTCCCTTATTAGGTAGTAGTGTAAGTACAGCTTAAACACGATCTAGCCCAGCTAATGCCCACACTGGGCTAAATTGGACTGTTAATTTGGTCAAAATCGATTTCACACAGAATCAACTAGATTCTTGCAGGTTAGGTGGCGAGTCGGTTGATTTCACACAATTAACTAGATTCTTGTTGGCAAGGCCCTAAAGTGAAAATACCATTCTCCAGTCTTGGGACTGACCTTGGCGGGCCAGCACAAACGCAATCTCGCCCAACCAATGCCCACACTAGGCTAAATTGGACTGTTTATTTGGTCAAAATCGATTTCACACAGAATCAATTAGAATCTTGCAACTTAGGTGGCGAGTTGATCGATTTCACACAATCAATTAGATTCTTGTTGGCAAGGCCCTACAAGTGAAAATATCCTTCTCAGGTCTTAAAAAAGTAAGATTGATCTTGGCGGGCCAACGGGTCAATATCCATCCCTAGCCTAGTCAGTGCAATTCAATCAGTTTGATGGGTCAGTCACAATTGGATTATGGCTTGAGCCTGTTATCCTTGTAGGCATTCGCACTGTTTGTCCTGGTAAATTTTTTCCGTAGACCTTGCAAAATAAACCCATTTACATATACAGCCCATTTGGAAAATAACTTGGCCATACATATAACCAAACCAGTAACCCATTTCAAATTTAGCACAGAAATCTATAGATTGCATGTTCTAGCTAAGGGCAAGATTACTTTTCATTTTTTTTTTTTTTTTGATCGGGAAAAAAAAGGGCTCTGTGGTGTCATCACAGCCCCTGCGGGCCTTGACTCCGGGGTAGCCGGTTGCCAGCCAGGAATTAACCCCCACCAAGTGGGGGACCCACCACTGAGGCACCAGTGGAGCTTCTGAACCTCCCCAGCCTACGGACAAGTCTCGACCAGAGTACAGCACGAGGTCTCAAAGAGAGCCCCTGGCAAAGCCAGGAATAGATTACTTTTCATTTCAACATGAAATTTTGCTGACTATTTCACTTGGTACAGAAAGGGTGTGTTTGATTGGACGGATGGATAAGGGGGGATTAGAATCCATCGGACTTGAGTCCTGGGACTGTGAATCCCCCAGACTATTTGGCTGGATTGGATATGTATCCTGTGTTTGTTTTTTCATGGGATTAGATGTCTGGAAATGACTATTTTTAGTGAATCCAACGTTTGGTTGGACGGACTGGATATGATAAATGAACAAAATACTATTTTACCCTTGTTCAATTGTTTACTAAGTAATAGCAATATTAAACATATCTTTAATATTTTAATTATTTTTAGCTAGATTAAATAAAAATTTATTTTATTTTATTTTTTACACAATTAAATAAATTTATTTAAAAAAAAATAATAAATAAAATATCAATAAAATATATATTATTTTTTTCAATTAAAATTTTAAATAAATTTGTTTTTAAAAATAATAATAATCAAACAATGAAATTAAATAAAACATCTATTAAATTTAAATAATGAAATTAAATAAAATATAAACAAAATTTTAAAATAAAACATCAATAAAAAATTATTTTAAAAAATTAAATAAATAAAACATCAATAAAAAGTTAAATAAAATTATTTTATTTTTAAATTGAGACATTTAAATTTTATTGAATTTTATTAAATATAATACATAATTAAATAATAGAGGGTCAAAATGGTTATTTTGACCACCTAATCTCAACAGTGGATAGTCCCTCAAAAACTATCCCATACCCCCCCAGGACACAATAGTCAGGAGTCCGGCCGGACATGGAGTCCAGCGAACTAAAAAAAAATCAAACGGCGGATAAGGAGCACTATTTGAATTACAATCCAAATAGTGGATAGTCCCCCCTAATCCGGCGAATCAAACACGCCCAAAATGTGATATGAACAAGCTAATAGAACTGTTCTTTAAGGAGGAACCTCTGTAACAAGCGTTACATTGAACCAACACCTAAAACATGATTATACTGTCGTTCATCTAGAGTGGCAAAATCAAAGTACTGAAATTACAACTAGTGAATTGAATATATATATATATATTTGTTCTCAAACTACAGTTTCACTAGAACATAATGCTAATGAACCAACACCTATAAAAATAATGTTTGACTGCAAATTACATTCATTCATCCAGAGTGGCAAAATCAAATTACTGAAATTGCAACTAGTGAAGTGAATATATATATATATATAAATATTTGTTCTCAAACTACAGTTTCACTATAACATAATTCTTCTGATTCCAAACTCAACACAGAAGAACAGAGGTTAGAACACAAAAGAACATAGACTAAAGTCTTACTACACATCCAGAGTTCAAATACTCTACGGCACATCCAAAGGGTGTTACAGTAGCACGTCCCTCCCCGACCGAAGAAACCCCACCAACTCATTGTTGATGATCTCTACAGTCCAAAAATCTTGCTCACTAAAAGATTAGTTGAATGAATGAAAAAAGCAAGAAAAATCATAATTTAGAAGTTCAAACTGTTGGGATTTAACACAAACTCTTTACAGTCTTTCACATGAATCTAGAAGACTCCAGAAAGTTGTAGAGAAATCCGGAAAATTCTAGAACATCCTAGAAGAAGAATTCGGAATATTGGAGAAACTTTGAGAAATTTAGACAAATTTATAAGGTTCCGAAAGAATATAGAGTATTCTAGAAAAGTATAAAAAAATTCCACTATGTACTACAATAGTTCAGAGAATTGTATAATATAGTGGAAAGATAAAAAGATCCTACAATATTTTAGAAGGCTAATGATAGCCCTGGATCAATTTGATCATAGTCATCCATTAAGAAGGTGAAAGACTATATAAAGAGAAGACTCCTCATTTTAGATAACGTAGAATTGAGATAAGAGTGCTCTGATAGAGAGTAGGGTGGTGCGGTGAGAAACACAACCAACCCAAGTAGTGTTTGTAATTGGAGGTTAGTATTTTATATTCATGTCTGTCTATTGTGTATTTGTTATATGAGCTTGCAAATTACATTCATGTGGCAAAATCAAAGTACTGAGTTTGTAACTAGTGAAGTGAATATATATATATATATATTTGTTCTCAAATTACAGTTTCACTTGAACATAATTCTTTTGATTCCAAACTCAACACAGAAGAATAGAGGTTAGAACACAAAATAACATAGACTAAAGTCCTACACATCTATAGTAATAGAGGTTAGAACACAAAATAACATAGACTAAAGTCCTACACATCTATGGTTCAACTACTCTGTTGCACATCCAAAGGCATTACGGTTACACGTATCTCTCCGACCGAAGAAACCCCACCAACTCATTGTTGATCAGTGGTGGAGCTATGAAGGGACTAGGGAGGGACTAGGGGGGCACGTGCCCCTCTCAGGTTTTGCAATTTTTTTTTTTTTTTTGCATATAAGAAAAAATAATTAATCAATAAAAAATTTATATAGAAATAACATTTAGAATGATTTTTTAATGACAATTTTCAAATTACGAAAATAATGATGGTTGTTTTGATTAAAAATGAAAAAATTACAACAAACCACATTATTAAAAAAATTTAGTGCAACAATGATATTAAATCATTACTTACATGTAAACATAGTTAATCCCACTACAAAAATGAGAAATTATTGAATTGTTAATTATATTTAACAAGTGTGATTGACCTTTCATGCATTATTTTACTATTGATTAGTGATATCATATATTGATGATAATGTGGTATCACTATTATTTATATATTATTATATAATCTATTATAAGACATACTAATCTCTTTTGCATTGTCTATAATACACTAATTACAAGTAACACCATATATTTTTAATTCTAACTTTTCACAAGGTCAATTGTAAAAGCAAAAATTTTATATTAAATATTTAAGATTTTGTGCGTAATATTAATTTAAAAATTATTATCTATTGTTATTGATTATGAGAAAAAAATTTTCCAAATTTTAATTAACAAATGCCCCTTCTAAACTATGTTTTGGCTCTACCACTGTTGTTAATGATCTCTGCAGTCCATAAATCTTGCTCACTAAAAGATTAAAAGTTTAATGAATGAAAAAGCAAGAGAAATCATAATTTAAAAGTTCAAACTGTTGGGATTCAACACACTCTTTAGAGTCTTACACATGAATCTAGAAGATTTCCAAAAGTTGTAGCAAAATCCAAAAAATTCTAGAACATCTTAGCAGAAGAATTCAGAATATTGGAGAAACTTTGAGAAATCTAGACAAATTTATAAGGTTCCAAAATAATATAGCGTATTCCAGAAAAGAATAAAAAACTTCCTTTACTCTGCAAAAAAGACAAATACCAAAACGTCAGTGATCTCCCTCGACCAAGGTTGGTCGCAGGGACCCTCCGACGATTAAATTAGAACCTTGTTTAAACATGTCGTTTTTCTTCTGAAGTGTAGTATCTATTTCTTTGTTTTTGCTTGCCTTTAAATGGTTTTCCTTCCTCATTTTATAGTGTGGATACCTGGTATCGTGACTGTTGGATTGTGGTACCGATCCAATGGTGTTTTATGTATGCAGAGACTGGTCGGGCAAGTAGACAAGTGATTTTTATATGCCTTTGTCGGCTACCCGGTGTTACAGATGGCCTAGATTTAGTTCGAGTTTTGCGCACTCATTCCTAATCGTTGGATTGATCTTATCAGATGCCCAGATTGTCAGAGTTGATCGATTTTGTATCCTTTCTTTTGTTAGTTTTGATCTGTATCGTTGATTTCTATCTCATCCAAGGGTTTTCCTTCCTGTTTAAGGATCTCTTTTCTGAAAGCGATTCTATCTAAATCTCCTATCACGTGACCTTGTTTGCTTTACAACTGTACCTTCTAAGGGCTTGGGCCTAGACTTTTCCCTAGCTGGGTAAAAATGCTTTGGGGCCGCGTCTTAACTTGCTTGGGCCTTGGGCTTAAATTTTTATCCTCCACAATTGGCCCTCTTCGGCGTTTCGTTGTAATCGAATTGCCAAAGGTACCGTAGCCAACTGTCGCAGGTCCCTAGGAAAACAGCGCTGTATGTGACACGCATCTGTTGAGTATCCTTATTTAAATAATGACGCCCGTCATTTCTTTCTTTAATGCGCCGTTTCACTTCTGACGTATTTAATCGAAGGTTTTTCCCCCCTTCCTTTTGTCATTACTCATCGCATTACGCCTTTTACTCTTATATTCGTGTCTTTGCCCTTCAGCGGAAGTTCTTTGTAAGTTTATCCCTTTTCTCTTGCGATTTCTCAATTCTGTTAGCTTTTGTTTGACTAAAATGAATCGATTGAGATCATTCTCCGAATCCAAAGAGAGTATTGCTGAATTGAGGGCGTTATATAGTGTTCCTAAGGATGTCATTGTTCACTTTCCTACCTCCGATGATAGTTTGTCAGAGAGTTCTGAAGAAAGAATTCCTCTTCCTTTGATAGATATAATAGAGGAAGGAGTTAGATTTCCTCTGCGTCCCCTCCTTCGAGAGGTGTTTCACTTTTATGGGGTGCCCTCTTTCCAACTATCCCCCAATTTTTTTAGGATAGTGATGGGTGTAGTGGCCCTGAATGACATTCTTGGAATCAATTTAGGTCTGTCTAAGATTAGGTACTGCTATAATTTTGTTCCTACTACCAAAGAGAGAACAAAGTTTTACTTTAAACCCAGGTCGGTGAAGCGCCAGCTCATTCAAATGCTTCCTGATTCTGGTAAGGGTGTGAATGATGTGTTTGTCATAATAAAGGGGAATTAGGAATTTCCTCATGAAGTTGATCAGATCCGACCTATTTCTAAGGTCATTGGCTATAGCGATCCTGGTTTTGCCCTGACCTTCATAGTGTTCCGGACTCAGGTTCCGTGATTGAATATTGTATTAATGTCCTGTTTTTCCCTTTGACCCTTGGTATTTGAGTTTTGGAACTTGTTGGGCGAGTTTGGAATAGGTTGGTTGTTAGTTGGCTTAGATTGTTGTTGTCCAGATTTTGGCCTCTTCGCTCGAGCGAGGTTTCTTGCGCTCAAGCGAGCTCTTTGTAATTTGTTTTTTCGCTCAAGCGAGGTATCTTGCGCCCGAGCGAGAATTGAGAGTCCTCAAGTTTTCTTCCGAGACGCAGCTTTTTTGGGAAGATGAAGTTTTTCGCTCGAGCGAGGCTTCTTGCACTCGAGCGAGGGTGTGCGTCCGTGAAATACCTGAAGGTATGTATTCTACGCTCGAGCGACACTTCTTGTCGCTCGAGCGAAGGTCGCGTATATCAGTTCGCAGTTGGGTCATTTTACCTCACTTTTTGATTTCTTTTCATCCCAAAACCCTAATCCGGCACACTCTCTCTCTAAAACACACACACACACACACACCACACACACACACACTCTCTCTCTCTCTCTCTCTCTCTCTCTCTATAAATACACCTTGATTTGGGGATCTCTCTGTCACGCCCCAAGTCTTATTACTCGAAATTATAACCAAAACCTTTAATACAAGTCCATTTAATTAACTACAATTATTATTACAAACACCCATTATATGGGGTATCAACAACATTGTTCTCTCTCGAATAATACAACAATAATACATGTACAAAATTCACATTGAAATACACATGAATCTCTCATTTACAACAAGCATCTCTTATTTACACTATGACCAAATAATAGAAAATAAACTCTTCAATCCTCAATCCGGCGTTCCAAACTTTGTTCCTGAAAAATGGTTAAAATAATTGGGATGAACACGAAGTCCAGTAGGAATCTTCCCTGATTCTAAACAATATAGTCCTTAAATACATGAGATTATGAAGTGCTAAAGAGTGATATAAACATAAATTCTTTGTGCTCTTTAATATACTCAAATTACAATATGTATAGGTAACACTATTCTCATAAAGGAAATTCATGAAAACTTTTCAAAGAAAACCCTTTCATTTGTTTCTATAACAGTCAAATATATGTTTAAAAAAAAAAGAGTCTTTTCAAGAATTCCTTGCTAACTTTATCTAGAATTATAAACATAGCAACGAGTCATACTCCTACATGTCACAACACATTATAACCCATTATAATCCACATAAAAGAACCCATACACTTCCATATATTCGATTTTTGCCCAATCAAGATTACTCACTTTCCATTATCTCAAACCCATGTACAAATCTTATTATAATCATTCCACATAGTCCAAATTGGACACCGGCTCCATTACTAAGCCTTAACATCATACCACACGCTTTACCGGTCACAAGCCGGAAGGAATGCGGAACCTTACACTTTACCGGTCACAAGCTGGAAGGAACGCGGAACCTCTCGCTTTACCGGTCACAAGCCGGAAGGAACGCGGAACTTTTACACATTTCATCAACCCACACGCTTTACCGGGCGCTACTCCGGAAGGAAGGCAGAATCTTTATTAAGCGCCACGCTTTGCCGGCTCAAATACGGTGGGAAACGGACCCCAAGGCAACATTACAATCTATCAATTTCTTAAGTCATTGCTCATTATGAATTGTGGGCAAAGCCAACACATTCATTCATCATTTCCATTACTTATTAGCTCAAGAACATGTACTCATTATTTTCCACCATTCTCTAGTATTCATCAACTCATTCGTTGTTACAATCCCAACAAAACCAATAATAACATTAATTATTTTTATCAAAATTCATCCAATAACACATCCACTAAGAGCATTTGGCGCATTTTTAGAAGCATTCTCAATTCTTATATTTCAAAGGTCTTTTAACTTTTCCACAAAATTATCAAATCTTCATACTCAATTTCATAACACAATAATCACCATAAGTTATCCCCAATTAATTAATTTAATTACTCATCTTAATTTCTTCAAAATAACCTTTCTTTACAATAGTTATTTTCTAACCATTATTCATCATAATTTATTCTCATCTTCTACAAAACATGATCTCAATTCCATAAATCAAATGTCAATTGAAGCTTTCTTTATTCCCAACATAGATTCCATAACTAAGGTTAAACATAAATTAGGGCTTTTTGCTATTTAACACAAAACCACATTCTCATAACCCAAACATCATATGTTCCACTTAAATCATCAATTCAAATTCCATAAATCAAAAACCCTAGCTCCCTTCACATGCCATTTCTAAAAATCTCCTCAAAATGAGGGTTTTATGCAATAAAAAGTATCACCCATCTATCCACAAGACAATATTGAAGAGAAGCAAGGAGAATCCCTACCTTAAGCAAGGAGAGAGAGAAACCCGAAGTTTCGACTTCAACGAAAACACGATCCGCTTGGATGGATTGAAAGCCCTTGGCGCGCTCTACAACCTTCCTCAAGGGACCTAGATGAGATGATGCTTCTAGATGTGTAGATTTAGCAATCAAAGTGGGAAAAAGTTGGATATAGAAAGAGATGAGAGAGACTCACGGTTTGAGAGGGAGGAAGGAGGAGAAAAGTGAAATGAAACCATGCTTGGGGCCTATTTATAGTAGTAGAGAAGTAGCCCTAAGGTCAATAAAATAATAGGCCCAAAACCCCCCAAAGGTAGGGCCCATTTGAACCCCAAAATCTGAAAAAAAAAACACGCAAGGGTCGACCCTTCGGGCAAGGGGGTCGACCATTTAGGTAGAAAAGACAATCTGGCACAAGCAAGGGGGGTCGACCCTTAGACAAGAGGGGGTCGACCCTATTTTCCAGCAACCAACACAAAAATTTTGCAACATAAGAGAGTCGACCCTTCCCAGATTGGTGTTGACCCTATAAAAAACCAGCAGAGGCACTAAGAATTCAAACATGTATATCTCTCTCGTTTGGACTCCGTTTTAGGTTGTTCTTGTGTCCAAATCGAAGCCCTGGAAACAAGCTTTCCAATGGTTCTAGCCTCACATCCAAATTCAAAGTATGGAAAGAGAAAATGGCAAAATAGTGAAGGCTGGTCAAAAACAAAAACTCAAATTTGGGGCTTTTGATCTAATCTTGCCTAAACACTTTGTTAAGGCTTCAATCAAGGTTCCAAACATCACCCAAGGGTCCTCAATTATAATATTTAATGTTCATTTGCCAACCCATCAATAGCAAGAGTCCGACAACCACACAAGTTTTAAGGTGACGAGCACCACTTTACACCAATCCGATAAGTATTAAAATCCGGGCCACTACAATCTCCCCACCTTAGGAAATTTCTTCCTTGAAATTAGAGTTACCGAAACAATAGACAACCTAACACAGATGGAGCACAACTCTTAACTTAACACTCTTGGTATATGTTCCCGAATTTAAAATAAGAGGCGGAACGAAAGCTACTCAAACCCAATGGTAAAACATCACCACCCACCTAACGCTAGGCTTCACACGAAATAAATTCTCAAATTCTGGTTCAATACTTCAATGTCCCTAAGACACCCGAATAAGAAGAACCACAAGGGAAAGATCACAAACACTTATCGATCAACACACAAGCCGGGATTCAACGGCAAGAAGTGACATCAACCACTTATAATCCCAAAGTCACTAATAACTTCCCAACCAACAACGTAGACAATGACTACCAGATGGCCAAAACTCAATTTCAAAATAAAAGGAAGCCACTAGTAAACCAGACACCAGGTCCACACTGGTAACAACAAAAGATACATTGCATTGTACGGTCCGATAGCAATTCTTTATACAATTCGGCATTTAAAGATAGAATAGTGAAAATTATTCATTAACATTCTTAGATTAAGTATTTAACATTTGGTTTAACCGTGCCATCCCAGGCTACACATAAGGAAAATAAACTTTCATTTGCCACATCAATCTCAACATTTTCTCGATGAATTCCAACCATCACCAAATAAGCTCCGCCACTCATCCGGTGACATCACAACACATTTTCCATACATACTTGTATTAATAATGAATAGAACAATTATGGTGCATCCGAAAAGTAACATAGTACATGCGACTTCCCATAAGTTGGTAGTCTCCCTATCATTACAAATATCAACACTAACAATCGATGTATACATTGGCACAAGTGCGCTTACAACAATTTATAATCAAACATTTTTATCTCAATTAGGATAATTTCACAAATTCACATCAACAACGCACATACACAAGTAAGACTCAATGTCCTTCGGTATCACCTGAGGCACTACTCAACCATATCTCTATTTATCCGAACCAAAACAAATCCCCAGATGACTAAGCATCAACTAACTTTAAATATTATTAATTGAAACTACCGGTTATATGTCAAACCAAAACAAATTAAATTAGCCCAAACCAATCCTTCAGTCCCTTCAAAAGGGAGTGACTACAAGGATTCATCTTCTTAACGCGGCTTAATTCAATTTATCAATTACCTACTCTTATAATTCAAATGTCAACACATATCATTTCACATCTCACAATTCATAATCATCATCACTTATCATTCCCATGCAAACAAGGCTAAGAAGTTTATAATGCTCTAGCCCCAACCCAAAGAATTTTTCGTCAACCTGAGACAAGTTTCACTCGAGCCTTACCACTACACACAGAAGAATTAACACTCATAAAACCCCTCCAAGACATTTCCCAACTCGCCACCATGCTCACATCTAGACTGTTCTAAGTGACAATGGGTCACCCCGAACTCGGGTATCACTAGTCGGCCAACTACACAATCACCAACACTTACATGTTGCCCCGCACTGTTTACTCCAAGATGGAGCTTCCTACAACCCTCTACACGTTTCCAAAATCTCACTGGACTCCTCAAGTATACATTGCACTAGTTCCGTTTCCAATAATCCCATTACCATTACGTCAATATGGCAATGCCCATTCCTAATCACTCAAAACAATCGTCGCTCATACCACACCCATTATTAGAAAAACACAACCAATATTTCCTCCCAAGAACCATTTCTAGCAACTCCCCATACACATGAACCCCATACTCGAATACCGCAAACTCCTTTGCACATACACAATCACTAGCTTACAACAACATTATGCCGATACCACCCTCACATTATGGAATACAGTTTTTACAATCTACTTAGTGGCTCGAACCAACCTCATACCGCTCACTTTTCACAAATTCTGTAATTCTATTCAAAGTTCGTAAGTTAATGCATACTTCATTCATGTAATAGAAATAGTAACACAACAAAACATTAAGGGTTCAGTTCCTTACAACACTTCCCAACATGAACAAGTTCCAAAATTTAATTACATTACCACACAATTAGGTTTAGAGATCGCACATACATATACATTCATAGCATCCGTAGGCACAAGGCCTTACATACAAAAGACATTACATCACAGTACCAAGCACAAAATTTTCACCAAACACAAAGTTCTTCTTGTCCCTACTCGGACTTCTAAGACAAACTCATCCCACGCGAAAGACAACGACGTCTAACATGACTCGATTGCTTACACTTAGAGCAAAAAGGTGGTCCTCTATTTCCTGACCGACTTGAGGAAACCTGGGTTTGGCTGGATCTCCCGACCAATGAACCCAACGAGGCAAAACTAGATTGTGGCCATAACTGGGATTTTGATTGAGATTCAGCTTTCCTTTGCCTCTTACTAAATCTCGTATGCTCTCGAGCTATGGGACTCGCCATTATGGCCTTCTCTCTTTCATCTTGGTCCACCTCAAGATTGGTGGCTTCCACATGAGCCGCCGCTTCCATTAATGTGTGATAATTTCTATGCATACACCCCACTACCTTCCCTTTGATCTCATCGTGCAATTTTTCTTCAAATTCTATACAACGCCGCACTTCGGTTGCTACCAACTCTGGAGCAACTCTAGACAAACTGGTGAACTGCACTTCAAACTAGGCTAAAGGAGTCGTAGCTTGGCGCAACTCCACAAATTGTTTCCTCAATCTTTCTTGAGCGGAAGGAGGAAAATACTTGGCCCAAAAGGCCTCAGTGAACGCAACCCAGGTGGTGCCTACGGTAGAACTTACATACTTCCACCAATAACCCGCTTCTCCCTTTAACAGAAAACTCGCTAATGACACTCTCAACCCCTCATCTGTGACTCTAAGTATATCGAGAGTCTTAGTGACCTGCTCTAACCAACTCTCTGCCTCTAACGGTTCTGCTCCTCTTGTGAATTTCGGTGGGTTAAGACGAAAGAACTCCTTAATGATCTTGAGGGCACGAGAGTCGCGTCCCTCATTATGAGTTAAAGCCTCCCTTATTGCACTTACTAACTCGTGTGCAATCTTTTCACCCACAGTCGATGTTGCAAGTATGGCCACTGCTGGAACTGTTGTGGCCCTACTAGTACCCTTAGTCCCAACACGACCTCTACTGGCTCGCCCCGACATCCTATCAACAACAATATCTAGCATAAGTTAACAAAATTCTAACTCCTCCTCGGCACACTTAGACTCCCTACCAAAACATGAAATTAACTTAACACATAATCACATAACCAATAAACAATTTGAAGCAACAAACCACACAATCGAGTCAAGTCTACAAGGACGACCACTTGTCCCGGAACTTCCAAGGAACTCCCACTGGAAACCACGTTGATCAGACGCGTTTCCAATGAAATCTCCAAGCAAGTTAGCCGCAAGCACTATCCATGAAGCTCAATCCATGCTCACACAATGCAACACACAATGTCCTACACCTCCTACTTCCTACATGCTAACGTCCTAACCAAGCGAAGCCAACCCATTGTGGTAAAAACCACTTCCCACGAGCTCCAGGTTTTCAAACTCGGTTAGCTCTGATACCAATTTGTCACGCCCCAAGTTTTATTACTCGAAATTATAACCAAAGCCTTTAATACAAGTCCATTTAATTAACTACAGTTATTATTACAAACACCCATTATATGGGGTAACAACAACATTGTTCTCTCTCGAATAATACAACAATAATACATGTACAAAATTCACATTGAAATACACATGAATCTCTCATTTACAACAAGCATATCTCATTTACACTATGACCAAATAATAGAAAATAAACTCTTCAATCCTCAATTCGGCGTTCCAAACTTTGTTCCTGAAAAATGGTTAAAATAATTGGGATGAACACGAAGTCCAGTAGGAATCTTCCCTAATTCTAAACAATATAGTCCTTAAATACATGAGATCATGAAGTGCTAAAGAGTGATATAAACATAAATTCTTTGTGCTCTTTAATATACTCAAATTACAATACGTATAGGTAACACCATTCTCATAAAGGAAATTCATGAAAACTTTTCAAAGAAAACCCTTTCATTTGTTTCTATATCAGTCAAATATATGTTTAAAAAAAAAAAAGAGTCTTTTCAAGAATTCCTTGCTAACTTTATCTAGAATTATAAACATAGCAACGAGTCATACTCCTACATGTCACAACACATTATAACCCATTATAATCCACATAAAAGAACCCATACACTTCCATATATTCAATTTTTGCCCAATCAAGATTACTCACTTTCCATTATCTCAAACCCATGTACAAATCTTATTATAATCATTCCACACAGTCCAAATTGGACACCGGCTCCATTACTAAGCCTTAACATCATACCACACGCTTTACCGGTCACAAGCCGGAAGAAATGCGGAACCTTATGCTTTACCGGTCACAAGCCGAAAGGAACGCAGAACCTCACGCTTTACCGATCACAAGCCGGAAGGAACGCGAAACTTTTACACATTTCATCAACCCACACGCTTTACCGGGCGCTACTCCGGAAAGAATGCGGAGCCTTTATTAAGCGCTACGCTTTGCTGGCTCAAATACGACGGGAAACGGACCCCAAGGCAATATTACAATCCATCAATTTCTTAAGTCATTGCTCATTATGAATTGTGGGCAAAGCCAACACATTCATTCATCATTTCCATTACTTATTAGCTCAAGAACACGTACTCATTATTTTTCACCATTCTCTAATATTCATCAAGTCATTCGTTGTTACAATCCCAACAAAACCAATAATAACATTCATTATTTTTATCACAAAATTCATCCAATAACACATCTACTAAGATCTTTGGCTCATTTTTAGAAGCATTCTCAATTCTTATATTTCAAAGGTCTTTTAACTTTTCCACAAAATTATCAAATCTTCATACTCAATTTCATAACACAATAATCACCATAAGTTATCCCCAATTAATTAATTTAATTACTCATCTTAATTTCTTCAAAATAACCTTTCTTTACAATAGTTATTTTCTAACCATTATTCGTCGTAATTTATTCTTATCTTCTACAAAACATGAGCTCAATTCCATAAATCAAATGTCAATTGAAGCTTTCTTTATTCCCAACATAGATTCCATAACTAGGGTTAAACATAAATTAGGGCTTTTTGCTATTTAACACAAAACCACATTCTCATGACCCAAACATCATGTGTTCCACTTAAATCATCAATTCAAATTCCATAAATCAAAAACCCTAGCTCCCTTCACATGCCATTTCTAAAAATCTCCTCAAAATGAGGGTTTTATGCAATAAAAAGTATCACCCATCTATCCACAAGACAATATTGAAGAGAAGCAAGGAGAATCCCTACCTTAAGCAAGGAGAGAGAGAAACCCGAAGTTTCAACTTCAACGAAAACACGATCCGCTTGGATGGATTGAAAGCCCTTGGCGCGCTCTACAACCTTCCTCAAGGGACCTAGATGAGATAATGCTTCTAGATGTGTAGATTTAGCAATCAAAGTGGGAAAAAGTTGGGTATAGAGAGAGATGAGAGAGGCTCACGGTTTGAGAGGAAGGAAGGAGGAGAAAAGTGAAATGAAACCATGCTTGGGGCCTATTTATAGTAGTAGAGAAGTAGCCCTAAGGTCAATAAAATAATAGGCCCAAAACCCCCCAAAGGTAGGGCCCATTTGAACCCGAAAACCTGAAAAAAAAAAACACGCAGGGGTCGACCCTTTGGGCAAGGGGGTTGACCCTTTAGGTAGAAAAGACAATCTGGCACAAGCAAGGGGGGTTGACCCTTAGACAAGAGGGGGTCGACCCTATTTTCCAGCAACCAACACAAAAATTCTGCAACATAAGAGGGTCAACCCTTCCCAGACTGGTGTCAACCCTATAGAAAACCAGCAGAGGCACTAAGAATTTAAACCCTAACGTTGAGGTAGGATATTCTACTCTTTGATATGATTTTTAACCTAGGTATTGGTCATTTAGAATAAATGGTGGAGTTGGGAGGTTTTGGGTGAAGCTAGTGTTTGGGTTTAAAAAATTGAAAAAAGGGTTTTCTATATTGGGCCTCATAAATGTATATGGGGAATTGAATATGAGGTTACTTGAGTTAAATTGATGAATTTTGGGCTTGGAGTTGATATATGAAAAAGGGAGAAAATTGCCCTAATTTGTGTTAAATAATTATTTTGTATAAATAATGAAATTGATTTGGACAATGTGAAATTGGGAAAAATGTGTGAATGAATGGTGTAGTTGGATTTGATAAATCACTCATCTATGGAAATTTGATAAATTATCTATTTGATGGATTGTATATCTGTTTAGAAATATATGTTTTAGGCTATCTTTGGAGGATAGCTACGATTGTTGTAGAAACTGCATGATGATTAGGTGAATTGAAACTAATCATTTGAATTATGTCATTGAATATGGCAGTTTAATTAAACTACTGAATATGTGATTTGGTTGGTCATTGTATATGACAAATCTGTTAAATACATTGTATATGTATCATTGTTTGAGAAGAGATAGGGGATGTACTCCATTGTTTGGGAGGAGATAGGGGATAGACTCTATTAAAAACTAAGTTGGCCGGAGTATTCAGGGTGAAAGTCCCGAAATCTTATATATATATATATATATATGGGTGCCGATTCCCTCGGATGTGAATTCCATAAAATGACAAGAAAATAGAAGTGTTGGATTGATGAATGCATTGAATTGTGAACCATTGAGTGTAATCTCATTTTGGTTGATTGGATAATAATGGATTTGATAAATAGATTAATCCGAAATGGATGAATGGAAATGGATTGAGGTGTGGTTATCTATATGGAATGGTCTTGGAAAGAATATGTGTTGGTTATGAATATTGCACAAGTATCTGATGCTTATATCTTCGTTAATTCTCATATACTGTTTTAGCATATCTCTACTGGGCTTTGACTTACTCTATTTGGGAAACCATTTTTAGGTACATGTGACATGTCGCCTCCAAGGACATAGCTTGGGAGGTTTAAGGGCTGAAGGCTCCATTTGGTTATTTTGTTTTGTGTTAAATGTTTATTCAAGGCGAGGGCTTTATATGTATAGAGCTAGGACTCTTTCTTTTGTTGTAACCAAGTGATAACTTGGAAAGATGTAAGCCCGTAGGGCGTTTATTTTGTTGTAAACAACTAGTGTTACATGCTGTGGTTTCAAAATGAACATTTATGAAAAGTATAATGCATATAATGTCTTTTTGTAATATAAACTCTAATAAATGAAGTATACCGTTTTATTATATTTATGGATCTATCAATGGATTATTTATGCGATATTTTGAGGGTGTTACAACTTGGTATCTGTAACGACCCTAAAATGCATATCAGAAATTATCTTTATTTAATTATGGGTTAATGTGCTTTAATTTAATGATATCTGTTTGGATTGAGGAATTATCTGTTGAGTTATGACTTTAAAACTGAAATTGCCGACCTTTATGGGTTCAGAAATCGTAATTGAATACGTGGATATGCTAATGGGAATTTTTAGAGCTATTTGGGAAAGTTAATTGAAAATTTGATTTGTCTGATTCGTTAAGGTATGTTTGGATGGTTAACTTTGCACTGCAAATTGAAGGTCTTGGAGGCTTCAGAAACCAGAACGGAATACATAATTATGATCAGTATAATTTTTAGAGTCATCTGTGAAGTTTAATTGAAAATTAATTTCGTCTGATTCATTAAGTTACGTTTGGTTGGCCATATAGATATATAGACTTGTTTATATATATTTTTGAGCCTTATATGTTATATAGACTCAACCAAACACCAAAAACATCTCCTGGAAAAGAGAGAGAAGAAGAGAAAAGAGAGAGAATGAGAGAGCTCACCTTAAAGCTTGTGGATTTAAGAAATTGGAAGGGGAAATCAAGAAGATAGCTCAAAGTAAGTCTTAAATACCCTAAATCTTTCTTTAATTGGTTAGAATCAAACCTTAAAATGAAGTTTTTTTATATGTATGGGAGTTAGGGTTTTGGGTTATGATCTCAACTTAACCAATTTCATGAAATTGAAGAGGTAGTCATTGGATTTGGCTAATTTAAGGGTTGATTCTTGTGTTTTGGGTTGTTTTGAGTTAGGGTGTGGGTCACTACCTTTTCATCTTTGTTTTTTTGGCATGTTTTGAACTCATACATATATGTATGTATATGTTTGTATATATCAAGATGAAGAAGATGAAGGAATTATGGAAATTAGAATTGTAAATGTCAAAGTAAAATGAGTTATGACCCATTTGAGTATAGATTTCATGTTTGTCATATTTATATGTTATATTGTGGAAGTGAAATTGTTGAATCAAGCCTTGAGAATGCCTTGAAAAAGGCTTGAATTTACTGCAGTTTCGGACTGCCAAACAGGGTACACGACCGCACGTGCGGGGCCCTTGGCCACACGTGTGAGAGGCACAACTGCACGTGCGGAAAACAGGGAAGGAAGATTGGGCTACACTGCAATAAAAGCACGTGCGGCACACCTGCCCGCACGTGCGGTGGGGACTTCCGCACGTACGGCCCAAGCTAGGAAATTCTGAAATTTTCTTTCGCTCTTTTTGACCCTCTGAATGTGTTATTATGTCCGTTCGATGCTCCTATAATGCATTTAATTACATGAAACCTAACGAATCAGATAATTGAGAAATAAGAAGAAACTAAGGAAAGATGATATACTTACGAATCGTATGCTATGTGTAGGGCACATACAGGAGGGGACTATCGTTCACCGCATCACTGTAAGTAATAATAGTGTAATGATATATTTATTTCCGTATTTCTCTGATTATGAATTATTGTACTTCGATTGCGCTTGGCATGTTCGAGATAAATTATGCTATGGTTTATGTATTATGATTGAGAATGGCATATTTTGGGGTAAATGGTGCTATGATTCGTGTATTTTAGTTTGTGAGTGGCATGCGTTAAATAAATTATAAGTGAATGGAAACAATTGGGCAATGGTACAAGTATGAATAATGGCATATGAAATGGGCCTAAGGCCGTTCTGTTTATCCGTTCCGCTTAAGCTATGGCATGATATGAATTGTTTGGTCTTTAAGACCTATTGACTTTGGTATGGAACAAAGTGCTGTACGGAACTAAGTGCTACAGTGAGAGTCACCTCTAGAGTCCGTATGAGACACCTCTTGGGTCCATACATACATGAATTGGGCCCGATGCCGTTTTGATATATGATTGGACCCGAGGTCGTTTTGATATATGATTGGGCCCGAGGTTGTTTTGATGAATGATTGTGCCCGAGGCCGTTATGCTATTCGATTGGGCCTGAGGCCGTTTTGATATATGTGGGCCCGAGGCTGTTTTGTTATACGGTGGGCCTAAGGCCGTTTTGTAAATACGATTATAAATAATGTTTTGAATGATGTAAATGTGGAAGAGTATGGTGTTATGCTTCTTTTGGATCTAGATTATTTACTTGATTCACTTCACTTTATTATTACTCATTGAGCTTCGCTCACTCTGTATTTTATCTGTATGTAGGTGATCAATCCGGAGACCATCCTTAGGTCAGCCTCAGGAGTTCTTTGTGAACTTGCTAAGTCAAGCCACCCAAGATGCGCCTCTGTGTTGAGGCTTTAACCTTGTATTGTTAGAATTTTTGTATTTACTTAAGTTTTATGTATATGTGTATAAGATGTATATATATGTATATTAGTGTGTTTACATTGTTTTAATTATTTCAGTTATCATGTATGCATAAGCTCAATAGACATTACTATTGGATTTGCTTCCGCTTTAGGCCCCGATGTCATTTAAATATTTTGAAATTTTGTTTTTGAGACCTAAGTATAGGTTGGTCATGGCCTAAACTTGTAGGGGCAGGTTCGGGTCGTGACAATATCAGAGCGTACCGGGTTTGAATACTTTGGGTACGTGGGAAGTGGTTAGTACCACAATGGGTTTGTCTCGCTTGTTAGAGACTTAAGTATGATGTTATGTGCTTATATGATAATATGCTTATGTGATTATATGGGTATGAAATTTAATTTCTAGGATGTTGATCGGGTCCACGGGTTTCTAAGAGTCCTGTTGGAAAGGCATTTGATCACTGCCGTTTCTAATTGGAACTCTAGCGACGCCACGGGACGGTCATTATCCGAAAATGAAATTTGTATATGTTTACGTGATTATGTGCTTATGTGGAGTGAATTATAGTTGTCCATCGTATTAGGACCTAAGTGAATTAGCCTCGGTACATTTGTAAATGTGCTAATTTCTTTTGTTACCTTTATTAGGATGTCAGGACGAGGTCGTGGTAGTAGACATGGTAGGCCTAGGAGGCACGAGATGCCTATACTGGATGAGATTCCGGCGCAGGAGGAAGGAGTTGGTCAAGCCAATGTGGTCGAACCAGTTAGTCAGCAGGCCGTGGGCGCCTTAGCCCGTGAAATGGCCGGAGCGTTGAGGGAATCTATGGACATTCTCAGGGCTGAAAATCAAGTCAAAGTTCATGTAGCTGAAGCAGGGCCATCGTTCTTAAAGAGGGAGTTCTTCCAGTCGAATTCGGATGATTTTTTGGGTGATCCCAAGGAGCCACTGAAGGCTGATGAGTGGTTAGAGCAGATGACGAAGATGTTTGAGATGCTCGGCATCGAAGACGGAGGTTTGAGAGTGATCTTGGTGTCCTTCCAGCTGAAGGGAGACGCGGTTTAGTGGTGGAAATTTGGGAGGGGCGCATTAGAGCAACTTGGGAGGCCTTTGTGGATGCCTTCCAGGACAAGTACTTACCTGCTACAGTGAGGGAGAAGTTGAGGGATCAATTCTACAAGTTGGTGCAGTTTAATACACCAGTGGCTGAGTTTGAGGCCACCTTTACTAGCTTGTCTAGGTTTGCACCGGAGTTAGTGGCGACTGAGGAACGCCGTTGTCTGGAGTTCGAAAAGAGATTGAGGACCGGACTCATGTTCAGAGTGGCCGGATCCATGATTAGGATTATGGGCGCCTTGTGGAGGCTGCAGCCTATTTGGAGACTATCATGCATGCGGAGGAAGAGAGGATGAGGAGCTCCAGGAGGAGTCAGGATGGCCAGGGGGACAGTAATAGGCAGAGGGGTTCTAACCCTCAGTAGTCCCAGGGAGCGCATTCAAGATCTACCTTTCCAGTGCCAAGTTCGGGTTCTGGGAGAGGTGGTCAGGGAGACATCACTTGTTTCAAATGTGGTCAATTGGGCCACAAGTCTCCAGCTTGCCCACAGAGGGGAGGAGGGGAGTGAGCAGCTTCATCTTCGGCTCGTTTTCAGGGCCAAAGTCAGGGCAGAGGTCAGCCGCTCACTTGTTATCAGTGTGGGTAGGCGGAGCACCTGAAGAGGTTTTGCCCACAGTTGGGTGGCACACCTAGTGCGTCTGGTTCCAGGCAGACACAAAGTCACTAGCCAATGCAGTCAGTATAGGGCTCAAGGGCCAATCAAGGAGCCTCTTCGGCTCAGTTAGTGCAGCAGTCTTATGCTCCGAGGGGTGAGCAGGTAGATCAGAGACCTATAGAACACGTGTATACTGTTACTGCGCCAGATCTTGTACCGGTTCCATCTGTTGTGAGAGGTACCTTTTTGTTTGCAACTCGGTTGCTAATGTGTTGATTAATACGGGTACATCCTATTCATTTATTTTGTCTGCATTTGCATCTGTTTTGGGATTGGAATTGGCATAGTTAGCATCTCCTATATGTGTTGTGTCACCTGTTGGGGGTGAGATGATTTTGAAACAAGGGTGTCGGGGCTGTGATATAGAGGTTGCCGATCGTTGGCTTCCTTTTTCTTTTGTGTTGATGGACATGTCTGGTTTTGATGTTATTTTGGGTATGGACTGGTGCTGACGGTGGTTTTGACTTTTACATCCTTCATCATTTACGAGAGGACGTTGAAGAAGTTGTTGAGGAAGAATCCCAAGGGGAGTTGTTTAGTTTGGAAGCCACTATATTCGATACCATGCCGCCAAAAAACTTCTTGGAGATTACTGCGGCTCAAAAGCGAGAAAGAACTGTGGCGGCAATGTCGGCCTCGCAGACCACTTTCGACCCTGCTACCGCTGATCGGCCCCAGGATTCATCTGTTATAGTTGGCAATTCTCCTCCTAATCTTGTCGTGATCTCTGATGTGTCTATTTCTCCTGCCAAAAAGTTGAGCAAAAGACCATCTGACTAATTGACCGAGGTCCAGAAGAAAAGCCGTACAGATCCGTCTGCGACTGCCACAGCATCATCTCCAACCTCTGCTTCGGAACCAGTGACTGTGGTTTCTTCGATCACTTTAGTGCCTTTTCTAAAAGATCGACAATTGACAAATGCAGATTCGGCTATGAATAGTGCTGAAGTCGCCTCTGCGATTGTACGCTGTTCGATTTTATCGGTTGACACCGCACGCCTGGCAGAATAGTCAGATATTGCCATTTTTTCTCAAGCGCTGCATTCTTCTTTAATAGTAAGTGGCCGTACTATCTGTTTATCGCTTGATTTTATGTGTCGTTATTCGGTTGGTTGGTTGATTTTCCTTTGTTTGAATTATAGGGTGTATTTTCCACATATAAGGCCATGGTGCGCCATAACAAGTTGATCAGGGCGGCAGTTGAGCTAAAGTCATCAAATGACCAATTGGTTGAGATGAAAAAAGAGCTCGAGCTGCGCGCTGCTATTACGGAGGGTAAAATTACAGAACTTGATTCAAAGCTTCAGGCCATGGATTCAAAGCTGGCAGCCATGGAACAAGAGATCAGTGCGTTGAGGATGGAAAATGAATAGCTCTCCGAAGCGCTTACTACCTCGAAGGACGATTTGGTTAACGCGGTAAAGGCAGCGAAAGACGAGGTTTGTAATGAGGCTACCGCTGTGTATGAGGTGCAGTTTGCTAAGCTTGAGAATATGTTGTTTGAGGATGGCTGGACATCGGCGCTAGAGGCCGCGAATAACTGATTCCGAGCTGAGAAAAAACGTACCTTATTCACATCCTGAAGCTGCCGAGCAGAACGTTGTTGAGGGCATAGAGATTGGTAGCACCTAAGGCGAAGAAATTTTATTTATTTATTTATTTTTTTGTATGCGAAAACTGTAAATTGAACGTGATTGTTTGGAAAAGGTTTTATGTGAAATGGTTGTGCTGATTGAGATATTTTATTTCAAAGTTTTGTGCTGAAGATTTTTTATGCCGAAGTAACATTCTTTTTGTAAGCTTTATGAGCTTGATGTAACCGATAGCTGACATAGTAGCCCCATGATAGGTTTCAAAGCTTAATACCGACGTACTATCCCTTGGATAGGGTTTAAGATAGGATCCACATGGATTCATTCCTTGTGCAAGGCAAATCAGCAAAGCATTCGGCTGACGTACTATCCCTCAGATAGATTTTAAGATAGGATCCTTGTGAATCCGTTCCTTGCGTAAGGCAAGAGATTGGCATAAGTTGCGGCCATTTTACTATCTCTCAGATAGGTTTTAAGATAAGATCCTCATGGATCCATTCCTTGCGCAAGGCAAGAGATCGGCATAACTTGCGGCCGATGTACTATCCCCCGGATAGGTTTTAAGATAGGATCCTCATGGATCCGTTCATTGAGGAAAGCAACAGATCGGCATAACTTGTGGCCTATGTACTATCCGTTGGATAGGTTTTAAGATAATATTGTCATAGATCCGTTCCTTGCGCAAGGCAAGAGATCGGCCTAACTTGCGGCCGATGTACTATCTCTCGGATAGGTTTTAAGATAGGATCCTCGTGGATCCATTCCTTGTGCAAGGCAAGAGGTCGGCATAACTTGCGGCGTATGTACTATCCCTCGGATAGGTTTTAAGATAGGATCCTTGTGGATCTGTTCCTTGCGCAAGGCAAGAGATCGGCATAACTTGCGGCCGATGTACTATCCCTCGGATAGGTTTTAAGATAAGATCCTCATGGATCCGTTCCTTGCGCAAGGCAAGAGATCGGCATAACTTGCGGCCGATGTACTATCCCTCGGATAGGTTGTAAGATAGGATCCTCGTGGATTCATTCCTTGCGCAAGGCAAGAGATCGGCATAACTTGAGGCCGATGTACTATCCCTCGGATAGGTTTTATGATAAGATCCTCATGGATCCGTTCCTTGCGCAAGGCAAGAGATCGGCATAACTTGCGGCCGATGTACTATCCCTCGATAGGTTTTAAGATAAGATCCTCGTGGATCCGTTCCTTGCGCAAGGCAAGAGATCGGCATAACTTGCGGCCGATGTACTATTTCTTGGATAGGTTTTAAGATAGGATCCTCATGGATCTGTTCCTTGCGCAAGGCAAGAGATCGGCATACCTTATGACTGATGTAGGATTAGGGTTAAGGTTTTTGTATTTGGGTTCCCAATGTGCTGATGTCATACAGACATATGTCAACAGTCCAACATGTCCATCAGTCTTCCACATTAAATGCGAGGGGACGGTTATTTAAAGGAGGTGATAAGTTGCGTCGGAGGCAAGCGCTGTTTACCCTTTTTTTTCTTAAATCATTAGCATTGATAGTCGGGATTTTATGCCTTCACAGCTATATCAATCGAAGATTTTTCTAGTGGTGACACATGTCCCTCCTCCCTGCTACTCGAATGATCGTTCAAATTGTAAGTGTTTGTGTATTCCCCTTTTTTATACTATTTTTTAAAGAGGTTTCCATCGAGATGGGGAAGTATGCATATCTCCTGAGTAGCTTTGATGGTACATCTCATTTTCGATCTACTTGTGACATTCCCGTTACTGTAAATATAGAACCGCCTCATCCGGACGATAATTTCCTATTTCCCAATGATGAGAAAGTTCCATGGTTAGTGCCTTCAATAGTCGATGGTGGAGTTAGGTTTCCTCTTCACCCCCGACTTCGTGAGATCCTTTCTTGTTATGGAGTCCCGCCCTTTTTGTTGACGACTAATGCTTTTAAGATTATAAATGCAATATTTGCGTTGAACAACATGTTGGGTTTGGATTTGGGTTTGAGGGAGTTACAGTATTGCTATAGTCTGTATCGAGCTCCATCGGGCCATTCTATTTTGCATCAAAGCACCGTGATCGTGACAGATCAGTTGTTCGGGTGCTCCCAAAGACCTTTGATGTAGAATCACAAAGACGTGGTTATGGTTTCTGGGAGTTGGGAATTCGCCTCCCCTCTTTTTGCTGAGGGTGCCGTAACTATACCGCAAAGGTTAGGTGCTGGTGAGCTGTGATGATTTTCATAACTATATAGTTACCATTCATCTGACATTTGTTCCTTGTCTTTTTTTTTTTTCTTTTTTCTGAACATTTTTTTGTTTTTTGTTTTTTTTACAGATCATCGCATAATCAGCACAGATCGGCAAAATGAGTCTTGGGGTGTCAATTTGCAAGCTCTGCAAATAGTTTGGAGATGTTCCGCTACTGCCTCACGCTCGGCTGAGGTGTTGATTGATCAGTTTCTGCCTCGAGTAGCCGTGCCCCCTTTGTCCGATCCTACTCCCGAGGCCCCTGTTGAACCTCGAGAGGTGGGATTGTTGCTCGCTCTGTTATTAGAGGAGGCAGATCCAATTAGTCATTTGCTGGAGGCGATTTTGTTATCGACGGGCTCGTTAGAGTCTTCGGCTCCCAATATGTCTACTCGACGACGGATGACCCGGCAATCCGAGGCTGCGTGGAGAGCCAGTCAGGATGCTGGTGATCGCAGTTTACGCAGATCGGTGGATTAACCATTCAATAGGGCAGAACTATCATCAAGTCGCCAACATGTTCTGGCAGGTGAGGAACATGCAGAGAACATTGTTGGGGGCCCGATTGAATATATTTTTCAACCCATGATAAGGAGTTGGTCTTTAAATACGTTGGATTCGATTTTTTCGAATGATGGGGTTGCCTTCTTGCGATGACACGAGGTATGCATATTCCAGAGGACATCCAACGTTTGGAAGGGCAGTCGAATCAACAAATTATGGGTCAAAAAATCCAGAATCTAGTAATGGTAAGCTTTTCATGATGCATCTCAGGTGTTGATTATTTATTTCAGTTGTAACGAGCATGATGATATAGGCCATAAATCAATTTATGGAGATAGGGGTTCGGCTAACCTGGGAGAAGGATCGGCATGATAAAGAGAAATGCCAAATCGAGGAAGAAAAAGACTGATGGCCGATGAGAAGAAACGAGTGTTGGCGGAGAGGGAATATTTTAAGGAAGAATTGGCATGAGCTGAAAATAGAATCGCAACAGCCGAACTTAGTTAGATGGCGGCCAAAGAGAATGTTGAAGCGGCTACATGCCAGCTTGATAAATTAAGGTCCGATTATGAGGCTTTGAGGATCTCGATAGAGAATACACCTTACAATTCAAAATTAAGGTCCGATTATGGTGTGTGGCCGCCTCAACATTCTTTTCGGCCGCCATCTGACCAAGTTCGACTGTTGCAATTCTATTTTCAGCTCGTGCCGGTTCCTCCTTAAAACGTTCCCTCTCCACCAACACTCGTTTCTTTTCATTGGCCATCAGTCTTTTTTCTTCCTCTATCTGGCGTTTCTCTTCATCATGCCGATCATTCTCCCGCTTTAGCCGAACCCTTGCCTCCATAAATTGATTTATGGCCTGTATCATCATGCTCGTTAGAACTGAAATAAACAACCAACACCTGAGATACACCGTGAAAAGCTTACCATTACTAGATTATAGATTCCTTGACCCAGAATTTGTTGATTCGACTGCCCTTCCAGACGTCGGATGTCCTCTGGAATACGCATTACTCGTGCTATTGCAAGGGCAACCGCAGCATCCGAAAAAATCGAATCCAGCGTATTTAAAGACCAACTCCCGATCATGGGTTGAAAAATATATTCAATCGGGCCCTCGACAACATTCTCTGCGTGTTTCTCACCTGCCAGAACACGTTGGCGACTTGATAATGGTCCTGCCCCGTCGGATGGTTGATCTACTGATCTGCGTAAATCGCGATCACCAGCATCCTGACTGGCTCTCCGCACTGCCTCGGATTGCCTAGTCATCCGTCGTCGAGTAGACATATTGGGAGCTGAAGACTCTGACGAGCCCGTCGATAACAAAATTGCCGCTGACAAATGACTAATTGGATCTGCCTCCTCTAATAATAGAGCGGGCAACAATCCCGCATCTCAAGGTTCAACAGGGGCCTCAGGAGCAGGATCAGACAAGGGAGGCACGACTACTCGAGGAAGAAACTAATCAATAACACCTCAGCTGAGCGTGAGGCAGCAGCGGAACATCTCCAAACTATTTGCAGAGCATGCCAATTGATACCCCAAGACTCATTTTGCCGATCTGTGTTAATTACGTGATGATCTGTATAAAAAAAAAATGTTCGCAAAAAAAAAAAAAACAAGACGAGGAACAAATTTCAGATGAATGGCAACTATACAATTATGAAAATCATCACGGCTCACCAGCACCCAACCTTCGGGGTACAGTTGTGGCACCCTCAGCAAAAAGAGGGGAGGCGAATTCCCAACTCCCAGAAACCATGACCACGTCTTTCGATTCTACATCAAAGGTCTCTGGGAGCACCCGAACAAGTGATCTGTCACTATCACAGTGCTTTGACGTAAAATAGAATGCCCCCGATGGAGCTTGATACAGACTATAGCAATACTATAACTCCCTCAGACCCAAATCCAAACCCAACATGTTGTTCAGAGCAAGTATTGCATTTATAATCTTAAAAGCATTAGTCGTCAACAAAAAGGATGGGACTCCATAATGAGAAAGGATCTCACGAAGTCGGGGGTGAAGAAGAAACCTAACTCCACCATCAACTATCGAATACACTAACCATGGAACTCTCTCATCATTGAGAAATAGGAAATTATCGTCCGGACGAGGCGGTTCTATATTCACCCTAATGGGAATGTCAAAAGTAGATCGAAAATGAGATATATCATCAAAGCTACTCAGGAGATATGCATACTTCCCTATTTCGATGGAAACGTCTAAAAAAATATAAAAAAATAATACAGTATAAAAAAAGGGAAATACACAAACACTTACAATTTGAACGATGATTTGAGTAGCAAAGACGAGGGACAAGTGTCACCACCAGAAAAATCTTCGATTGATATAGTTGTGAAGGCACAAAATCCCGACTATCAATGCTAATGATATAAGAAAAAGAAGGGTAAATAGCACTTGCCTTCGACGCAACTTATCGCCTCCTTTAGATAACCGTGCCCTCGCATTTAATGTGAAAGACTAATGGACATGTTGGACTGTTGACACATGTCTGTATGACATCAGCACATTGGGAACCCAAATACAAAAACCCTAAAAACCCTAACCCTAATCCTACATCGGCCGTAAGCTATGTCGATCTCTTGCCTTGCGCAAGGAACGGATCCACGAGGATCCTATCTTAAAACCTATCTGAGGGATAGTACATCGCCGTAAGTTATGCCGATCTCTTGCCTTGCGCAAGGAATGGATCCACGAGGATCCTATCTTAAAACGTATCCGAGAGATAGTACATCGGCCGCAAGTTATGCCGATCTCTTACCTTGCGCAAGGAACGAATCCATGAGGATCTTATCTTAAAACCTATTCGAGGGATAGTACATCAACCGCAAGTTATGCCGATCTCTTGCCTTCCGCAAGGAACAGATCCACGAGGATCCTATCTTAAAACCTATCCGTGGGATAGTACATTGGCCGCAAGTTATGCCGATCTCTTGTCTTGCGCAAAGAACGGATCCATGAGGATTTTATCTTAAAACCTATCCGAGAGATAGTACATCGACCGCAAGTTATGTCGATCTCTTGCCTTGCGCAAGGAACGGATCCACGAGCATCTTATCTTAAAACCTATCCGAGGGATAGTACATCGGCCGCAAGTTATGCCTACTTCTTGCCTTGAGCAAGGAACGGATCCACAAGGATCTTATCTTAAAACCTATCTGAGGGATAGTACGTCGGCCACAAGCTCTGCCGATTTCCTACCTTGCGCAAGGAACGAATCCATGAGGATCCTATCTTAAACCCTATCCAAGGGATAGTACGTCGGCATTAAGCTCTGGAACCTATCCCAGGGCTACTGTGTCAGCTATCGGTTACGTCAAGCTCATAAAGCTTACAAAAAGAATGTTACTTCGGCATAAAAATATAAAAAAAAATCTTCAGCACAAAACTTTAAAATAAAATATCTCAGTCAGCACAACCATTTCACATAGAACCTTGAAATCGAAACAGTCACATTCAATTTATAATTTTTATATACAAAAAAAAGAAAAAATTCTTCGCCTTAGGTGCTACTAGTCTTCATCCCCTCAACAGCTTTCTGCCCGGCAGCTTCAGGACGTGGATAATATATGTTTTTTCTCAACTCGGAATCAGTTAGAACATTCGCAGCCTCTAGCGCCGATGTCCAGCCATTCTCAAACAACATATTCTCAAGCTTAGCAAACTGCACCTCATACACAGTGTGGTAGCCTCATTACAACCCTCGTCTTTCGCTGCCTTTACCATGTTAACCAATTCGTCCTGAAGGCAGTAAGCGCTTCGGAGAGCTATTCCTTTTCCATCCTCAACGCACTGATCTGTTGTTCCATGGCTGCCAGCTTTGAGTCCATGGCTTGAAGCTTTGAATCAAGTTCTGTAATTTTACTCTCCGTAATAACAGCACGCAACTCGAGCTCTTTTGTTGTCTCAGCCAATTGGTCATTTGATGACTTTAGCTTATTTGCCGCCCTAAATAGCTTGTTATGGCGCACCATGGCCTCATATGTGGAAAATACACCCTACAATTCAAACAAAGGAAAACAACTAACCAATCAAATAACGACACTTAAAATCAAGCGATAAACAGATAGTACGACCATTTACTATTAAAGAAGAATGCAACGCTTGAGAAAAAATGGCAATATCTGACTGTTTCGCCAGGCGTGCGGCATCAACCGATAAAATCAAACTATGAACAATCGCAGAGGCGACTTCAGCACTACTCATAGCCGAATCTGCATTTTTCAATTGCCGATCTTTTAGAAAAGGCACTAAAGTGATCGGAGAAACAACAGCCACTAGTTCCGAAGGAGAGACTGGGGATGATGCTGTGGCAGCCGCAGATGGATCTATACGGCTTTTGTTCCGGACCTCGGTCAATTAGTCGGATGGTCGTTTGCTCGACTTTTTGGCAGGAGGAACAGACACATCAGAGATCACACCAGGATTAGGAAGAGAATCGCCAATTATAACAGGTGAATCTTGGGCCGAGCGGTAGCAGGGTCGGAAAAGGTTTACGAGGCCGACGTTGTTGCCGTAATTCTTTTGCGCTTTCGAGCCGCAGCAATCTCCAAGAAGTTTTTCGACAGCATGGTATCAGATATAGTGGTTTTTGAACTAGATGACTCCCCTTGGGATTCTTCCTCAACAAATTCTTCAACGTCCTCTAGTAAATAAGGAAGGATGTAAAAGTCGAAACCACCGTCAGCACCAAGATTTATGCCATTTGTGGTACAGTCCCGTAATGAGGAATGTATGCAAGCAAGACGTGAGCCGCCCGACCTTGCCCTTGTTGCTCTGGTGGTCCTCTGTACGACCAAGCTCGGCGCAAGAGAGGGAGGTTTACTAGATCTTCCCACTCGCTGGGATGAGAAAAGATTTCGGGAGCTGTGACAAATAAAGATAATTATTAGTAAAGCTAGATAACAAAACAGATGCAAAGACAAAGCAAACAAAGGTGACTCATAACCTGGACGGCCAATGACCTTAGGAATAGGTCGGATCCGATCAACTCCAGGAGGAAATTCCCAATTCCCTTCTATTATAACAAACACATCATTCACACACTTACCAGAATCGTAAAGCATTTGAACGAGCTGGCACTTCACCGACCTGGGTTTAAAGTAAAACTTTGTTCTTTCTTTGGTAGTAGGAACAAAATTATAGCAGTACCTAATCTCAGACAGACCTAAATTGATTCCAAGAATGTCATTCAGGGCCACTACACCCATCACTATCCTAAAAAAGTTAGGGGATAGTTGGGAAGGAAGCACCCCATAAAAGTGAAGCACCTCTCGAAGGAGGGGATGCAAAGAAAATCTAACTCCTCCCTCTATTATATCTATCAAAGGAAGAGGAATTCGTTCTTCAGAACCCTCTGACAAACTGTCATCGGAGGTAGGAAGGCGAACAATGACATCCTCAGGAACACTATATAACGTCGTGAATTCAGCAATACTCTCTTCAGATTCGAAGAATGACCTCAATCGATTCATTTTAGTCAAACAAAAGCTAATAGAATTGAGAAATCGCAAGAGATAAGGGATAAACTTACAAAGAACTTCCGCTGAAGGGCAAAGACACGAGTATAAGAGCAGAAGGCGTAATGCGATGAGCAATGACAAAAAAAGGCAGGCCAAAACCTTTGATTAAATATGTCAGAAGCGAAACGACGCATTAAAGAAAGAAATGACGGGTGTCATTATGTAAATAAGGATACTCAACAGATCTGTGTCGCATACGACACTGTTTTCCTAGGGACTTGCGACAGTCGGCTAGGGCACCTTCAGCAATTCGATTACAACGAAACACCGAAGGGGGGCCAATTATGGAGGATAAAAATTTAAGCCCAAGGCCCAAGCAAGTTAAGACGCAACCCCAACGCATTTTTACCCAGTTAGGGAAAAGTCTAGGCCAAAGCCCTTGGAAGTTACAATTGTAAAGCAAACAAGGTCACGTGATAGGAGATTTAGACAGAATCGCTTTCAGAAAAGAGATCCTTAAACAGGAAGGAAAACCCTTGGATAAGACAGAAATCTGTTATCCCAAGTAGGCAACTCAAGAGGGGGGGTGAATTGGGTTATTTAAAAAAATTTACAATATTAAAAGTTATAAACACAATATTCAAAATTTTAACAAATAAAAAACAGAATAATAATTATCAATATGAAAAAATAAGAGAGATAGGGAGAGAAAATCAAACACTGAGATTTATAGTTGTTTGGCATGCCAGGCCTATGTCCACTCCCCAAGGAACCTCCTTGAGAATTTCTTTACTATCAAAATAAATTAATACACCACCAAATATTCACCAAACTTGTGGATTTTGCACAGGACTTACTGTTATCTATTGAGCCTCACTCAACAATAAATGCCTCACCCTTCTAAAAATCTCTCACAAAAATAATGAATAAAAATAAGTGGTACTTAAACCCTTTTTTACAATAATTCTCTCCCAAAGAATAGATATGAAAGTATAAGAATAAAGGCTACCCTTAGATCTGAAAGTGAAAGAGCAGAATACAATATACTCAAAAATTTTGGAGCACACATAAATTTTTCTCTTCAAGTTCTTGATTTTTGTCCACACACAACACTTCTATTTATACCAAAAAATATACCCATTGGAAGAGAAGACGCTCCTTACTGATGTCATGGCTTACATAAGCATACTCTTTGATTTTAAATAGTCAGAAATGTTAATAATGAAAAAGATGATAATAATTAGTAAGACTAACTTTTTCTTTTCCTTTTTTGTTTTGTCAAATATGTAGCCACCGCTTTTGTAGACAATTTTTATACAAAAATCACAACTTTCAAACAAGCAAATAATTTGCTTCATCTTTTTCTTCTTGTTTCATTATAATATATATATATGTGTGTGTGTGTGTGTATGTGTATGTGTGACATGATATAAAATTCAAACATGACCCACCGTTTTGTAGACAATAATAATACAATTATCACATCTTTGAATTCAATATAAACAAATAATTTTGCTCCATCATTATGGGTTCCTTGAAGTCAAAAACCACATGAAATTTTGTCTATTTTGTAACTTTTCTTTTTCTTTTTGCAAGCAAATTCAAATCAACTTACAATTTTTTCTTTTTCATTCTGCAGGCAAAACATTTTCAAGGATTTGTTTTCAATAAAAAAATTAAATAAGTCTTCTCCTGCAATCATTATAGTATATCAATTTCAAGATTTTGACTATATATATTTATTACAGATGCACCACACATGTTCAAACTTGAGGATTTTTTCTTTTTATTATATCAATATATATATTGTAAACAAAGTATAACGCAGCGAAATAAAAATTATGGTCATACCTTTCGAACAGAGTCTGAATTGAAGGATCTTGTGGGTAAATCACGTGTTTCCTGAATCTGGTCAATCAACCCAGCAATGGGGTGATATTACAATAGTGAATATCACCCACACAAACCACAGTGCAAATGGCTTTGATCGTTGTTTTTGGGAGAGAGTCAGTATATGGGAAAAACTCAAACATACGTTATTTTTCTCTTAATCACCCATATCCCATATATCAGATATATAATCTATTTATCTCCTTTATCCATATTAGTTATATGAGATAATATCATATATCTATATCATCTATCCGTATAAGTTATGATAGATATATATCCTGAGTGGTTATCCAAATAGGTTTGAATTTGAATTCACAACCCATTTGGATAAAGTGTCAAAAGATTCAAAGGGTCATGCCTCATGGGCGCCCATTTCTAACATCTCCCACTCGCACATGAGTTGGCATGACACTGCCACATCTCTATCTCAATCTCCCAAAAAATGAACAATCTCATACTAGCCAATGCACCGTGCGACCGCTGAGAACACCTGCAAGTGGGAGCTCTATACTAGAAACTCAATATGAGTCAGCATAGAGACATCAACCCAAAAAGAACAGAAATAGTGTCTCATGTACCCAGACCCATCTAGCTACATCAGTCCAAAAACATCTCTAATCCCTCAAAGAGCATGTTTGACTGTCCTAGGTCCCGCATTATATTCACACCCAATCAGCATCCTATAAAGAGCGATGTGAGTTGTCGACAGTGAATATAGAGCAGAGATGTAGAACTAGATGATCTTCCCTTCACCCTTATATCATTCAATTTGAAATTGACCGCTTTCCCAGTAATGTCCCTTAAAGCCGAATCATACATGACCGCAGGCAACATACCAAAGTAGCTGAACATCAACTCCTCATCTTATGACATAGTCAAAGGTCACAAAAGGCACAAAGTGAAGTCATTTAGGGAAAAATGACTTTTAGGACTCACACGGTGAAGAAGCAGGGATCCATTCTTTCACCTCGCTAACGGGTCGATAAGCACATGCAGTACGAATGCATGTTATAGTGGAGTTACTCTTCCAAAGAGTGATGTTAAACTCACACACTATACAGATCTTAGTCTAGTCGCTCTTAAGCGCACAAGTCGCTTCCTAGCGTCTAATTCGAATTCTCTATTTGCTCGCCTCTCAGGCATCAAATGAGATCTCGCATCTGGCTATCCATAACAGGCATATCATGGAAAAGTGGGTACTCTCATATCCATGGTCGGTCTTTAACAAGACCTCATCTTGGCTCCAACCAAGGCGACATAGCTAGTGGATAATTTTAGCTTCTAGTCTCATCCTTATTCGCTACCTAGCGCTAAGGGCGATTGCTCGTGTGAGTGAGCCAATCTTGCCTGCTAATATCAATTTAATTATTTTGTGTATGCTAATTCACAAACCATTGCTAAAAGTAGTAAACATAAATGTGTAATAGAAACAAATATGAATACTAATGGCATAAATATCCCAAAAAAAAAAAATGAGTTCAACTGAATACACATAAAAATATCACCACCTACGTAGTCCTAAAGCCCTAACATGAGTAAGATAAACATCTCTAGCAATGGGCTTAGTCAAAGGGTCCGCAACCATGCGACTCGTAGGGATGTGCTCCAGGATCACTTCTTTCTGCGCCAAAATGTCTCTGATAAAGTTGAACCTCACATCAATGTGTTTGGTTCTGCCGTGGTATTTAGGATCCTTAGCGTAAGCGAGTGCAGCCATGCTGTCACAATGGATAGTCACAGGGTCTGAAGTGTGTGTGACAACATCCAAATGCTGAAGGAATCTCCTCAACCACACGGCTTCCTGAACGGCAGATGAACAAGCCACAAACTCAGCCTCCATAGTCGATAAGGCGATACAGGATTGCTTCTTACTGCTCAAGAAATAGCACCATCGCTAAGCATGAAAGCATATCCTGAAGTAGACTTACGCTCATCTAGGTCTCCTGCCCAGTCAGCATCACAATAGCCAACTAGATGTAGATCTGAACTCTGGTAGCAAAGTGTGTAATCTGCAGTCCCTCTAAGATATCGTAATATCCTCTTAACTGCTTTCCAATGAGCTGGTCCTGGGTTGGATTGGTAACGACTCACCAATCCGACTGCATAACAAATGTCAGGACGTGTACACATCATAACATACATCAAGCTTCCAACAGCATTTGCATAGGGAACACGGGCCATCTTTTCATTTTCTTCTTGAGTCTTAGGACCCATATCAAGGCTTAGGCTCTCGCCTTTTGCAATAGGAGTGTCAATGGGTTTGCAGCTCTGCATCTGGAACCGCTCTAGAATAGTCTTAATGTAAGTCTCTTGAGACAAACCAAGAAGTCTCCTAGAGCGATCCCTAAGGATCTTAACACCGAGCACATAGCTCGCTTCACCCATGTCCTTCATCTCAAATGTAGAGAACAACCACATTTTAGTGGCGACAATCATCTCCTTGTCATTTCCAGCCAATAATATGTCATCTACATATAATGACAATATTAGAAAAATGTCCTTGGACTGCTTAACGTACACACAGTGATCTTCATCAATCATCGTAAACCCATTAGAAACAATGGCTCGATGAAATCTCAGATTCCACTGTCTGGATGATTGCTTTAAGCCATAAATAGATCGTTGAAGCTTGCAAACTTTGCGCTCCTGACCTACTGCCACAAAGCCTTCTGGTTGATCCATATAGATCTCTTCATCCAATTCTCCATTGAGAAATGCAGTTTTAACGTCCATCTGATATAGCTCTAAGTCCAACTGAGCTACTATGGCCAGGATTAGGCGAATAGAGGCAAACCTTACAACTGGTGAAAAAGTTTCCTCATAGTCCACACCCTCTCGTTGGGTGTAACCTTTCGCCACTAGGCGAGCCTTATACCTTTCTATGGAACCATCCGCCTTGCGCTTGATTTTGAGAACCCATTTGTTCCCAATAGTCTTGCGCCCTGGCGGCAAATCAACCAAGTCCCAGACATGATTTTTCTTCATAGACTCTATTTCTTCATCCATTGCAGTACTCCATTCTTTACTAGCAGGGGATGAGAGAGCCTCTTTGAGATTCTTAGGCTCCATCTCATCACTCGGAGCAATCATGAATGCTTTCCCTTCAATCTCAAAACGACGACGAGGTATAGCTCCACGTTTGCTTCTACGTAGTTGAGAATCCTGAGAATCCTCATCCATTGGATCTAATCCATGGGTAGGTAAATCGCTCCCACTGTCCCTAGGAGCTTGAGAACTTATCTCCTCATTCTCTACTAGGCTACTAGGTGCGCCTTCAAGTAGATCCTCCATCTCATAGAGTTCTACTTCTCTAGTTACCTCACCTCTGCTAAGGAAATCCTCCTCTAGGAAATCCATATCTCGTGACTCAATTTCAGTCACACTTCCATCCGGATGCTCCCCAACAAACACATAGCCCTTAGAATGCTCACTATAGCGAATGAAGATACACTTCTTTCCTCTAGAGCCCAACTTCCCAAACTTATGAGAAGCGTTATGTATGTAAGTTGCCGAACCCCAAGGCCGCAAATTGCCTAAATCAGGCTTTTTGCCAGTCCATGTCTCATATGGGTGGAAGGAACTGATCTGGAGGGCACACGGTTAAGGACGTAGGCAGCAGTCAACAAAGCATCTCCCCAGTAAGAAATGGGAAGATTAGCTTGTGCCATCATTGATCTAACCATGTCAAGCAATGTGCGATTCCTTCTCTCCGCTACACCATTTTACTGCGGAGTCCTAGGAATTGTCAATTGCCTGATGACTCCTTTTTCCTCACACAGCACTTTAAATTGCTCAGATAGATACTCACGTCCTCGGTCAGTCCTTAGAGCCTTAATGCTCTTGTCTAATTGATTCTCAACCTCATTAACATACCGTCTAAAGCAATCCAATGCTTCTGGCTTGTGAGAAATCAAATAGACATGACCAAAACGCGTGCAATCATCTATAAATGTGATGAAATAAGGGGCTCCATGCCTTGCCCTCACATTTATTAGTCCACATATATCAGAATGAATAAGTTGCAATGGGATAGATGCCCTTATGGCTTTCCCAAATGGTTTCCTTGTTGCCTTTCCAGCAATACAGTGCTCACAAGTAGGCAAAATGACTCTAGCGAGTGGGCCTAAAAGACCTTCTCTAGCCAATCTAGTCATCCTGTCTTACCCTATGTGGCCTAATCTAGCATGCCATCTCATAGAATCATTATCACAAAAAGATGCAATATTAGAAACAGAGCCATTGGCATTTTTATTAAGACTAGAATCATCCACATCCAAAACTAAAAAACCATCTGAAAGATAACCAAACCAATAAAAAATTGTTCCCAAATAAATGCTAACACCATTATTCTCAAAACAAAAGCTAAAACCAAGGCTCATCATGCTAATAACTGAAACTAAGTTTCGCCGAATATCCAGAGCATAAAGAACATCATGAAGGTACAAAGTGCGCCCTCGTCGCATTTCCAGCTTGAATGTGCCAATGCCAAGCACCTTCACACTGGACTCGTTCCCCATGTAAACTTTTCTGCTCCCAGCAGGTACTCGGCGATACTCAACGAACCCTACTCTGTCCCTCGCGATGTGGTTTGTTGCTCCGGAGTCTACAACCCAAAAATGAGGAGAATGAGCAATTAATGCTTGACTAGACACAAAGCATTGAATGCGAGAAATTAAGTAAGGGAGTACCTTCTTCTGCTCAGGGCAATCCCGAGCGAAGTGTCCTTCTTTGTTACAGTTAAAGCATGTCAATTTAGCCTTTGCCTTCTTACCATCTCTCTTGCCCCTACGCTTGAAATTTCTAGCGCCATTAGGCTTAAGCGCAGCTGCTGCTTGCTTCTTAGGGGCACCTTTTGCTTTTCCATGTTTGAACTGAGAAGTCCTACGTGAGCTTGACTCAACCACCATAGCAGAACCATCAGACTTAGCCGCCTCAAGGCGCTCAGCCTCTAGCTCCAAATGACGCGATATGTCTTCGAATGTTTTCACACTCTCATTATGCATCATGTTCTGCTTCATCTGCTCCCAAGAATTAGGCAGAGAGCGTATCACAGCTTGTACTTGCTGCTCTTGAGTCAAATTGTGCCCAGCAGCCACAAGCTCACGTATCATGGCTGACATGACTTTCAAATGCTGCTTCATCGAGTGATGCGCCCTTTTCTAATATGAGTCAAACTTCATAGTCAGCCCACGTAGCTTTGCCAAAGAGGTAATACCAAACTTTTGCTTGAGAGCTTCCCACATCTCAAATGCAGTCGGGCAATGCTCAAACTCACTAACCAAGTTGTTGTGCATGCTGCTCAACATAGTAAAGCGCGCACACCGATCTTTGTTACACCAAGTCTGAAAGGCTTCAAGATCACGACGATGTTGAGCTGTATTGCCCTGCTCTGGCTCAACCATCACTTGTTCAAGTGTGGTCAACACTTCTTGCTCATTGAGGAGGTATTGGATCTTACGGCGCCATATGTCATAATTGTCGCCATCCAATTTCTCTCCCTTAGTTAAGTCTGCCACCACTGTCTTAGCAGCCATTTCTACATACAGAGTAAACAAATGCGCAGGGGATATTAATGATAGCAACACACAAATAAAATATTTTGCAGCAAAAGAATCTAAATTAAATAATGATAATTTTACACATGTCTCAAGATCGAAAATTTGCTATGCTCGTAATCATCTCTTGCGCCTCTAGTGATAATTATCAAAATTTAATTTAATTCCATGCGCAAAAAACAATCAATCAATCTCCCACTACTTATGGCGTATACAAAGCATGATAAATTCCATACAATAGCATCTCAATGTAAATTTACAAACAACTCATGCTATATTCATTTAATAATGGAATTTTAAATAAATAAATAAATAAATAATCATGCTTCTTTAATTGCAACATATTAAAAACCCAAAAAATATGCTGTATTCAATATTCAGATTATGCCATAATTAAAGTGTACATCATTTTGAAATTTTCTGGAATTTTAAATAACTAATAAACACACATAAAATTAGAAATAAAAAATCCAGAAACTGATAAATTGAAACAATTATTCCAGTAAATAGTAAAACATTTCAAAAGTCTACAATAAAAATTTCAACCCCAGAAAATTATTTATGCAATACCAGAATCATTTTAAAGCATAAAAAATGAATTATTAACACAGAAAAAATATTTTTTATTTTCGTAAAATTTTCAAAATTTTACAGAATATATAAAAAATAATTCTAAGTCTAACAGTACTAACCACGCATAAAACAAATATGTAATGAATTAATTATGACCATTTAACGCGATACAGAATTAAAAACAAAACAAACAGTGCCTTATGCATCAGCAGCCAAGCTAGCCAAGCCGGCGGAAGAAGACGGCGCGACTCAGAACGGCTCAGCGCGTGGCTCAGCGCTCGGCTCAACGCGGCTCAGCTCGCGGCTCCAGCACGCGGCGCGCGTGCGTGACGCGGACGGTGCGCGCGTGGACAACACCGTTGACGCGCGCGTGATGGCGTGTACAGGCGCGTCCGCAGGGCGTTTGGCGCGTGAGAGTGGCTCACGGCGTCAGGTGGCGCTGCAGACCACGCGCCGCCTTCCAGGGTGTTTTCTGGTTCGATTTTTGTACTGCCGGACTGCTTTTTTCAAAATAAAACCATTTATGGTATTAAAAAAGACATTAATGAACATAAAAAAAATATTTATGCTCTTAATCTAATAAAAGTAGATTTTTTTTCTCCTTTACAAACATTCATGTATATAATGTATACATATACATATAAAAATATACACATGATTAAGGGAAACACGAAAATATCCAATAATGCTCTGATACCAATGTAAACAAAGTATAACGCAGTGGAATAAAAATTATGGTCATACCTTTCGAACAAAGTCTGAATTGAAGGATCTCGTGGGCAAATCACGTGCTTCCTGAATCTAGTTAATCAACCCAGCAATGGGGTGATATTACAATAGTGAATATCACCCGCACAAACCACAGTGCAAATGGCTTTGATCGTTGTTTTTGGGAGAGAGTCAGTATATGGGAAAAACTCAAACATACGTTATTTTTCTCTTAATCACCCATATCCCATATATCAGATATATAATCTATTTATCTCCTTTATCCATATTAGTTATATGAGATAATATCATATATCTATATCATCTATCCATATAAGTTATGATAGATATATATCCTGAGTGGTTATGCAAATAGGTTTGAATTTGAATTCAAAACCCATTTGGATAAAGTGTCAAAAGATTCAAAGGGTCATGCCTCATGGGCGCCCATTTCTAACATATATATATATATATATATATATGTATAAAAAAAAAATGCATCACATGGCACCGTCCGCATCCCCAAACTTATAAATAATATATTATAAACAACATACAAGTAATGTATGTATATTTGAATAAAAAGTCTGATTTGCTATCAAACACCACTTGAGTATGTTACACAAATCAAATATTTTTGCGATTGCTATATAAATATATCAACCATCCCATGTGAGTATATTAAATTTGTCAAAAGATGACAACTCATTAAAATCACATTTGTCAAAATGATACAGCTAATCAATTTTAAATTTGTCAAAAGATGAATAGTGATCAGCCTAATTTTTCAAAAGGTGAATAGTAAAAAAATATTTATTTAAATAATATTTAAAAAATGTATCATACAGTATATATTTTAAACAAATAATATTTTGTGTCAAATAATATGTATATTAAAAAATCCAAATTTTTGCAGATTATATTTTAGACATCATCAAAATTAAATAATATGATTAACAATCTCCCATTTTTTGATGGTGGCAATATTTGTATGGATTTGACACAAAATAAAATTAACAAAATATTTGATGACCCTACAACATATAATTGTCAAAATCAGTAAAATCATATTTTTTCTCCCCTTTTGACATCATCAAAATAAAAGATGAAGAGATGAAACATATTTGATAAAATAATCTGAGTGGCCAAAAATAAAATAATGGGCCTTCTGTCTTGTCGGAATCATTGTGGGGATTTTGGAGCATCTCGAGCGCACAAAATGTTGACAAACAAAAGATTTGAGCAGATATGCTTCGAGTATTGGATCGATGGAGTGTATAAAAAGTGACAATGATGATAGGCAAAGAGACGAAATTATCAAGTGTTGGAAAAAAAATTTGTTTTAGCTTCTTGTGTAATCATGTCATTCCTTACCTTAGCCATTAATGGTTTGGATCTGCATGAGGTGCCTATAATGCAGGCAAATGAAAGGTTACCAGTGGTGCAGGCACATGCTATTCCTGTAAATGAGGGTCCTAGTGTTATTGGTAATCGAAATAATATCGATGCTATTAATAACACTATGGCTCTTAGTACACATGCAATGATTGCAGTTTCCAATATGGCGCAACGATTACAAGCAAGAGTACAAGAAAATCAGCAATGGAGAGATGAGGTGTGCTTGTTAAAACAACAACTGGTTAACATGTGTAAGGAGAAGAAATAGCTAAAAAGGAAAAATGCACAGTTGGAGAATGCGGTGTAATATTATGCAACGGTTATAATGCCAAGACTCACAGAAGTCGAAAATAGAGAGAGACATGTAAAAGAGGCTCATGAAAAATTGTTGAGAGAAGTGAAACAGAAAAAATCTGTGAAGTCTTCTGAAAACTTGCTTGCTGCCAGATTGTCTTTTCTACCTGAAGGGTCGACACCTCTGCTCGAAGGGTCGAACCCTGCATGTTTTTTTTCAAAATTTTGGGGTTCGAATGGGCCCTACTTTTGGGGGTTTTGGACTTATCCTTTTTCACTAACCTTAGGGCTATTCTCTACTACTATAAATAGACCCAAACTACACCTCTTTCATAATTTTCTCCTCTTTTTCCTCTCAAAACCGAGAGTCTCTCTCTCTTTCTCTCAAAAACTCACTTTATCCACTTCAATCCTTAGATCTACTCTCTTAGAGGTGTTTTCTCACCTTGATCCTTTGAGACAACTTGTAGATCTCGTCAAGGGCTTCCTTTTGGTCCGATTAGTTCGTGGTTTCGTCGCCATTGATTTTTGGGTCGTCATCTCTTGGCTTCAAGAGGTAGGGGTTTCTAGTTCTCTTTCAATACCCTCATTTATAGATAGATTTGTGGTATTTTCTTTATATAAATACAAAAGTTTATATTTTTATGCATATTGTGATTAATCATGAGATTGGGGGTTAGGGTTTGAAGAGTTATGGTTTGGGTCATGAGTTTGGGTGTAAAAGTAATAGAAGGGTTGGAATAAAATGTGTTTTTGTGAAAAGCCTTAATTTCTCTTAAAAACACTAGTTTGGCTCATGAAGATGGCTAATGGTTTTGCTTCAATTAATAGTAGAGTCATGAAATTGAGGTGTTAAATTACACATGTACAAGTTTAATTGAAATTTTAAAGAATTTGAGAAATTTATGTAAAAGTTGCGATTGAACTCTTAATGTTGATGTTTTAAATTATGTTATAATATGAAACCAAACTTGGGGAAAAAGAAATTACTAATGATATGAATGATATGAGCTTTGTGTTAAAATGGTTGTGTTGAATTTTGTTGTGTGTTATGTGAATTGTATTGGGTTATGTTGTGTTGAGTTGAGTTGGGTTGTGTTGAGTTTGGTTGAGTTGTGTAGTGTGGAGTTGAGTTGTGTTGGGTTGGGTTGAGTTGAGTTGTGTTGGGTTGTGTTGTGGTTGGTACTCGCGTGGGGAGTTCAAAAATGGTTTTTCGGTGCCCACGACCGTCCGTATAATAGCCAGTAAATGTGGGGGATGGTTTTAAAAATTAAAAAATGGTTTTTCGATGCCCACGACCGTCCATATAATAGCCGGTAAATGTGTGGGTGGTTTGAATTCAAGGTGCCCAATTGCCCTGTCTAGGCTTATTGCTGGACAAATATGGAAAAATGATTTTTGGGTGTCCACACAATCCTGCAGTGTTGTAGCCAGTGCAAGTGGAAAAATGATTTTTGGATGTCCACACAGTCCTGCCGTATTGTAGCCGGCAAAAGTGGAAAAACGGATGGTTTTTGAAAATATTTTGGGTGCCCACGTTCTGCCGTATAATAGCCAGCAAATGTGGGGGATGGTTTTAAAAAGTTGAAAATGGTTTTAGGAAAAAGATATGGTTTTTGAGAAAATGATTTTTGGGATTTCACTTCCCGCCGTATAATAGCTGGCAAAAGGTGAAAAGTGTTATGGATTGGATGCCTGTTGTCTCGTCGTATCAAGTCAGCAAAAGGTGGAATGTGTTGAGAAATGTGTTGAGTCGATGATAATATGTGTGAATTGAGATGAACTTGTGAAATTACAATTGATGTGTAATTTGGCATGGAAAAGGAATGCATATAGAAATTATCTGAAGAAATTGAATTAAAAGAGTTTATTATCCTAGTGACATATTGAATTATGGTTGATAATGCAAGAGTGGATGTAATGTTGTTGTTAGATAAGTAGGAATTGAGTGTAGGAAAACAATTATTGAATATAAAGGAGATTTGGATTTCTATATTGAGGAGTTCCAGCAAATATGAATAGATTGGAGGGAATAGCATTTATGTGGGGTGTTTTGGAGTATTAGAGGAACTTGAACTTGAGGTCATGGTGTTATAATAAATGTAACTAGTAAAAGGGGAGAATGGAAATAAAAAGGAGAAATGTTAAGATGGAAATTAAACGAGGAATATTTTGGAATTGGTTAATAAATTTAAAATGATGTGGTTCCTTAAACATGTTTATTTTCAAAAAGGATTTATGTTTTTCTGATGGAGAAGGATAGTTTTGATGGTCGAAGGTTTTCCTAAATATTCAAATAAATTTCGAGAAAAAGATACTCTATGTATGATATTTTGAAATTACAAAACGTCACCTACTATATGGTATTACCCTGCATGCATGATCATTTCTATCTATAAGATAGTTATTGTTTTAGAACTATGAAATTCTTACTGGGCAATTGTGCTCACCCCTTGTTGTCTCATTTTTTTTTTTTTTTTTTTTTTTTTTTTTTTACAGGAAGAGAATTTGGATTGATTGTTGAAGGATTAGGAAGTTCATGTATATCTTGTGTGTAATCTCATTATACTTTGATGTTTGTAATTATTTATTTGTAACTCTGTAGTGGGAGCTTAGCATGTATTATTATTATTGTTGTATTCATCATGAGAGAGAAATATACTATTATATTTCTATTACTCAAGGGTAATAGATATTTGTTTTCAAAAAAGAAAAAAAAAAGAAAAAAAAAATGACCTAATTTACAGGCTTTTGGTAATGTTTCCGAGTAATTAAAATTGGGGCGTGACAATAGTTTAGAGAATTGTATAATATAATAAACTAAACCAAACCAATACCTTAAGTCCCACCAAATGGGATTGGCTAATGATAGTTTAGAGAATTGTATAATATTGTGAAAGGGTGAAAAGATCCTACAATATTTTAGAAGGCTAATGATGGCCCTCGGATCAATCCTAGCAAACTTGATTCAAACTATAATAATTCCACTTTCACAATTATCAAATCAACTACAAAAAACCAATTATTATCTAAAACACAACTTTTTTTAATTAGATTAAAATAATTAAAAAAATCAATTAAAATAATTAAGCTCCCAAACGAGCCTAATATGGTAGATGGGAGCTATTAAGAGAGGATTCAAATCCTAAAACTTGATCGTCTAATGTTATCCATCGAACACCCAACTAAAGTTGTCTTTAGATGTTCGTGTTTTATATACTATTATTGGATATTTGAATTAGAGCATTTAATGATCGTGGTTTAAACTTGTTGGAAAATGGTTTTATATAGGCATAATTTTGAGCCCATTTTGGGTGGACCCCAAACGTGGTTTGGGGTGGGTCCGAAGAGGTGAAGTGTTCCTTGCCGCGTGGCAAGTCACACGGTGAAGACGGAACGTCAAAACCATTTATGAGTGAATGGGAAGTTGACGTAACATTAATTTTTATTTAGATAAAATTCTTTTGAATTTTTTTCAATAAAAATTATTGTGGGAATTTAATTTAATTCTAAATACAAATTTTGAGTTCCTAAGTGGTTTCCTAAAATTTGTAATTGTGAGAATTTAATTCAATTCTAAAATTCTATTTTTAGGTTCCTTAAAAGTTTCCTAAAGTTTATACCTCTTCATTTATTTATTTATTTAACTATTTTATTAGTTTAATATATATATATATATATATTTGAAATAGTTTAAATAAAATAAATATGAACCTACTGTTAGACCAACAGCCTTCAAATTGTTTGAAATCTTGTGTTTGACCAACGGTTAGCTTTTTCAATATTTGAAAAATAGTTTCTGGCAACGGTCAAATAGTACCTGTTCGGGTCATATTTTTTGGCTATATATTCAGCCTTTTCCAGCGGTCCGGATCCTAGAGTATGAAGTCTTTGTGATCCCAATTTTTCCTATCCGAGTTAGGAAGAATTCAGGCTGAAATTCTTGTCTCTTTGTTGTCCATTTTCTTTTAGTGCATTATTCTTCATATTTAGTTTTAGAATAAATTAAAGAGAGTATAGTTCACAGGTTTGGTTCGCCGTACAAATTTATTTGAAGTGCTTCTATAAATTTGTAAAGATCATTGTATCCTGGGAGATAGACGCCATTCAACCGTAAGCATCGTATCGGGGTGAATCTGTCTTAAGGACAGAGTGTCACACACTCGACTTGGTCTTAATTTTAATTCGGTTCGATGAATAAATTCGGTATGTTATTTATTTATTTTGTTTGAATTTATTTCAAGTTATGTTATTTACACAGAAGATTGTTCCAACAAAACTTACATATTGTGGTTCAGAGACACTACATGGTTTTATTTTTGATCAATCACAATTTATCATATCTCTTTTTATTCCTTAATCAGTTAATACAAAATTATAAATCCTACCACCAATCACAACTCATATAAGGCATCACATGGCCGTCAGGACCACCAAATAACTTCTCTTGAATCCTTCATTTCTTCTCGTTTCTATCTTTTGTCCCCTCTCTCTCTTCCTTCCGTTTTTTTCTCAGAATTTGTTTGGCATGAACTAAAAAAGTGCACTTATTTATCTTTTTATCTTTTTGGATTGCATAACCTCTCTATTTTTTTTACACATCTTTTTATAAAAAATCAAAAAATACATTTATTGAGATCATCCTAAACAAATCCTTACTTTCTCCCCCCCCCCTTTTTTTAGGTGAGTAAATTACGCAAGTTTCCTCCCCTATGAAACTTTTCCAGACTGACCTCCTGAGATCTCCTAGCCTATCAAACTTTTTCAACCTATGGTCATCAATCAAGAATGCTATTATACTATTTTACCCTTATGACCTATTTTGAGAAGTAATTTTTTTTTTAGCTTATTGACTCTTTTTTTTATAATAAAAAATATGTAGAAAAATAGAGAAATGATATGACTTAAATAAGTTAATAAATTAATATTTTTCTTAATTGCCAAAATAGGCCTATAATATTATTGGAGAAGTAGGGCAATTCATAAATACCAATGGGACAAATCTCTGGCCTAGGACATACTGGCTTCGTTTGGGAAGTGGGTTATTTTTTTTTGGCTTTTTTGACTTTTGTGAAAGAAAAAATAAAATAATTATGACTTGGATATAACATTTTGTCTTATTGACTTTTTAACATATTTTGTCTTTTTGTAACTATTTTAACCAACAAGTCAACCTAACCAATGTGCCAAACGAGGGCACTAGCTACTAGATAGAAGACTATGCCGTTAAAATGTCCAAAGTTATTTTTTTGAATAATAATTCTATACTTATTAATTTTTTTAATACCACCTTTAATGTATCGTTTCATTTGTTAATTTATTATTGGTATAATGAGTCTCATCACTTATATGTATATTAAAACATGAAGTGATATGTTAAAACTGATATAAAATGGTGATAAGGATAACATTACTCTTTTTTAAAATCCCCAAATTACGATATCATACTGATGGATCATATATAGTATAAAGCATAGTAATTTTTTGTCCTCTTTGAAAAGTCTATACTGTCCTTGGGTTTGTTGATTTTTTTTCTTTGTGAGAGTATCTCCAACGTTTACTCTTCTTCTTTTTATTTTATTTTTTATTTAGATATATATATATATATCAAATTTAAGTAAAAATTTCATCTGATATCGTGCGTTCCAAAGGAAAATTTTGAATTTTCATCAAAGCACTGGTCGACCGAAAGGATGACCGAGTGGATGTCCGGCCGATCGACCAGTTTGGTGTAAATTGACCACAACTTGCAGGACAATTTTGCAAGGAAGAGGTTGTCCGGGAGGACATCCGAGCGGACGTCTGGCCCAACGATCACCTACAAATTTGATGAAACGCTCTAGGCATCTTCAATTTGAAGAAAAGTGTTAGACATCATTAACTTGATATTGGTTTGATGTTATGATTGGAGTACCACCTGCTTTTGAGTTATTCTATGAACTCTGTGATGGTGCATGAAAATTATGTGACAAAGATTTGATGTATGTTTTTTCTTTCTCTTTATTTTTTTCGTTCTTCTTATTTTATGTGATTTTTTTTTTCTTATATTAGTTTATTAACATATAATTTCTTATTGGTAGTGATAGGGCATACTTCATTTATGGTAATGTTGTATGTTTTGATATTTCGGACATGATTAAATTCGACATTTTCAAACTATTTTGAAACGAACATATTCTAGTATAAAGAAATAGTGAAGTTTGAGAAAGCACTGTTGATATGATTGGATGATAATCTGAATTACAGAATGCAAATTTTTTTGATTTATATGCGTGTTATATCTTTTAAGAAGTATAAGTATTTGTCTGACATATACAAGTTGATGGAATAAAGAGTGACCACACCATAATTTGGTGTGAGTCACTTCACTCAATCTTTTCTCTCTTGAATCGTAAAGAACCTTCCTGCAAGAATATTGAAGCTATCTATTAGTTAGTTAATGGTTTGAATTCAAACATCTATGGACACATCTTTTAGTGAACTATGGTGACTGTCACTATATGAAACAAATTCAAATAGTATGCCTATTCCCAAAGGTCACTTATTTGTGTATATAAATACATAACAGCAGGATTGGAAATCATTGAAAAAACTAGAAGATTTTCTATTTTCTAACTTTCGGATAATCGATATTCTCGCGTGATAAACACCCTCGCAGGTATTTTGATCAATTGCCATTGTGAAGTTAATCTTTCAATGGTATCAGAGCAAGTTTGTACACATAATCGCAGATGTCGAATTACAGTCCGGAAGAACGAAAATTTTCTGAAAAGTTTTTACCAAAAATTCAGAGTATAATCGACCATCAATCTTTGGCTTTGGTTAATTCCGTTTGTTTATTTAATCATTACCAACGTGTTGTATTCCCAAAAAACTATCCAAAGAAAATAACCGTTGGTGGTGCAATTGTTCCGAATCTTGCCGAAAATGAGGCCGAATTATATCGTTGGAAGCAATTTTATAAAATATTTTTCGATTCAAATCGTGTTTCCAAATTAGCCTTATCTTGTTCTTCTCAGAATTTTGATCACAACGGTGACATTCATTGTGAAAAATGGCAAAAATTTGATCCACAAAGTTCGAATTTCAGTGTCCCATCACCAGAGAAGACAACCTGTGCAACAACACCGTTGAAGCCTCAGTTCAAGAAATTCAAATATTTGGGCCAAAAACAAAACCAATTAAAAAGGGCCCAAAAATAAGAGTTACAACAAGAAAATCAATTCCTTTGGGCCTCAAAATTAAAAAGGATTTGATTGGGCCGCAACCCAGCGCCACAGTGACCAAGCCAAGCGGCCCAAAAACACTGAACTAGCCCAGCCCAGTGACACAGCCAAGCAGCCCAAAAGCGCAGCCCAACGCGCGCCCAGATCCGCGCGTCAACCCAGTACCCAGCGCACCGCTCCTGGACCCGCGTCCGTCTGCTCCGCTTGACCCGCGTTCGCTAGACCCACGCGCTGACCCCCGTGTCACGCCGGTTCGGTCCCAGCCGGTTCAGGCCAGATTTGGACCGGCAGCAGCTTGGTCCAAATAGTATTTTGGCTCATTCTCGCTCATTTCAAGGCCGTTTTCAGTCATTCAAAAGCCAAAATTTCCAGAATTTTTCTGTGGGTAATTGTACTAAATTTCTAGAAGAAATAATTAGGCAAGGAGGCTATCGAAGGGTGTTTCACAATAAAACATCCAAAGAAAAAATATTTAATAAGCACCGTTGTGTCCCTTGGGCTCGTAACTATTTTTACAATACTCATAAGCAAAGTATTGGGTTTAATAGGCCATTGGGTTTTTATCATTCCTCTTACCCAAGGCAAGATGATCGAGTTTTTGCTTATCACAGGGACCGACGCAACAACTACAAGTCTTATCCTTATTAAGATTTGTTGTTGTATTTAATTTTGCTTATTTGTTTATTTTCGTTTGTAATATCCACATTTTAATTTTTATTGAAACACATTTTTGTTTTTAGTATGGCTATTAAAAATGCCATGGATTCTTCAAGAATTGATATGCTTAATGGAAATAATTTCCGAGCATGGAAACGCCACATTTCTTATCTTTTTACACATGAGAAAACATTGCACACTTTATCCACTTCTAAACCAGATGATGATTCTAATTGGTTTCAGAATAAATGGGTAGAAGATGATGCAATGGCAAAGGCCACTATGTTACATAATATGAAAGACGACATTATTCCGCTTTTTGAAGAATATGAAACTGCAAAACAATTAATGGAAGCACTAGAAAGTAAGTATGGAGTTCAATCAGACACTCAAATTCAATTGCTCTTGGACAAATATAATAACACTCGTATGAGTGATAATGATAGTGTTGGTGATCTTGTTAATCAAATGGAATTAATTGCTAAAGAATTATCCAACACTGATCACCCTTTGTCGGACAAGATGCAAGTAACTACCATACTTAATAGTCTTCCATTATCTTGGGATCATGTTGTCACATCTTTAACTCATAGCGGACGAGAGATTTCAATGGTGACATTGCCTGTACTCTTAGTGTTGAAGAAGAAAGAATGAAGCGAAGGCATAAAGAAGGTTTGTCTTCTAACTTGTTGATGGCACAGTCTTCGTCACAACCACAGAATAATTCCCACACACCATTCAACAAGAAAAAGACAACTTCATTCAAGAGAAAATAGAAGAAGGGGTTTCAGAAAGGCAGGATGAAACACCAAGAATGACAAATATAACAACATCACAAGCATCAGATTGGCCCATGTTACAAGTGCGGTCAAAAAGGTCATATCAAAGCCACTTGTCCTCAGAAGCAGAAAAAGGATCATAATCCTATTGCCATGACATTTTCTGAAGCAATGGTGCTTGAATCTTCATCAAATTCATGGTAGATTGATTCTGCTGCAACTAGGCATATTGTGCAAAATAAAGACATGTTCGTAGAGTTTACTGAAAAGAAGGTTGGTGAACATAGAATCTACATGGGCAACAACTCCTATAGTGATGTTTTGGGCATCGGCAACTGTCAATTCTCTATTAATGGAACTTCCATTGTGCTTCATGATGTGCGTTATGTACCCAGCATACGTCGAAATTTAATTTCGGTTCCGGTGTAAACTCAAAATGGTTTTGAGATTAATTTTAGGTTTAACACATTATTGATTAAGAAATGAAGTGTATTAGTGAAAGGTGTAAGAGTGAATGACATGTACTTTCTTCCTATTGATAATAATAAAGTATGTATTTCTGATTATTTGCATGTTTCTACTAGTAATAGTTCTTATTTGTGGCATTTAAGATTAGGTCACATTAATAAAAATAAAATGTCTCAAATGTTTAAAAGTGGCTTATTGCCTAAAGTATGTTCCGATGATTTTGATATATGTGAACCATGTATCAAAGGCAAAATGACTAGCAAACCATTTGTCAAACATTGGAAATCATCAGAATTACTCAAACTAATTCATTCGGACATTTGTGACCCTTTAAGAACTAAAACTCATCGAGGCATGGAATACTTTATTACTTTCACTAATGATTATTCAAGATATGGACATATCTACCTTCTTAAACACAAATTAGAGGCAATTGACAAGTTTAAGGAATATAAATTAGAGGTAGAAAAGCAACTTGGTCGGTCCATTAAACACTTGAATAATGATAGAGGTGGCGAATATGAAGCTATGGATTCTTTCTGCAAGGACAATGGCATTAAACATTTGTTTACAATGCCATACACACCACAACAAAATGGGGTCGCAGAAAGACGAAATCGTACTCTGATGGAAATGACTAGGTCTATGATGGCTCATGTTGATCATCCTATTCATTTTTGGGAAGAAGCTTTTTCTACCGCTGCATACATTTTAAATCGAGTCGAAACAAAATCCAAACCTCTAACTCCTTACGAATGCTTGCATGGTACTAAACCTAATGTTCAAAATCTCAAAGTTTGGGGATGTAAAGCACATGTACTTATTCCCAAACCTTTAAAGGATAAATTGGAAAGTAAAACTTGGGAATGCAAGTTTATTGGCTATGTTGAAAATGGGAGTGGTTATCATTTTTACCATCCCGAACGTGGATTAATAGAAAGTAGAGATGCTATTTTTCTTGAATCCACTGATCTTGTTACTCCTATTGAACAAATTGAATTGCTCTCCAAAGTATCTCCGGATTCTTCTCTTCATTTTTTCTCACCTACACCACGAGTTCTCCCAGAACCACAAAATAGTGGGAGGAAACGACAACTACATGATGTTGTGTTACCTGCTTCAAATCCCGAGATAAGTAGGAGTAAGAGAGCAAGAAGTCCATCTACGTTTTTGAAAGATCATTATATTTTTCAAGTTGAAGAACTTAATAACATAGTAGATGATCCTACTAGTTATAATGAAGCAATGAGTAGTAGTGATGCTACACAATGGCTTGAGGCAATGAATGAGGAACTTGACTCGATCAAGAAAAATGATGTTTGGGAATTAACCAATCTCCCGAATGGAAGAAAAGCCATTGGTGGTAAATGGGTTCTTAGAAAGAAATTCAAAGTAGATGGAAGTTTGGAGAAATACAAGGCCAGGTTAGTAGCTAAGGGATTCACTCAACATCCTGGAATAGATTTTGTAGATACATATTCTCCTGTTGCAAAATTTGCCTCAATAGGGATTCTAATGGCGGTAATAGCCAGGATGGATTTGGAATTGCATCAATTAGATGTTAAAACAACTTTTCTCAATGGAGAATTAAAAGAGGAAATTTATATGATGCAACCTGATGGTTTCTAGAACCAAGGCAACGAGGATAAAGTCTATAAGTTGAAGAAATCTCTATATGGACTTAAATAATCTTTAAGACAATGGTACTTGAAATTCCACGAAGCCATTTTAGAAATGGGCTATGTTGTGAGTCCATTAGATCACTATGTTTATATTTGGAAAAATGATGACAAGTTAGCCATATTATCTTTATACATGGATGACATATTGTTAGCAGGAAATTGTCCAGATATGATTATAAAAACCAAAACTTTCTTCACATCTAGATTTGAAATGAAAGACATGGGTCTTGCAACCTATGTTCCAGGAATTAGATTTCAAGAGATAGAAATACAAAATTATTATATCTAGATCAAGAGAAATATCTAGACAAAGTGCTCAAAAGATTTAACATGGATAACTGTAATTCTTTAAGCACGCTTGTTTGCAAGAGACAAAGTCTTAGTAAAAGTATGAGTCCTCAAACTAAGTCTGACGTTGAGGAAATGAGAAATGTCCTGTATGCTCAGGCAGTAGGCAGCCTAATGTATGCTATGACAAGCACAAGACCTGACATCTGTCATGCAGTTGGATTAGTAAGTAGGTTTCAATCAAATCCAGGTAAGGAACATTGGCAAGCAGTCAAAAGAATATTCAGATATTTAAAAGGCACTAAAAATTTGAAGTTATGTTTTGGTTTGTGTGATCTAGACACAAAAGGATACACTGACGCGGATTTTGCAGGAGATGTAGATAATACAAAATCTACTAGTGGTCATGTGTTCTTGTTTGGTGGAGTAGTAGTTTCTTGGTTAAGTAAGAAACAGAGTTATGTTGCAAAGTACACTATGGAAGCTAAATACATAGCTTGCAGTATAGCCGTGAGTAATGCAGTCTGGATAAAACGATTTGTTGACAGTTTACAATTAGATATACCTACCAAACCGGTCAATATGTTTTGTGACAATCAGTCCGCCATCTCATTAATAAAAAGTGGAGCAAATAGCTCTAAGGGAAAACAAATTGATGTAAGTTAACACTATATTCAGGACATAGTGGAGAGAGGTGAAATTAAAGTCAATTATATACCCTCAGAAGAGATGGTGGCTATGACCAAAGGGTTGTCTCTAGAAAAATTCAAAGAACATGTAGCTAATATGGGATTGAAAAATGCCTAGCTAGGTGGTTTAGCTACTTATATAAGAGCATAGCCGGATGACTTTGGGAACGCCTAGATAACCAATGTTTTGCGACTCTATCTTGCATGGAGACATGTGTTTGGTCAGGTAATAAGATAGAGGAACTGACAAGGTATGAACATCATAGTTAGTATGAGATGTAAAGTCCATGATATGCAACATGCTGACTAGATAATGTTGCCTGCTTGATCAGCAAAAATTCGTTGATAAAGTGTGTTAAGGAAAACCTTGAGGAATAGGCCTTAGAGAAAGTACTTAATAATAATTTCAACGCAGGTCAACACATGAGAAATGTGTGTGGCTGAAGTTGTCAATGGTGATTGGGTATGGACTATGAACCCAGCACTGAAAATTTATGCCATTCATTTGAAATATAGTGAATTGAAGTCATCTGGAGTGTGTTGTCAGTGGGAGAACACATTCGTACGGATGCGGTCGGATTGGTGGCAAAAACGTGCGCACGTATGGCCAAGTCATGATCAGACGTCGATCTATGAGGTAATTTCATAGATAAAAGTTGGCATGAGGCAAAATTTTGATACTAAGGTTAAAAATGCTCAACTCAGGTTTATCATCTTATTATGGTGTGTTCAAGTGGGAGATGATGGAATAAAGAGTGACCACACCATAATTTGGTGTGACTCATTTCACTCAATCTTTTCTCTCTTGAATTATAAAGAACCTTCCCACAAGAATATTGAAGCTATCTGTTAGTTAGTTAATGGTTTGAATTCAAACATCTATAGACACATCTTTTAGTGAACCATGGTGACTGTTGCTATATGAAACAAATTCAAATAGTATGCCTATTCCCAAAGGTCACTTATTTGTGTATATAAATACAAAACAGCAGGATTGGAAATCATTGAAAAAACTAGAAGATTTTCTTTTTTCTAACTTTCGGATAATCGATATTCTCGCGTGATAAACACCCTCACGGGTATTTCGATCAATTGCCATTGTGAAGTTAATCTTTCACAAGTTTCATAGGAATATGCTAATTCACTTGAGTGAATACATGAAGGTGAGTGTAGTTGAATTATGTTATTGTTTATGGTTTAAATATTTTGGTTGCCATGAATTGTCTATTGAATTTCTCACCTTTTTGTTTATTTGTTTTGCAGTTGTCAAGTCTTTGTTTTGCTATACCTGACTTCATTCCAAATTTGTTTATGATGTTGCAATCTAAGTAAAAGCAAAAGAAAAAAAATTATGTAAGCTAATACTTTATTAATTGATTACAATTTTAATTTAGAATTTTTCTTATTTTTTAATACCATAAAACTATTTGATTTTTAGTGAGACCGGAAAGATGGTTAATGATGAGTTGGTGGAATTTCTCCGGTTTGGGAGGAATGTGTTGCCGTGATGCCCTTTAGGTGCACAATTATGGATTTTAGGATTTCAATGGGTATGGATTACTCTCTCTCCATAGTCTTTTTTTTTTTTTTTTTTTTGTGTGTTTTGAGTTTAGAAACACCAGAATTAAAGCAGCACATTCAAAAGTAGAGATGGACTTAATAGTAATTATGGTGTTTCTAAACTCAAAACACAAAAAAACAGACTATGGAGAGAGAGTATTTCATACACCTCTAGAGTTGAAATACTGAATTCCATAGTTGTGCATCAAAAGGCATCACAGCAGTGCATCCCTCCCAGACCAGAGAAACTCACCAATTCATCATTAACCATCTTTTTAGTGTAAAAATCTCTCACACTAAAAAATCAAATAGTTTTATGGTATTAAAAAATAAGAAAATTTTTGAATTAAAATTGTAATCAATTAATAAAATATTGTTAGCTTACATAATTTTTTTTCTTTTGCTTTCACTTAGGTTGCCGCTGTTGGACAATCTTCACTGTATTTAAATAAATAAACTCTGTTTGTGTACTAAATAACAAACAGAATACAAAAAAAAAAAAGGAAATGAGAGAGATTGTTTGATTACAAAAATCAAACCAATAAAATTAAGTAAATAAAAACAGAAAATAAATAAACAACTTACTTGATTAAATTCTTGAACAATATTTTGATCAAGTCCAGTGTTAGACACTGTGTCCTTAAGACAGATTTGTTCTCTCCATGGTGCTTTCAGAATATGGACGTCTATCTCCCAGGATAAAATGATCAATCAACGAAAAATAGCAGCATTACAAATTTTTTGTACAACGAACACGTTAAGTGTTTATACTCTATCTCATAGAATTTAGATGCAGCAAAATGCAGAGTGCAGTAGCAGATTTAAGGATGAAATTGGAGTGAATATCTAAATGAGAGACTACCTTTATATAGATGGAGTGGTGGCTGTTTATTTTGAATTAAACAAGTGCAAAACTTGTTTGAACAGGTATGGTTTGAAGTAAACAGGTAAGGCACTGTTTCAACAGATAAACTGTTTGGGTTTGAAATTTAAACAGATTTGAAATCTGTTCGGGTGGAACAGATTTGAATATGTCCGAACCTGTACAAAATTTTGAAGAGGTGCAACACTTGAATTTGAATTTGAAATTAAAATTAAAATTTCTGACAGATTTTATTTTACTAAAAAAAATTAAATTAAATTCAAATATTTTTGGCCCAAAAAGATAAGTATTGGGCCAGACAAACCCAACTCAACCTCACACCACGCACCCAAGCCCAGCCCGCCTTACCGACCGGGCGGATGGTGGCGGCGGCGGCAGCGACGCATGCGCGTGGTGATTTTTTGGATTCAATGGGTCTAGCCCTTTTTGCCCATAACCTCCCTCTCTATAAAACTTGGGTGCCCCTTGGGGCCTACCCTAAGTTCCAATTCCAAGCCTTATAAACCCATTCAAAGTTTTCCACCAAATCAATGTGGGATAAGCCATTTGTTAAACCTTAAAGAATTTTCAGCAAAAACTCCATTTCTATGGAGCTCACTTTGGCTTCAATTTCCCATTCACCCGATAATGGTTTTGAGCAACCAAATATACCACGTGAATCACAACACGGCATAGAATGCGTTACCACTTAGACCTGCCAACTAAAAATTTTTAAGAAAAATTCTGTTTTTCTAGAATTTTCAAAACCATTTCTAACAGCAGCAACATAAAATAACTTTGGAATGAAGTCAGGTATAGCAAAACAAAGACATTCCATAATGTACTTAAGTAGTTGAGGGTTTGACAACTACATACAAACAAATAAAAAGATTAAAAATTCAACAGATAATTAATGACAACCAAAATATTTAGACCATAAACAGTAACCTAATTCAACTATTGTCACCTTCATATGAATTAGCATATTCCTATAAAACTTGTATATGTTGTAAGATTGCTCATACTCATACTTCTTAAGAGATGTAACACGCATGTAGATAAAAAAAACATTTGTGTTTTATAATTTAGACTTCATCCAGTCATATCAATAAGTGCTTTATCAAATTTTACTATTTGTTCATACTCGACTATGTTCGTTTAGAAATAATCTCATGTTCGGAATATCAAGAAGTAAATATTACCATAAATGAATTATACCCTATCATTACCAATCAGAAATTATATGTTAATAAACTAAAAGAAGAAAAAAATCACATAAAATAAGAAGAATGAAAAAAAATAGACATTCTGAGAAAGAGAAAACATACGTCAAGCGCCTTGTGTCTTTATGACGTGGAATAAAAAGTTTGGGAATGTTGGGATCCTCTTAAATATGGTGGTGGCTTCCATAGCACACCCATTGTCGTTGTTATAACTATATACTGGATTAATTATCAGTCAGGGTTGCATATGATTTTGTTGAGGAGACTTTGATCAATATGCCCATAACAAATTTTGAAATCTGGTGGAAAATTTGGTGGCTCTTAGATTTAGGCAAAGAGAATGCAAACGAAATGAAACCAACCCTAGTTAATTTAGTTGGCGACGATTTTTTTTGCTTGTTTTGGATTGGCTCTGATTCCTTGAGTCTTCATTGCACCAAGATTCGAGTTTCTATCGAGCTTATGGCTACATTTGCCTTATCCTACCACTCTTATGTTTTCGATCATGCAATACGCCTCATGGATTGCCTACCTTTGTAGCTCATTGTCTTGTAAGTGCTAGTAATCTACTTCCTGTCCATGTCCTTTGTTCTTGAACTTTGTTTTTGTTAATTTGTTTGTTTCTCTGTTACTTAGACTTGTTTTAATAAAAAAAAATCTTATAAATTGTATCATAGTAATGCAAAATAACAGTCTGTGTGTTTTGCTTCATTATATGCTTATGACTCCTACGCTGGTAGTATGTGGTTTTAAGAATTTGATGAAGTTCTCATTTGATTATTTTATTTTGTTCATGTAAGTTACAGATAATGCAGCGAGTAAAAGGATTCAAATATATACCTTGTGTAAAAGAATTCGGAACGAAGAACCTTGTGGGTATATCACGTGTTTGACAACCACAAACTATGAACTCCCAGCAATGGAGTGATACCATAGTATGAGTATCACCCTCTCTAGTCACAGTGCAAAGGCTTGATCGTTTTACATATGGGAGAGAGTTAGAGAGAGAGTATGAGAAAAAATGTTATGGGTAAAAAATACATAACGTATTTGATGATATATATATTCAAATAAGATATATAACCATATATATCCATCTATCCATATCTCCTAAGGATATGATAGATGTAGATAGATAAAGGGTTATCCTAACAAATAGGATAATCAGGAAATCAAATTTAAATTACATGGGTAATTTGAATGGGCCATAGGTCATCCCACAAGGGTGCCCAAATTCGGGTCCAATACTCGGCCCAATTTCCAACATCTCCCACTCGCACATGAGTTAGTATGACACTGCCACATCTCTATCTCAATCTCAACAAATATTTAACAATCTCATACTAGCCAATGAACCGTGCGACCGCTAAGAAACACCTACATATAGGAGCTCTATACTAGAACTCAAAAATGAGCCAGCATAGAGACATCAACCCAAAAATAAAAATAGTGTCTGATATACCCCAGACCCGTCTAATTACACTGGTCCAAAAAACATCTCTAATCCCTCAAAAGAGCCTGTTTGACCCTCTCAATTCTTGCAATATATTCACACTCAATCCACCTCTCATACAGAGTGATGTGAGTTGCCAGCAGTGAATATACAACAGTGGTGTAATACTAGATGATCTTCCTTTTGCCCTCATGCCATTTAGTTTACGATTGACCGTTTTCCCAGTGATGTCCTTTAAAACCAAACCATACATGACCGCAGACAACATACCAAAGTAACAGAACATCAACCCCTTGCCTTATGACATAGTCAAAAGTCACAAAATGGTACATAAATGAAAGTCATATCAATAATGACATATAAGACTCACACGGTGATGAAACAGGGATCCATTCTCTCACCTCATTACTTGGTCACCAAGCACATGTAGTATGAATACATGCTACGGTAGAGTAACTCTTCCAAAGAGTGACGTCATACTCGATACACCGTACAGATCTTAGTTTAGTCGCTTTCTAGAGCCTAACCTGAATTCTCTATTCAGTGTCTCCCAGGCGACAAATGAGATCTCGCATCTGGTTAATCATAACAGGCACAACATGGAAAGTGGGTACTAACATCCATGTTTGGTCTTTAACACGACCTCATCTTGGTTGTAACCAAGGCGACATACATAGTGGATAATTTAAGCCTCCCTTGGCTCCAAATAAAAATAAACCACTAGTCTCATCCTTGCTCGCTCCCAAGCTCCAAGGACAATTGCTCGTGTGAGTGAGCCAATCTTACCTGCTGACATCATCATCTACTAATCATTATGACACAAACCATAATAGTGTCAACATCCCATCACCTCACAATATATAAGTGATCGATTTTAAAAAAACACGACCACAGTCTGCGCAATTCTAGATTCCAAGCATAAGCCTAATCAGCACCTCTTACGATAAACATATACAACGGAATCCACCATGTGCGCCTCACATGAAGTGGTTCAAGATCACTACCTCTTGCAAAATTACCTCTCTAAAGATATTTTGGTGACCAATCTGCGTTCATTCAAGATGCGCCCAACTAGCGCATTGAATCTTACAACGGGCAAATTTATATATTACTAGTAAAGTCTTCTATCCACAGTCTAATGAGTAAGGTCAATGTCTAAACTACTCAGTTGACCATTTACCAAAGATAACACTCATCATGCCGAATATGCCTACATAACGTACTTCAAGCTCCCACAACAAAAAAAGATCAAGGAATATAGGTCATCTGTTTCTCCCAAAGACAATCTGAGGATTTACTCAATAGCTAAGACTCTAGCTTTTACCGATAGGTAAGTCAATGGGTTTGCAATTTTGCATCTAGAATCATTCTAGGATATTCCTTATGTAAGTCATCAAAGACAAACCGGAAATTCTTCCAAAACAATCCCTAAGGATTGTATATCCGAGCATATAAATTACATCACCCATGTCCATCATATCTAAAATAGAGGACTGCCCATCCTAGGTGGTGACAACCTTATAAATTCCTGGCTCATAATGACTATATAAGGAAAAACTTCTTTTGGACCATTGATCATGCCTCAGTGGTCTCCATCGATCATCGTTGGCCTATCATGGCTCGACGAAATCTAAGAACCACTATTTGGATAACTATTTTAGGCTGTAAAAGATTTATTGGAACTAGCAACCTTTTTGCACTCCTAACTTTTCACCATAAAAGCAGAAGATAAATCCCTACAGATCTACTTATCCAATTCTCCAACGAGAAGTTGGGTCACAACGTCCATAAATCAATGTTCTGAACTTATATCAATATAGCCTAAGTCGAAATAACCTCACTACCCAGGAGGAAGTCTTATCATGGTCTATACCTTCCTCAATGGTGCGACTTTTCGGTATCTAGCGAGCCTTTTGCATCAACAATGACAATCCGAATTGCGCATAACTTTAGAACAGTTTCACGTCATGATAGAAAGTCAACCAAATTATAGAAATGGTTAATCCTCAAAGACTTTGTCTCAAACTGCACAACATTGATTCACTTTCTAAAAACAGGGGACTAGAGCCTTTGGCATTATCCTAGGCTCTTTATCATCTTGCGGAGCAATCATGAATGTTTCTCTCTCAATCACCCAGTGATGACGTGGAAAATTTTCACATTCGCTAGCACGCAACAAAGAATGTAGAGTATTCTTCTCTAATGGAGTAATCCACTAGTAGGCACGTCGCTCCCACTATCCTTAGGATATTGAAAATTTCTTTCCATTCTCAACTAGGCTACATAAAGCGCTATACTTAGAATTCTCTATCTTGTAGAGTTCCAAAACTTTATTCACGTCACCTTTACTAAGAAAACTTTATGTGACTTAGTTACACTACCACAAAGCTGCTTACCTATATGCACATGACCCAGAGGGTTTACATGACAGTATACAATAATGCTAACCCTAAGTGTTTACAAGACAGCATACAATAATGCGCCATAAAACCCTAGGTATTAACTTTGTAACCTTATGAGAAGTAAAATAAAGATAAGCTGCTTTACGGTTACAGATCACCCATAGATGGCTCTCCGCTAACCCATTACTCAAATGAAGTGTAAAATCTGATATGGAGGGCACTTAGTTAGGGATATAGGCAACAAACTAAAGTGCAATTCCTAATTGGGAAACATTTTGCGCCATCATCCACCTAACATTAACAATACTTAATTCCTTATCTCTACTACACCATTGTGTTGCTGAGTACTAAGAATAATCAATTTTCTAAGCATCCATTTCTCTTCACAGAGCTTTCTAAAATAACTCAAATAGATACTCGCCACCTTGGTCAAAACTAAAAGCACGAAAGTTGTTATCTGATTGATCTCGACCTCATATGTGTAATGTCAAAAATCATCTCAAAACTTTTGACTTATGGGAGATTAAATAGTCTTGACTTAGATGCGTATCGTAATCTATAAATGTGTCGAGATTGAGGCTAGCTATCATACCCTTACACATATCCAGTCACAAATATCATAGTGGACTAAATGCACCAATACAAATGCCCTTCTGCGACTTTCCTACTTACTTGTGCACAACCATTGCGAACAAAGTTACACTTTCACATGAGAGCAGGATGTCACAAGTGAGTGGGCCCGAGAGGGTCTACTCAAACCATCCATGTCATCTTCTCATTAATGTGATTAAACATAATAAGCCACCGATTCATGACCAATGTCATAAACTAATTCCAATCATCCTAATGTGTGAGTTCTCGAAGACAAGTTTTAAAGGTTTAGGCTCAACTAGGTAATGACTCACGACTAATTTATGTTCACTAGATCATAAAAGGATGTCATGGAGATATCAAGTGCATCTAAGTCGCAAATTTAACTAGTAAGTGCTAATCCCCTGCACCTTTAAGTCAATTTTATTCTCCACACACTTTACTGCATCTAGTTGAAAGATGACAATACTCCTCTTGCCATCTCTCTTTCTTGCTTCATAGTTACTTACAATTAATTCTATTATCTACAAGAATGAGAGAATAAGCTATCAATCTATGACAGCTCCCGAAGTAACTTAAGTGCGAGTTAGGCTAAAGAGTCTAATTCAACACAATGCTCTCACGAGCCATGCGTCAAATTCTTAGAGTCATAACAACCTTGTCGGCCTTGACCTTTTCATTACTATGCTGCAATGTTTGCGCTTAGTGGTAAACGTTATTCAAAAGTGTTAGCCTAGCTAAGGAATCACACAAAGAAGCACCTCATCATGTCTGACACTCTAGTGTGGAAACAGTAAGTGTCCAGACTTAGACAAGTTGGCAATACTAATAGATTTTGTAGCCACTTGGCGCTAATCTTTTCACTTCGTGTTAATAGATTTTGCAGCCACTTGGTGCTAATCTTTTCACTTAGTGTTAATAGATTTTTGCTGCTACTAAGCGCTAATCTTTTAACTTCAACTGATACTTTAATGCACACTATTATAGTGTGTGAAATTTTGCTCTATCCACTCCCAACAATTGGGTAGAGAGCAAAACATTGCTCATACTAGCTACTCGTCTTACACTTAATGACTAATTCATTTAAGCTCGCATTTCTTGGATGATATGACTCTTGAATGTTACTTCATCCAGTGATGCAACATTATTACAAGTCAAATTACAAAGTCAATCCGCGCAGCTTAATAGTCAAGATCATATACAGATCTATTGAGGGCTTACTAATTTTACAACTCTAAAACTTGCCAATCAAAACTACGTAGCATGCCGTTAACCATAGCGCATACATCAGTTTTTATTGTGCCAAACAAGACAACAAAACCATGGCGACTTTGAGTCATGTTTCCTTACTTTGGCTCAATTAAAGGTCTGACCTAAAGTCTCCAAGACTTTTTGCTCATCTAAAGAATATGATTGCATTGTTCACATTTGAACATCTCTACTAAGTCTAGGTCAACCAAATTAACTTCCATAAGCTAAGTCAATTTAGAGAGAAATTCGCATTGGGATTAATTTGATTAGCATAATATAACTTTGCCGCAAAAATCTAAATTAAATAATGACAATATTACACAAGTCGCAAGATCAAAAATCCGCTATGCTCGTAATCATCTCTTGCACCACAGGTGACAATTATCCAAAATTTAATTTAATTCATGTGTAAAATATTAGTTTTTTGAAGTAAATCTACAAAGATATCTTTCAACCGAACAACCTCCCACTGACTATGACATGTCTAAAGTATGATAAAATATTATAATTCTATACAATAGCATCTTAATGAAGATTCACAATCAACTCATGCTATGTTACATTTAATAATGGAATTTAAATAAATAAATAAATAAATTTAATCATGCTATTCTAATCGTAACATATTAGAAACTCTAGTCAAAAAACAACAATTTGCTGTGTTTAATATTCAGATTATGCCATAATATAAAGTACATCACTTCTGAAATTTTCTGAAATTTTTTGGTATTTTCTGAAATTTTAAATAATTAATAAATACACATAAAATCAGAAATAAATATTCCAGAATCTGGAAAAATGCAAAAATCATACCAATAAATAGTAAACCATTACAGTAGTCTACTGTAAAAATTTCAGCCTCAGAAACTTAGTCATGCAACCCCAAAAGCATTTTAAAGCATAAATAATAAATTATTATCTCAGGAAAAATATTTTTTATTTTCATAAAATTTTGAAATTTTACAGTAGATAAAAAATTTAATTTTAAGTCCAATAGTACCAACCACTCTCAAAACAAAGCTATAACAAATTATTTATGACCATTTAACACGATTTAGGATTTAAGGTTAAAACAAATAGTGCCTTAACATCTAGCCGCCAAGCTAGCGTGGAAAAACAGTGCGGCTCGGCTCGGCGTAGTGCACGGCGCGTGCGTGGCAGCGCACGTGGCGCGTCTCGAAGTAGCACGGCTTAACGCTCGCATGGGAAGAGCGCATGTCGCGCGCGTGGGAAGCGCGCCTAGCGCGTGGCTGGCAGATGGGACGCATGGCAGCGCGTAGGGATGTGCACGGTGCGGTTCGGGCGGTTTGAGAGTAAATTTACAAACCGAATGGCGGGTTGGCAGATTAGCGGATTGACAAATTGCGGTTTGGGCAGTTTTTGACGGATTGGCAGATTAAAGAATATTCTAACTAATTATCATACATTTGCATAATATATAACACTAATTTGTATAATATTTTTTAGATATATAACACAAAGTAATTTTATATAATATGTTTCATATATATAACCACTAATTTGTAATAAATTTCATATCTTAAATCTCTCTCACACTCATTTTTACATTGATATTTCATTGGAGGTTAAAAAATATATATGTATTAATATAGCGGAGCGGTTCGGTTGGTAGATTATAAATTTTAAAGTTTAAACTGCGGTTAGCGGTTAGCGGTTAGAGCGGTGCGGATAGATGCGGATCGGTACGGTTTTAACGGATTAGGCGGTATTTTGCACAGCCCTAGCAGCGCGTGGCAATCTCTGGCTGCGCCAACTAGCGCGTGAGTCACACGCGCCGCCTTCTGAAATGATTTTTGGACTGATTTTGGTACTGCCGGACTCATTTTTTCAAAATAAAAACAGTAGTGGTCTCAAAAATGATATTTAACAAACAAAAATAATGGAGTGTAGCACACTCTCTCTTTAATGAGAGCGAAAGTGCAGAAACTTTGCACTTCATCTTCTTCCTTAAGCCACCAAAAATACAAAACGAACCCCAATTAGGATTTACTTTTTCTCATCAATCGTAAGTCAGAATCAGGCCCATAATATACCATTTCGAAGGTGTCGAAACAAGGATTCCAAATATATAATTTTCATAACATAAAAACAAAGCATGTAAAACCAGCAAGCAGTCAAAGTTACAAAAATTAAATATGAATCTCTATTTTTCTCAAAATCCGATTGTTGGATTTTTATGAAACTTTGCAGATATATTTTACATGAAATATACTACAACATATGTAAATTTCAGATTGATCGGAGAAAGTTCGAAAAATATTAATTTTTCATGCATATATCATGTGTATATATATATATAATTATATACATATTTTAATACATAAAAATAAGCACGAAAATATCCATTTATGGCTCTGATACCAATATAAGATACAGATAACGTAGCGGGCAAAAGGATTCAAATATATACCTTGTGTAAAAGAATCTGGAACGAAGAACCTTGTGGGTAAATCACGTGCTTGACAACCACGAGCTATGAACTCCCAGCAATGGAGTGATACCACAGTATGAGTATCACCTTCTCTAATCACAATGCAAAGGCTTGATCGTTTTACATGTGGAAGAGAGTTAAAGAGAGTATGGGAAAAAATGTTATGGGTAAAAAATACATAACGTATCTCATGTTATATATATTCAAATATATAATCAGATATATAACCATATATATCTATCTATCCATATCTCCTACGGATATCAGATATATAACCATATATATCTATCTATCCATATCTCCTAAGGATAGGATAGATGTAGATAGATAGAGGGTTATCCTAACAAATAAGATAATTAGGAAATCAATGAATATAATTAGATATATAACCATATATATCTATCTATCCATATCTGCTAAGGATAGGATAGATGTAGATAGATAGAGAGTTATCCTAACAAATAGGATAATTAGGAAATCAAATTCAAATTACATGGGTAATTTGAATGGGCGGGTGCCCAAATTCGGGTCCAATACCCAGCCCAATTTCCAACAGTTCATCATAGCTTGTATTCTATTTAGGGTAGTAATGGAGTGATACCACAGTATGAGTATCACTCTCTCTAGTCACAATGCAAAGGCTTGATCGTTTTACATGTGGGAGAGAGTTAGAGAGAGAGTATGGGAAAAAATGTTATGGGTAAAAAATACATAACGTATCTGATGTTATATATATTCAAATATATAATCAGATATATAACCATATATATCCATCTATCTATATCTCCTAAGGATAGAATAGATGTAGATAGATAGAGGGCTATCCTAACAAATAAGATAATTAGGAAATCAATAAATATAATTAGATATATAACCATATATATCCATCTATCCATATCTGCTAAGGATAGGATAGGATATATGTAGATAGATAGAGAGTTATCTTAACAAATAGGATAATTAGGAAATCAAATTCAAATTACATGGGTAATTTGAATGGGCCATGGGTCATGCCACATGGGCGCCCAAATTCGAGTCCAATACCCAGCCCAATTTCCAACAATTCATCATAGCTTGTATTCTATTTAGGGTAGTAATTGTTTTGTTAGTTAATCCTAAGTTGTCAGTTGCCTATGTGTTTATCAATTTTGGTAAGTTATATATTCCATATTTTTATTCTCCTATTTGTGCACAAGGAATCATTTTCCACATTGGAATTTATCTAATTTGATTATTTTTGTTTATACTTCCATATTTTTATATATTATGTTCTTTTTGCAGTTGTCTTTTTTTGTTGTGTCACCGGGTAATTGGTAGTGATATTGACGGCACCCTGTAAAAGTTGTTTGGGATTGTTCGTATAACTTAAAAATGACCTAGTTCAAGTTCTTCGACATTGTTTTGCAGGAATATCAAGGTTTGTGTGGTCTGAACTTTAGAAAGTTTTTGTTTTATTTTTAAAATTTTATTTATATGCCTTGAAGTTATTTGGAGACCTTTTATTTTAGGTATTGGCTGTCTTTTGGAATTATAGTTGGTGTGTTGGATTGGTAGCTATATATATATTTGGAGCATGTTATGAACTTCATTCATATTTATTTGTAGAGGAATTTCATATCAACAAAGAAAAGCTCAAGTAATAAATTTCTAGAGAGAAAAAAAAAAAAAAACCAATTAAGATTACTCAAGATATCCTGCAAATGCTACTAGTGATCACATGGAAGGCATGTCGCATGATGCTGCTCCAAGCAGTTCACCTTGATCATTATAGGTGAAGTGAAGCTCTCCTTGGAACTCACGATTGGAAGAGACCACAAATGGGATATCACCATTTCCATCATATAATATCCTTGCATACTCGTCATCGCTACCCATCTGTAATTGGTGCTTTGTGTCTTCCCCGTCAATTTCATCCTCGAAGACATTAGAATTCTTCTCCACCAATTCTTTAAATACTGAAGAACGAAGGAGGAGGCCAAGCGCAGTGGGAGAAGAAGACTCTGCGTATTTGCTAACCGGGAATTTCCTTTCAATCACTTCTTGCTTTTGAGGAAAGTTCAAGTCATCTACACTGAAATTATCGACATGGAACAAGAAGGATTGGAATTCCTCTCCCGAACTGAAGTTAGAGGATGGGACTGACTGAGATTCTGTGTTCATCTGTTGTTCTTGCACAGCAATTGGATTGTTTGCTCCTGGCTGGAGCCATCTAATGTATGAACTTAGATCAAAGTTGGTCACAGCATTGATGCCTCTGTACTCAATTGCTGCAATGTCGTAAGCACGAGCAGCCTCTTCTTGGGTGCCTGTAACGAGAGATGTGCCGCATAGGTAAGCAAACACTAGCTTATATTGTTGTATTGTTAACCTATGGTTGGTTTTTGGTTATATATGTTGTGTATTGTATTCATTCTAGATTTGGATGTTACTTACTGTAAGTGCCAAGGTAGAGGTATTTATTTCCAAAGACTCTTCCTATTCTAGCTTCCCATCTTCCATTGTGATGGTGCCTGCATTTTGTCCCCAAAACAATAGTTTTAGAATAATCTGCTTCCTCATCACTAATAAATATATGTCGGTTCATCACTATTTTTTGAAGAAAAAAAAAATATACCTTGCAACCCCTCTGTACTTCGATACACCTCTTGAAAAGCCACTGCTCTTTCTATAACAAAGGAGAAAAAAAACTTAGGTATTTAAGCAGAATATCCATGAACAAACTTTATTAAAAATCAGATGAGATATTTGAATTCATACCTTCTTAAAGAGGCTAGGTACTCCTCTTTTGTTACGGTTTGCATTATCTCAATCTCTTTGTCGTAATCAGACACCTGTGTGAAATTTCAGGGGTGTTCAACTAAAAGTTATATCTCATATAGATGGAAAACGTGTATAGTGCAAACAATCTCATATTTATTCACAACTGATGTTATACCGGGAAATTGGTGAAAGCTGATGTCCCCCAATACTTAAGTGCAGCTGAATCATATGCTCTTGCTGCTGATTCTTCTTCATCATAAGCTCCTGAGAGATTTGAGGAAATGTGTTTTTTTAGTTTAATGTAAAAAAAAAAGACAAAAAATAGAACTGTGTAAAGTCCAAAATTCCTAGTAACAAAGAGCACTCACCAAGGTAAACTGTTGATCCGAAGTCCCATTTCAAAGTGCCAGACCGCAGAAACAAAGTGAGAAATCTCAAATTAGGCACTAGATTTTCAATTTAAAAAAGGAAGGAAGTGTGAGGAATAGCGAACAATGAACACTGTCTACCTTGTTTCCCCTTCTTCTTCTGTGTAACATTCCAAGAAAGTTTATCCCACAAGTGAGCTTCGAATCGCCCTGTCCATCTATGCTTGCTGACACCGCGAAACTTTGAACTTCTCTTCACTGTGGTAGGGGCGGAAGCTTGATAAACTTGCTGCTGTGGCTGCTCTATTTGTTGATTGTCGCACGCGGGTATTGGATCTCTTCTCTTTCTCTTGGCACACTTTGCTTCCAAGGCCTCTCCATCTACCCTGCTTCTGCTTCTCCTTCCTGGATTCTCCTCGTTCTTCACCATTTTCATTGCTATCCCTTTTGTTCTTTGTTTGAGGCTTGTTTATTTTCTTTGGTTGTTGTTTCTTTTATACTTTCTTGCTCTTGTTGCTTGGCATTTGAAGAATTTGTAGGTAGAATGCATATATATTCTGTGTGCTGCTTTTGGTCTTATTATGTCTTGTTTTTTGTTGCTACAACCGGAATTAGGAGAAGACAAAGGAGGGGATTATTTCGAAGCAACTAAAGACAGACCGGGTATGCCTATACTCTCTGTTTGCCAGCCGATGGAATTAAAATATTTGCTTCATGTTTTTGGAATTGCTTCATGTGCTTGCTTGGATGCCATTAGTTTATATTATGTGATCTTAAGAGGGCAGTTCTGCCATTTCAAAAGTGAACATATTGTCATTTACTCCTTGTTTGGTAATGTTTTTGTTTTTGTTTTCATTTTCATTTTTTTTTTGGAAATTGAAAATGAAAATTTGTTTGATATATTATTTTTGTTTTCAAAAAAAGGGAAGTGATTTCAAAATTTTCAAAATTTTTTGAAATGAAAAAAAGCTGTTTTCACTTGTTTTCAAAACAAATATATTGTTGAGTTATTGTTCCTGGGATATGTTTTGGTGTCATGGACTTGGTCCTATGTAGTCCTTGCTAAAAAGGATCATAGACTTTTTGTCAATCTGAACGAGTAATTGGTAATTAGTAATTTAGTTTTTTTTTTTTTTTTTTTTTTTAAATTTTATATATTAATATTTAACTGATTGACTGAGACCTCCTAGCTTCTTTCAGGGAATCCATGGGCAACTAGTTCATGTGCTTGAATTGAAGCTAGTTTTGCACAATATCAAAGCTAATCATGAATGAGAACTAGCTTCACCATGGTCTCTCTGGCAAGTACTCAAGGTCATTATGCAATACAAATCCACTGAGTTTTCTAAATCCAACTAAGGCCATCATCAAATATGAATGTACAAACAAGAAGATGAGAGTATTTTGGTATTATTCAAAAAAATCAGTTGTGTGAATTGAAAAAAAATATTAAAAAATTCAAATTGAGCTTGGTATGAACCGAGGATGTGAGGTGTCCAAATAGAAGATCCCCTAGAAAGAGTACCCAGAAAATTTCAATAATTTTAGGTATTCAGAATTTTATCTATAAATAAAAGCAGTTAGGATCCCAAAAATTTCAATAATTCTAGGTATTCATAATTTTATGAAAAGAAATTTTGGGTGCCAGCAATGATTCAGACCACTAATTTTGGTGCTCTAATGGAGCACTAATGACATGGCAATGAACAAAAAAAATAAAATAAAAACAAACCAAGACCAAAACATCACATCACTGTAGGTGGAACCCACTGCCAACTCATTAGAGTTACCTTTAGAGCTAAAAAATTAGAGCTCCAAAGCATTTTTCTTTTGGGTGCATAGCCTTGTGCACCTTTTCAAAATGTGTATAGTAATACTTCCAAGAATAAGCAACACCTTATAAACAACACCCAGATGAAAACAAATATAGAAAGCTAAGAAGTTTGGAATATGCAAGCATATAAAGGCAAGAGGAGTTTCCATGTAAACCAAACAATTTTTGGACCGAAAAGAATACTTCTGAATGCTTCCAATTTATTTATTTATTTATTATTTATTTTCTACAATTGTATTTTCCGTGCTAAGATGATTAGTAGAAGCAGAATTTACAGTCACCTGTTATGCAACAGGACGGCAATATATTATTAGATCAGAACTCAGCAATACGTTGGATTCTTCGTCCATGTAAAAAAATATAATAGTGTTTGTTGTGAAGGTGTGCTAGATTTTTTTAATTCCCAGCTCAAACTGAGAGTTTGTTTCTTCCACGGAGCTCTAATGGTGGTGTCTTCTATGATAGTATATTCGTCTTCGTCTTGTGGAACAGGTATAATCTATTCTGATTATATCAAATGTACATCTCATTTCGTGTAATTGTTGTCACACTTTATATAAAATTGATTAGCAATTTCGGATGGTTTGATGAAGGGAAAAAAATCATTCTAAAGAATGTATGATTTATATAATAGAATATTTTCTTAGAAAAAAGTCTTCTATTAAAAACCTGTGTCAGGAGTTGTTTTCTGTTCAAACCTTTTCTTTTATTTGGTGGCATGATGGTGGTTGTGTCTTGATAGTGGTGGAGTGGTGACGGTGAAAATGGAGTAGTGAAATATGATCATTAGTGAAACACTGGTTAAATATTAAAAAGTGAAATATAATCATTTTTCGCTGAAATGATTTCCATTTTTTGTGGGATATATGTAAGTGTGTGAGTGATTTTCTGACCACACTGCCAATTCAGTAATCAGCTGGAGAGAACTGGCAGAATAGATGACACCTGGCTAACCTGCAACAGAAAGAGAAGATTCCGACGGTGGTTCGTCCACCTGGGAGCACTCCGACGATCAAGTCAGTATATCTCTCAAAGATAATCAATAGTGCTAAACTCACTGTTCAGAATATAAATTGCGTACCGTAGACCCATCGGGGGTGCCTTTCTTTTATAGTTAACTCAATCCTAGTCCTCATAAAAGTCTAGCTTCAATGGATTCCTGTTTAGTGCTCACTTTGGACTCTTCAAGAGATAAGGATAGACTCCCTAAGAGTATTATCCTTATCCATCCTGAAGTCCTTCCTTATTTCCAGGACTCTTGTCCCTTATCCGCTTATCTCGGATTCCGATATCTTCGGAGATAACCTCGGCCTTGCCGAGATCACCTCGGTGTCACTACCAGGACACGTGGCACCTTGGCTGACACGTCGGCGTCAACTTGCCACATGTTGGTACTCAAAAAATATATCCCCACAACTGCCCCCTAGGTTCTATTACCTCGGCATTCTGAGGTGATGGAACCTATATCGGTACTTAGTGCCAGTACATCGGCTTAAGCCGAAATCATCATCATAGGCCGACGTGTCTTCTAAAAGATCAAGAATTCCAAGGGCTTCCTCACGCGTTATGAGCTGTTATACATAACAACTCAACCGTTTAGCCACGTGCCCTTTCTTTACTGGATCGTACCTGCTACGCGTCTGGAAGCCGTCTCGCGCCTACGTGCGCCGCCTGACGAATCCGTCGTTCTAGGCGAATTAATTGCTTTTTTGCCGCCGTTTTCAAATTTTAACAAAACTTGTTTCCTCTTTCCGTCTCTTCACTTTACATCGTTCTTGAAGTTTTCTCTCTCCTTCTAGCTCTTTCAAGTCTTTCATTTTTCAAGCTTTCACAGCTCTGCAATTCGCTTCGTTTACCACCTCCGGTGTGATTTCCACCGATCTTCCGCCTCTGCAACCGTCGTCAGACTTCGGCAAATCCTATTTCGGCTTTTCTCTTTCTGGTAAGCTTCCATTCCTTCTGGTTTCATTCCTTCTTACTCTCCAAGAAATTCTGCTTTATTATTAATCGTCATTACTGTTTTACTCAAGCTTTTGATCTATGAATCATGCATCTGAGTGTGTTTACTTCACGATTTTGCTTTTTGCCCATGTCCTGAATATACGCACTGCTCACAACTCTTCTGCACTTTTGCCACTGTTCTTGATAGTCCATCTCTGTTCTTGATCCTGAAGCGTATTCTTGCTTTTTTTGTTTTTTCCAGATTTCGTGCCTTCAATCTTGGTTTCCATAGACATAGGTTTTGGGATTTGTTTGTAGAACCCACGATTTTTAGAAAAAACTTGAAAACAATTCCTTATTGATTCTGTACTTTTTAGGGTTTAGCCGAGGTTCTTTAAACCCTCCAAAAATACTTTTTCCTGAAATCCGATACTTCATTTAAGCCGACGTTATGGGTATGTGGAAACACAGAGTAGACACCCCGGCCAAATTAGAGTACTTTAGGCAAGAGTTCGAAATCCCGGCCGACGTTCATCTGAGGTTGGCTAAGGAGGATGACTCTATCATGCCCGATAAAAACCTCATGCCTTTCCCAGTAGTAGTGTTTATTGAATGTGGACTTAGGTTTCCACTTGACCCTTTTTTTCCGTGAAATCCTTCATTTCTATAGGTTGAACCCAATGCAGCTTGCCATCAATTCTTACCGAGTTATTAATGGTACCATAGCCTTAGCCAAACAAGAGAATGCTAGGATTACTCTTGCCGATTTCCAGTACTGTTATACCATGTGTCGCCTGAAATCGGAAAAAGGCCACATCTATTACCTCAAGCCGAGGTCCACTGAATACAAAATCGTTGCCGATCTCCCTGACTCCAACAAGGGAGCGGGGGATGATTATTTCATTGTTTCGGTTAACTGGGAGTTTCAGCCAAACGATGACCTCCATCTTTATCCCCTTAGTCGAACAGTTTTCGGCGTAGGAGCTGGTAAGGGCCATCCTTCACAAATTTTCTTGCTTTCTTGCATAAAGTTTTCAACATTCTGCTCTAATGTCTATGCTTTTTTCTTTTTTGTAGTTCTTGCTCAGCCACCAAAGGGCTTCCGTTAGTCTTTCTTCCCCAGCAAAGACTTGAAGAAACTACTGAATTTGCCAATTCACAAGCGGAAGGCCCCTCTGCTTCTCAACTTTATCCCGACGTCCCAAAAAAGAAGAAGAAAAGCCTTTCTCCACCTTCTGCCATAACTCCACAAGTCGCGTCCACATCTCGGACAGACCAAGGATCAACCTCTGATCCAGCTGAGCAGCCGTCTACCTCGGCTCCATATCTTATTCCGATATCCCAGCACCGTCGTCGGCGACGAACTATTTTTCCTGCCGAGATGGGCCGCCAAAAGGCAGTTGCCAAGGACCTCTTAGCCAGCATCCCTTCTGATGTTGACGCCCAGCCAACACAAACCCAGTCTCCACCAAAGCAAAAGAGGATAAAGAAGGCTCAGCCTAAGGCAAAGGTGACTCAGGTTGACACTGAGGACACTTTGCCGATCTCAAAACTGGCCGAGAGCGATAAGTCTCACTCTGCCGCGGAGAAGAGGCCTGCCGAGGCCCAACCATCCGGGTTTACCCGATCAAAGAAGCCGAGGTCGTCCCCTGCAGCCACCTCGGGGTCTTCAAAGCACAGTGCCCCCTGGGCTCCCCAAATTACTCTGGAGGATAAGCTAGTTATGGCCAGCGACAGTGCCGACGACATTAATGTCGGCGTTGCCCTCAGTACCGCCTTGCTTCTTCCCGGCGATCTCGATCGAAATGCCGAGTTGAGTGAATATGAGAACTATGCTCTGATGCTTCAGCGCTTTGTTCAAGTAAGTGCCTTTATCTGGTCATTTTTCTTTCTTTCTTGTACTTGGAAAAATTTTCTAATAACTTTTATTCACTTTTAGGCTATCCAGCATGCCCATTCCTTCTCAGTACAATCTTTCAAGAATCGGGAGAAGCTGGCCGAGAAAAAGAGGGAGATCTCCAGTCTTCAGAAAACTAATAAAAATTTACAATCTAAGATGAAGACTCTAGAGGATCAAGCCGAGATTGCTATCAAGGCCAAGGACGATGCTGAAGAGAAAGTTGGTGCTGCTGAGGCGATAAACAAAGTCCTTCAAGCCCAGCTGAAAGAGGCCGAGGAAAAGATGGCCGAGGCCCAAAAGGAGCTTCAAGATGCCCTGGCTACCAAAGAGGCCGAAGTCAAGGCCGCCAATGAGAAGGCATATGCTGAGGGGGTGGCCGATGTCACGGCCGACTATGAAAAGCAAGTGAAGCAGGCATGCAACAAGGGTTTCACCCTTGGTTGGATGTCTCTTCTAAAAAAGCTTGCAGTCCCCGAGGACTCGCCCCTCAGGAACGCCGACGCTATTCCTTTCCATTCCCCCCAACTCTAACTCAATCTGATGACGACTCTGAATCTGAGGAGGAGGTTCTGGTGAGGAAGTCCAAGGAAGCTGCTGGGCCCAAGTCCCTTACTCAAAATGAGCAAGTCTTGGACTTGACTCAAGATGAGGAGGGTGAGGAGGTTCCTAAGGATGCCACTTCTGAGAAGCCATCATTGGACGTGCCTCTTGCCGATAAGAGCCTCGAAGTAACCATTCAAGAAATCGATGCTGAGCTTTCGGTCGAGAAGGATGCCGAGATATCTTCCCAGCAGTCGTCTGAGCTTCACACCCAACCATCTGCTGTTGCTGAGGAGTCTTGAATTTTATGTTTCTCCTTTTTTCTTCGTTTTGTGCCTTGCACTGTGTTTTTTTCTTCTTTTTTTAAAACAATGTAAGTTTTGGCCGACGTGCCTTCTTTTGAATGTCAACACAACTTTCCTTCTCTGAATGCTTGTATCTTTGTCTTCTCTTTACTGCTTTTGCATGATTCTATACTTAGAATATTTTGCATATCTTTAATATACACTTCAATCCTTGTGCAACCTTCTCGGGGTGACACACCTCGGTTATACAAACTGATGATTTACATCGGCAAGTACAGAAGTACCTTTCTTGGCATAACCTTGGTTTCTCCTTGTAAATTTTTTCATAAAATTTTCAACAAGTGTTTAACCTTAATCTTTAACTTGTAAATTTTTCTCAAGTTTCAACAAGTGTTAAACATCATCTCGGTTTAACTTCAACTTGTAAACTTTTCTCAAGTTTAAAAAAAGTTTCAACAAGTGTTAAATATCATCTCGGTTTAACTTCAACTTATAAACTTTTCTCAAGTTTTAATAAGCGTTAAACATCATCTCGGTTTAACTTCAACTTGTAAACTTTTCTCAAGTTTCAACAAGCGTTAAACATCATCTCGGTTTAACTTCAACTTGTAAACTTTTCTCAAGTTTCAACAAGCGTTAAACATCATCTCGGTTTATCTTCAACTTGTAAACTTTTCTCAAGTTTCAACAAGCGTTAAACCCATTTTTCTTCTCTCTGCCCCCTGATGTGAACCTAAGTTCCACTTGGGTTCTCATTAGACCTGTATTCCAGAAACAATGTTGTGTATCTTTATCAGTCACAAGTGTATAAACATATAAACAAACAAAAAACTTTATTTATGTACTTTGGCAAATGACAAAAGAACAAAAAATTCTAATGATAGAAAAATTTCAAATTGCAAGTGTTCCAAGGCCTTGGCAGCTCTTTACCCTCATGTTCGGTTAAGCCCGAGCCGAGAAGGAAGAAGCGTTCTTCATCCCCTTCCTGGACGGAGATTTTTTTCAGTGCTTCTTCACTCTTCTCGGCTGGCTCCTTGCCGACGTCCTCTAGGACTTCTACGTCCTCATTTTTTGATCTCTGCCTTTTCTGATTCTCGTATGCTGCAGGTGGATTTCATTGCTGCCATGGAGCAATTCTTTGCCTGCAGCTGATCTCCTCTGACCTCCTTGTCACGACCCAAACCCGCCCCTATGGGTTTAGCACCGTAACCGGCCAGTAATCCGAGATTACCGAAGGCCTACTTGACAGTAATACAATAATATAGAGTACAGGGGCTTGGCAGAAACCAATACAGAAAATAAACAATGTCCAATGAGCTGTGACAGTCTGTATACAAAAAGATTTTTCACTGCTTATATATATATATGTAGGTGTACAGGCACCGGACCAATGCTAGAGGCGTCGGGGTAACTCCAGTTTTGTCAGCCAACCAATGTGCCTCACTGCGAGGTTCCAAGCCTGCCAAGCTATGGCTCAAGGGTGTTTTTATTTTCCTCGTATGTCTCTGTAACCGTATTGTATCTGTATAGACTGTTACTGCACTGTACCGTTAAATAGGGATTGAGTCCCTGTCTTGACTGATTGTAAATACTGTGCGAGTGCGGTTCAAACCCGCAACCCGCTCACAACCCGAAAATTAGAAATATTTCAAACCGCACCCTACCCTATTGTATTTGCGAAACCGCCCATACGCGTGCGGGTAGGATCGGGTAGGACGGGTTGTGCGGGTCGGATGACCCTATGCCCAGCCCTAATTTTTCATACATATATAGATATATATATACACAGTATTTACAATCAGTCAAGACAAGGACTCAATCCCTATTTAATGGTACAGTGCAGTAACAGTCTATACAGATACAATACGGTTACAAAGACAGACGGGGAAAATAAAAACAGCCCTGAGCCATAGCTTGGCAGGCTCGGAACCTCGCAATGAGGCACATTGGTTGGTTGACAAAACTGGAGTTACCTCGACGCCTCTAGCATTGGTCCGGTGCCTGTACACCTACATCTATATATATATATATAAGCAGTGAGCTAAAGCCCAGTGAATAACATAATGCGTAAAGAGGTTAGAATGAATGTCCTTACAGTAATGAAAACAGTTCATTAAATCAGTATTTCATTCTTTCAGTCAATCGGTCATATGTGATACATCCATTAGCATAACAGTACGGTAAACAGTAGGTCTTAAAGACCGAACGGTAATGATGGCCATCAATCAGTAAATAGTAGTGGTTCCACGAGGGAACCGACAGAGATCTCTGTAACAGTAACAGTAAACAGTAGGTGCTAAGGATGCCACAGTACAGTTCAGAATATAGGACATACATTCATTCAGTAAACAGTAAACAGTTCAGAAAACAGTACAGTTCAGTTGTTCAGAAGATAATCATTTTGAACATATTTTTACACAATTGTTACTCACAGAGTTCTGGGCTACAGTGAACTAGCGTCTCCTCGGAAAGCCAACCCTACACAGTTTACAGATTGAACACACACTAAGCTACACAGTTGGGAAAGATGATAACTTAACCCCTAATTTGCCTCGGTGTAGTTCTACATCTATATCCTCATTAAGATGCCTTAAACTAGGCCTAAGAATGCCTAGGATGGGATGAGGATGCAAAGATGCACTTAGAAAACATTTTACAAAATTTTCAGAAAACAGGGGTCTCGCTCGAGCGTGGGTTTCTTCGCTCGAGCGAGCTTGTCAAAACAGTATGGTCGCTCGAGCGTGGACTTCCTCGCTCGAGCGGTCTGCAAAAATGCAAAAAGTGCTGGATGTTGGAAAACTCCGCTCGATGCTCGCTCGACGCTCGCTCGAGCGTAAGACACAATCCTTCGCTCGAGCGTAGGTTTCCTCGCTCGAGCATACGCCTGCGCGCACCAAGATTCTGAGAGCTTGAAATTTACGTTCGAGCCACCATTCCTTCGCTCGAGTGGCGCTCAGAGTAAACGGTGGTCGCTCGAGCGTAGAATCCTTCGCTCGAGCGTAGAAGCCAAATTCTGGAATTTCCAGATTTGCCTCCCAAGCTCAAACCAAGCATTCCACAGCTCTAAACTCGACCTCTTGGGCCCAAATTCTGGAAAACACACCTAAACTCAATATACAACAAGTTTCAAAGCTCAATTTGTGAATTTAAAGCCCAAGGGTGAGTCAATTAAATCCAAATTTCAAACCCATTTTCATAAACATGAAGGACATGCAAACATGCATGAATTCAAATCATTTCAAAGCTTCAATTTGATGCTCTAGTGAGCCAATTGTTCCAAAACAAGTTGAAAACATGGACCATTGCAAAATTATGAACATGCATGTACCAAATTCTATGTAATCAACCTCAAAATGCAAGGATATAGCCATGCATGCAACAATTAAGCTTTATATCAACACTTATTGAACTAATTCATGTCTTAACTCTACAATTTAACTTGAATCATGCAAGATTAACCTCAAACACACAATGAAGGAGGTCAATGGTCTACCTTAAGTCTTGAATTCAATGGTAGAAGTCCAAAAATGCAAGAATCCCTTCAATTCTCTCAACCTCCAAGCCAAATCTCAAGAACTCAAGCTCTCTCTCCTATCTCTCTCTCTAATTCGGCTATGAACAAGAAATGAGCTGAGCAAAATGTTGCCTAAGTGTATAAAGGCTCAAATATTTCAATAAACAAAAGCCCACTCACAATGGCAATAAGGTAAATATGGCAACTTATTATTTAATCTAGTTTAATCATACAAAATCAATTTTCAATTAAATACACCATAAAATCATATAAATTCTAACGATCCTAAATCATCAATCAATTCCCGGTTCGGCCGCCGATAAGGCCTTCAATTAACAGTTTAAACATAAAAATACAAACAGGTAATTAAACGACAAACAGATAGATATGCAATTAATTAGATACACTCAGTTAATTCAGTTCCAGATTCCAATCAGTCGGTTCAGTATTTCAGTTGATTCATTACTTATCATAATCAGTCTCAGTTTATCAGTATTCGGTAGGAAATCGGTAATCAGTGGTGAGGGTTATTACACTCCTCTATCCCATGTTCTATTGGGAACCGCAATAGTTGATGTAATGTTGAGGGAACGGCCCCCATTGCATGCAACCATGGCCTTCCCAAGATAATATTGTAAGGGGAGGGTGTGTCGATTACGGTGAACTCTGTCTTTATCTTCCTGGTGCCTGCCTGCACCTCTAAGCTGGTTGTTCCCAGTGGCCATGTGGGCGTTCCATTGAACCCGACCATTGGGCTATTGGATTGCTCTATGTCGTCTGGGTGAAGGCCGAGCTCTTTGTAACATCGGACGTACATGATGTCACAAGAGCTGCCTTGGTCGATCAGGATGGGCTTTACTTGGCACTCCCCAACCTGGAGGGATATTACCAAGGCATCATTATGCGGATGCTGCACCATCTCAAGGTCGGCTTCAGAAAAGGACACTACTGGTCCTTGGCACTCCTCTGCTCGATGTCTCTTCTCCCTAACTTGGTAGACATGCTGCAAGTGCTTCATCTTCTGTGTTTCCCCCCTAATTTCGTTCTCGTTGACCTTCGAGTGAATTACATTAATTACCCGAGGTCCTTCTGCCTGAGGTTGCTATGCTGGGGGAGGCGGAGCTGCTAGTGCCTGAGGCAGTCTTACCTGTTCTTCCCTTGTTCTGGCCTCATCAACAAGGTCTCTCAGATGGCCTTGCCTCACCAGGTCTTCCAAGTGTGTTTTCAGGGCTCTGCAGCCCTGAGTCATATGCCCGTCTTCATTGTGGTAAGCACAATGCCTGCTAAGGTTTCTTCCCATAAATTCTCCTAGTACCCTTGCTGGTGTTCTGAAATAGGGTTGATTCCGAATTTGATCCAGGATTTTGTGAATTGGGATTCGGAACACAGTTGTCACTACCTGTGTAGCCCTCAGTTCTGTCTCTTGCTTGCTCGATCCATTGTTACCTCAGCCTCGCTTCGGCGAGCCGTTTCCTTTCTCTTGCTTTGTCTCCTTAGTTCCCGACGTATCTTCCTCGGCCCTGGCGTATTTTTCAATTCTGGCCATGAGCTCTTCCATGCTTTTTGGCAGTGTCTTTGCCAAAGACTTTCGTAGCGAGCAGTTGTCTTTTAGGCCGTTCTTGAATGATACGACCGCCACCTCTTGATTACATTCTGGTATTTGGTTGAACACCTCATAGTATCTTTTTGCATAGGCCCTAAGGCCTTCATCCTTACTGATCTTCAGAGCCATCAATGCGTCTACCCTTAATGGCTGCAGCTTGTTTGTCACGAACCTGGCTACAAATATCTCGGCCAGGCCTTCCCAATTCTTCACGCTTTCCTTTGGTAGTTTGTGGAACCAATCTGATGCAATCTCCCCGAAAGATGAGGGGAACACTTTGCAGAGCAACGGCTCGTTCCCACTATATAATGCCATTGAGTTCAAGTATAATCCAACGTGGAAGTTGGGGTCTGACTTACCATCATATATTTGAAACCTCGGCATACTGAATCTCTTCGGCGCCTCAAATTTGTCCAATTCCACCGAGAATGGTATCCTCGGCTTATCTGGGGAATTTACCTCGGCATCGGCATTATGTTGCTTCCTCTTAAGGTAATCTCTCAAGTCCTCTTTGGTCCGCTCAGGAGCTCGGCTATCTCCCGATTTCAGTCTCTTAGGTGCACTGCTTGCAGCTTCGTCGTGAGCCCTTTTTGATCTTTCTCCGTTGGTTGCGTCGAAGCACAACTCCTGCCTCTGAACATGCCGATGTTCTCTGGGGTCTGCCTCCTTGGTGCGATGTGTCCTTCAAGACTCTTCTCTTCCTGGCTCTCTACGCCCGACCTCCCTTGAAGGTCGGTGAGAATGTCTTTCGCTCCTGGTGTGTTGAGGGGCTATGGGGATTGTTTTCTGCCCTCCCTTCTGGGCATTGGCCGCTGGAATCGACGTGTTCTGCAGCAGGAATGGTGGTTGCATAACGTTGTTTTGCATCATGAAATTGACGACCGATTGTAGGTCTGCCAATTTGTTTGCCATCTCTTTTACCTCTTCGTCCCTCCGCAGGTATCTATCCTTCCATACCTGGAGGTCATCCTCATTGTAGTACCCACTTCGATCTGGCTTCTTTGGTGCGTCGCCATCCTGGCCGACATCTTTGTTGCCGTGATTCTGGTCACGAGTTTCTGTGTTACGGTTGTCTCCTTCGACATCAAGGTCGATAGTTCTACCACTCCCAGCAGGAGTGTCGTCCCTAATCTTTTCCTTCTGTCCGTTGCTGTCCATCTATTCTCCTATCTTTTCCACAGACGGTGCCAAATTGTGTGAGTGATTTTCTGACCACACTGCCAATTCAGTAATCAACTGGAGAGAACTGGCAGAATAGATGACACCTGGCTAACCTACAATAGAAAGAGAAGATTCCGGCGGTGATTCGTCCACCCGGGGGCACTCCAACGATCAAGTCAGTATATCTCTCAAAGATAATCAATAGTGCTAAACTCACTGTTCAAAATATAAATTGCATACCTTAGACCCATCGGGGGTGCCTTTCTTTTATAGTTAACTCAATCCTAATCCTCATAGAAGCCTAGCTTCAATGGATTCCTGTTTAGTGCTCACTTTGGACTCTTCAAGAGATAAGGATAGACTCTTTAAGAGTATTATTCTTATCCATCCTGAAGTCCTTCCTTATTTCCAGAACTCTTATCCTTTATCCGCTTATCTCGGATTCCGATATCTTCGGAGATAACCTCGGCCTTGCCGAGATTACCTCGGCGTCACGACCAGAACACGTGGCACCTCGGCTGACACGTCGGCGTCACCTTGCCACGTGTTGATACTCAAAAATATATCTCCACAGTAAGTGATCATGTATGATAAGTAGAAGTATCATTTGGTCATATTATGCAACAACGTGGTGTAATTAATATATCATAACTCAGAATTTCCTTGTATTCTTCGTCTAAGTATAATATTTAAGGTTGTTAATGTGAATTAGAAATATTAAACTCTATCTTAAACTGGAGTTTGTTTTCTGGACATCGCTGTAAAGGCGGTGTCTTCTATGGAATCATTTGATAATGTATTCTTCTGAAGGTTCTAAATACAAAACTAATTGCTACTTAGGAATGTGCCTGGAACTTGTGTGCTAGAAGATTTGCTTTCTAATTCTGAAATTGCTTTTGAGTGTTTTTTAATTTTAGTTTCTTTTTTTTTTATTTAAATTATTTATATGTGCCTAATTTAGATGAACTTAAAAAGTAATTTTTTGTGAATAAATGTATAAAAAAAAAAGTTCACTTAAAAAAAGGTTAGTGTATTTTTTTTTTTTTTTTATCTTTAGTGAATTTTAAAAAAATTAAAACTATTTTAAAGAGAATTTAAAAAGTAAAACAAATTGACTAAAATATGAAGGGTTTTTTTTTAGGACCATGCTACGTAGCTCGAAAATGCATCCTCCCGAATCCCCCTAATTTTTTTTTTTTTTTTTTTCAGAAGCAGGGGAAGGAGGGGAAGGAGGAGGAGGAGGAGGAGGAAGGAGGAATGAGGGAGAAGGAGGAGGAAGGAGGAGGAGTGGACTGGAGGGGGCCATAATAGTGGGAGGAGGCGGAGGCGGGGCCGGAGGTGACGGCGGTGGTGCTGCGACGATCGGCGGTGGTGAGCAGACGATCGGCGGCGGTGAGGCGACGGTGGTGGTGAGACGATCCTCTCCTCCTCTCTCCCTCTCCCTCTCCCTCTTTCTCTTTCTCTCTCTCTCCCTGTCTCTGCTCAAACTCGACGAAGAAGAAGAAGAAAAATAAATAAATAAATAAATAATGCCCAAAACGACGTCGTTTTGGGCATTAGGGGGATTAGGGGAGATATTTTCGAGCTCTCAAACATTATCCTTTTTTTTTTTTTTTTTTTATTATGAAAAACAATTTTCAAAGAGAAAGGAAAAAGTGGAAAAAATGGAGAAAAATTTAGTTTATATTTTTATTACTTTTTTTTTCTTCCCTTTTTGAATTCTTACTCAAATTCTTGATTCCAAACATTGCCTTATCCGAACGCACTCACCTTTTCACCCAAAAAAAAAAAAAACCAAAAACACATTAAATCATTTTTTGGTGGATTGATTTGGGTTTGTCAGGCTTGTACTGATGTAGGCTTTTGAACAGCCTTACACTCTATATATGGGTTGGGCCGTGTTTAGAAACAAGACACAAAAACACATATAGTGCAAAGTCCGACATCGGATTTTTTGTCTATTTTTTTAACGGGTAAATTGTAAATACACTTCTCGAAATTTGTTTAAAACAAGAATTGTTTTCTGTAGTTAAAAAATTACAAATATCTCTTTATCTGTCAGATTTTTTATTTAATATAATTAATTAAAAAAGTGAAATTTCTAACTATACACCTATATAATAATAAAATTATCTGAATTATTAATTAAAATAAAATTTTAACATTATTAAAAATTGTTAATTAACTTGATAATTTATTAATAAAATGACCTATTTGTTATGAAATTAGAAATCTTATGAGACATAATATAATTTCTAGAACTACATGAGATAGTTTGTAATTTAAGTAAATCTGTGTTTATAATTTACACTTTTTTAAAATATTCTTATCCCAAAATTCGGAGTTATTTGGAGACTACAAAACCTTAGAGGTTTGTGATGATTCAAGAATTTCTGTCACTTTTTAGTGATAAATTTGTTATAAACAAAGGTTAAAATGTCAAGGCCATTTATCGTTTTAAAATGATCATTTCATAAATACCAAACATATATAAAAAATCTCAAAATAATACATTAAAAAAATACACAACTTATGAGTAAATAAGTTCAGTCTATAGGACCTGTTGATAATTATTCATTTTTTTCAAGTAAATAAATATTGAGTTAGTCAAGGTGCACGTAAATTAGTCCGAATACTTGGTTATCAAATAAATAAATAAATAAAAATATTAAGTATAACCATATTATTATGTGGTATATAACAAATTAATGAAAAATTGCACGTTACAGAATATGACTACAAAAATTATTTAAATTCTTTGTCAACTTGTGATACTAAATAAGATAATATCACTTTTGTATTTATTCATTTTCTCAAACTCTGTAGGTAAAGGTTAGAAACTTTGCTAGAGGACGAGGGCTTTGAACTGGCAATTTCAATCTATGAGCTAGGCTTTGGATTTAAAACTTACACAGATGAATAAAAGTAAAAAATAAAAAATAAACAATTTTATTTGTATGGATCTCATAAATAAAAAAACAGAATTTATTTGTGACATTGGCATAAGTGACATTGAATAATTTTATTCAGTAACAATAATATTATTTTATTTAATAGTCACGTGTCTATTATTGATATGGTAAATTTCATAATAAAATTTGATGATACAGTTTGTCCCAGTGAATAGGTCGGACTGGTCCAAGCTCCTTAGTACCCACGTCCAGTTGATCAAGCCCACCGGATCACCTGCAATCAAGTCCAACGGGGAACAGGGTAGTCCCCCAAGTAAACCCTCCGACGAGCAAGTTAGAAGGAGAAGTAGGGTGTAAGGAGAGTTTGGAGATAGAAAGCTTAACATTCTTCTTGTCTTCAACATTTGCTTATATCTTTTGGTAATCATTTCGTTGTCCTTTCCGGCCTGCCCTCCTCGCCGAAAGTCTATGTTGTAGCTTACCTTGTTCAGGGTAAGGGGGTCATGTTCCGACGGGGAGGTGTTGTCGTAATAAATGCTGTGATGGGCTGCATTAATGGTGATGTGCAGTGGCAATAACTTTACAGATCTTTGTCTGCTGATGTGGCTCGTCCTTCACCTGTCATGTGTCTGAATGTCATTGGTTCTTTATGCCATGTTGGATTCCAGCTGTTCTGGATCTCACCAGCTGGGTTATGTATTGGGCTCCAAGTGATGGGCTTGGGTTGTTTATAGTGATTCATGGCCGTTGTGGGCTTCTACACGTCAGTAGTCCTCTAGACTCTTGCCTAGCCAAGCTGCTGGCGACCGCGGCATCAACTGCCATCTGAAATTCAGCAGACTCTTTGAACTGCTCCACTGCTGCAACGCATAGATCGGGGTAAGCTGCCCTTTCAGAGGCTGCCTTCGCCCTCTTTTCGTCCAGCTCCTTCTGCAGGGTCGCCCTTTCAAAGGCTGCCTTAGCCCTCTCTTCCTCCATCTCCCTCTTCAGGGTCATCCTTTCAGCAGTCGCCTTGGCTCTCTCTGCCTCCAACTCTTTTCGAAGGCTTTCCCTCTCCTCCACTGCCCTTGCACGCTCGCCCTCCAACTCCTTCTGCAGACCGTCAATCTTCACGTCTGCCTCATCCTTTTGTCTGACCAGCTCTTCATTACTGGACATCGCCTCTTCATGTCGTTCGACCGCGACCGCGCAGGCTTTTTGGGCCTCCTCCAGCTTCCTCTGCTCGCCAGCCAGCTGGAACTCGAGCGACACAACCCGACGGCGTTCGTTCTCCAGCTCCAACTTGACCGCTTGCAGATCAGCATGGGCCCTCTCCCAGTTTGCGCTCTCCTTCTTCAACTTTGCAAGTTGAGCCTTGGCCTCATCTGCCTTGAGTTTTGCAGCCCCCGCCTTCCTCAACAGAGCCCCTGCTAAGGTGGTTACCTCCATTTGAGCGGAGCATAACCCCCTCAGCAGTTCAGCCTCGTTGAATCTGGATGCTGAGCGCAAGGCTGCCTCTTCTACAATCCCTACCAGGCGGTCTGCCCCTGCCCTGGCTGGGCCTTCTTCTCCCTCCAGCCACCCAGCCACCGCACACGCGTGGTAGATCGCTGTAGTCAGACTAACTCCCCCTCCTTGGGGCGCAAGACCCCTCTGGGGCTGTTCTTCCCTCCTTGGCCCAGGGCCAGTTGCCCCATCTTCTACTTGCCCTTCAAGGGGGGCCCTCGCGACCCCCGCGGCGATCGCCGCCACTATTGGAACCACTTCAATACCCTCTGAGGCGATGTCCACCACTTCTGGGGCAATTGCTCTTCCTGGGGTCACCTCCACTTCCCCCCCCTCTGCCTCCTTGGCCATACTGGCCTCCTCTACCCTCGTTTCCCTCCTCCTCTTCTAGGCAGGCTCTTCTTCACTCCGTCTCACTCTCTTCTTCTTCTTCACCACGCCCAACACCTCCATCTCCTTCAAAGACCTCTCCTTCAAAGGGTCTACTAGGGGCGGTCGTGGCACAAATTCACCTAAGTCTTTCTCCCCCAAGGGTTTGGGGCGAGGTCGAATCATCTCCCTTGCAACCGATTTTGGCGGACGGTCTACCTGAGACTCTTTGAATTTTTAGGCTTTTGCAAGAATGGTCTGAACCTCCGCCTCTTGAGCCTTCCTCCTTGCCTCCAACTCCGCTCGGTCAAGGTCCCCCCCGCTCGGCTGTGGACCCAACCCTGCCTCAAACAAAGCAGACGGCTGAACAAGCTCGTCCCATCAGGCCCCTTCCTTCTCCCTCCATTCCTTTACCCTCTTCACCCTCTCATCTGCTGTTGCCCCCAGCTTTGGCTTCATCGACTTGGCGGGCACCTTCCAAATGGTGTGCACTCCAACCCCTCCACTGGCAGACACATAGAACCACCGTGGTCTCCACCCCTTGATCGACGACGGCAGCCCGCCACCAGCCCTTTCCCTGCTGCTGCCTGCAAAGTGACCCAAGTCTCTTGTTGCCTTGAGGCATTGTAACATGCGAAGAATTCGTTCACTGTCATGGCCGCCCCTTCGTTCGCCTTCGGCCAGGCACTTGCACAAGACAGTAAGATCTTCCACGCATTGGGCATTAGTTGGCCCGGCGTCACCTCCAAACGATTTAGGACATCTACTACCACTTGCGGCAGGGGCAGCCTCAGTCCTCCTTTCAATGCCTCCTCATAAAGGGCAAACTGCCCTGCCCTGGCGTCGGATGGCCTCTCCGTCGACATCGGCAACGATAACTCTATTTCGGCAGGCACCTGGTATTTTTCGTGAATAGCCTCCAAATCCGCTGCAGTAACCATTGATTTATCTGCCTTTGTATGCCAGTGATCAGGTTCTGCCTGATTGATTAGCTTTGGAGCTGCTATCATGGTCGAACCATGGGATTGTACGACCGACTTCCCCACCCTCTCCATTCTATATTACTGCGCTAACTCCACCGCATCATCATCACCAAGTGGATCCACCCTGACATTCGCAGTTTCTTCTTGGGCCATTTCTATGGTATGTCTGCGAATCACTTCGAATGCAAGTGCAAGGAAATTGAAAAAGTATTGTAGAGGTGTATCGTGAGCAACAAAGGAATTCACACTTGGAATATTTTGATTTTTCGTAAACAAGTAGGTGAATCGAATAATGCAAAAAGCCCACGGTTTGCCCGTATTCCAAGGATCCTAATTAATTTTCGCCAGTTTGAAAACTTTTCAAATTATCAGCCAAAACTGTCTTTTCAACACCCACAATGACCTAACGTTTCATTTCTGATCCAACGCCTAATCTTCCCCCCCACGGGATGTTGCCACGTGTACGACCACGATCCACGGTCTCCTCCCCTTACCTTGTCTTTTCCACTTCAAATCACCACGTGACACACCGCCTCTTGAGCCCCACGGCCCTCCACCTCACCCTTCACAGTCGACCCTCCTCATGGTCGGCCCTCCCGCCCGGCCAACCTTCGCAGATGCCCTCTTCACAGTCGGCCCTCCCGCTCGGCCAACCCTCACGGTCGCCCCTCCTCGTGGTCGACCTTCCCACTCGGCCAACATTCGCGGTCGGCCCTTCCACTCGGTCACCCTGCATGGTCGGACCACCTCCCGGTCGGTTCACCCGCTCGGTCACCCGCCCGGTCGATCTCCATACTTCCACTCCCTAACACCCTTACCTTCTTCATTACTATTCCCTTCGCTGGACTAAAGCTGCACTCGGGAATGGGGGACTACTGACGTGTACAAGCCCACAAAGGCCATGAATCACTATAAACAACCCAAGGCCATCACTTGGAGCCCAATACATAACCCAGCTGGTGAGATCCAGAACAGTTGGAATCCAACATGGCATAAAGAACTAATGACATTCAGACACATGGCAGTTGAAGGATGAGCCACATCAGCAGATAAAGATCTGCAAAGTTATTGCCACTGCACATCACCATTAATGCAGCCCATCATAGCATTTATTATGACAATACCTCCCCGTCGGAACAGGACCCCTTTACCCTGAACAAGGTAAGCTACAGCATAGACTTTCGGCGAGGAGGGCAGGCCGGAAGGAACAGCGAAATGATTACCAAAGGATATAAGCAAACGTTGAAGACAAGAAGAAGGTTAAGCTTTCTATCTCCAAACTCTCCTTACACCCTACTTCTCCTTCTAACTTGCTCGTCGGAGGGTTCATTGGGGGACTACCCCATTCCCCGTTGGACTTGATTGCAGGTGATCCGGTAGGCTTGATCAACTGGACGTGGGTATTGAGGAGCTTGGACCAGTCCAACCCATTCACTGGGACAAACTATATCATCAAAATTAAATAATTAGAGCATCTTCAACGTACTTCTATTAGTGACAATAGCTTGGAGTGGACAAATTTTTTAAAAATAGTTAGTTAAAACACTAGCTAAATGGTTGGTTAACTATCGAGAGCCTCTTAATGACTTAGGCCCCATTTGGGAACTTACCTTTTTGGCCAATTAGCCAAAAAGTTACTAAAAAATTAGTCAAAAAGCCAACAACTAATACCAAAAAGTCAAAGATTCTCTTTTCTCCCTACTTTTTGCACATCTTTTCGTAATTAGCCAAAAAGTCATCCCAAACATACAAGTTTTTTTTACCTATCTTTTTAGCCAAATAACCAAAAAGTTACTAAATTAGCCTGTTCCCAAATGAGGCCTTAGGCCTCGTTTGGGAACAGACTATTTTAGTAACTTTTTGACTAAAATATGAGGTAAAAAAAATTAGTATGTTTCGGATGACTTTTTACGAAAAGATGTGTAAAAAGTAGAGAGAAAATAGAATTTTTGACTTTTTGGTACAAGCTGTTGGCTTTTTGATTTTTTTAATAACTTTTTGACTTTTAATCTAAAACAATCACTTGCCAAACGAGGCCTAAAAGAGAGAGGAAAAAAGTTGGAAAAGAGAGGGAAAAAAAAATCTCAATATATAATTGCTACACACTTTTTAAGTTAATAAACAAATAAGGCACAAAATTACACCATCTTATAATAATACACAATTTAGCACACAAAAGCCCATTACAAATGTTTTTTTTTTTGGTTACTTCATAGATACCAATGAAATCATTGTTGATGATACAGTTTGTTCCAAGGAATGGATCGGACTAGTCCAAACTCCTCCAGCCCAGACGCTGATGATCGAGTCCACCGTAGAACCTGCAAACAAGTTCAGCGGGGAACGGGGTAGTCCCCCAGTGAACCCTCCGACGAGCAAGTTAATAGAGGAAGTGGTATATAGAGAGAGAGAGGGAGATTGGAGATAGATAAAAACTTAACCTTCTTCCTGTCTTCAACCTTTGCTTATATCCTTTAGTAATCATTTCACTATCCCTGCCGACCTGCCCTCATCGCCAAAAGCATGTGCTGTGGCTTACCTTGTTCAGAGTGAGGGGGTGCTGTTTCGGCTGATGGGTGTTGTCGCAATAAATGCTGTGATGGGCTACATTAATGGTGATGTGCTGTGGCAATAACTTTGCAAATCTTTGTCTGCTGACGTGGCTTGTCCTACGCCTGCCACATGTCCGAATGTCATTGGCCCTTCACGCCCAGTTGGCGTCCAGCTGTCCTGGGCTTTACCAGCCGGGTTATGCAGTGGCTTCCAAATGGTGGGCTTGGGGTTGTTCACTATGGGCTGTAGACTTTGTGGGCCTGTCCATGTCAGTATGTGGGCCTGTCCATGTCAGTAGTCCCCCATTCCCGAGTGCAGCTTCAGTCCAACGAAGGGAATAATTAGGTAGAAGATGAATCCGACCGGGACGGGGTGGCCGAGTTGGTAGACCGAACGGGAGGTGGGCCGACCGCGGAAGAGTCGACCGCGTGAAGGCCGACCGTGCGAGCCGACCGTGAGGAGGGCTGACCAAGTGAAGGCCGAGAGGAAGAGCCGACCGCGTGAAAGCCGACCGTGCGAGCCGACCGTGAGGAGAGCTGACCAAGTGAAATCCGAGCGGAAGAGCCGACCGCTTGAAGGCCGACCGTGCGAGCCGACCGTGAGGAGGGCTGACCAAGTGAAATCCGAGCGGAAGAGCCGATCGCATGAAGGCCGACCGTGAGGAGGGCTGACCGAGTGAAGGCCGAGCGGAAGAGCCGACCGCGTGAAGGCCGACCGTGAGACGGGCGTGGGGCTCAAGAGGGGGCGTGGCACGTGATGATTTGAAGTGGAAAAGACAGGTTGAGGTTGGGGGGGAAAAACAGTGCATCGTGGCCCTACACGTGGCAATAGCTTCGGAAGGTTAGGCGTTAGAGCAGAAGTGAAACGATACGTCATTTTAATGTTGAAAAGACAGTTTTGGCGGATGATTTGAAAAGTTTTCAAACTGGCGAAAATTAATTAGGATCCTTGGAATACAGGGAAACCGTGGGCTTTTGGTGTCGTTCGATTCACCTATTTGTTTACAAAGACTCAAAATATCCCAAGTGTTAGTTCCTTCGTTGCTCACGACACTCCTTTGCAACATTTTCTCAATTTCCTTGCTCCTGCGTCAAAAGCGATTCGTAAACATACTCTAGAAATAGCACAAGAAGGAGTTGTGAATGTGAGGGTGGACCCACTTGGGGACGATGATGCAGAGGAGCTAGCGGCGCAGTATAGGTCAGAAAGGGTGGGGGAAATGGTGGTGCGATCCCATGGTTCTACAATGATAGCCACGCCACAACCGATCAGCCAGGTGGAACCAGATCACTGGCACACGAAGGCTGACAAGTCCACGATTACGGCAGCGGAGTTGGAAGTTATCCGCGAAAAATACCAGATTCCGGCTGAAGTGGAGCTGTCGTTGCCGACATCTACAGAAAGGGCGTCTGATGCCAGGCCAAGGAAGTTTTCCCTTTATGAAGAAGCTCTGAAGGGGGGGTTGAGGTTGCCATTGCCACAAGTGGTGGTGGACGTGCTCAATCGTCTGAAGGTAGCGCCAGGCCAGCTGATGCCCAACGCGTGGAAGATTCTACTAGCTTGTGCAAGTGCATGGCCATTGGCGAATGAAGGGGTGGCCATGACTGTGAACGAATTCTTTGGGTGTTACAAAGCGGCTGGGCAGCAGGAGACTTGGGTCACCCTGCAGGCAGCTATAAGGAGGGGTTTGGTGGTTGGGCTGCCGACGTCAATCAAATGATGGAGAGCGCGGTGGTTTTATGTGTCCACCAATGGAGGTGCTGGGGTGCGCACGGAGTGGAGGGTGCCCAGCAGATCTGTGGAACCGAAGTTAGGGGCTGCAGCAGAGGAGAGGATAAAGAAAGTGAAGGCTGGAGGGAGAAGGAGGGGGTAAAGTGGGATGAACTTGTCCAGCCTTCAGCGCTGTTTGCAGCGGGGTTGGGTCCGCAACCGAATAGTGAGGATGTGGGACAAGCGGAATTGGAGGCAAGGAGGAAAGCACAGGAGGCTGAGGATAGGGCCATACTGGCCAGAGCCACGAAGTTCAAAGAAACGCAAGAGGACCGACCGCCTCAACCGATCGCGCGGGAGAGGATCCGACCGCGCCCAAGGCCACTGGGGGGAAAGGACTTAAGCAGTTTCGAGCCACGACCGCCCCCAGTGGATCCTGTAAGAGAACAGGCCAGAAAGGAGGGGGAGGCTCTGAGGAGGAAGAAGAAGAAGAAGAAGAAGAGTGTCCCAGAAGGGGCTGCAGATGAGCCTGGGTCTAAAAAGGCTAAGGGCGTCCCAGTTGTTGTGGAGGCCCCTGTGGTCAAGGGTACCCTAGAGGTGGTGGGGGTCATCCCAACACTGGAGGTTGTGGAGATTGCCCCAGCAATACAAGTAGGAGTTGGGGTGGCTGGGGCTGAACCGAGTGGGAGGGAACAGACCCAAAGGGGCCCTGCACCCCAGGAAGGAGGAGTCGGTCTGGCCACAGCAATCTATCATGCCCGTGCGGTGGTCGGACGGCTGGAGGGAGAAGAAGGCCCAGCCAAGGCGGGGGCAGACCGCCTGGTGAAGGTTGTGGAGGAGGCAGCTCTGCACTCGGCGTCTAAATTCAGTGAGGCTGACCTGCTGAGGGGGTTATGCTCCGCTCAAATGGAGGTAACCACCTTGGCAGGGGCCCTTCTGAGGAAGGCGGGGGCTGCCAAACTAAAGGCAGAGGAGGCCAAGGCTCAACTCGCAAAATTGAAGGAGGAGAGTGCAAGCTGGGAGAGTGCTCATGCCGATCTGCAAGTGGCCAAGGTGGAGCTAGAGAACGCACGACGCCAGGTTATGTCGCTCGAGTTCCAATTGGCTGGCGAGCAGAAGAAGGTGGATAAGGCCCAGAAAGCTTGCGCAGTCGCAGTCGAACGCCATGAAGAGGCGATGAGCAACAATGAAGAGCTAGTCAGGCAAAAAGATGAGGCGGATGTGAAAGTTGACGCTCTGCAAAAGGAGCTGGAGGGCGAGCGTGCCAAAGCAATGGAGCAGAGGGAGAGCCTGCGTAAGGAGTTGGAGGCAGAGAGAGGAAGAGCAACTGTTGAAAGGGAGACTCTGTAGAAGGAGTTGGAAGCGGAGAGGGTGAGGGCAGTCGTTGAAATGGAGGCTCTGCGCAGAGAGCTGGAGACTGAGAGGGCCAAGGCCTCCTCTGAGAAGGCGATCCTACAGAAAGAGCTGGATGAAAAAGGGCGAAGGCAGCCTCTGAAAGGGCGGCCTACCCCGATCTGTACATTGTAGTAGTTGATCAATTCAAAGGATCGCCTGAATTTCAGATGGCGGTTGATGCCGCAATCACCATCAGCTTGGCTAGGGAGGAATCTGGTGGGGCTGGCCCATCAAGGACGACTGCTGGGGGGAGATCTGAGTCTGAAGTCATTGAGAGTTTCCAGCAGTCAGACTTCTACAAGCACGAAATGGCTGAGTACTGGGACAGCGGGTGGAAGATGTTCAAATGTAGGGCTGAGGAGCTGTTCCCAGAGCTTGACCTGAGTAGTGTTACGATTGGGGAGGATGACGTGGCCCAGACCCCCCTGGATGAAGGAATTGAAGAAGCAGATCTCGTCTCCAGTGAGGAAGAGGAGTGAATTGAAGATGTGTGTATTTAAGAGTTTTTGTTTTGTTTTTGTATACACATTGTATCTTTTTTTTTTTTTTTTTTTTTTGAAGTACTGTAGTGGACTGATGTACACATTTCTGAATAAATGAAATTTCAATTTTGTTTTGCAATTGAGTATGTTTACCCATGCGTCTGAAATAGATGAAGACTTGTGATAGAAACTGGTGATAATAGTTGAGTAAGGCTAGGGACGCCTAAATGCAGAATGAAATTGAATTCGCAATAATACAGAGTTAAGTTAGAAATTCCGCTTTGTATAGTGAAACTGAATTTGTAATAATGTAAAGTGAAGTTAGGAATTCCTCAATGTAGAGGGAAATTGAACTTGTAATAATGATTCAATGTAGATCAAAGTTGGAGTATTGAACTTGTGATGGAGTTGTGTGTTGGTGTTCACCGTACTGCTGAGGAAGTAATCTGATTGGTGAAGAAAAAGTGAAAGAAAGTCTCTGGGAGTTTAACTAAGTAAAGGGTGGTATAAAAATGTTGACCTCAAATTGTGACTAAGTGTGCTACTAAGGGTAAATTTAAGCAATTTTCTGGACCTGAGGTGATGGCACTCCGTTTGGCTGAGGTGATCATGGTGCTCAGTCTGACTAAGACTTTGGAAGTGCTCAGTCTGGCTGAGGCTTTTGCAGTGCTCAGTCTGATTGAGGCTTTTGCAGTGCTCAGTCTGGCTGAGGCTTTTGAAGTGCTCAGTCTGGCTGAGGCTTTTGCAGTGCTCAGTCTGGCTGAGGCTTTTGGAGTGCTCGGTAGGCTTTTGCAGTGCTCAGTCTGGCTGAGGCTTTGGAAGTGCTCAGTCTGGCTGAGGCTTTTGCAGTGCTCGGTCTGGCCAAGGAGAGACTTTGGAAGTGCTCAGTCTGGCTGAGGCTTTGGAAGTGCTCAGTCTGGTTGAGGCTTTTGCAGTGCTCAGTCTGGCTGAGGCTTTGGAGGTGCTCGGTCTGGCCGAGGCTTTTGCAGTGCTCAGTCTGGCTGAGGCTTTTGAAGTGCTCAGTCTGGCTGAGGCTTTTGCAGTGCTCAGTCTGGTTGAGGCTTTGGAGTGCTCGGTAGGCTTTTACAGTGCTCAGTTTGGCTGAGGCTTTTGCAGTGCTCGGTCTGGCCGAGGATCGAGACTTTGGAAGTGCTCAGTCTGGCTGAGGCTTTGGAAGTGCTGCAAATAAGGATGTTATTGAGACAAATCATAGAGAGCTAAGGTATAGAAATGTTGTCATAGACAGTGTAATTCAGTCGATCCCAGGTTACATTATGTAATGAAAAGAAAATACAACAACCGAGCATTACAACAGCACGAACTCATTGGAAGTAGCGCTTCAGGTGTTCAGCATTCCAAGGGTGGGCGAGATCTCGACCTTCCATGTCCTGAAGTCGGTAAGTGCCTGGACGGGGTCGGGCTTTCACAATGTAAGGCCCCTTCCATTTAGCTGCCAGTTTACCCTCAGTTGGATTTTTAGTGGCAAGGGTTGTTTCCCTCAAAACTAGGTCCCCTACAGTGAATTCTCTAGATCGAACCTTGCGGTTGTAATGTGTTCTCATTTTCTGTTGGTATGAGGCCAATCTGACTGCAGCGGTCTCCCTGAGTTCTTCAATTAGGTCTAGGTCTGCCCGGCGGAGTTCTTCAGTGAGTGCTGGATTCGGATGTAGGACCCTGGGGGTAGGCAGACCGATTTCCACCGGAATAACCGCCTCGGCGCCGTATGTTAGCCGAAAGGGGGTTTCCCCAGTAGGGGTCCGAGCTGTAGTCCGGTAAGCCCAGAGTACATTCGGTAATTCCTCTGCCCAAAGTCCCTTGGCGGCTTCCAGTTTAGTCTTGATGATCTTCAGGAGAGAACGGTTGGTGACCTCGACCTGGCCATTGGCTTGGGGATGGCCTGGGGAAGAGAAACATGGTTGAATCTGAAGGTCTGCGCAGAACTTCCTGTACTTGGCGTTGTCGAATTGCTTGCCGTTGTCGGAGACGATGGCTTGAGGGACGCCAAACCTGCAAACAATCGACTGCCAGATGAATTTGGTAGTGTTCCGTTCGGTGATGGTGGCCAGGGGCTCTGCTTCTACCCACTTGGTAAAGTAGTCGATGGCGACAATTGCGAACTTGGTCTGGCCTCGGCCAGTGGGAAGTGGACCAACCAGGTCGATCCCCCATTTGGCGAACGGGTAGGGGCTGCAGAGTGTGATCAGCTCAGTGGGAGGAGCATGGGGATGTGGGCGAAGCGCTGACACTTGTCGCATTTGAGCACAAAATCAGTGGCATCTTGGTTGAGAGTCGGCCAGAAATAACCTGTACGGAGTATTTTGTGGGCGAGAGACCTGCCACCCGAATGATTGTCACAGATTCCCTCATGGATTTCTTGCATTACATAGGTTGCTTGGGCTGAGTTGAGGCATCGCAGGTATGGGCGTGAAAAACCACGCTTGTACAGGACGCCGTCGACCAGAGCGTAGTTAGATGACCGAGCTCTGACCTTGGCGGCCTGCTGTTTGTCATCCGGGAGTTCTCCTGTGGTCAAAAATAGGAAGATGTCGGATGCCCAAGAGATGGGTTCATTTTGGAGGAACTGCACTTCTTGTAGGTCGGACGAGATGGCTGGGTGGGCTAGGTATTCAAGGCGGACGTCGTGGCTAAGGTCGGACTGGTCTGCAGAGGCCAACTGAGCCATTTCATCTGCCTTGGAGTTTTCTGCCCGGGGTATGTGCTTGATGTGGAAGGTATTGAAGAGACGAACAAGAGGGAGTGCCAGATCCCTGTAAGCCCACATTGTGTCCTCCTTGGCGTCGAATTCCCCCGTGATCTGGCCGACGATGAGCTGAGAGTCACTGAACACCCGAATATGGCTGACACCGATGTCCTTGGCAAGGCAGAGTCTCGCTATCAAGGCCTCATATTCGGCCTCATTGTTGCTGGCATCAAACAAGAGGCGGAGAGCACATTTGAAATAGCCACCCTCAGGGGAGGTGAGGATGAGACCAGCCCCACTACCTTCCCTTCGGGATGACCCGTCGACGTTGAGAGTCCAAGAATGGGGGTCTTCTGGCTCGGCAGGAGTTGGTGGGGGTGGAGAGGCAGTGGTTGGGGTCGGGTTGGTGAACTCCAGGATGAAATCGGCTATGGCCTGTCCCTTGATTGCTGTTCGAGGGCGGTAGGAGATATCAAACTGGCTGAGTTCTACCGACCACTGCATAAGTCGGCCAGAAAGTTCTGGTTGCTGCATAACCTTCTTCAGGGGTTGGTCAGTGAGGACCACTATGGAATGGGCCTGGAAGTAGGGACGAAGTCGTCTGGAAGCGGTGACCAAGGCCAGGGACAATTTTTCTAGCAATGGATAATTCTGCTCCGCTCCCCTGAGAGCTCGACTGATGTAGTAGACCGGCCGTTGGACTGAGCCGTCTTCCCTGATAAGAGCTGCACTGACCGCGGTGCTTGATACTGCTAGATAGAGGAAGAGGGGTTCGCCCGTAACTGCCTGTGAAAGGAGGGGAGGGTTGGCCATGCATTGCTTTAACTGCTGAAAAGCCTCTTCGGATTCGGTTGTCCATTCAAAAGTCTGCCGAAGAACTTTGAAGAATGGTAAGCACTTATCTGTTGCGCGGGAGATGAAGCGGTTGAGGGCCGCCACTCGGCCGGTGAGTCTTTGAACTTCTTTGACCGTTTTGGGTGACTGCATTTCAATCAAGGCCTTGATCTTCTCAGGATTGGCTTCAATGCCGCGCTGGCTGACCATAAAACCCAAGAACTTTCCAGATCCTACGCCGAATGCGCACTTCTCTGGGTTGAGTTTCATTTGGTACTTGCGGAGGGTGGCGAAGGTTTCTCGGAGGTCAGACAGATGATCAATGGAGAGTTTGCTCTTGACCAGCATGTCGTCGACGTACACTTCCATGTTCCGACCTATCTGGTGTTGGAAAACTGCATTGACTAGCCGTTGGTAGGTGGCCCCAGCATTCTTTAGTCCGAACGGCATCACGCGGTAGTGGTAAGTTCCTCGATCAGTAATGAAGGAGGTATGTTCTTGGTCGGACGGGTGCATCAGGATTTGGTTGTATCCAGAAAAAGCATCCATGAAACTGAGCATCTGATGACCGGCTGTGGCGTCGACAAGCAGATCGATACGGGGAAGAGGGTAGCTGTCCTTGGGGCAGGCTCGGTTCAGGTCGGAGTAGTCGACACAGAGTCGCCATTTGCCGTTGTTTTTGCGGACTAGGACCACGTTTGACAACCATTTAGGGTAGTCTACGTTTGTGATAAACTGGGCCTCAAGGAGCTTGTCGACCTCTGCTGCAATAAGAGTATTGCGCTCTGGATGGAAGATGCGCTGCTTCTGGCGGTAAGGTCGGAAATGAGGTTCGATACTGAGGCGATGGGTTATAAAGGATGGGTCAATACCTGGCATGTCTGAATGGGTCCAGGCGAATACATCTTTGTGCTCGGTCAGGAGGGCAGTAAGGTCGGCTTTGGCTTGGGGAGATAGCTGACTGCCGATCTTGGCAGTTTTCATTGGGTTGGTGGGGTCGATGGGAACCTCAATGAGCTCCTCAACAGGTTCTCCTCTGACCAGTTCATCTTCGTCTCGGACATCAAGTCCTTCAATAATCATGTCCTCCTTCAGTTTAATTTCCTTGAGTGAGGCGACATAGCATTCTCTGGCCACGGTTTGTTCACCCCTCACTGTTCCGACCCCGGGATCAGTGGGAAACTTGATGGCCAGGTGGTAGGTGGAAGTGATCGCTTGGAAGGCGTTGAGGGTAGTGCGACCAAGGATGATGTTGTAGGCAGAGGGGCAGTCGACAACAAGGAAGGTAAGCAACTTCGTGGTCTGTCGAGGATATTCGCCGATGGTGATGGGGAGATCAATGGAGCCGATGGAGGTCACCCGGTCGCCAGTGAAACCGACCAAGGGGGTTTGGAGGGGAGACAGACTTTCCTCTCCGATCTTGAGCTGGCGGAAGCAGTTGAGGAATATGATGTCTGAAGAGCTTCCATTGTCGATGAGGACTCGTCTGACCTTATAGTTGGAGAGGATGGCGGAAATGACGAGAGGATCATCATGAGGATAACGGATGCCTGTACAGTCGGCGTCCGTGAAGGTGATGGGCTCTGTCCACTGCTTGGGCTGTTTGGGGGGTCGGTCTACCGTGGTGATTGCCTTTTCTGAGCCCTGCCTTATTTTTCTAAGTTCTGCCTTCTGAGCCGAGCGAGATGGTCCCCCACAAGCAAGACCACCTGAAATAACTCTAATTTCACCAACGGGTGGAGGCGGATTACCTTGTGGCCGAGGTTGTTGGGGAGGTCGATCATGGCCTTGATGCGGTTGAGCTGGCAGCCGCGGTGGGGTGTGCCGGCGATTGTCTCTGTGGGGTTCGGTTCTTTGCCTCTGCTGAGGGCGGGTGTCTGTGAACCGGCTTAGACGCCCCTGGCGAATGAGGGTCTCCACCTGATCCTTGAGGTTGATGCAGTCATCAGTGTTATGGCCATGGTCCTGGTGGAAACGGCAATATTTGGACTGGTCTTTCCGGTTGGAAGGGTTCCGTGGAGGGGGAGGCCATTTGAGGGGGTAATCCCGTTGGATCTGGTTGAGGACATGTTCCATGGGAGAATTGAGGGGTGTATACCGCTCGAACCGACCGGGCGGTCGGGCTGGTGCCGACCGGTCTGCACGAGGGGGTCGGTCTGTATAGCGGGGTGTTTGGCTATTATACTGGGCGTTTCTGGGTTCTGAGTCTTTTCTCTTTTCTCTGGGGGTCGGGTTTTTAGCTGTTGGATCCTGCCGAGCGGCTAGTGAATCCTCGGCATTCATGTATTTTTGGGCTTTGGAGAGTAGGACTGCCATTGAGGTCGGGGGGTTTTTAGAGAGGGAGAAAAGGAAATCAGACGACCGCAGACCGGCCATGAAAGCTGTGAGGATGACCTTGTCGTCATTTTCCGCAACTTGCAGGGCTTCGGTGTTGAAGCGAGTAACGAAGCTGCGCAGTGATTCCCCCTCGGTCTGACGAATATTGAGGAGTTGGGTGGCTGGGCGTCGCTGGCGCTGGGCTCCGATAAAATGGCTCAAGAAAGAGTCACTGAGATGTTGAAAGGTGGAGACAGAGTCTGCCGGTAACTGGCTAAACCACAGCCGAGCCGATCCCTTCAATGTCACGGGGAAAGCTCGGCACATGATCTCGTCAGGAAAGGCATGAAGAATCATGAGAGTGCGGTAGGTTTCCAGATGGTCGACCGGGTCCGTGGTCCCGTCAAAGGAGTCAATGGTGGGCATTTTGAACTTGGCGGGTAGAGGTTTGTCTCGGATGGAGGCAACGAATGGTGAATTTGCCGTGGTGGAGGGTTTATGTGGGATGTTCTGCATGACCCCCTGGAGTTGGAGCTTCATGGCTCGGAGTTCAGCGTCCCAGAGGGGTATGTTGTCGCCACCAGAGGGAGGTAGGTGTTGGATGCTGCTGGCTTCGCCCTCGGGGGCTGGGGGCGGAGGTGGTGGAATTTCATGTGGGTGAGGAGGTTGCAAACCTTCCAAGTTAGGTGGATTGGGTGGTGGGACAATATGGCCCGGAGTTCGTTCTGGATTGGGTGGGATATCTGGAGGTGGTGGTGGAGGAATTGGGAGGTTTCTTTGGAACAGAGCGTTTATTAGGGCCTGGTTTTGCTCGGCCATGCGGTTGATGCTGTTGGTAAGTTCGATAAAATACTGTGGCGGGTTGTTTGGATTGGGAGGGTCGGTTTGATGATCAGCAACGTTATGGTGGGAAGCCATGGATCCAGTCGTGACCATACACTTGGATGGGTAAGAGAAAACGATTGTTAGGACAGGGTCTCCGGCGACGATGAGCACAACTGACGTCCGGATAAGAACCAGTTCCCACAGACGGCGCCAACTGATGATACAGTTTGTTCCAAGGAATGGATCGGACTGGTCCAAACTCCTCCAGCCCAGACGCTGATGATCAAGTCCACCGTAGAACCTGCAAACAAGTTCAGCGGGGAACATGGTAGTCCCCCAGTGAACCCTCCGACGAGCAAGTTAATAGAGGAAGTAGTATATAGAGAGAGAGAGCGAGATTGGAGATAGATAAAAACTTAACCTTCTTCCTGTCTTCAACCTTTGCTTATATCCTTTGGTAATCATTTCACTGTCCCTGCCGACCTGCCCTCATCGCCGAAAGCCTGTGTTGTAGCTTACCTTGTTCAGGGTGAGGGGGTGCTGTTCCGGCTGAGGGGTGTTGTCGCAATAAATGCTGTGATGGGCTACATTAATGGTGATGTGCTGTGGCAATAACTTTGCAGATCTTTGTCTGCTGACGTGACCTGTCCTACGCCTGCCACATGTCCGAATGTCATTGGCCCTTCACGCCCAGTTGGCGTCCAGCTGTCTTGGGCTTTACCAGCCGGGTTATGCAGTGGCTTCCAAATTGTGGGCTTGAGGTTGTTCACTATGGGCTGTAGACTTTGTGGGCATGTCCATGTCAGTATGTGGGCCTATCCATGTCAGTATACAGTTTGTTCCAAGGAATGGATCAGACTGGTCCAAACTCCTCCAGCCCAGACGCTGATGATCGAGTCCACCGTAGAACCTGCAAACAAGTTCAGCGGGGAACGGGGTAGTCCCCCAGTGAACCTTCCGACGAGCAAGTTAATAGAGGAAGTGGTATATAGAGAGAGAGAGAGAGATTGGAGATAGATAAAAACTTAACCTTCTTTCTGTCTTCAACCTTTGCTTATATCTTTTGGTAATCATTTCACTGTCCCTGCCGACCTGCCCTCATCGCCGAAAGCCTGTGTTGTGGCTTACCTTGTTCATGGTGAGGGGTGCTGTTCCGGCTGAGGGGTGTTGTCGCAATAAATGCTGTGATGGGCTACATTAATGGTGATGTGCTGTGGCAATAACTTTGCAGATCTTTGTCTGCTGACGTGGCCTGTCCTACGCCTGCCACACGTCCGAATGTCATTGGCCCTTCACGCCCAGTTGGCGTCCAGCTGTCCTGGGCTTTACCAGCCGGGTTATGTAGTGGCTTCCAAATGGTGGGCTTGGGGTTATTCACTATGGGCTGTAGACTTTGTGGGCCTGTCCATGTCAGTATGTGGGCCTGTCCATGTCAATTGTATTTGTCATTTCCTATCCAAAATGGTAAATTGGTAACAGTAAATCCACCACCATTATATGTTGAGAATAAAAAATATACTATGATTTATTGTCTCAATAACTGGATTAAAGGTTGAAGCTTGGATTCTTCATTTTTTTAAAAGAATTAATTACATTGAGACTTTTCAATTCTTAACAAATGTCATTTTACCTCATTTGTGAATTCATGGTATTACCTTATTCTTAATTTTTTTTTTCTAAAGATTAATTACATTAAGACCTCTCAATTTTTAACAAATATCAGTTTACCTTACTTAGGAATTTGTATATTTTAATCTCAATTATAAAAATGCATCAAATTCACTCCATGTGAATGCAACATTTGTGTGAAAATTTATAATTAAGGAGCCTTATAAATAAAAAGTAGGGTTGAAAATGAGCCGAGTAATAATTTTTTTATTTTATTTTTCTGATCGAGTATCTGAACCAGTTTATGAACGCACCTCGACTAATTCTGGGACTCACGTAAAGTACCCCTTCCATACGGATCAGGCAAATATCGGATAGAGCCTGCAAGCATAACCCTAATGAATGGATTGCTCCCCATGGGAGTTGAATATGAGATTTAGAGAGAGCATACCTTAGGACTTAAGTTGTACCCACTAAAACAACCTTTTTGGGGTTCCGAATAATAAGTTGTTCAAATTTGATTTGATAACCTAATGAGTTTACAATTATGTTCAAGCTTCGTTTGTTTATAAATGAAACCAATTTCAAATGAGTTTTTAACGAATCGAATATGAGTCGAGTTCGAATAGTTTGATTTTTTACAAGTAAACTTATCAAATCAAATAATAGATTGTTTAAATTTGACTTAAAAACTTAATAAACTTAACTTATTTATATAACGAGTGAATATTATTGAGTTTTTAATGAACTGAATATGAGCCAAGTTTGAATAATTTAGTTAGTTTAACACCCGTAAATAAAATGGAGTAAAATGATATTTTGGTAATAGTTAAGAGGTGTAATTGTAATTAATCTTATTTTTTTAACGGCGGAAATTTCCCACTCATCTTTCGCGCCATACCAAAGGATCGCACGATGCCTCACTCCCCCGGCCTCTCTCTTTCTATATATATATATATATAAATCACAATCTCTGTGAAGTGTTTTTTGTGTTCTCTCTCTCTCTCTCTCTCATTCGATTCGAAGCTCGCAACAATGGCAGACGGTCACCTTTTCAACAGCATCTCCCTTGGAGGCCGCGGCGGCACTGTAATCTCTCTCTCTCTCTCTCTCTCTAGATTCTGTAGAAATTGTTCCAGGTTTTTTTTTCTCGATAAATGTTTACACTTTCGAGTTATTCTTTTAGGTTTTCGAAACCCTAACCCTAACTCTAATTTCTTTCAGACCTTAATTTTTCTCTTGTCTATCCAAATCCCTGTGTGATTTCCTGCTTTTCTAGGGTTTGGACATGATTTGTACTTTATTTGTTTGAATTTATTGGAAGATTTTCCCCTGATGTAGTTTCGATTTTCTATCTTTTCAACGAACAGTGGGAGGTTTTCCAGGCTCTTTGTGTATGAATATGTATATATACTGTACTTTGTTGCTGTTTTAATAGTAAGCGTCACAATCGTGCGAACTTGGGAGATGAGGATTTTGAACTGCACCCAAATTTCAAATATTTCAGGCTATTTTAGATAATTTAAACCATTTTCAATTTTCAAAGTATTGTACTTAATTTAATTTATCGATGATTTAAACCAATCTCCTGTATGGGCAGAATTTTAGGGTTTTAGATTGGAGTTTAGTCGAGTTTCTGGGAAAATTGTTTTGTTTTATTTAAATTTGGATGGATTTTCGATGATGTGAAAATTGCCTTCTTAACTTGCATATGTTGGGAAATGCAGAATGCAGGGCAACTTAGGATTCACTCAGGGGGTATACTGTGGAAAAAATCAGGAGGTGGGAAAGCTGTGGAAGTTGACAAGGCTGATGTTGTGGGCCTAACCTGGATGAAGGTACCCCGGTCTAATCAACTAGGGATTAGAATTAAGGACGGTCTGTACTACAAATTCACTGGCTTCCGTGACCAGGTAATTTCTTTATCTGGGATTGTTTTCTTTTCTGCATTTGATTTATATTGTGGTAATGTAGTTCCTTAATTAAGTCTGTTGAGTGTCATACTGAAGGAATATTATTATTTCTGTGTACACATTAGGAACTTTTAATTTTATTTATGACAAAGTTGAGTACTTCTGGTTGGGTAATTTAATAGTTTCATCATTATCCAGAAGGTTAAGCCTATTATGGAACCTGTCATATGCTTATTGTGTATATGTTTAATATACAAGCTTGTTGTTGTTTGGTTATGTCCCGGATTGCTGTGTTTGTCAACCTTATTAGACATGATGTTGACTATGTGTTTTAATTTATAATTTTCCCAACATTTTTTTTTTCCGCCCTCTCGCGTGTGGTTGGGTTACTGCAAAAGAATAGGGAGCCTTTGCCCAGTACGGTATTTTTGGTTCTTTAGAACTTTTGTACTATTGAACTCCTTGCTCATATGGTATTTCAAGTTGCATAGTGGCTTATAATCCCACCTCCATTGTGATTCTTAAATTGCCTCTTATTATGATTCCAGTAATATACTAACTTTAACCTAGAAGTTTGCTTCTTCATGGTTTACATTTTTTAACTTCAGCCATTGGAGTTATGTTTGTCATATCTCCATGTAAATATTGTAAACCTTCCCATCATTGGGTCCTTGTAATAGTTTTACAATTTCCCTTTCTTAAACTTGTTGATAATTCTTATGTTGTTCATCAGTACCTGCCTTGCAGGATGTGGCTATGTACATTTTACCTTTCTTAAACTTGATAATAATTCTTATGTTGTGCATCCATACCTGCCTTTCAGGATGTGGCTACTGTAACCAGTTTTCTTCAGAGCAGTTGTGGAATTACACCCGAAGAGAAGCAGCTTTCTGTCAGTGGAAAAAACTGGGGTGAAGTTGATTTAAATGGTGAGTGGATTTTGTTGGCATGTAGTGTTGTTAGGTCATTTCTGTATTTATTCCTTTTTTGCCTTAGAAGCAATTTATTGAAAGTAAATTTGTTTCGGTTTTGTTTGGAACTCCTAAACTAAGAAGGAAGAAATTATGAGGTATTACATTTTAAATGGTTTGGTCTTTTGGAAAACCATGAGTAGAAGAAAATGTGAAGGAAAGAAAAGAATTTTTTTTTTTTTCATAAATGGTTATTTTATTTTATTTTTCATACCTTCTCATTTTCCCTAGTTGGTTCCAAGCTCCAAATAAAGCCTTAGTAACTTTCCCCATCAATTTTGCAAATTATAGCCTCTTTCATTGGTAATATGTAGTTATCATCTTATGTTTGCTCTTTCTTTTTGTATCATAAATAAAAGAATGGACTTGTGCCACCCTATTTCATCATTGGCTTTTGGATGATGAATTAGTTTATATATCTTTTTTCTCA